>CM022665.1:33846021-34548521 GCA_012295275.1 Chrysomallon squamiferum | reverse complement strand
TATTATGAAAATGTGATTGTTTTACTTTTATTGTTTTTAAGTCTTATTTTTAAATTATTATTGTTGTTTGCGACACGACACATTTTATATACATAGCATTTAAAATACCCACTTCCCGCCACATCGGTTACGCAGCAAAGACATAATTTATACAACGTTGTCTCAAAGTCCGTGTTACATGCTTTACTGTTTGTATTAAAAAATACAAATAAAACAAGCTTTTACTTCTACTCAGCAGGTGTATCATATTGGAGGGGTGGGCATATTTAATGATATTCGTGTTATTTAATGAAACTATCCTATTTTATGGCAATATGGAGTGCCGGAGTTTGACTAAGTGAGGCCCTAAGCTATATAAAGCCCTGAATCCATTTTTTTTCTAAACTACAAAAGATGGTCTCAGAAAACATGAAAATATATATGCCTTTTAATAATTTAATTACAAAGTGAACAATACAAACTATTTTCAATGAATGACGAACGACGGTATCAGTACTAAATAACCTCAGGTAATTTTATCAGATTACCTGAGGTAAAAATGAGTATAAAACACAATCTTGAGGTCCTAAGCTGTAGCTTGTTTAACTTGTTTACCTAAATCCGGCATTGGCAATAAGAATGAAAATGGTTTTATATTCCCGAATCTGAATAAATAGTTATAATTACTGTGGATCGGTCTAATATTATGATACATTTTCAGGTATAGTAGAAATTGCAGCAGCAGCAGCAGCAGCAGTAGCATTAGTAGTAGTAATAGTAGTGATGGTGGTGGTGTTACTTTGAAGTTGGAACTGTTATGGGGGACCATTTGCAACCAGCAACAATAGGGCAACAAGGACCCAAATTTTGAAATTTGACCAATTACAGGGACATTTTGAGGCCATATGAAATGTCTGTTAGAGCAAACTCTAAGTTCAATATTAAGTATTTCAACCCTTTGGTCTATGATTCTGTAACTAAAATAGCCTTATTATAATAACAAACACTAAACAAAAATTCCTTTGCTTTTGTTGAAAAATTCACTCATTGAAAAAAAAAAAAATTTGTTTTAAAAAGAACAAATAGTAGTAGTAGTAACTGCTGCAGTAGTAAATAAACAAATTTCTCATTTGTGTATAAAAAAATTAACATTTATCTATATGTACTATCATAACAAATACTATATTAAGATTACCGTTCTACTGTGTCTACGGTAAAATTAACATTACTAATATTGCTGCATCTACTATTTGTACTACTAGTACGTGTACAATACGCATTACATGAATTTCTATTTTTCCTACAACTCCCACTGCTATTCCAACTACTACTACCACTACAACTACAACTTCAACTACAACTAAAACTACAACAACACTACTACTACAACAACTACTGTACACCTATGCAGCTGTGTTTTAATAGCTGTGTCCGCAGTCTGATTGGACTTTTTTGTTGCATAATTTTAATAGCTTCGTAGATGGATGAATACACTTGAATTTTGTTAATGAAGTGTTTTAATATTAATGATAATTAGATATTAATCTATTGTCTACTTTTAATACTCCGCTTTTGGCCTAAAATACGTCCGATTGTCGAATTCTAAGTACTGCCAAGTTTTAAACACATATTCACTTTTGAGTATAAAAATAAAAACGCATGTTCACAAATAACTTGCTTTTTGATTCTGATATATCTCCTTTATGAAAGTGATGATAAAAAAAAATAATAATCTAAAATATAAACAAGAAACAAACAAACAAACAAAACAAACAAAAAATCACCTAAATTACTACAGGTACAGAAATATCTCCCAAACTTGGGACGTATAGTTCTGACAACGTTACATTCGGGGTCATGTGATCAGAACTAGTACCTGTATGTATGTGTATATATATATATATACATAAAACCCCCAAAGAGTTTTTAAAATTTGAAGAACGTCATCTGATAAAGTAGCCGTAACTAACGATTTATCTTACATTTGTATCAACAGATTTGTGGATAATTTGTTTTAAATATTAAAATTACAATGTTAAATCGCTCAAGCAAAAGATAATCTTTAACAAAAACAAAACATTTATCTAGTTATCTGACTTTGCAACAGGTATAAAGCAACAGTTTATTAAAAATACATTAATTTAATTGAACAGTGCTTATCTGATTTAATTATCACTAAAAACTGATTATTTTTAATAAAATGTAACAGGTAAACAGTTTGTATATGCTTTGCAAACAGTTATATATATAAACAGGGTGTCCCAAAAGTAACCGAACCGCAAACTTGAATAAAATTAGATATTAAAAATAACAAATTTAGTCTGTATATTTAGTATTTACAAATGTTCAAATGCAGCTGCCACTAAATCCTTGTTTTCAGGTGAACGAACTGTTTTTGGACGACCTTTTTTAGGAGCATTTGACACACTTCCAGTTACTTCAAATTTGGATACAAGATTGAACACTGTCGATTTACTAAAGTTTACTTCACATCTTTCTTCAACATGCTTGTAGCTAGTCATTGCATAGTAATTCTTAATAACGAAGATACGTTCGTTTAAATCTAAAGTTCTTCGCTGCATTTTTAAGAGTGAGGGTACCATTTCAAGTCAAACCATGGAGAGTCCAGTAGCGCGTGCTAAAACAGAAGTCTCGATCACGAAGAACACTACAATCAGGTAACAAAAATCATTCCAAATACTACTACTGACAGAAGTAAATGAATAGTACAAAAGATAACATAAAATGACATAAAAGATGGAATTAAATTTGTTATTTTTAATATCTAATTTTATTTAAATTTGCGGTTCGGTTACTTTTGGGACACCCTGTATATATAATATTACACGAACACAAAACATTTCTAAACAATGTTAGGCAGCTCCAAAATAAATTTTACCTAGTTTAAAGTTTGATGTTTTCATCTTACTAATTACCGATTTTGAAATGAAGTGTATGCTATTATGATTTTGTTGGACTAGGTTTTGTTTTTGTAACTATTATTCTTCTTCTTATTATTATTGTTGTTGTTGTTGTTGTTGTTGTTGTTGCTGCTGTTGTTATTGTTATGTGTTACTTTTATTGCTATTGTTACTGTTATTTTTACTATTATTATTATTATTATTATTATTATTATTATTGCTTTTGTTGTTGCTGCTGCTGTTATCTTAGGTTTCGTTGTTGTTGCCGTTGTAATATATATATATACAAAATGAGACAAAACTGATTTTTCTATTTTCCCTATCTTCTTTATTATTTTAAAGAATAAAACAAAAATGATAATAAAATAAAATCAGAATTACCTCTAATTAAGATTGTTATCTTAATAAATTACGGTCTGTCTTTCATTATCGTCTTAATAATCTCATTCTCGTTATAAACAAAATAACACTGCTGTAACAACGAATCGCAATGCACATCGCTGCACTGGCGCACCGGTTTGCGTTGGAAGTCTTTGTAGGAGAAATCTATAAATAGCAAGCAGGAATCTGGTCTTACAAATTAGAGAAGACGAAGAAGAGGATTTCCACAGAGAATCGAAGTAAGTGTTAATGTCGGTGATAGAAACGTTTTTCTACTTTGTACTTGATATGTGATTACAGTGACATTACCGTAATATACGTTGTTTAATGGTGAGTTAGAAGTGAGTACCGTTCTTGTGATGTTTAAACATTTTTCTCGTAATTGTTGGCGATGCCAAAACATTGATAAGCTTTATCAAAGCCGGTGTTAGATTCGTCTAGGTTCCTTCAGAAAAATAGTCTCCCCGTTCTCTATTTTATACTCTTTAAATTGTGCATTTCGAAAAAAACCTATTAATTTCATCTCTCTCTCTCTCTCTCTCTCTCTCTCTCTCTCTCTCTCTCTCTCTCTCTCTCTCTCTCTCTCTCTCTCTCTCTCTCTCTCTCTCTCTCTGTATGTCAGTCTCTGTATGTCTTAGGTGTACCTTACTTCATTATACAATTATATATAAAGTGTGTTACAGAGTGTCGCGGTCTGCTGAAGACCATACAAGTGAACTTTCAAGTATATATTTATAATTTTATACAAACACATGTACGTGTACACACATATAAACAAACTTGCATACCTACATACATACATGTATATATACATACACAAATATACAGGTATACAGAAACAAACATACACACACATACATAAAAACACATACATGCACACATATACACACATGCATACACGCATGCATCTATACATGAACAAACATACATATATATATATATATATACATACACATACATACATACAGACATATACAGACACATACCGGCACATGCATGCATATGTATACATATTTACATAAACAGAGTATTATTAAATTTCTATACACTTTTTAAGCAGTCTTGTCTTTTATTTCTTGTGAAATAATACAAAAATAAAAAGAATTCCAAAGTTATTTTTGTTTTAAATTGTAATTACAGGAAACATTAAACCTGCTTTTGGGGTTTTTTTTGTTTTTGTTTTGTTGTTGGTTTTTTTTACATTTTGTTGTCATTTCTCATTACGCATTTTAATGTTCTTGAATATATTTTTATTTTTTATTTTTGTCTTTCCTCTGTTCATTTGCTGATTACTTCAGTGCGTATTAGGAGAACCCGTTTTTTTATCTAAACATTTTATTTTATTTATCTGTTGTAATTTTAATTTTGGATTAATGTTTTTGAATATTTTGTTTAGCAGAACCATCTGTAATCAGGAAAACAAGGCTTAGAACTGCAACCTGTAATATAGTTCATTAATCTACAGAATATTTGCTTAATTTACAAAACAACTCTTTAACATACAGAATTTTTCCTTAATCTCCAAAACTATTCCTTAAACTACGACAGTATGCCTTAACATACAACGGTTTTCAACCTTTTTCATACCGTGACCCCTTATGAGCAACTCAATATGACTTATGGCCCCCTTTAAAATTTTTGATTCAAAAATATCTAGGGTTACCATATTTTCATCAAGCAAAGACAGTACAAAAGGAATCTATATTCACTGTGACGCGTCCCAAACACGTTTTTACACGTTTTTGTTTATTCCTCCTTCCAAGTCAAGCTGAGAAAAGCTAAAACATACCCTCGTTCAAGAACGATCTCGCGACCCCCAGAAAAAAGACTGGCGACCCCCAGGTTGAAAACCTATGCCTTAATCTGTAGAAAAAATGTTTACCTTACAACACGTCTTAACCTATAACGCATTTCCATAATCTACAGTACAATTCCTTAACGTATAGGACAAGTCATAAACTGCAGCACAATTCCTTAACCTACAAATTCTTTATTTGTATAGAAAAAATCCATTAACCAACAACATAATTCTTTAAACAAAAACACAATTCCATATCGCACAGCATAGGTCCTTAAATGCCTTCACAGGTCCTTAACGTATTCACAAAGCTCAAAAAGGAGAGACTAATTTAAGTAAATGAGTGAATATGCCAAACGGAACGCGTTAAGACCAGACGACATTCTGACACAAGTAGGTTGAAGAAATAATTACTCATATATCAAATGCCGAAGATCAAAAAGAAACGTTATGAAAAATGCAGTGGAAAACTTTGTCGTGGTAATCTGAACCGTGCAACTCGGAACCCATACATGATTGTTCGTTTGTACTTTTTCATGTTTCACTGCGTTTGGTTACATGAAACATTCCGCGGTTCACTCAGATTAACTCTTACGGATGCTATCGTAATGCTTTTAAGACTGGGTTATGTTCTTTCAACTCAGAGAAAATTGTCTTCTCAATCAAAATCTTTTCAGTATTTTTAAATTTTTATTTTTTTATTTATTTAAATTTTTTTTACAACTGCGATTTTACTGAGATAATTATTATTATTATTATTATTATTATTATTATTATTATTATTATTATTATTATTATTATTATTATTATTGCTGCTGCTACTTTGCTTTGGTGTTATTGTTCAATTTTTTGTTGTTTTCTTTTGTATGTAGATCACCGTATTAACCCATTTGAAGCATGTTTTTTATGTTGCTGACTTATTTGTTGGATTCTAAGTAGCAACATGATCAATGTTCGCTGAGCACATATTACAAAATAAATGAAAACAACAATGTGATAGATATTTAAAAATTCTTTGTTTTGTCAATTTTTGTGTTGATTGTGTTTAATTAAAGCGTGCTGATTAAAAAAGTGTCGCTACTTCTTCTAGAGTGTTAGTTTTAGTTATAGAATTTCACCTTCACAATTTTTAGGAAATGTTTTTCGAATTTATGAGATTTTTCGATTCAAAGACACTATACCATACCGGTGAATTTTTTGACAGCATTTATAAAAACAAATATCACAAAGATATTCTGTATATTTGTAATGCTGTACAGATAGAAACCAGCAATGAAGATTACGAATTACAAAAGGACAGATTTTCGTATTTTTCGTCGATGAAATGATGAGTCATCACTTACCCACTCACACAGATAGTCACCCATCATACTGCAGTCCCATTTCCCTCGGCTTTCCAAAGTTGAAATATCTTGCTCATCTTTCGCAAAACTTGGGGTGAAGACAATGGAGAAAATGCAATTTCAGAGACAATTAATTTATACATTTCTTCATCAATATTTCTATTAATTCTTTGTAATTCCCACTTTTGTTACTCCCAAAGAATTTAGCAACCACTAAACGTTGCGTTCTTCTGATGTTATTGTTTCTTTAAATTCTTGTGACTGGAGCATCTTGTGAACATCTGGTACAGTGAAAATACTTTTTTAGATTTTTGCTTTGACAGATGTGGGAAAAAGCTGAAAATATATTTGAAAGTTTCGCCTTCTTTGTTCACTGTTTTCACACTCTGTTTGACAAGCCCAAGTTTTATATGTAATGGAGGCAAAAGGATTTTCTCTGATTCTACTAAGGGTTGATACTTCGCATTCTGTTTGCCTGGAATAAACTGTTTTCTTTGAAGCCAGTGTAGAGCATCCTTGGCGTCTTTTTAACAAGCTAATCATTTTGAAATCGCCACATACCTGCCATTTGTACCTGTTGTAGTCTCTAGTTTCCAGAAGACATTTCACCTTTTCCTTTACATCCAGAGACTACCCGACAGGTATTGATGAATGCTTATTTGAGACTTCTGGAGCATGTCTCTTTGGAGAGATGTCAGTCATAATTATTCTTAATGACCAGTATCCAGTTCTTGAAACAAGTTCTCAATGTCAGCAGAGAAACTTCAGTTATCTTTCACCGAAACGTATTTTGGGACCCTTTTCCTAGCATCTGTAATTTAATATCATCCCATCAGTATGCCTCTCTCTCTCTCTCTCTCTCTCTCACACACACACACACCTATCATATATACATACACTGACACATATACACACTCATTTATCAAATAATTATACCGCATCTCAGATACTATTTACGCGTTCAAAGAGTTAGAAGTTTCAGCCCGAGATCTCGAATAATATCATCCAGTCCCTGCTGTAGTCGTTCTTTTCTTCATCAGCACGACCAACGTAAGATTTTTCAGATTCAGATTCGAATCTTTAGCAATGTGGAACTGTAGCGATAGATAATGGAATATCTGGATTTGTGATATCATGTCGATTCTTCGTTTTCGTGAATTTTTAAATATCCACCACACATGATTAAGTGGTTCCTTCCATATTCTGTGTTTGGCGTTGGGCATTGTCAAGCAATCACCTGGCACCTGTCCCTCCAAATTCGATCGTCATGTAGCACAAACTACGTATGGAGTCATTGATCCATTATGTTCATGCCTAAGTATAATTAATAAGCTGGTGTAAAATTCGAAGATACTTTGATTCCATGCTTTACCTACCTTGGGCATGTGTAGAATCCGCAAATGTAAGTAAATGAATCGTAATAATGTAAGCAGTTTCTCGATTAATACACTGTGCAACCTGAGAAATGCTAAGCTGACCTATGCACTTACAGGCTTATATAAGAGGAGCAGCTCTAGAACATTCTACAAAAGCATCAGTTCCTAAAAGATATTGGACTATGTGCTGTTTGGAATTTCAAGAATGTGGAGTATTTTTCGAAAACCTGACAAAATTAAAATTAGAAAAAACTTACAATAAATACATAACAGGTTTTGAAAAAGTAGTGATGGATATGGTTTTTTTTTTTTTTTTTCTTTGTCTCTACACTTGTAAGAAGCGTTCAGGAAGAGGAGAGGACATAATATGTGCACGTTAACCCACCAAATAAAGAATTTGTTCACACCCACTTTTCTTGTACATGCATAATAATACTTTGATTCAGTATTTATACTTTTTATTACTGTGATACTGATATTAGCAGATTGTTTTTCATTTCTTGTTTATGTATTTACTTACTTACTTAACTACTTACTTCCTTAGTTATCGTTCATTCATTTGTTTATATTTTAGAATGAGATTGATATTGTTATGTATGGTTCTTGTTATCGTCCTGCCAGCTTCGTTAAGCAAGAATCAAAACAGAGCCAGTTCAAAAGGTAAATTTTAATAAACTATTTTAATGTAATCATAAACCACTTGTCTTTATCTCTACAATTATACCCCAGCTCACATACTAACAACGTGTTCAAAGAGTTAACCACTAGATCAAGCAAAACCCGTGCGACTGGCATACTAGTTAATACTTTGCATATCAGTTCCAGTGTGTGTGTGTGTGTGTGTGTGTGTGTGTGTGTGTGTGTGTGTGTTATACCGAAATAAATAACTGATAATCGTTAATATTAAAATTTTCTGAAGTATTGTTAAACATTCATGACGTTGTATTTCAGCATGTCGATACAAAAAAGAGAGATCTCCTTGCAATGCCGAGACAAACAAACACACTGTGACAATTAAACTGATTTCTGGTGATCCGACAAGATGTAAGAAAGCAAATAAAGTTATAGAAAGGAACTGCAAGAAAGGTAAAGAACATTTCGAAAACTTAATTCATAATTGTGTTTGTTTATTATTGTTGTTATTATTATTATTATTACTTTTTTTTTTTTTTTTTTTTTGGTCTGACCAATACAATGATAAATTGATAACTTTTTAATGAAAATTAACCTTGATCTTTTTAGAATGTCGGTATAGAAAAAATAAATCTTCCTGCGACCCCGCGACAAAGAAACAAACGATTACTTTGCAGCTTGTATCTGGAGACCCGGCCAAATGTAAAAAAGACAATAAAGTTATTCAAAGAAAATGCAAAAAAAGCAAAGGTAAGATAAAGTGCATTCCTTTTAGCAGGTGCATTGCATTTATTAGATCAATTCTTTTTATGCACGGTCAAGAATTTTATTTTATTTTATTTTATTTTTTTTTTTTGAATCTTGGGATGTCACGTTTAAAAAAAAAGTAAAAATATTATAATAATATTAATGATCTTAAATGGATGTAAAAACATCTGCAACGAAGTATATGTAATTTGAAAGTAAAAAAAACAAGTATTTTTAAGTCAGGTGCAGTTTCGGTGCAGATAATATAGTTTTAATTGTTTTAATTAGCAGTGACATTTATGTTTAAAAGAATATTTTGATGAAATGCCAGAGACCATGTTAACATAAACAGTTAGTGTTCCAGCAGCTGGGTGTTCCATCAAACTTGAAGACGAAAACAAAAATCACTGACAGAATGTCTCTTACAAAAGTAATTTAAAATACGACTTGACGTTAATTGTTTTAAGCATCGGAAAGGCAATACTAGTGAATTTTTTCTTTCTTTCTCTTTTAAAATTAAAACTTAAATTTATTATTATTATTATTATTATTATTATTATTATTATTATTATATTATATATGGTTAACGATATTAATTTTGCAAATATTCCAGTGTTTTCTCTACAAAGTCTGTTACTATCTGTAGAAATATAGTTAAATGTAAATTAAAACAATAATAATTCGTCTTTCTTCTAACACTTGAAACTCATTTTAGTATGAAACTCATGAGATATGCTATAAACTATAAAGTTAATTTTCCTCGGTTTACTTTTTACCTTAGTTCGCATTCCGATCAATGATCACACTATAGTTTTACGTATATCGGGATGTGTCTGAGGTGCTTTAACGGACATTCCGCGACTTGATAACATTAGGTATCAGCATATAAAAGTAATTTCATTAGTATGGCTGGTTGGAAGAACTGTAAAAGATTATTTGTAATTTGTATCTCCGCCATTTTTTAAGTCGCAGGTTCCCCACAAGTAATATTACATATTCTTTCAGCATGTCGTTACAGAAAAGAGAAATCCGCTTGTAACCCTGACACAAAGAAACAAAAAATCACGTTCCATCTAGTTTCTGGTGATCCACAGAAGTGTAAGAAAGCTAACAAAGTTATAGAAAAGAACTGTCGAAAAGGTAACTCATTACCAATAGATTAAGTATTATACTGTGGTACCATGACCTACGAGTTTAATTCCTTCCGTTACCGAGCTCGTAATTCAATTTGCTTGTATATTAAATCAATCTTCCCAACTGAAATGAACTAAAATACCATTAATCCGTTCCAGCCCCACAAAACCACCCCATTTTTTTTTTTTTTTTTTTTTTTGTAACGTGTTTTTAAATAAGAAAAAATGTATTTGTAAATGACAAATATTGCATAAAAATAAAATAAAGGAGAATGTAAAGAAATAAATTGGTTTTGTAAAGTGTATTTATCTTGGAAACCAGACAAATTATTTTAACGCCTTTGGCTGGAGTTACAGCCTTTATGGACTCATCAGCTTCAATATGGTACATATTGTTGAAGTACTACGCTTGTACTGCCTAGCCAAGTCGACTGTATGCATACCTCGCTCATGTTTTTCTATGAATTCAAACTTTAAGTCAATGGACACCATCCGCTTCTTCTTCTCAGCACTGTCCTTTGCACTCACTTTCTTACAATCCATGGTCAGAAAAAAAGAAATTTGGCAAAATATTGCACAAATCGCGAACACAACACAACAGAGATGGTTCCGTGGCGAGGTAATCACGTGATGTAAACGAGTGAGACGTGGGATCCTGGCCGGATTTTATGTTGTTCGTTGCGCAAACTAGTGGCGGCATATCTGAAGCTAGCTCGTATATCGGATTTTGGCTCGCAACTCAAACCAAAAATAGACTGGGTGACTGCTCGTAACTCGAAAAACTCGTAAGTCGAGGTACCACTGTATATCCATTTTGTATCGAATTTCAGTATAGACAGTTGAAAACTGATTATTATTATTACTATTATTATTGTTATTAATTTATATATACTTTTTTTTCAAAAGTTGGAAAAAATTATATATTATTTGAAACTGATGTTAGAAAAAAAAAAATTCAGAGAATGAATTTTTATATAATTATATCTTACAATAAAATAAATATTTAAAAAAATAAAAAATAAATAAAATATAAAAATAATAATATTATAATAAATAAATAAATAAATGAATGAATAAATAAATAAACATATCTTTATAGACAATGCATATTTTTCAGAGACTGATATTATATATTGTTATAACTTTAAGTGACTGAAATTTTGTTATAGTTTATGATGTATATTTTCTTTCAGCTTGTCGTTATAGAAAAGAGAAATCGCCCTGTGATCCCAAGACAGTCACGCAGACAGTTTCTCTTCGGCTTGTTTCTGGAGATCCACAAAAATGCAAGAAGACAAAAACGGTCAGGACAAAGAAATGCAAGAAAGGTAAACAGCGGTGAGATCCATGCTTCAGAGGAAGTTAAAATGTGATAAACTGTCCATTTCCACTACGAAATAAATTATTCAGTTTCATTTTATTATTTAAAAAAAAAAAAAGCAACAGTGTAAGATACTTCTATAGCAAATGGTTGTTTACTGATTTTGATATGAACAGAGAAGAGTGGAATTAAGAATTCAGCCTTGCTGTAAAACACATTTGTCTCCAGATGAGTCCACATAATTCGGCCGTTACACTTCATTGTACAAAAATGTGATGTCGCATGACTTATTTATTTATTAACTGTTGTCTGAGGAGGCGTTATTTTGAGACATCGTAAGGAGATTGCAGAGGGCTAAAACCTAGATGTAACATCACTAATATTCCTTCATAACCATGAAATATGCTAATACAATTAGAAAATTAGTCATTTTAAATACAGTTTTCGAACTCAATACTTTATTAGTAATTTTCTTTTTGTCTGTATGTTTTTATTTCAGTTTGTCGATACAAAAAAATTAAATCGCCATGTGACCCTGAAACAAACAAGAGAACGATTTCACTTCAGTTAGTTTCTGGAGATGCCAGTCTGTGTAAAACTGTAGACAAAATCATCGAGAGGAAGTGCAAGAAAAAGGGTAACAAAAATTGAAGCAGTTTTCAAAGTTCTAAAATATTAATCAGTATATGGCGTGCTGAATAACATCAATTACAGATTTTGTATACTGTCTGAATTACCTTCCGCTGGGATTTTTCTAAGAATAGGAGTGGCAAAACATGATCGCACATAATAAAGTATGTGCACTATCAGAGATACTTCGTTTATTCGGATACTGAGGTTAGACAAACAGTATGTGTATGCGTAAAAAATATTTATTTACAGTCAATTACGATAAAATAAAAATAGAAAACTAATGATTTTTTTTTTTAATAAAGACTACACGACCAAAACAATGCAAGCTGACATTCGGAAGAAGAGACACTTCTTTTTTGCGTTTTGGTTTGGGTGCTGGGAGGAGTTTCTTTCTTTCTCAGGGGTTGTGGGCATAGGATGTTTATATTTCTTTTTCTTGTTGTAATGATTTTTTTTTTTTTCGGAGGTAATTTAATATTAAATGCGCAGTAATTGTAAAAATAATTTTAAAAACGTTTTACTTTATAAATTATATTTAAAGAAATATATATATAAAAAAAAGCTATAAATATCCAATTTAAATATATTAATTAATTTATTGTTATTGTTATTAAATTCGGTATAATTTATTAAGAATATTTAATTCATATATTTATAGATATTAAATTATGTACACTTGAAATAAATTAATTAGCTATTGTATTTATAGCCGTTAAACAGTATACAATGCAAAGTAATGAATTAATGTTTTTCAGGGTGTAAGTATGAGCGAGGACCGTGGAGTGAATGTGATACGTCTACAAACAAGATGAGAAGAGAACTGACTCTGATACGTGGAAGTTCATCTTCGTGTCAGAGTAAGAAAACAATCGAAAAGAAATGCAAGGCCAGACGAGGAACAAGAGGCAAAGGTGAGTTATTTTTATATGTCATTCTAGGTTATCTGTATGTCTGTTATGTATCTGTATGTATCTATCTATACATATTTATCTGTCTATACGTATTTCTGTATGTATATGCATGTGTGTATATGTATGTTAACATATGTGTGTGTGTGTGTATGTGTGTGTGTGCGTGCGTGCCTGCTTGTATATATTTGTGTTGAAACTTGAAACGTGTTTGCATATCAAAAGAAATTAATAAAATACAGATAACATTTTTATATAATTTTCATGTCTAGCATGTGTATATCAACGAGGTCCATGGAGCGAATGTGATAAAGAAACAAATACAATGAACCGAACATTGACATTAAAACATGGCGATAGATCGAAGTGTAGGAGTGTGAAGACGATAAGAAAAACATGTAAACAAAGATCAGGGGGAAAAGGAGGTACTTATTTTTATACTGAAATAGTGTTTGGTTTGTTGTTGCTTTTTATTTTATTTATTTATTTATTTATTTATTTATTTATTTATTTATTTATTTTATTTTATTTTATTTTTATTATTAATATCTTTTTTTTTAATTTTGTTGTTGTTCTTTATTCTTTGTTTACTTTCTTCTTATTTTATTTTATTTTTTTTGGGGGGGGAGAATCTAAATTTGAAGTTTATTCATTTTCTATCCATTCGTCTACATTTCGTGAAAATACTTTCTTTTTTTTTTTATAAAAAAATAATATATTTTGTAATTAATATTCCCATTAAGTGACTAGCAAACGACTTTTCTGCCAAGCACACGAAACGTGTAAAGTTTTGTTACAACAATTTTTGTTTCTTTAGACATTGGAAACAAATTATCGAAAATGTTTCGTGAATTACGTTACATAATACTGTAATCATTTTGGCGAAAGAAAAAAAAAAAAAAAAACATTTAAAAAGATTTCAAAATTCACCCAAATACCGTAATTGTAGTATTCATACGACCATAAATATCAAAAATGATATTTTATTTTGTTATATCTCCTCATTTAACCAGATGAATTATCCATTAAATCGTAATCATTATAAAATTTATTTCCTAATGTATTTTACTTTGTGAATCATCAAGGATTTGTTTTGTCTGGGTTTTTTTGTTGTTTTTTTTTTTTTTTTTTTTTTTTTTTTTTTTCTTTGCAGCATGTAAATATCAACGTGCCCCATGGAGTCAGTGTAACCCTCTGACCAACATGATGACGAGAACGCTGACGCTAAAACGAGGAGATGAAACTAAATGTCAACCAATAAAGGAAATTAGTCGCACTTGTAAACGTAGAGCTGCTTTATCTGCAGCTAAAGGTAATTACTATAGGCTAATTAAATAATTAGGTTATGGTTGCCTTTTTGTAACCCGCTTTCGGCTTCTCCTATTCGCATTTTTATGCAGAGAACGTAAAACAACCACTAAAAACTGGATTTCTGAAGAAAGTTGGAAGAAAATTAATGTTTAATGAAACTATACAGAGAGCACATAATATGTCATATAGAGTAATACAGCATCCGAAATTGCAAGTAAATGGTTATGGATCTCAGAGATAAGGATCGAGGTTTCATACAATTACCACGTGAAGGATTACTTTTTTCAATTAGCAGCAAAGGATCTTTTACCTGCATTACTTATACATAAAAACAGTACATATACAACCTTTATCAAGTTATTTTGAGCATTGGCTGAAATGAGAAAAAATAATAATAATAATAATAATAATAATAATAATAATAATAATAATAATAATAATTAATTAATTAATTAATTAAAAAAAAAAATAAAACAAACAAACATAAAAACCATGGTCTCACCGATTAGGAACTATCTTGAACTTAATATATTTCTGGCGAGTTCTTTATCATTTGTTATAATGAGCAGCTTAGATTTCTAGAAATAAAAAATTTGAAAATAAAGAATAAATTAAAAAATATATCAACTATACACTTATATTATAACATGGGTGACTGACCGAAAGTGATTATGACTACGTTATAGCAATCCATTTTTATTTAGCTTTAACAGCCATTAATTTTTAACAAACCATGTAACTTTCTGATACTTTGTGAAGTGATATTATTATTAAACTGCTTTGTATTATTTATTAATGTTATTTTATTTTTATTTATTTATTTATTATTAATATTATTATTACAGAATGCAAATATGCATTTGGTCCATGGAGCAAGTGTAACCCTGAAACTAACGAAATGACGAGACTGTTGTCTTTAAAGAGGGGTGACCCAGATGTGTGTGAACAAAAGAAAGAATTAACAAGAAAATGTCGAAAACGTAAGTGTTATATATATATAAAGAGTAGTTTGTTCTTAATAAACATAATTGGTTTTCTGTGTTAGATAACAATTCATTGGCAATGGATTTGTGAAGTACAAATTAATTACCTTTCCTAGCTTCAAGCATTTGTCGTCACTTTTATACGATAATTAGTTTATTTTATAAATGAATGAATTTAGTGTGAAAGATTTTCTTAAAATTATAGTTTGTGGCTTATTCGAATTAAGACGAATTGTTTTTCCAAATTGTTTAATAACTGTAGACTTAATTTTTTTTCAGAATTTTAAAGCGCTTTTAAATTTTACGGTCGAATGGACGTCTAACTAAATGACATAAACCTAAGCAATAAAATTAATTATCATTTTATTATTATTTAAATTTGTTATTATTGTTATTGTTGTAGTTGTCATTATTATTATTATTATTATTATTATTATTATTATTATTATTATTATTTGTAGAATGTAAATATTCATTTGGTAATTGGACTGAATGTAATCCAGAAACACAAAAAAGGTCAAGGACAAAGTACTTGATAAAGGGCGATAAATCAAGCTGTAAGCCGGAGATAACGTTTTCTAAATCATGTACTAGACCAAATGGAAATGGTGAGTTATATAATTTAATATTAATAATAATCAGAATTCCGATCCTTCAGAATTATGGAAATATTCTGAAGTGATTTAAAAGCATTAATCTAAATGTCAATAAACATTTAACATAAATGAAATTAATATAATGTTATGTTTTGGTTTGTTTCTTACAGCTGGTAAATTACAGAAGCTACCTTAATTTTACTGATATTTAGATGTAAAATTTTACTGTTTATAATACTTTTTTAAGTTTGAAACAAAACTAAAGTAGAAAAATAACACATTATTACATTATTTCTTTCATTGGAAGCAAATGTTTTTTACTTCCTTTAGGTTGGACACTGAATTCAAAATTAGCCTAACAGATTACCTTTCTTCAAAGTTTTAATTATAATACATGGGGTTCTTTTAAAAACTTGTGCTATTTTTAAATTTTTATAACTTCTGATCTGTGCACGACAGAATTGATATCTAAAGAGGATAAGAGAAAAACATTTTTTGATTTTTAAATATGTTTATAAATATAAATTGTGATTCTTAAGATCTAGAAATGCAATTTGCAGCTGATTTTCATTAATATGATGGTGCTCATGTTGAAAATTAAGAATCTCCATCATAAATATATTTTAAAGTCCAAAAATTATTTTCAGGTATACTTTTTATAGATACATTCTATCATGGATAAATCAGTAATTATAAACATTTAAAATTGCACAAGGATTTTATATTTTGCATTATTGTAATTTTAATTTCGGTACTATTCTCAGATATAATATGACTGAAATTACACTTTTCAGAGAGATGCTTTTTTGGTCCTTGGGGAGAGTTCAGTTCATGTATGAATGGTGTAATGATGAAACACAGAAAAGTAATACATGGAGGAGCTGCTTGTGAAAGAAAAGCAGTCAAAACAAGACCATGTAGTTAATCTAGACCCATATAGATACAGCTGTAGACGTAGCTAGCAACATATAGCATTTTCTAATAGTTTCCAGCAGCTATATATAAAAAGAGTAAGGGAATGGTTAAAAAAATAAATAAATAAATAAAAGGAAAGGTAATTAAAGACAAATTGATAAAAATGAATATCAAATAGCATGTAATTTCATTAACATGCAGATACAAATTAGCACTATTATCATTTTTTTTTACTATTGTATTAATAATATTATTATTAAATTTTGAATTAGTAATTTTAAGAAAGCATTGGCAATATTTTTTTAACTGTATCAGTTTGAGATTGCAACATAAAAATATTTTTAGATTTTTAATTTAAGATTTAGATCTTTTTTCTCTTTTTTTATTATTACAAAATATGTATTAAAAAAAAAGTGTATATTATTATAGTCATGGGAAAATATATAGATTGTTAGCATTAATAGTGATTGGTCTTAGACTGTATCAGCTAATTAAAGCTGCATTTTATTTAGCCGATCCCCATAGATTTTTAAATTTATAAATTTTTATGTGTTCGTTGTTTCAATTTATAGATTTGTGAATACAGATGTTGTTTTGCTTATGTCACAATATTTGTGACTGTTGTGTAAAAATTGTGTAAAGATATACAATAGCTAAGCACTTTGTTTTATTCCTTGATTACCAAGTATGAACCAAGTTTACAAACGATGAAGAAATTCATTGCAAATTGTTATTTTTTGTTTTTTGAGAGTAACTATAAAATAATTAGTGAAGTCATACAGCAAATAAAAACTTTAAGTGCCTTTATTTAGTTCTTATTCAACTAATGAAGCTATTTATTTTGAATTGTAAAATATGCAACTTGCATATTGTAGCATGTAAACTCAACTTTAAAGCCCAATTTTAAATTTTTTTATCATTTGCCCATTGTTACTGATGAATTCCATTAAAAATTATAGTGATATTTTTATTCTTGTTTATAAAATATTTTATTAGTACTGAAAAATAAACTTGGAGGGCATCATTCCAGTTTTTTTTATTTTAAAAGATAAATCAGTTACTTTGTCTTATCTTCATTTTTTATTTTTTTTTATCTGTGATTACCTGTATACTGTAGGATAAATTTTATTTTTAACTGAAATCAAAGAAAAATGTTATCCGTTTTACATGTACAGATAGATAGCAAACCCTGTGTAAACATTTGTCTAAAAAAAAAGGGGGAAAAAAAGCTCAAACATTTGTTCTTGATCTCACCCGTCATTTTCAAGAATAATCAACAAAATACACAAGAATTTAATTTTTTTGTCCTGCCATTTTTTGTATATACACCTTGTCTTGGTTATTTGGAAGATTTACATTTAATATTTTGTGTGCAATACAGTCAAGTACTGTATATTATGACCTCCAAAAATAAAACATGGCATTTGTTATTTTGGTTTTTACAGTGGACAGTGTTTCATAAAACAGTTTGAAAGGAAAGTTTCTCATTTGTATTGAATATTTCTGATTATCAGCACCAAGCTTTATGTGTTAATATTGTATATCACCAACACATGTATAATAAAGTGTTGTGTTTATAAAATATTTTGTTTCTTTTCTTTTTTCTGCTTTACAAGTAACCTGACATCTGATCTGTTGGGCCGGATCCAGCTTTTCTGACGAGGGGGGGCCTATGGCAAAAAGGGCACTGTAACATGAAAAGGCTTTATTGAAAAATTACACATGGTTCACATGGACCATAATATAATAGTACTACAACAGGAACGCTGACAGGTGTATTCTACAGTGTTCTATATATTGACAGAAATTTAAATAATGTTTTTTTTTTTTTTTTTTAAATCCTATATAAAAGGGGACACTTCTCAAATTTGAGGTGGGGTCTGTACACCTTGGATCAGATCTGTGCTCTTCAGGTGTACAAACTGGACTATTTCCCACTCCATCCAGTGCCCCATGAACTGTATGGCAAAGTGTGGTATTTGCTTTCCTGTTTATGGGAAGGAGTAAATATAAAAGTTCCCACTGCTATTAATGGAAACAAAGGTCAAACTGAACAACATGAAAGTTTTCTTTCATTATCTGATCCTTATCTGTAAAACGCCAAATAACAGTAAACTAAAAATGCATTGAATACATTGTTAAGATTACTGATACATGACAAATGTGTGACCGTTTCCACTAAAACCCAAATGCCTATAAGTAACTCCCAAGTGTTAAAAAAATTAGAAGCAAGTTCTTTATTTGAATTTAAAATGCAATAACTGAGCCAAGTACCCCTGTAAAACTTAAATTTTGCTTTTCAAAATTAGCATCTAAAAATTTCAAGAAAACTCATGTAGTTTTAAGTAAGACACATGGGTATATGAAAAGAGACTTGTGTGACTGTTAAAATATTTTGTCGTCTTTATTTATAACAATTACGTAACAGCTACTGCTATTTATCAAGAAAAAAAATATATTACAAAACAGCTACAAAAACAAAATATTTAGTTCATAAATGTAGATATTAATATTTTTAATAAAAATTTAGCAGTTAAAAAAAACAATTGTCCTTTACTAAATATAAATGTCTTTAAATATTAATGCCCAGTATTATCACTAGTACAATATGACTTTCAGCAGTAGTTATAAAAAAATACTTTTGGTAAATAGCAATTTAAAAAAAATTACATCCATTTTATATAACTATTTATATGAGGCAAAATTTAGAACTGGCATATCATGTGGACTTTGAACAATGTCCTGAGTAGTAGCTTATATAATTTATTACAGCATATGCACAGCATTGCAAAATACAAAATATTGCATAGTCAGAAGTTGTAAGAATATAAAATATGAATAGCAAAACAAAATCATGCAATGAAATTTAGGTTAGATAATTTCCTTATATAATAAAGAAGCACCTTCTCGTAGTTTAAAAAAATATTAAAAAATTATTAAATTTAAGTACAAAATACTGGACTTCAAGAAAAAAATATTTCTGTAACTTTAAAAAGAAAGGTCATATTTAATATTTTCACTTAATATTTGTGCTCTAAGATTATGCATGTGCATACATAATTTGTGTTAAACAATGCAATGTATGATATATTATTGAGATATGACTCTTTTTTTTTTCAAATATTGTAATATTTTCATTTCTATATTAAATATTAACCACTTGTTTCTTTTGGCTGGAAAAGTTCAGTCCATTTCATACTTTGAGTGTTATCATAGTCAGTGAAGTTTTCTTTTTTGGTATCCAACACTTCTGTAACAAAATCTTCTCCAGTGTGGCCTGTTTTCTGCTTGGACAAAGATGCATCTAAATTCTTATCAGAAAGTTCTGTTTTCTTCTGTTTTGTAATCAAAATCTTGTCTAACATCTCATTTAGACACAGCAAATCAGAACCCAGCTGTTTAAAATGTTCTATTATCAAACACAGACACTGACCAAACTCTTCTTTGTAAGTCTAAATTAAAAACAAATGAACTATTTTTAAATGAACATCAGTATCAAACAAAATAATTATACAAATCAAACCAAAGAATAGGAAATAAAAAGGCAAACAAATGCTGACAAAACTGGTGAACAAAACTAAGAAATCAGACTAATGAAATGCATGATGAAATAAGAAATGGACTTAGTCAATGGAATGTAGAGATGATTCACAACAAAATGTCTATGAATCAATGAATGGAACATAAGTTGTTAAATTGGTATCAGAATACTCTTAAAAAACGTACTGATTGCATTACTACCAAAATTAAATATATTAATGTCTACCATATTTTGAGGCTGTATCAATTAAACACATACCTCAGACTTTTGTACAAGTTGTGAACAGCTGTCTTGAAAACTGGATGGTGTTAGCAACTTGTTTTCCAGTAAAAGTATCACAAACTCTGCATATTTTTTCCAGGATATCTGAAAATGAAAAGATTAAAAAAGATGCATTTTACATATTTCTTCGACTCATACCAAATCTAATTATCTGATGACTACATGCTTCTGGGATCTCAATATTAACATAAAGTAGAGGATTCTCTTTTCTTTTTTTTTCTTTTTTTAACCATTCCTGTCAACAACTGATATAGCTTAATGGTTTGAAAAACTGGAAAAGCCATTCTACTGAAAAAACGTTTTTTCTCTCTCTTTGATACAGATCACTGGCTATGTTACAGATGATATCAGCCATTAGATATTTCAAAAAATATAATTACTTTTAAGGAATTACACTTCTATTAATTATAAAGAACACGTACTTCAGGATGTCTACTCTTTGCCAAGCTGTAGAGAATCCTTGGAGAACAGATATGTTGTAGTTCTGTAACACTTTCCAGACATTCTTTCCACAGTTTTATACACTGATGTATGACAGGATTATCTATCTTGTGACTCTTTTCACAAACTGCAAACAAAGACACACATTTCATTTTACATACATAATACTTCAGAATGATTTTTACATGTATTCTTAAGTATCTGCTTACTATAAACATTAAAGTATGTCAGCAATTTAAATTAGTTTATAAGAAACAATTTAGTTGTCGTTTTCCCTTTTTCTTGATGCTGTTTCATCCAACACAAATCAAAATATGTTATTTGTTACGGGTCATTCCGTATCAAATCACCGAATGGGTTAAACCCGACCATCTCAGATTTTTTTAATAAAACTTGGTACTCTTGTTAACTGGGATCCCACAGCACCAAATCTGAAATTTTAGCCCAATCAGACCAGTGGTGTGGGAGATATGGCCCACCGAATTTTGAGATTCTTGGCAAAAATGGGTGTGACCACCAACCTTAGAACCCTCATATCTCAGGAACTACTGGGCCAATCTTCATAAAATTGTTATGTGTAGAACATTGCATGCCATTTGGCATCTTTTCAGGCATGTCAGGTGGGTTTTAACTCCAAAGATGAGTTTTTGGTCTCAGAGAAAATGTACATTGTAATGCATTGTATCAATCATCAATGCAGGTATGCATTTTTTAAATCTCTATTATGGCTAAACAAAAAATATTACACCCAGGAAACTTTTATATGTGAACTTTATGCATACATGTAGGCCTACAATGTCTTACTCGATGATCAAGAGAGATGGTGATTTCTAGCATCCAGAATTGATCATTCAGGTTTTAGTTCAGTGATTCTCAACCAGTGTGCCGCGGCACACTGGTGTGCCACAAGATATTCCTAAGTGTGCCGCCAAATTTTGAACGGCATACTAAGAAAATGCGAAAAACCATGTGGTCCAAAAATAAAACAAACAGTAAATTTCTCACTAAAGAAGCCAGCTATTTGACTGATGAAATTCGAAACACTGCAGTGAAGTATAGCTGTGTTTTTCTTTATTTAGTTTGAGTCATTCTATGTGTCTATGACTAGTCTGTGTCTGTGATTGTATGCCGTCTACGACTTGCCATGTTTTTACTTTACAAAATTCAAATATTTTTCTTATATATTTAGCCAGGTGTGCCACTATTTTTTCATGTGTTCCAAGGTGTGCCTTTGGCAAAAAAAGTTTGAGAACCACTGTTTTAGTTAATCAGATGTTAATGGCTGAAAAGGTGTTATTTTCATGTATGTGCATTTTTTAAATCTATATTGTGGCTAAACAAAAAATATTACACCCAGGAAACTTTTATATGTTTTAGTTAACATGTGGGAGATTAAATTTCAATAAAGGTCATCTCAAGGTCACGTAATCCACACGGTCAATTTCAAGGTCATAGCAAAGGTCAAAAGGTCAAGGTACTCCAATATTTTCCAAACTGAACATTTTTTTATTTGTGTTGGATAAAACAGCATCAAGAAAAAGGGAAAACGACAACTAAAAGTTTTATAAAAATCTGAGACGGTCGGGTTTAAATCTTTCTTTTTTTTGGGGTGATTTGACATGGAATGACACTTATCATTCTTGTAAAAAAAAAGTGAAGAAATGTTTTTTTTAATATCCATTCAAAACATTTGTTAATCTATGCAGCATGGTATCTGATACACATACAAACATAAACAGAAAGCAAGAAACACCTACACCCACACCCACATACAGAAACACATAATAAGCTAAGGACATAATATGATAATACAGTATATGTAATCACAAAGTAATTATAATAAAAGTCTTAAATGAAAGATTATGGGGGACCCATGGATACACGAGTTCCCTGTTAATTATATTGAAAAATTTAATACAGAATTGTAAACATTTATTCAGTAGATAATGATACTCACTGACAGCCAGCACCACATCTAACAACAGTTGTGAAAGACATTTTGTTGCCTGTGTTAAAATGTCCTTAAAAAAATAAGAGGTGCAAAAAAAATAAAAATAAAATAATATATATATATATATACACACAAAGCACTCTTATAACAAAAATTATAAACAGTCATCAATACCAGTTATATTTAGAATGGTAGATAGAAATAAAATTTACACAACAATGTGATAAAATCAAATCAAAAATTTGTTTCTCAATTATTTTGAGTCTTTGACAGATAAAAATAATATTTAGTTATTATTAAATTATGTGCACTTGATAGAAAATTACAATTTATGATAATGTTCCTCAAAATCAGTGAAGTCAAAACTTTTTATTATTATTATAAACCTTTCTAAAATTTAAAGAGTTATAAGCTTCAGTCAAAAGACGATTAGTTTTGTCTAGTTCAATGGGTTCATCTGGTGACAGCAGAACATTTCTAACCACATACTGCAAAACAGAAACACATGTGGGGAATTACCTTCTGAAATTTCAAATTTAATACTTTTATAAAGACATTAAAAAATATGCGAGCAAAGGAAAAATATACTTAAGTACAAGTTTTAATAAATACATGAGTTGGACTTTTAGTCAGAATTAATGAAATCTAAACAATATCATTTATATTACTGTTTTATATATAACTGATAATTTTCTTGTATTATTATGTCTTCTATATATGTTGAACATTATAATTAAAATACACTGAAAAACAAAAAAACGATTTCTTCCATAAATTTGTAATATTTATATTTAGTAAGAATCAAAATTACCTTAATATCTACAAGGATTTCTGATAATGGTATTGCACTTTCAGGTAACATCTTATGTGCATAGTTTTCTTTGCTTTGTGCGAGTTTTTCTTTAATTATGTCATTTTCTGTTTGAAAATTACTGCTGTCAATTACAGATGTCTCTGTAGTGTTTGTCTTTGATTTGTTCAACAGATCAGCTTTCGTGAGTCTGTCAAGCTCAGTTGTCAGTTCTTTAAGATACATACCTACAAGAATCAAGGGAGATCACAACACTTTAGTTTATCTTCATTTATTTATTTGCTTATACACATAATGTCCATGATATAATTTTAGACTATAAATTTAAGTACCTTAATATTTACAATTTTACATTAAATATATTTTATTTCAAATCTATTTCTGGTTTGCATGAGGGATGCATTTTTTTAATATTCTCATCCCCCTTCTACTGAATTTTTATTTAAATATTAAGAAATCAAAACTATGTAATTTTAAATATAAAATCCAGTTAAAATGTAAAAAAGTATTACAATAACAAAGCAATAAAATTAGAACCTTCAGACCCATAAAAGCAGTGACAAAATAAGATCATGTGCAACAGAACATGATTCAGTAATATATCAAAAAAAGTATTAAATGTAACTATTTGTAAATTTTATTTTTTACAGTGCTTATAAAATGCAGCAGACAGATTTTGTCAATAGCCTGAATTAATTTGGATTATAAAACTGAAGGAAAATTATGTATTTGCAATACAAAATGATATACTAAAAAGCATTAATTACAAACTTGAAAAATAATTATACAAGTATCCTTGAGATAATGGTTTTGACACAGATAAGCAACAATCTTGTGTTGTGCAGAAATAACAATGTTTTACTTATTATTGACAGAGACATAACCTAAAATATACATTATTAAAATATAAACATTAAATTCAATGTATATATTTCAAGATTTTCTTTGTTTCTAGTTAGTATGGGTACATTGTAACATTCTTACCTTTTTAACGCAGTATGGGTTTTGACGCAGAATGTGCAAGTGAGTTCCATAAAAATAGATTGAAGTGGTCGTTGCCTAATTATTTAAGTATTCTGACTGTCAGCAGACAGATGTGTTTTGTGCAGTTTGTGGGTGAAATTCACTGTGAAACTTTGGAGATACAGGGTTGTTTATGTATGACTAAAAATTACCTCATGAAAAACAGTACTATTAGCTATATGGTTATGTTAAATGCAAACATGCAAATAGGAATCATTGCTTTATTTGGTAGGTAAAAAAACCCATTTCTGCACTTGTTATTTAACAATGGTGAATTAAAACCCATGCCACATCAAAATACACGCCGAGATGATACCTGCAATATACAATTATCTACTAAAAAGTTTTATATATATATTTTGTGGTTTTAGTAGGGTTGGATGTTTTACTATGTACACCAGTGACATGCAGCCAAAAGAACATATTTACACAGTAAACTTTTAGCAGTTACTTTTAACTATCTACAATATTGTTTTTACTTACTTTCGGTGATGTGCATGTTGAACCACAGTGTGATTCGTTCTTCAGCTAGACGACAGGATATTGATGATGCCACAGAAACCACAGCACCAGACTGCTCCTCTGGCAACAGAAGAGGCATAATCTTTGAAATTTTGTCATGGCAGAATCTGTTTTAAGTAAATTTTAATTAAATACCAGATAAAACAAAGAAAGAAATATTAAAATATTGAAATATTTAATAAATTTTATAGTGAATTTGGAATTCATGTATGACATGTATGTTTACTCCATACATTTTTAATTAACAGCTGCAAGGAACTGAACATTATTTTATAATGATAGTATTAGAGATAACTAATGCACCTATTCTTTAGACTACTGTTATTTATCATCACTGAGAGATGTTTTATAAATATCTCCTCACAGAAAAACACTTAGATGGTCTATTAGTACTCTGGTTGCAAGATAGTGAAAAAAGCCTACTGGAAATAATGTTTCCATCAACAGTTTTATCTTCATATATCTTTTTATTTACTAATATAAGAATGTGAAGAAAAAAAATGAAAAAATAAATAAAATAATAATAAAGGTTCTTACTCAAGTTTATCAGCAATCTTTGTTTTCACTTCTTCAGTTATTGTCTGAGCCAGTCCATACAGTTCATGGGAGACTTTATCCTGAAACAGAAAACAGTTTAATATATTTTTTAATAACAGAGTTTCGTACAGATAGATAGACAGACAAGATATAGACAGGTAGAAAGATATAGATATAGATATAGATATATATACAAGTCCTGCTACACTTTTAAGTTTCAATTAAACGAAAACGGTGTCACAGAATTCAGATTGCATAACTTTAATTGTTACTTCAAATCACATCCACTTTTTTTATGTTTGCAATGGAATTGAAATTGCGTAACTTTAATTGTAACTACAATCACATCCACACTTTTTATTGTTTCCACTAATTTTTCAACTCCATGGCATTGTTATAAAAAGGCTGGCATTTGATAAGTAGAACGTGCTTCACAACAGCTAGCTCTGATTAGCACGTTAATTTTTTTCATTCATTCATAAGTAGGGAGAGCGAAGGAAATGGTCAAGATGAGAGTTCAGTCAGGAGGGGAAACCACTGTTTTTGAATGACATTGTCTTTACAGACGAGTATGGTAAACAATTGTCTATTCTTATTTTGAAAGGGTGTAATGTGCAATTAAACTGTGTCAATAACATTTAAATATCCTAAAATTTTAATGTTTTAGTATGTCCTCCATGCAGATTCTTATTTTGTCTTGGTTCCCTGCAAGACCTTTCTCATATCATTAATCAAAATTACTTAAACATATATTTTATCAAGTCACCTGTATATCATAATTAAATAATTAACTAGAATGTTAACTTGTGTTTATTTCTCTAGTGGATAGATAGACTTAGTGATTTATGTAGATTGCTGTCAATTTAGCATTTATATTCCTTGTTAGGTGGCCATTAATGCACCTTGTTACCCTAGACTGAGCCTTAATAAAACATACAAGGTGTGAGCCCCGTGACTAATGGCTTTACGGATTTGAACAAAATTAGTCGTGAACTAATAAAATAGACTTCAACGTGAGCACCTTCTTTTTCAAGACACATTGCCCACCTCTTCAAGCATTCCTCTCCAACTCCAGTCAGCATCTTCCTTGTAACAAGATTGTAGGCATTCCTTATATGTTCCTCTATCTCTGGAGAATGTGGCACCCCCTCCAGAGGTCCTCGATGTTCCACCCATCTATCAGGGAACTTGTGATTCAATAAATTGCGAACTGCTTTAGCATAATGTGATTATTGATATAAGATTGTGCTCCTCCACATTGTGCTAAAGCCCAGGAGTGTTGAAGAGTTAGAGGAATGTATAAGGAATGTCTGCAATCTTGTTACAAGGGAGATGATGACCGGAGTTGGAGAGGAATGCTTGAAGAGGTGGGCAATGTGTTTCGAAAAAGAAGGTGCTCACGTTGAAGTCTATGGAGCCTAAGAAAACAGAAGACTAATTTTGATCAAATCCATATAGCTGTTTTCATTTAATTAAAACTTAAAAGTGTAGCAGGACTTTTATATAGTTATATATATGGATATATAGAGATATATATTTAAAAGAGCTGAAAAATTTGAAATATGTAGTTATCAGAATGGTAATAAATGATAAAACATATTAGTGAATTTTCTTTTAAAAATAATACATATATATATATATGTATTATTTTTAAAAGAAAATCTCAATTGAATTTTGAATGTCGAACACTGGAGAATAATCAAGCATATTAGATGCAGATCATGAAGGAATATTCAACTCCAGAAAAAAAATCAAAAAGACCTTATTTTATATATAAATATCCACTGCACACAATAATTAACATGATTACACAAGGCTGAAGTTTAAATAATAAGCAAATGATCAGCAAGTTAAAAATATGTATGCTAACAATATTATTTGTTATTAATTAATTATTTATACAAATTTCATTTGAAGTTTTTCTTTCCCTTCCTTTGTTTAGTTTATTAATAACAGTTGGCCAAAGAGTTTGTCCTTTTTTTTTCAAATGTTCATATTTGAAAGTCTGAATATGCAAAAATGTAACTGAATTGAAGCTGTGTGACGATTTTTAATATTATCAGGGACCTTATATAATTTATAAATATTAAATATATACATGAAAGCAAATCTAATAAAACCCCAAAAGAAAGAACAGAGGCTGAAGGAGAAAGATCAGATCTAAACCAAATACGTATGTTCCCTGATTTCATCAATCAACATATCACCTTTGTCTTGTTAGAAGATGATTGTACAGTCGTATGAAATATCTGTTCCACTCTGCTTTTTGCTTCACTCAATGACTTTGGTAACAGAGTTGATCGGAATCTCTTTATGAAATTAGATGCTGTCCTTTCAGCAACAAATTCAACTGTACGTTTCAAGGAGGCAGGATGATTGTGGAAAAAATTCTCTTCCAGCTGACTCTGAACAAAGTATAAAAGTGAGAAAAAAAAAGAAGAAAACAAAAGATTTTTTTTTTAAATGATTTTTTACTGAACAATCAACATTATTAGAACTATAAAACAGACAATTAGAAATTAGAAAGGGATGTTTATATCTGTAATAATAAATATTAATTACAAATGATGCAAAAAAAAAAAAGAAATTCCCCAAATATCTCCAGTGAGTATGATTATATTTACTGTAACATAAAATAAAAATTCTGACAAACATTACTAATACTACGGCAAATACAAATTTACTGTGATCTCCCCCAACCACTTTCCAACAAATCACATAATTCAGGATAATCCAAATTTCGGAAAGGTCTTACAATGTTTAGTGTCTTTGCTTTTAAATATTTTACTAAGAAATACTGAAAAAATAAGTGTAAAAATACACACTTACACACCCACCCAGACACACAAACATACACAGATATAAATAGATAGATGGACAGATACAGAGAGACAGACAATCTGAATATGAATGAGTAATATTAATAAAATATATTCCTACTTGTATTTGTTTCTGTGATGCTGTCACTGCAAGTCCTGTGTCAGCAGCTACTGGAGTTATCTTTCTTATTGCTGAACGACAGTTTGTTCCTATTGCAAATTCCATCAGGAGTGACCTCATTTCACCTGACAAACAATATAAACAATGAACTAAATATTTTGTATCTCAATATTAACAGATTTTTTTTATTTACTGTTAATAAGATTTAAAATTCTGCAGTGTTAATAATATGGGAACTTAAGATAATTTTCTGTACAATTCCTATCAAGTAAAAAAACCCATTTAGAGATTTTTATACTAAGACCAGTAAATTTGGCACTAATATATAAAACTGACATAAAATACAACCAACCGGCATATGGACAACATATGTAAAGCAGTTCCTGAGTTACCAAGTGATAAATATCCTGAAATACAAATTTTATATATATTTTAATTTTTCAATTTTTATTTTTACTATTTATTTTTTTATTTTCTTCAAAAAAAAGAAAAGTAGAGGAAAAAAAAGAAAAAAGAAAACTTAAAACTTGAAAGAAAAGATTCCAGTAAATCTTTTTCTGAAATTTAAACAATACACTAAATGAATTAAACAACAAATTTCTGTTTGATAACATTTGGAGATATTTTTTGTGGTTGCTATATTAATCTTTACACATACCACAGGCCCACTACCATCCAAATCAGAACCCAGTAACAATACATCTGATGATATTTCTTTGAAAAACAGACCTCCCAGTGTTCTGGTATTCTGAAATGTTATAAGGTACCTAATTAGTAAACTTTCTATGAATAATGTGAGGAAAATGAATATTAATGGAAAATACTGGAATTAAAACATGCATTTGTTATAGCATTTTTATTCTTTTTCTTTTTATTATTAATAGTTATATATATTTATTATTTTATTATTTTTATTATTATTATTATTATTATTATTATTATTATTATTTTTGATTAATGAAGGATCTAGTTGTACAATACAATTCATATATCTTTTAAAGAAAAACCAGCTCTTACTTCTAACAACCATTCTATCAAAACAACAATAAGAAAATGTCCATAACAGTTTTGACCTTTCTGAATCTCTACCCATGACTGCCTGAAAAATAAAACTTTAAACATATAAAAATAATTCTTTCTTCAAAGCAATTCAATTTTTTAATTATTTTTTTATTATTATTATCTTTCTAATATTACTTCATTTTCAAATAAAATGTATATTTTTCCTGTTTATTTGGAAATGAATGCATGCATGAACATTTTTGGTACCATTTTCTTTTTTACCACTTTATATTTGTCATTTTAAAATGACAGATGTTATTTTCTTCTTCATTTTTTTTTTTTCCAGGTTATTTATTATTTTGAAACTTCTTTGTCACAGTGACTAGTATTAATACCTAAAATTTGGTTCAACCCAAGGGTAGCAGACTAGAATAGTGTCACGTTAACAATCTGAGACTATTCTGTATCCACTAGATAATAATAACACCAACAAGAATTGAATATGGGTAACTGTTTTATATCCATATATTTCACCTAAATTAACCATCAATGTTAACATATAATTTAATCGTACAATTTGAACAATACAATTTAAAAGCAAATAGTGTTGATAGATAATACTAAAATAATTAAGCCCAGTTGGTTACTTTAACTTTCTAACTAATCTTTTAGTTACTAAAATAAGTTACCTTAGTTTTCAGGCGCAAGTATGTACCACAGAATAACACAGTAAAATATCCACAGTAATAGATTTAACTCTCTTCAATCAATCAACATGTATGTCACATAAAAAACATTTAAACCATAATTATCATTGCCTGAGTTGTCCTTTGTCTTGCACAGATGGCCCTCAGACAACATGTCGCAAGACTGTGCATCAATCAAAAGATCCCAGTTAAAACATGCAATGCCTATTTATAGAGATCGCTTGGGTGTTCATGAAAGCCTTCTGCAGACAACCTTTCTGAATTTACTTTGCAACTTAAATGCCAATTTTGAGTTTGTTAATCTCAGTGTTTCTTAGTTTGTAAAATAATGGAACTTCCCCTAATTATATAATACAGCTTCTAAATAGCCCATGTTCGTCTGTATATGCTCTATTTAGTTTTTGTGTATTTACCCCATTTTCTGACATTAATTAGGTAAACATTTAAGAACTGTAAAAATATGAATTTATAAACATGTTTTTACATGATAGGCAAATAAATATAACTGTGATATAATAATATACTTAATATAAAATATAGCAGACATTCTGCTTTAAATGGGCATATAAAAGTAAGTGTTTTGTGAATATTATAAAATTCACTACATAGAAAACAAAATTACAATTAAAAATAAGTCTGGCAAAGAGGTACTAATGAGGTTCCGTCACATTCTTGAAAACTTGTTCGTTATAGGAGTTAAACAGAACATAACACACCACAACCAACCATTCAAACTAATTATATTATTTTAAATTTGTAATGTACATTAATTCCTAATTATGGTCACAATTAACAAATGAAGGGATTATAAAAAAAAATATGTTAACATTACTGAAAGACAAACACAGATGAGTTTTTAATTACAGATATCTCATATATATAAAAATAAATATTTTGTTTAAAAAGTTTAACTTTTGTTATCTCATGACAAATGGTTTCTTCTAAGTTATTACATATAATAATAAAAATAATACTAAGAACAGCAACAAGATTTACCTGAGTACATGTATTAAAAGAGACAGCAGAGAGTGATAGTAGTCAGTGAGTGGTGCTGCGTAATCCATCATTGAGAGATATTCTATCACCCAGGGAATAGTTACAACCAGACGTTTAGATAGCACTGCTTTTTTCACAAACATTGTTAAATCCAGAGGAGGTGGATTCTAAAACAATTAAAATATATCAAATTAAGCAAGTTCACATATAATAATATATGCCATCATTTATAGCTAATATCTTGTAAAAAAAAAAAAATGTTTTCCGGAATTACCTACCTAATATCAATTTTTTTTTTTTATATAACACAAACAGAACAAAAACAAGAGGAATATATTTTCTTTTAAATAACATATCCTAAAACAGTTTTAACTGCAAAAACAGAATAGATACTTTGACAATGAATACATCAGTACTTAGATATTGTAAAAAATATTTTCTTTAAATGAACAGTTCTTGTACTGGAAATTAAATTAAAATGTTCAAATTAGAAATTATCTAAGCTGTAACTTTCACGATGAATTCTTTACAGTTAATGCAAATCTGAAATTTGAAAAGGGTAAATTCATTCATTTAGAAGCAGCAATATAATGAATTATGACCAGGATTGACAAAATAGTCTTACTTTGTTTCTCTGGATTAAATAATTTGTCTGTACAACATCAGGAAGTGGATCAGTTGTAGAATAAGGGTGAAATGTGAGAAAGCCGAGAAACTTTCCTATCAGTCTCAGAGTCAGCAAACAACACTCAAACATTTCTCTCTCCTGCTGTTTAAAAACAAGAAAAATCATAAAGAATAGGGGTATAAACAGGCTTTGGGAAGGAAAGAAAGAAGGAAATACCAAAAAGCACAAATATAGGATATCTTGGAATAAAAATGGTATTTTGTCATTTGCCATTTGCCATTTGCAACAACCTGGAAAGGTACTGTGTTGTATCTTTCCATTTCCAATATTGCAATTTTTGTTTCTTTCACTGGAACTAGTCTGTTTGCTTTCAGGTTCTAACAATTTATAAATTTAAAAAAAATGAAACACCAAAAGAACAGATTTCAAAAAGCATAGATTTCCATATTTTGCTGGACATTTCACATCACTGAAAGAAAATGTCCACAACGTTGAATAGAAACAACAATAACCATATTATCACATTTACGAAAGAAGACCTAACTGTCTTCTAAAGATATTTCCAAATATGAGGTTTTTTTTAAAAATTCAGATTTCATTGCCAAAATCTAATTGAAATGTAACATCTATCATTAAGTATTGAAACATATTCAGAAACTATAAACCTAACTAAGTTTAAAAGATAGTTATGTGTTATTAAACAAATATTCAATCAATTTTTTTTTAGTATTCATTAGTCAAATTAGATTCTGTCTTGTATGTTTAAAACATACCCAGGTAAACCTAACTGACATAAAAAAAGATTTAAATTCAAATATTACCTCACCATCTTCCAGTAAAGAAGCATCTTGTTTATCTGTAGAGTGGCCGAATTCTTGTTCATTCAACTACACAGAAAGACACTAGTGAATTATGTGTGCAAAATAAACAAGTTGATTACAAATAAACAAAATGAGTTTCATATATATTTTCCAAACATTACTTCTACTGAAATCTGCCCAACTTTCTTTAATTCCCAATTTATTATTATTATTATCATTATTATTATTAATGCACTCTTTAATCTGAAGTCAGACTATGTAATTTCCGTTTTACAGCATAAAATAAATATCTACCTCTTCAACCTTTGACACAAATGTGTTTGACAGATGCTGATTAAATGTGGAACTGGATGCTGACACTATGAAATCACGAAAGAATTCTTCATGACCATGGAATCTGGGTGTGGGGCATGGTCCTCCTGTACTGAATGGCTGGATAAACCTTTCCTGTAGTCTATGTGAAATAAAGAAAAACTATTTTATTTTTTGCCATTTATATAAAGATTTTTTTATAGTATTGTAATCTTACTAAGATATTGTATCTTAAAAAATTAAATACATTTTATAATTAAAATGTCAATGACTATGATAGATATGTCAAGTTTTGTACATATATGAAAACAAATAAAAAACAATTATTCAATTTCTTATTAAATATACACTAAAAAATATTTTAAAAACCCATTAAATCCTTTTTAAAAGCATTTAATGCTACATTTTTTTCTTCTTCATAATTTTACTTTTTGAACTTCTCAGGATTTGTTTTCTTCAGATGATTCAGCAGTGATATTTTTTCATCATCTCGGTTTATCTTTATAGACTGGTCTCCCTTGCACATCTGAAAATACATTAAATTTTAGTTTGATTTTAGCATCAAACAAGAGACAAATATAAATAAAATTACAGACATTTACATGAATAAAACAGTGTTAACATCACACATTTTTGATGCATCTGCATTCTCAAGAGCATAATTTTAATAAGACTTAAGTACAAGAATTCAAATTAGCATTGTTTTAGATCTAAGTTCACTTGTAAATTAATTATGATTTATACCTGACTCAACTGTTGCAATGTTGTCAAAAATCACTATGTGTTTCATCATTCAACACCAGTGATTAGACAGATTGACTGATGGATGGACGGAGATATAATCAGATCAGATTTTTAGTATTAAATAACATAACATAAATAATTAAGTAATATCATATGTAATGTCTACACAATGTAACAGTATTAGCAAAATAAAAAGCAAATATCAATCACATTTTAAAACTGATACATGAAGTTCAGTTAAGTGCATCCTTATTATAACATTTACAAAATAAAATGATGCTAAAAATATGAAAGTTGACAAAATATATGTAGCACATAATGACATATTCAACTTTAAAAAGGTTTTTTTTTATATATTTTATCAAAATGAATATAACAAGCAAAGTAATTAAAGTTTATGTTTCTTACTGCTATAAGCTGAGACTGGAACAAGCGAGCAAAGTGTAAGTGATCTGCTAGGTCAGTTTGGAACTCCACTAGAGATCGAATCCTGTTCCCCATCATGTTCATCAAAGACCAGCCTGCAACTTCATGTTTCAGCTCCCACTCACGAATTAGCTCATAAAACATATCTCTGAAACAAACGCATACAAAACTTTGTGTTTCATTTCTCCCTTAAAACATATATCTTAAACAAATACCTGAACAAATGTTTAGAATTAATTTGTAAAACATAAAAATGAAACAAATACATTAATAATTATTTAGAATTAACTTGTAAACTTTATCTCCAAAATAAATGAATGAACACAAATGTAAAAATAAATAATAAAATGTGCCACTGAAACATAAATGAACAAACATTTAAAATTAACTTGTAAAAACTATCTCTGAAATAACCCCAACCCACAAATGAAAACGAACTAACAAGTATTTAGAATAATTTGATAAAATATATCTGAAACAAGTGAATAAATACTTTTAAAATATTTAAAATGTAAAACCCATGTTAATCATCCAAATATATTTACTATTAGGTGTCTGATGTGAACATATCATTGTTTTAATTAATATAATATATCCACCAAAAAATATATGACTGAAACAGTAAAGTGAAATAAAAATAAATTGTGTCTGTTAAAAAGAATATTTTTTCAAGTCTATAATTACTGCTATGAGATTATGAAATCATAAACAGGCTCTATGATCTATCTCTGAATAACAGTCAAATACAAATCAGAAATTAAGACATTATAATATATTATTTTGTTTTTAAAATCAACACACCTGCAATAAAAAAAAATTAAAAACAAATATATGAAATAATTATTTTTCATCTGAATAATTAAAAATATATATAATAGTTATACAAATTACAATCAAATAATTATTAAAAAGCAGCAATTAAAACAAAAAGATATCTGAAGTACAGTCCTTTTGAACAACAACATTTTTTTTTAGAATTATAACAAATATTTTCAAACTGAAAAACTTTTAACAAGTATTAAAGTTACTGCTGTTTGTTCTCACCTTTGTTTTTTAAACTGATGGAAAGATTTATCACTAGGAAAGTTTTTGCGATTATCAGTGTCTGCTTGAAAAGAAACTCCACCAATAGGTATTTGTGGAAAACATGTTGTTTTCTAAAATTAATTTTAAAAAATTAAAAATTCAAGTAAATTAAAGATTAAATTATTTTTGTTATTAAAATAATTATGTTCTAAAAAATGTTTTAAATTTTTCTTTCGACTATAACTGATGAGAAGGCAGAAAGATAGACAGAGAGAAAGAGACAGAAACAGAGATAACTGACTATGAAAAATGATTTTGAAGAGAATAATAATTAAAGAAATAAAAAATTAAAATTAAACAAAAAAGCTGAGATATGCTATGACAGAAACTGATTATAAAAAAAGATGTAACAGTGACTGAGTAACAAAATAAAATATATTTTCTAAATAATAAAATATGTATCACATTACTTAAAAAAGAAAATAATAAATAAACCTCTTATAATATGTAAGTTATGTTCAATTTATTTTTTTAATTTTACTTAAGGTGTCTAACCTTTGCATTGTTGTTTGCATTAGAAATACATTCTAACTGATCATGCATTTTTGGTGAAAATGTTGTCACTCTGTGATTGTCACACAGAAATTTAATAGTACTTTTGTCCAGTAGTTTGATGACGCTAAAATTAAAATTACAAATGTTATAAAAATAATGATTAAAAGATGCTAGTTGATATTTCTGACATTTGCTAACAAATTCATTTAATACTACATTATTCAATCAATAAAGAGAATTAATATAACTATTTTATCTTTTTTCTTCTTCTTTTAAATATCTGCCTCTTTCAAATGGAATTAATAATCTTAGTTTTTAACAATTTAATCTAAAACAAATTCAAGAAACTTACCTTATCTGTTTCTCCATAACACTGACAGCAAAATATACAGCATTATGGACAGTCGCAAAATAAATTATTTCTTCAGTTTCTTTTACAGGAAAGAAATAAAAAACAAAGTAATGTTGATAATCATTTTCAATACCAGAAATAATATCAGTGATAATACCACCATAAATAAGATGTTTTTGACACAAAATGTGAGAAATATTTTTTTGTTGAATTTGTTTTTTAAATTTCATAGAAAACTAAATTAAAATATGAATCAAATATATTTATCTAAAATATGAAATAAAAAATTGTTTTCAATTGTATGGTTCAGTAAAGATAATAAATTATATACTGAATGTCAAGAAAATCTGTTAATTTCAAATAACAACAACAACAACAACAACAACAGCAATACCCAGAGCAGGATCTAATGTCACTTCTCTGCCTCTAGCAGTAAGAAGCTGGGTCAGGAAATACAATTCTTGAATCACATTTGGAAAAAGATGCTCTGAAAAGAAGTATAACATAATATATAAACAAACTAAATATAGCACTGAAAAATGGTTTGTTACCTATGACCAAGTAACACTGTTATGTTTATACTCATCTGTGTGCATTCAGATCTTATTTATTTTTATTATCATAGAAAATAATATTATAAACTGTAAACAACATCTGTTAATTACTTTACTCTTACTGTCTTTTTTTTTAGTAAGTTAATAAGTTCATAATATGTGTTGTACTGGAATATGAAAACATTTTCAACATACATCATTGAACCTGGAAATAACAAACAATGTGTTCATTATTTTACATATTTGCCTTTAATAATTTATATCGTATATACTTGTGTATAAGTCGAATTTTTGGGAGACTATATTAAGGTAATTTTTGGGGGGTCAACTTATACATAGGTAATGCTTTTGTAGCTGTTGCTGAAGAGTCGCCATTTTGACTATTTTTTGCTACAGGATGCATCTAAAATAATCGCGGTCTTTCAGCTTTTCAAAAATATAATTTTATCGTATAAAAATTTTTGAAAAATTAAATAACAAAACCAAATATGAATGTAAAACATGATATTCTTCCGTTTAATGACATAAAAATACATTTTAAAGCGAGAAAACCGCCAGTACGGCGTTATGCCTTACGGCGTCTTGCAATGATTTAGGCTATAGCTCGTGTAATACATGCATTTACGTTATTATGGTATGTTCGTGCAAGTTATGTTACAGTAGGCATACAATGTAGGCCTTCGTGGCACTGTCACACTGGTCTAAAAATAGTGACAGTGCCTGGAATCTACAGTCGACTTATACACAAGTAATACCTAAAATGATGCAATTTTTGGTCTTAAAATACACATCGACTTATACGTAAGATCGCCTTGTACACAAGTATATACAGTAAATGAAATAGTACCATTTTTAGTTTGGGGAATTCTGAATATAATATAAAAACATTCAAACCTTGAAGACATCCAGAATACAACTCAACCAATAAATCAAGTACATCTTTATTTGTGACCTCCTCGGGACAGGCCACAACAAATTCACTGAAATGGTCAAGCCTAGATGGTGTGATCATGAAAGATGTCACTTGTGTTGATATCTGTTTGCTTGGTGTTTTATAGGTGATATCTTGCTTTGCCTTCATCTGTCTGTAAAAATGACAATATAAAAACATTAGAACTTTATATTTATCACAGTTTATACACTTTTTTCATAGCAATAATTCAATGTGTTAAACCTCGTATTTTCCTAAGTAACTTGTAGAAACAAATAACCTAATTACATTTTGTGTTAAACCTCACTGACAACAAAAATGCAAATAGAATTGTACATATATTTAATGTGCTCTATTCAAATATTCCTCAAATGAACAAAGTCCTTGCTTTATTTAACTAAATAACAGTTGTATAAAATCTAGTAACATATATGATACTTGTGTGAATGTTTAACTTTTATGAAATCATAAATGATATATATATATATGTCTGTACACACACACACATTGTTAATGATTTCATAGTTCTAAGTTTAATCTTCACATAAGTACACGAATATCAAACCTACCTAAGAAGCTCTCTTTCTTCTCTGAAAGTCAATTTCCCATCATCCTCTACAATCTTAGAAGAACTGCATGTCTTAGGCTTGTTTTCAACAGGTGCATTCAGAAAAGTGGAAGTTAGAGGTTTTTTGCAATCCTGCTGCAAAAATGTTGGTTTTATCCGTCGAGATGGATTTTTAGAAGTCTCAGTAGATCTTCCGACTGAATTCATATCAGTATTTGCAGGCTTGATCTGAGACTTTATATCTGCACTGAAAGATGCAACAAATAATTATCAAATTTAGTTATTGATAATATTCAAAAAGGACAATCATTTTTTCTTTTAATGATCTTGTAAGCTCTAAATGATAAATATATTATTACAAAACACAAAATGCTTAATGAAAAAACACTTGATTCAAAAGTATGATAATATTAGTGTTGTAATATATTTTGAACATGGATCTTTTCAGCATCTTTCCTAAATCGACTGTCAGGAGTTAAAAATGGTTGCCTGCTGCACTGAAAGAAAATACAGTCTAGTTTGATGAATAGCAAAAGTGTTTTACTTTAACAGGATAATACACAACAGATCACATATGCAAAACCTGAAAAGCTTGGCTTGGAAACATTTCTACACCTCCTGGTTTTCCCAAGCTTGCTATATCTGGTTACCATCTTAATGGAAAAGAGCTCAAAGCAGAGGAAGTGATTCAAACTATCTTCTCTCCAATCTTTTCCTTCCAATCCAAAGAATATTATGTATGAAACATTCATATGCATATTAGCAAAAAGTAATTAATACTGTTGATTAAATAACATTAATGCTTTTGAAACTCTTTTTCTGAAACTACTTACAGGATCACTTTCTAGTTTATTTTTATTTATTTTTTATTTTAAACTTTTTTATTATTATTATTATTAAAGATAGTAAAGATTCTAGCAGATTACTTATTTCACATAAATAACAACAGATATTTTGTATTATATATGAATAATCATACCTTGGGCTGCATACAGCACTCACTGGTGGGAAATCACTAAAACTCAAAAGACTGAAAACTTGTGTATCTTGATTGTTGATTTGACCATTAATGGATATGTTCTGACATGACCTCTTCTTTTTGTTAAAGTTTCTCTTTTTAACTGAACAAGATGGAGATGTAATAAACTCATAGGGAGAACCCTCTCTACTCAGATTGGTTTTAACTTTTTTCTTTTGTTTACTAACATCAAGTGTTTTAAAAAATTCACCAAAGCTAAGCTTCTGCTTAGCTCTCTGGTTATCATGAGTTTGTCCTTGAACAGGTGATTTGCACACATTAGCCTGACTGTTGGGTAAGAAGTTTTCATTTTTCTGTTGACACTCATCTTTATAATTGTTTACTAATTTCTGACAGTTTCTTTTGTCAGATGGATCTTTATTGTTGTTTGAAAGATAAAATGTATCAGGTGATACAACTATAGTTTCGCTGTCTGCAGAACATTTTGAATCACTACTGCCGATATGGCCACCACTGTCATCACTTTTAACACTATTCAAATGTGGTGTTTTTGCAGGAGAAAGGTTTGTATTTTTGTTATTTTGTAACAAATGTATTGTTTGGTAACGTAAGTAGTTGAGGAAGTATGGAACGAATTCATGTTGAAGATCGTCATATTCATAAAGCATCTGTGATGTGTCATCCTTTAAAAAGAAATAATATTATTAACAGCAAAATAAACAAATATTTTCAGCTGTCATAATTAACAAATAAATTTTTTTTTTTTTTTTTAACCTGAAAGAATAAACGTACTTTCAACTTACTATTATTACTATTATTATTACTATTATTATTATTATTAGTAGTAGTATTATTTGGATGTTGCAACTCGAGTTAAAATGTGCACTGCAGGAAGAAATGACACTGTGACGATACCGAATCTGATTTATCCCTATCTGATTTAACGATCTCATTTTTTGTTCAAATTATTGTTAATGTTATTAGTTATTAGTTAATGAGTCATTGCTAACAATAATTTGAACAAAAACGAGATCTACACGAAATTAAAGCTATCGCATATATAAAACTTTAACATTCATTTAACTGTGTTAATTATCTTTAAAGTACGTACGTCAAAGTTCTTTTTCAACCATGAAATTACAATATAAGGTGGTATTTTTCCTTGCGCCACTAGTTTCAAGATCGTAGCCATTTTTACGAAATTAGTCTTTGCCGCCAAAGTTATATAAATTTAAATATTAAATATTAAACCGAAACGAAACAAATATAAAATCCATGAATATGACGATGATGATGATGATGATGATGATGATAATAGTACTTATTATTATTATTATTATTATTATTATTTCAAAATTTATATTTTAAATTCTAAAAAATAAAAATAAAAATAAAAATCGTCTTTCTTTTTTTCTTAAAAAATATTGGACCAGTCAGTAGTAGTAATTACTTGGCTTTATTAAGACATATTAAATTATTATGTACCTCATGAAATAACATAATATACAAGTTTAGGTATGCTGTTGAGGGGCTACGGAAAAATGGCACCCAGAAGAAATGGCACTGTGCAGATTTGGAAAAAATGGCATCCAAAAACTATTTTGTATTGCTTATTGACATTTAGTTATTGGTAGTAGTCCTGTTTAGAGTGCATGAATAATATTTGAGATTAAATGGTCAGGCAAAACAAATGTAAATATGTCTTTAGTTAATTCTAAACTGACATTACTGATATTTTAATACCTATGTTGAAAATATAAAAATTATATCTTGTGACTATGCAAAATGATAATTATATATTTATAAATATAAAAAAATACAATATGACAACATTATCTGATAATATATATATTTGTATGTTGTGTATATGTATGTGTACATGATATAATACTGAACTTTGTTAAGCAAAACCAAGTGGCTGAATAATGCTATATATTAATATACATGTATGTAACAATATTGCACGATTAAACTGTATTTTCAAAAGTACTTTTAACTTTTTTTAAAGCAACTATACTGAAAAATAAAGTAAAGTGCCATTTTTTCCAAATCTGTACAGTGCCATTTTTCTCTACAATCTATGCCGCTGTTGAGACATGACCAGTTGCATTATACATTTATGCAGTGAATTTTGAAAATAGAAATAATTTTATAAAATTGTTACCACTAACATGGATTGTTATAGTTTTTAAAATTATCCTCACTCTTCTCGTTTGGGTCTTACCTGGGCCAGTTGTGCCATATAAGTTGTATGCAATATAAAATCCTTAACCGTATGTGTAATAACATATGACTGTCAGTTAAAAATATGTTCAAGTGTGTTGGTAAATAAAACATTAATTCCTACCAAGTTCTTAATATAATCCAGTAATGTGTTACATATTTAAAACTGCATTAACTGTCTTTTTCGATAACTGCCAGCATTTTTGTCAGTGTAAAATGAACTGATTAGATAATGTGAAGAAATAAATGCTATAATTGTTTTGTTGAATGTATCTTTTTGAGTGCACTCACTGGATTATTTTCTATTATTATCTTTGACCCATAACTAATGTATAAAATAGCCACTCTAGGTTCTTTCCTATTAAGGATAGTTCCATATAAAAGATCTCTACCTGTTGCTCATTTTTTCTAACAACCCACATTGAGCAGTTTGCACTGTAATGGATGATTCTTTGATAATACAATTAATTTTTTTTTTTTTTTTAAATACATTCATTTATCTGATATATCAAACACAGAGCACTAAACAAGATATATAAAATTAAAAATAACAATAATAATAATAAAAACTCTTTTTTTTCTTTCTTTTATTTATTCATTCATTTTGCTAAAAACTGGGAGTCAGACAATTCCAAACATTGTGTGGGGTAAGCAGTATCCAATTCAGTAACACAGTATTTTAAAATTCTAATAATTTTCAATAAAATGCATATACATATTCATACAAACATTAATTATTTAACTGAATTTTACATTAAATTACATTATGTTAAACAGTAAAGAAAAATTATAAACACTAAGTAAATAATCAAAATATAATACAAAAGTCTTTGAAACCTAATAATAAACTGTATATGCAGGGGTGTCTGTGGGAGAAGTGGCCAAGTCCTGAATTTGTAATGCTGGATTTATTATGCATATAAGGTAAGACTTACCATCCTTAGAAAATTTTTGCAGACACCTCTTTATTGGCTGAATTTCCCGATTTCGTAAAACGAGTCCATAGGACTGTTGAATTTAGAGCCACCAAACTTGAATCTTCACTTTAAGATTATAAATTCCACAAAATTTGTAATTATGTGTTTAAACTTTTATATGTCAGTGAGAAATGATAGTGGGCTGGGTATCAGCAAGACAGTCTAATGCTTTTGTATCAGAAAAGCGAGAAGCAGAATTAGAGACCTATACAAAATACAATATCTGATGCTTCTGTATTCTGTATTTTAAGCAAGTACAGCAAGGTGAATAGCATCCTAATTAATTATAGCTATAGATATGATTCAAACAGCTTCTGAGATGATCACTTCAAATTTATTACAAGTTACTTTATATTCGGGTCTTAATGCAGATTCAGAGTGATATATCCTCCATTTTAGAATGTTATAATTAATATTTTATACAAATAATTTTTTTTATATAATTTAGTACTATTTTCATTTTATATCCAGAGTTAACACTTTTTTATTTTATGTATGTATGGACTTATTTGTTAAAAGAATCAATAATAATAAATAAAATAAGCATAGTTACTCCATTTAGTCCAGCTAAATTGTAAAATAAAGGAAGTATGAGCCAAAACGTTTATTATTATTTTAGCATCAGTATTTCTTAACATTATAAACTGATTTTTAATAGTTTATTTATATGAGATTTCTCTTACTATTTTACTTTTGTTTTCCATTCTAAATTGACTGTGCTGACATTACTAGCACCCTGTAGTTTTATCAAATGCTAATACATGTTAATCAAGTATCCAAAGAAATTACAGCAGTAGTAGTGGTAGTGGTGGTAATAATGATAATAAAGAATGCTGAAGATTTATTCATATCGTTGATTTCAAATTTAATCTTAGACAAATAAAGAAAGGAGAAATCAGGTGAAAATTCCATTAATTTATTTTTTTTGAAGACGTATTTCACATTGGTATTACTCATCACATTCACAACTACTGATTTAATTATAATTTTTTAATTTATTTTATTAATATTATTATTAATTATTGTTAATTTTATTTATTAGAATTCAGTCAAAGGTAATTACAATTAAAAAAATATAACAAGTGACTTGTGATAAGACAAAACAATCAGCCACTGTTATGAATGAAAGTCTGGTATGCTTATGAAAATCATGCAGTCAGGAAATCAATTTGATTCTTTATATATATTTAATGGATAAATAGATTTCCATTTTTAGATCAGGGACATTGTTGTTTTAAATTATATTTTATATATTTTTTATTTTTTATTTTTATTTTTTATTAATCTACATGAAATAAAAAGTTAAATGAAATAGGAATCATCTAAATTTACTTGATTTCCATGCTGATCCAACCTTTTGGACATCAAAACCAAAAACAGCAACAATAAACGGATAACTATAATATAAAGACTGTAAAGAAAGATCAGTATTATTCGTGTGACATTTAAACTAACTAATAAAACAATGCCTTTCAAATGAAAGAAAATAATCAAAATTGTATACAAAGTTTTAAAATGTTTAATAATTATTATTTCACATTATATTTATAAAAATCAACTATATTCTTATTTATTCATCTTGTCAAACTATGTTAATTCAAAGTCTTTTTTGAAATGATATTATGTGAAGGAATTGATACATTAAATGTCCGCATGGGAAACCCTCGAATTAACAGCAGTCGTACAGCTGCTTCTTCATTGGGACTAAATTTCATTGTTTCTATGATTAATAAAAGTGGTGCTGTTGGAAACAAAGTAGTAAGACGTGCTACTGCTTCTGCAGAGTCAAGTTGTTTTCCTAATTTTATTTGAAGAATTTTTTTATCAATTTCATCTTTACACTGTTTAATTTTTTTATAATAGACATGTTTTTGATGAATTGCCTCTTCCAGTGCTGTAGTCAATCTTGCCACCCTAAGTGCTTCCACATGGCTATCATGGTGTTTTTTATAGGTTATGAAAAATAATGCCATAAAAGTCAACATAATAGCAACTGCTGCAAACAGAAAAGACCAGTACGTTTTGAACCATACTACAATATCTTCATGAAAACCACTACTGAAAAAATTTTGCATTCTCATGTTAATACTGTCAATACTTGCCATAATACACTCATCATTTTCATCACAGAAACCTTGGTTTCCATTGCATGGCTGACCATGTTGACTTCTAAGATTTTTTAAGTCATCTGATGCAACATCAAAAGTTCCTATAGGAGCACATTCAGACTGACTTGCATTTTCTGGCATGCAACAAATATGACAGTGTAATTTTGGATCATCAACACACTGACAGTCTTTGAGTTTTAACCATTCACAGACAGTTGTTGTACATTTTCCTGCTTCACATCTCATTCTTCCGCCATTACAAGACTTCCCATCAGGAACAGCAACTGGTGCTGGACAAGATGCATTTTTTCCATCACAGTATGATTCTAACGAACATTCAGTCCTAAGATTACAAATCTGACTTGCATTTAAACTTATTGGCATACAATGTTTTGAACAACATGGTGATTCCTTTGGTGAACACATCTTCCCAGAGGCAAAAGTGCAAGGTTCATCAACCATATTATCCATATCACTAGGTGTGCAACATGGATCAATATAACGACATGTTCCAATTGTTCCACAGTCACACTGTTCACCTTCTTCTCGAATACCATTGCCACAAACAGGACCTATATCCTTTTTTAAACAAGAACCTTTCTTAACAATGACAGGATTAATAGTATTAATACTGCAGGGTGAAAACTTCTTATTATTTGGCTTTTTTCCTGTTATAACAAATGGATACATGATAAAATTGCCATATTCATCATTTGGAGCACATGTTTTATCACCAACTTCATCATGAGCAGAACCAAAACTGTGTCCCATCTCATGTGTTAATGCCAGAGCAGCCCTGTAAGTTGGATAGAATTCACCAGCATTCAACTGACTTAATAGCAATGTATTATAACTGAACACTTTGCTACCTGTGTCATAAATACTGGCATCACATATTCCTCCAGAACGTCCAACAGGACTAGAACTGCCCACCCATGCCAAACCAACAATTCCTTTTTCAAAATCTCTATAAGTAAATGCTACTCCAAGGCAATATCCACCAAAATCATATTCTGAAAAACGGTTAAGATACTCATATACATCCAGGTCCTCACTGTGTAACTTATAACCTGGAACAAATGGGTGATTGTAAATGGTTATGTTAGCAACAACAAATCCTATATTATCTCCATATCCATCACCATTGAAATCAGTACTACGAAAAATGGTATCTGCCTGGGCAATATTTGTCATAATTGTTTCAACAGTAGTTCCAATATTCAAACTTCCAACATATTTGAAATATAAATGATCTGCAACTAAGTGCAAGTGACAAGATCTTGGCACTGAAACTGCGCGTTTATGCCTACTATGGATTTTTTTGTTTTCAGTGTATCTGGTATCATGAGGTAATGATTTACTAAGAAATTTTTTATAATTCCTCTCTTCATGATAATAATCATTCCATGAATCTGTATTATTGACTTCAAAAACATTCATTTTCAGAATAACTGTACATGAAAACATTTTAAAATGGCTGTGAGAAAGTCGAGCATGTGGACACTCAATTATTATAATGTTATTTTTCCAGTTTATAATCCCTTTAAAGTTATTATTATAAAATCTACCATGTGCAGTAGACAACGATGAACCATAGCTGAATCCGGCATAAAATACTGGTATCTCAACATTTGCCTCAATGCCGTCTTCGTGGATTATTGTCATTTCTGGGTGAAATAGCAGTTGTTTTTTCAAATAAATTTTAAAATGCGAACCAAATGCCCAAAATTTGAGATATTTTTCATAATTTGTATTGTTAATAGTCAATGCAATGTTTTTCATATAAATATCTGTTTCGTAAGTTTGATCTATCTCTGCATTGTTTACTCTTTCATTCATTGAAAGTGGTTGGGAAATAACCTTGCTATGCTTATCACGAAACCATTTAGTATTTGGGCTTCGTTCATTTTGGCAATGTGAAAATGTGTGAAGTAGGACAATGTTAATAAGCATACTTGTAGTTTTTGCCATTATTCATCTGTGGTTTTATTTAATATAATCCTTCAATATTTGAAAATAACGCCAACGTCACTTTTATGTCGAAATCCGTAATTGAAATAAAGGCAGCGAACAATTCCAGCCGCTGTGAAATCCGTGAACGATATCACCAGGCGAACAGTTTATCGCACATCAGTTCTTTCAAACAAATAGTTCCCAGTTTCAATAACAGTTTAAACTTCTAAGATATAAAACATATTCACTTTCATTATAAAATAAAACATGTGTTTCAAAACTACAGCATTTTTTTTTTAATAATTTCGATATATAATGCAATTTGTTTTAAAAATATGGTGTTTGTTACATATTCCGCATCGGACATGTTCGCTAGCTCAGTAGCTGCGTTGCAGGAAAATCAAATTTAAAATATCTGATTATTCCACTATATTCTTCTCAAGTTCAATACTTTATAATTAATCTCAGTTTTACAATTTGTATTTTTGTTTCCTATTGATCATTTACTCTTTTAAACACCTGCAGAGTTGATTAATGCTGAATAGTAAATTTTGAAATATTAATCACCATTTCTCATTTGTTTACATTAACAGTATCAGATATATTTTACTTCTGCCATGTCAAGCAAATTTATCTTATTTTCTGATTATAGTCATTCGTTTTCAAGACTGGTTATTAAAACCAGAAGACAGTAGACATCTGTTAACAATAAAAATCCAGATAAAAAAAAAAAAAAAAAAATCAAAGCATTTTACATAAGTTTAAATATCTTCCTATTTGAAAATAGTGTATTATAACGTTGTCTAGCAATTGAAAATCAAATTCAAAATATTAATGTTATATACTTCGCTAGTAGAGAGCAGAATCTGAAGACACAAGCTTTATTATTATAAAAATTTGTTTAAGAACCCAAGTCTTAACTGTTAGGGATGTACTATAAATGGACTATATAAACCACTTAGTTAAATTCTTATTTATATTATTTGTAGGCTTTTGTATTATTGTTACTTTTATTACTTTTCTTTTTTCTTTTTTACTGTTTGTTCCTCTTTTGTCTTTTACTTTCCGGTATCTTAAATAACCGATATATCTTATCTTTATCTCGATCTGAAAGTGAGTTGCGTTAGCTTTAGTTTTTTTGAATTAATATAGAATTGTCTATATATTTAAAAAATCCAAGTATATTTTTAAAATCGAAGTATTTAAAAAAAAAAAAAAAAAAAAAAATATAACAACAAAACAACAACAACCCATACATTTACACAACAAACATGGCAACAAAAAACACGAAAATTTACAGCCCAGGAACAGATAATTCAGATATGGAAACTAGAGTTCCAAAACGACCCAGGGACAGGAGCATACAACAGAAAACAAAAGAAAAAAAACGACAACACAGTCCAATACACACATTCGGACACAGAAGTAACAGAAGAACAAAAAATTATCAACAGAAATCTACACATTTTGGCAAGGCTACGGGAAACAAACACGGAAGACGAAAGCGAACAAAACGCTTGGAAAATAATTAAAAGAAAAAGAACAAAACACACCCACAGCCGAACCACCATCGCAATACACACAAAAAAACCACATTCAACCATCGACAAAAAGTTGTGCTACATACTAGAAGCACAAATACACATTATTGACAAAACAACAAAAGTGAACAATAATAAAAACGGAAAAGAAATCTACTTCGAAGTAGATACAAAAACACTTAAAACAATCGGTCCCAACATTACCATCTGGGACGAAACATTTGTTGTCAGGGTTTTACCAAAAATAATCCCTGACACAAAACAGACACAGAAAAAAACACCCACACCACAACCCAGAAAAACACTGCTGACACAACAGCAGCCAAAACAACTACCAATTACGAAACAACAACAACATCAACCTAAACAAACAACAAAAGCAAAAGATACAACAATATATAAATACATTTAAAAAGATTTGGGTTTTTATTACCCCTATGCAAACAAACTAGATTTCTTTGAAATGTTCAACAAAGAACTAGTACAACAAACAAATTCAACACTAGTCGGTGTGGAAATGTGGAAAAATCCAAATTACTGGACCACACTGACGTTTAACAGCAAATTAACGAACACAACGATCACCATTGATGGCTACAAATATACACTGGCAGAAATGAGGCCGCAGTTGCCCAAGTGCGGCCACTGTCAGACATGGGGGCACATCACAAACCAGTGCACCCACAGACACAACCCGAAACATTTAACGTGTAGTTTCTGCGGTGGAAATCACCACAGAAACTCAGGCCTATGCCGGTCTCTGGCAAAATGCGCAAATTGCCAGGGGCCACACGAATCACACTACAAGATGTGCCCAACCAAAATAAAAGCAAACAACAACTTTGAACAAAACAGGAGAGACAACAAAATCTTACAAAATATCAACAAAAAATGCCAGAAAATGGAACAAAAAACCAAAACCATCATGGAAAAAATGGACCAACACAACAACAAACCGACAGACAATCTGGACAAGGAGGTCAGGATCGCAAAAATCCATAAAATTATTGTCTGCCTCTTGACAGAGCTTCAAAACATCAGAACCAATCAAGGAAACGGCAATGACGACGCCAATTTGGAGCAGACAGTAGCCCAGATAATTGAAGACAGCTTGGGCTTCAAAATACACACAAACGACAAAAGACTAAAACTACACACAGACAGGAGAAATTCCACAAACACAAAACAAAACAAACAGTAACAACCATTTACAAACTCTTCACGATAAGCACACCAAGAACACAGGCCTCTCCGTTCTTCAATGGAACGCTAAAGGCCTTCACTCAACAGGCCACGGAGATGAATTACTAGGAATGCAAAGAGAGAAACAAATACAGAAGACAATACAAAAAAGACAGAAATCATTCCACACACGAAAAATACAAAATAGCAAAAAAAGAAGTTTCCAACTTTATTTTCACCGCAAAACAAGAACACTGGGAACCTTTTTGCAACAACATCGACCACAAAACATCAGTCAAAGACATGTGGGCCAAAATAAAAAACATCCAAGGCAAAAAACCCCACAGAATCAACACTCGGCAAAAACAACATCGCATTCACCGACAAGCAAAAAGCGGATCTACTCAGCCGAAGCTTCGCCAAGTCCAGCAGCAACTCAAACTTCCCATTGAAATTCGTAAAGAAACCACTGGACAACCAAGCAATCGGCGAACACTCCGCAGACACAGAAAACAGGAAATACAATCAACTATTCAACATCAGCGAACTAAAACATGCACTCAAAACAAGAAAAGTACAGCCACGGGGCCAGATAAAATAAGCTACACAATATTACAACACCTACCAGACAAAACACTATTCGTCATACTCGATCTTTACAACACAATATGGACCACAGGCAAGATTCCAACAAACTGGAAACACGCCGAGTGTTTCAGCTTGCCCAAACCACACAAAGATCACTCACTACCCAACAGCTACAGGCCGATCACGCTGAAGTCACACATGTGTAAAACATTGGAAACAATGATCAACACACGCCTGAACCAGCATTTAAACGACAACAATTTAATCAGCAAATTTCAAAGCGGCTTCAGGAAGAAACACAGCACAAACGACCAGATCACACGCCTGCAAACATCAATTAATCAATCTTTTCGAAAATCAAAAAAAGTCATAGCAGTTTTTTTAGACATTGAAAAAGCATTCGACATGGTATGGAGGGAAGGACTGCTCGTTAAATTAATCAACAACAACATCAAAGGCAACATGTTCAACTTTATCAAAGACTTTATTAACAACAGAACCATAGCAGTCAAAGTAAACGGTCACACCTCAGAGAAAACGACAATCGAAAACGGCATCCCCCAAGGATCCGTGATCTCGCCAACACTCTTCAACATCTACATCAACGACATCGTCACAGCACTCGACAAACAAGACAACGCCAGAAATCCACCAAAGGAACCAATAAATACAGCACTCTTTGCAGACGACTGCGCCTTCTGGCGGGCATGGAGATCGAACGCAGCAATACAGAAACAAATACAAAAAGACTTAAACAACATTAACGATTGGGCGTTGAAATGGGGCATAAAGATTTCTCTTTCGAAAACGACATGCCTCCTTTTCAACAAGAAATCAGACAACAGCAAGATCACACTCATCATCGACAACAACGTCATAACACAAACAAAGACATTCAAATTTCTAGGTGTGACATTCGACAGTCAACTCAACTTCCGATGCCACATACACAACATAATTGCATCCTGCAAAAAAACAATCAATCTTCTAAAGTTAATTTCCGGAACCAGTTGGGGAGCAAACGAGTCAAGGCTGATTTTGATATACAAAGCGTGTATTCTCTCCAAGCTCGACTACGGAGCCACGGCTTACTCGAATGCTCCCAAACTCTATTTTAAAAAACTAGACATAATTCAATCCAGCGCCCTCAGAGTGATCGGCCTCCTGCCAAACACAACACCATCCGACAGCCTCCTGTCAGAATACAGCATCCAACCATTAAAATACAGAAGAAAACTGCAGTTACTAAAATACAACCTGAAAATACACACACTCGGTCAAGGATCTGGTCCCCGACCAACAAAGGATAGGACAACTCTTTAAATCGCATAATCTACTACTATCGAATTTCCCGACAACAGCTAGCGAAATCGAAAGGGAAACAGGAATAGGGGAGATGCCACTGCCGGCATACCACAAAGAAACAAAACCAGCAATAAATACACCTTTCCTGATCAAAAGAGAAACTGACAAAACAGAGATCCCACCGTTCAAAAAAGCCATTTTTTTGGCAGCAGCAAACGACCACTACAAACAACACACGCACATCTACACTGACAGATCCAAAAACCCAGACAACGGGAGAGTAGGATTCGCCTTCATAGCCCAAGATCACACAAACAAACCCACAATTCGGCCGTATCAGAAATCACCTTTCGGTATATACGGCCGAATTGGTCGCCATAATCAGAGCCATGCTGTGGGTAAAACACAACAACAACAAACACTCAGTCATATTCTCGGACAGTCTAAGTTCCGTGATCTCAATACAATCCGGAAGTTCCAGCAGACCAGACCTGCTCAGCAAAATACAACAACTACACGAGGAAATGCAACACAACAAGAAAGAACTAACCATCGAGTGGCTCCCAGCACACGTCGGCATCATCGGCAACGAACTTATCGACCATTACGCCAAAGAGTCACTCAGCATTAAAGACGTAGTCATCTGCAAAGACATACATTATGGAATAAACGAAATTTTCTCCATCGCTGCCAAACATTACGACAAACAATGGCAAAACGAATGGAACAACACCAAAAACAAATGGCACTTAAACATCAAACCACTCGCCAACAAACTACACAACAACAATCTCACCAAAGCCAGAATTGGTTACTCAACCAATCTAAACGCAATTCGATACAAACATAACATCACCACATCACCCAACTGCAGTTGTGGACTCTCAGAAACCATGAAACACTACTTGTTTCACTGTCCAAATTTTGCCAAGGAAAGACAAGCACTACGCAATACATTGGAGGAACTAAAAATCGAGTTCACGCTCCAACACATCCTGGCACCAAACATGAAAGACAGAGAGAGTTAGTCCTCGCTGTAGTAACAAATTACATTCTCAACACAAAACACAAACTTTAAACTTTTTTTTTTTTTTTTTTTTGACACGAAAACAAACAACAATTATATAAATCTATTGACTTGCGGATTGATTGGTTGAACAGCTGATGGATCTACGGATGGATCGGCTGATTGACGAATCAGTTTGAATGGTCAGTTAAATTAATAATTAAAAACAAGGATAAACGTACTATACGTACCCACTTTCAGACAATATTAACCCGGTTATGTTTTTTTTTTTTTTTTTTTTCCCCATTCTTAGTCCTAGCTGCAGGATTTATAACATCTTTTAAATTAAAATAAAATAAAATGTAAATAAGTTAACTACATTTATGTTCTTATTTGTTTTAGTTGCAGGTGTTTATAGTATCTTTTAAAACAATAAAAAGACCATTGGCAAAAAAAAAAAAAAAAACATAAAAACAAATAACAGGTTTGGACTACGTGGACCAGAAGGAAGCAGCCAAAAAGAAACAACAACAGCAGCCAAGAGCAGAACAACCAGGACGGCAAACAACACGGACCCGGTGATGGCTGAGAGATTGTGCCGGAGACCACAGGGGGCGAATTGCGGCTGCGAAACATCGGTACCGACTCGTCACGATCCGATATGCTGGACACTCCCTTGTGTCCTGCAATCATGGCGAGAACCCATTCTTTTCCCTACCCAAAACTCTCTTCTGCGACGGACACGCCCGCTGACCTGTTAAAATGAAGGACAATAGCAGTGAAGAATATTTTATCCATGAGAAGCCAATGCATGAGGTACAAAGTGCAGTGATTCAGGGTGAAAAGTGTTTAGTCTGGTAGCACAGTTTAGTGACATGACATAACTTCTAAATTACTGGGTATCCAGTTCTGAGGTATTTGTGTATGAGAGACCTTTACTTTGTTGTGTTACATCAGTAATCAGGTCCACTGACATTTGATCATAGAAACCAGGTTTATCAGATGATCTAAATTCCACTCCAATGCGTCAAATACCATGTTCTTTTACATACCTTAATATATTACTACATATCACTAAATGGATGTCAAATTTTATTACAAAATGGGTCCTATTGCTTTCTCTTTTTTTCTTCAGTTGTTTTTATTATAGAACTGGTATTTATTTACTTTTATTGCAAATTTGTGATATTATTTAACAACATTAGTAGAGGCCAGACATCAATTGTTGGTTATTAATTATCACACTGAATAAAATCTTAAGAGCAAACTTGCTAAGATTTGATAGATGCTTGTCATATTGTACTGAAGTGTTATAACCATTAGCTGGAGGATAGCTGGTAATCTGAAATCAGACCGATCAAAGTAAACTGTAGGTTATTATCTTTAAAACAGTGGGTGAGATAAGGAGGGAATCTGAGTTCAACATAGATACCACAGCAGTAGTATTAACTGATTATCACGTAAGCGTCCCGCTAAGCAGTACATTATTTTGATTTACTTTACATCTTCAAATACATATTGAGGTGTGCTATTTTACTTTGAGGAATAAATATATTTAATATCCCCCATATGTTCATTTATGTGGTGAGAGTAATTTTGTGGCATAACACTGTTTGTAATTGGCTGTGTAAGCTTTGTAAATCTAAACTTGTGTTTCTGGTGATTTAAGATTGACTAAATATAAATACATATATGACCGGATCCCTGTTATCTACCCACTTCAGAGAGATCTGTGTGCATAGGTAGTGCTATTTTGGAGAAAGAGTTATGCCCGTTGCAGAGTTCTAATTTAGTTACATGACAACTGTGTTAATTACAGGTCACATGTTACTACTACTGCTGTAGTATCTATGTTGAACTCAGATTCCCTCCTTTTCTCACCCACTGTTTTAAAGATAATAACCTACAGTTTACTTTGATCGGTCTGATATAAGATGACCAGCTATCCTCCAGCTAATGGCTGTAACACTTCAGTACAATATTTATATCTTCAGTTACTTAAACTACCTTTCAGTTACTTAAACAGAGACGTAAAAACTTATAGTTACGTAAGTCAACTGGATCCATATAACTGTCCTGCTGATAGTTCCCCACATGCTCCTGTATGGTGCAAAACTGATCCTGACCAAGATATGATCTCAGCTTTTATTTTCTAGGAAAGACCACAAAGGGGGTCTTTTAAAAAAAAAAAAAATGTAGAATTAAGTTAAATCTAAGACATAACTATGATTTGCACAAAATGCATGACAAATTCTAATTTATTTATTTATTTCAACTATTTCATGCACAAACTCTAGTGGAAATCTAATAAACTTCAACAGATTTCCAAACAGAACGTTTTTTGACATTTTTACCTTCACTGAAACTAAAATTCTTGAAATGACTATCTGCATTTTGTCCAGTATTCCACTTACTCTTAACTTGGAGTCTTTATATATATATATATATATACCAAAAATGAAATCTCTAAATCCTTTATTAAATAAGAATGCCCCCTAACTGAGTCATAGTTATTCAATAAATTTTTAAAAAATGGAAAGATAAAACATAATAATAATAAATAATTGATTGACAGTAAATAAAGTTCAGCAAAAAAACAACCTTAGTTCTGCAGTCAGTATCTTTTTGCATCACAAAACATGTGTCGAAAACAAATAAATGACTTTGCACACCAAAGTTTTCAGTCGTTCCAAAATTACTGTTATTTATAAAAAAAAAAAAAAAAAAAAACTTTCACTAATTATTTTTTATTCGGGGTAGATACGCCTCCTGGTTATTACATATTAATGCTGGAACTGAAAAAGAAAAACAATAGCAAATACTTGGTTATAGAGTTATCTCCTATGATAATTTGTTTGCATTAACCAACCGATAACGCTTTGACTTAACTGTTCTCACTTTCGCTGGAAATGTTCGCTGGAAATGTTCGCTGGCTTCATTTTAGCAAAATCCTAAGTCATAGGTTGTACGAATTTCCGGTTATGATTTCCGTTTCCGAAAGAAAAAAAAGCGGGGGGGGGAGGTAAAAAACACAAAAGAAAGCATCCCGATTCTTGACATAGTACTTGAGTTTTTTCCTGAACATCTTACGAGCAAAATGAGTATTTTAGTTTTATTTCACGTTAAGTCAAGTTCGAAAACATTTTGTTTTGATGAAATGAATTGCAGTTTACGTGATATCTTTTCAACTTATCTGGTAAGTCATTCAGTTTAATAAAAGTAGTAACCATTCCGGCATTCGATGATCAGGTAAATTAGAATAAGTTGATGACGCTATGCAGTGACGTAACATTTGCGTCCCATCATTTATAATTTTATTAGACAATTTTTTATGTTTCCTTTTTTGTATTAACCCTTCTGCATTCAAATTTATATAATAATAATAATAATAATAATAACTAAGTCATAGATGATAGAACCATGTTTCAAATTTTATAACTGAGCAAATTGTGTTTCATAATAATATTAATATCGTTTGTAAATAAATTCAATATTTTCATTTTTGTTTTGTTATTTAAGTAATAACTTAATTAGTATCACCAGTTGGAAATATATTGAGCATGTTCAGTTGTTTCTCTGTTATTCTAGTATTTTCATAATCAGTGTGAATGTTAACAACTATGTTTACAAGAGACCCGCCGAGTCTCTACTACAATCAAGAATGTGACGGGAAAGAGTTAATGTTATATAATATAAATTATATCTCTTTCAGATGTTCAGCATTAAAAAGGGATTGAAATTTTTCGTTAAAATGATTTTTTTTATTTGAAGGATATTTTGTATTTATGTATACATACACATATCCCTGGTCCATATGCATAAGATGCTGTTTAGTTGGACATAGTAAATCAATATAATTTTTTTATTTGTGTGTGTGTGTGAAATCTAGATATTTAAGAACAATTCAGATGTGAAAGTCTGTCTTCATAAAGCTTCAGGGGACAGAAAATAGTGGTGTACTATTGAGATATCATAATGGATTATCCAGGAAAATATAATTCCTCTCTAAGTGCATAAATTAGCCAAGAATTGAAATAATGTAAAAATCTCATTCATTACAGATGTTACAAACCTAAGTCAGTTTTAAGAATAGTCTTGCAAGTTGGCCATATTCTCAACAGAAATATAATCGAACAGCATTCTCTTCAGTATTTTCAACTAGTATGCTTGTGTCATTTATCAATATTTTTTAAAATATCAAAACATGAATACCGGTGTTTACCAGTGTTGCTACTAGTTTTGAAGTGAACAATCCAGTGTCATGTAACAATAACATGAATAAGACAGGAAATGCAAGATGCATCAAGGCAAAACCGAACTGAAATTTATAGATGAAACAGTGTTATAAGATAGCTGTTTTAAAAGTTGGCCTAGTAGTAACAAAGTATTATTAAAATTCTATCTTTAGAATGTTTCCTAGAAACAGTGAATAATGGTGAAATCAGGGATTTGTAGTATAATTTATTTTATTTTTTAAATTTATAATTTAGGAATATACCTACTTGCAATCAATTTAGTTATATTATTCATTTATTTAAAAAAAATTAAAAACTTGTTTTTACAACTACATAACACAAGAAGAAGTAACTTGCTGATTCACTGATTAGATTAAACTGTGGTTGGGGGGAATTAAATTATATTTTATTTTTCACTATAACTTTATAAGGCTAGTATTTTCCAATATAAAAATAATGTCTCTGTATAATTGCAGTTTTTATGAGTCAAGTTATTTAAATTCATATTTTAATATTTAAAATTTATTATTTGTTTTTTATTTTTAAGGGTAGTTTTGCAGAAGATGTCTTTGTGATCTGCAATGGAAAATTAGTGTCTATAGATAGTGTTTTAGAACATGGACATGCATATCATGTCATCCCGAAAGTTCTTGGAGGCAAAGGAGGTAAGTTTCAAGGAATGCAGCATTAAGTGAACATTCCATATATCATTTTTATGATTGTGAAGTATTTACAGTAATGATAAAGTTTTTTCACAGAGTAGCCATGACCTTTATGGTTAGCAACTGTAGCACCATTTGTAAGTCACTGTCATCAATTGTAGCTGTGATAGTTTCATTGAACAATCTCTCAGTCATTACAATATGTTGTAGGTCTAGTATGTTTCATTTAACAATTTCCCAAACTTTAGCTTCAAGGAAACTGTTAACACATTAAAAAAACAAATCAAAAATGGTTATGGTCAGTAAGTTTATTTTGCTGTAAAAGTGAATTATTTATAATTTCTTTACATTTATTAAGCAGAATGCAGAGAATATCATGTCTGATCACAAAATTTTAAAATTCACAAATATGAAATTATTGTTATTATTTACTGATATAGGGTTTGGGTCAATGCTGCGAGCAATTGGAGCACAAATTGAGAAAACAACCAGCAGGGAAGCATGTCGTGATCTCAGTGGAAGACGGATGAGAGATGTTAACAATGAAAAAAAGTATGTATATGTCTGTAGTGTGTGTGTTTGTGTGTGCGTATATATATATATATATAAAACAACTATTTATGATGTAGATTTGTCCAAGTCAGGAATGTTTTGTTGTTACTGTTCTTTTTTTGTTTTTTTCCTTATAGAACATGAAGTTCGTAATATTATTAACTATTATTTATATATGGAATACCTTATATTGCTTTGAATAAAAGGATTTAAATGATACTAATTTCTTGTTTTATTTCACTAGACTTAAAGAATGGATTGCTAAACAAGCAGACAGAGAACGTGAAAGAGGAGAGAAGAGAAAGGAACGACTTGCAAAGAGAAATGCACCAGTGCAGCACAACTTTAATGATTCAACATATGATGAACAAAGAAGCAAAGTGTTACATAATCTGGATGATTCATTCCAGAAAGGTACAGCAAAATGAGTTAGAAATAATGTTAGTCTTTCCAATTTATTTGACATCCAACTGATAATTAAATTTTAAGTTACTGGTCCTGGAATCTAATTATTTGCACAGATTATTATGGTAGATCCATATCAGCAAGTATGGCATTACTATTACTAGATAAGACTATCCTGTATCATGGGCATAGCCAGGTTCTAAACTTAAGGGGAGCAAGCACATAAAAAAGGCATCATAACAAGTAATAATTTTAAATTAATTTTACATTTTTATTTTGTATTTAAAATCAAAACACAATGAAGATACAGTTTTAAAGGAAGAACATAATTGTTATTTTGTGTTTAAAATAAAATGTATAAAACCAGTGCAGTTTTACAGTAAACTTATAAATCTCAAAACATAATCTAAATATGTGTTATTTAATTATTTTAATTTTAAATGTAAAATAAAACAAAACATTTGAAAAATCATGTACAGCAGTCTTTTTCATCTGTGTTTCAAACCAGCAAAACCATCTATTAATTACTTTATTATAATCCACGCTGGAAGCCAACTCTCTTTCAATAGAGGCTGGGAAGTGGGAGCCATAGAAAATTAAGTAATGAGTCCAGAAAATTCTTGCAAGGCTTATGATGATGATGATAATAATAATAATAGTAACGATGATGATGATGATGATAATGATAATGATAAGTACAACTGAACTAAAAATTGTTGAAAAGCCGCCACTTTTTACAAATGTTCTCAAGGGAAGCAGCCATTCCTTTGTTCTTCTCCTAGCTACACCACTGTCCTGTACAAGTCATTAAATGCAGTATTTAAAAAAATTATCTCCTCTGAAATCATATAGAAATAATTATATCTAAAAAAAAAGAAAAAGTTTCATCCATACATTTTATTTTATTTCACTAAAGTCAGTAAAAATTAACTCTTAAACTTATTTGATTTAATCATGCATAATGTTCAGAATGGCTACAAGAAGATTTAATTACATCACCATTCCTGTATTTTCAAAAGGCAGTAATAAAACATATTTTTGTAATATGTTTTCAAAGTAACATTTTAAATTAGATCACTTAACAGCTGAAAGCCTTAGCTGAATGTTTAAACTGGTGGATTACCCCAAAAATATGGCAGAAAATGCTCATTTGGTCACAAATTAGCCTGAATTAAAATTTATCATATTTTAATGTTGTTTTATAATAACTTTTAGTGATATATTTTAACTTACGTCATGTACAGGTCTTGCCAGAGTGCAGTCAAAACCTACCCCTACTTCGACTGTGACATCTGAAATGGTAATATCCGAAAAATCTGACAGAAAGAGAAAGGCTGGACCTGGAGATCTTGTCAAGACAAAGAAACCCAAAGAATGGTTTGTCATATATTTTAATATTAATTTGTTAAAACAGATTTAGTTACTATAAAAATGCAAAAAAACAACAAAAAAAAACACACAACAAAACATGCTGCTAACCAGAAAGGTGTAGTCCACAGAGGGGCAGCTACAGATTTCCTTTTTCACCATCTTTGGTCCCAGTCCTTAGATCAAAAATGTTATAAAGTACTACAGAAAGCAAAAGTAATTTTAATATATTTGCAAATAATGAAATTACGCTACTTCATTAATATTAATTACTCATCACTAAAGCACTAGTATTTTGTTTTAATTATTTCTAATGTTTTAGAATTTTGGAACATTTTGTTTTTTATTTCACAGTAACACAGTTTGTTTAATATTGAATGGCGAAACAATTTAAATATGTTAACTTCTTGTCATAGTTTCTGCTACGGCTATATAATATTGTATGGTGTTTCTTATATTTGCCTTGTTATAGATGCTATTTAATGACATTTTTATTCATCAGTTTTTCAACTTATTATTTGTTGGGGGAGTTGTGGTTTTTTTATTTCAGTAATGATTATAGTTCATTTCAAATGTGTCCAAAAGATCTATGTATTATTTTATTTTAACATGGTCAACTACTGTGATGCAGGCAGCTTTTGTGATAGCTGATTGATTAATAAAGAAAAATAATACATGTGAATAATGAATGCAAATATTTTGTAAGATAAGTAACTGAGTTCTTGGATTCTTAATCATATTTACAGGCTTGGTGTGGATTTGGATGAATTAGACAGTGATGATTCTTCTGAAGAAAGAAGTGAACCATCAACTGAAAGTTGCTCTGTAGGCAATGGCAGTACTAGACCAGCAATGAAATGTACTGATAAAAGTGAATGTAGTGAAGAAAAAGGCAAACACTCAGAGGCAGAAATTGGAAGTTTTGAAGAAACAAAAACACTTTCACTTAATCGAGAAATCTCTGGTATTACTGAAACAAGTTCCACTAGGAAAAACTTGTGTGCTGCTGAAACATCTTCAGGTTTAGAGAGCACTAGCTCTGCTGAAATTTGTTCCATAACAGAAAACACTGATACTACTGAAAATAATCCCTGTCTTGCTGAAACAGATGAAATGGACAGCGTTAATTCTGAAAAAGATACTGTCACAGAAATACAAATAGAAGAAAGTGGAAACTCATCAGAAAACAGTTCCTCCACAAATACTTTAACAGCTAGTTTAACATATCATGTATATGCAGGTCAGGAAATGGTTGGAAGTAACATCGAGAAAAAGGAAATGGTACAAAATCCAATAAAGAATTAATTATATTTCCATTGTAAGAAAATAATTCTTGAAGAACCCATGTAAATTCATTTTATTTATTTAAATAGTGTTATATTTTTCAAACCTGAACCCTGTTAACAATATAAATAATAATAAAATATGGGGGAATAGTATCAGGTTTTTGCAAAGGTATCAGATTTTTGTTCAACTGACTTCAATAAGTATCCATTTTTTCTTTAAGGGTGGTGCAGGGGTAATTTATTAATATTAGAGATTTCCAGCCTATCATTCTAAATCCATACAGATAGACATTTTTCCAAATTCAAATTTTTTTCAGTTAATGAAAATGTGTTAGTCAAGTATTTATGTGGATAACTAATTGCATATTTTGACTTAGATTTAATAAAAATTATTTCCACTTTTTGGTTACCTAGTGATTGCGGTTCCATTGTATCCAGTCTTTAATCCATTGAATTGATTTTTATTTCAATAATTATACCTACATGTATTTTGCAGTTTGATACATATAGTTTTCCGTCTTGTTCTTTTTTCAGAAGATGGAGCCTTTGGATCTGTCTATGATTGAAACTGTTTCAGAGCTTGATGCTCTTGGACTTGATAATCTTAAAGCAGAGTTGGTGAGACGTGGATTAAAGTGTGGAGGGACTTTACAAGAGAGAGCCAAGAAACTGTTTTCTGTGAAAGATCTGAAACCAGATGAGATAGATCCATCTTTGCTCAGTAAACCACAGAAGGGAAAAGCAAAAATTAAAAAACAGTCCTGAAGAAAAATGCTGAGCAAAGAATCTGGATTAAACATTTGTTTTATTTTCCAAAAACAAACATATAATAGCTTACAGTTTTTAGATAAATACAGACTTACACGAAATTTAGAATATCCATTCAGTGAAATTAATTATTTGGAAATATTGGAAAAACGTCTAGGACTATAAGGTTAAAGGTACTTAAATAAATCATACCATCAAGTTAAATATAAATAGCAATGTGATATTTTCCATGCACAGAATAATGTAACTTGATTAAAGATCCACAGTTCATTAAAGAGCAGCTTGTGTAAACTTTATTATGTAATGTAGATTCTTTAGCATAAGTTTTATATACATTTTATTGAAGGCTTTTAACAAAATAATGTGTATAACATTGTGTAATGAAAAACATAGTACAGAAACTACAGGAAGATTTATTGATCCTAAAAATTGTATTATGGATAACAAAATCATTTAAACAAAGTTTTTTAAAGCATTTGTATGAGCTCTAATGTTGTGTATACTGTTTGGAAAGAATTAATGCATATTACTGTTAATGTTTATTATGTAATAATCATAATGCAAGTGGAAACCCATTACCATCACGGGTATCTTTCAGGATCTTCAACATGCAACTTCCCACAAACAGGAAAACATGATTTTAAAATATTTACTAATGCTTCATGTTTTTCAAAACAAAAAAAACTTATATTATAAATAATAATCTGTTAGAATTATCAATCTGGTGTCTAATTATAAACATTTCATGAAGTTCTGTAGAAGTGTGATTATTTATAATCAAGTGAACCACGAAAGCAAAAATTCACAGGTTTAGAATGAATCAAATCTTAATTTAGATAAAAGACACAACTATCCCCTTGAGAAAGAAAAAATATCTGTCTGTTATTCTTTCAGACCATTCTTATCTTCAAAAATTAAATGCATTTATTAGATCTATATTAGTGTTACTGAACATAAAACGTTACACAATTATAGATTTTCATCAAATAATTACATGTCAACTATGTTTTTGGTTTTCTTTTTCCTACTGTTACCTTTAATGTATGTGAATGCCACTATTTTTTTATTTTTTTTTTCCTTTTCCCCTTCTGAAATTGGAATTAGTTACCTGTTTTGTATCATAGTTTTCCTCACAGCTTGAAATTTCTGTAGCATTTATTATTTTAAATATTATTTTAATTGAAGACACACAGACTTTAAATTAAAGTATTGAGAGATTTTATATGAGAGAAACAAGAAAACATTTTCTCTGAAAATTAATGCTATAATTATGAACATTTTCATTTTGAATATGAAAAACACATGTTTCACATCATATTTTTGGCAATGTTGTGATGGGAAGAAACTTGTTGACGTGACAACCAAAATTATTTTAGACAGTTTTATATCAATAGCAAAACAACAAATCATAGCACAATAATCAGTAAAACGTCTGTTGAAAAGGTTTAAACCTACACTGCAAAAATATCCCACAAAAATTATTTTGTTTGTTATTGAAAGAATGCAGGAATTAATCATTTTATGTTACAGATAAACAAACGAGAAATTAAATGTAATCATTATCATTCAAGTAAGGTAAAAAATTTAAGTGATGAGTGAGTTTCAACTCGAAGATAAGGTAGTTAACATTAGTTATTTCATATTATGGTTAAATTAACCAGTTTAACATTTCTTCAGATTATTTGTACCAACGATGTTTACAAAGAAGAATTATTTTCGGGAAGTGATACATTAAATGTCCACATTGGGTAGCCTCAAACCATCATAATTTGAACTGCTTCTTCATTTGAACTAAATTTAATTATTTCTGTTACTAACAAAAGTGGTGCTGTTGGAAATAATATAGTAAGATGTGCGGCTGCTTCTGCCAAATCAATATTTTTTCAGACTTCCACTTGAATGATTTTGTAATTGATTTCATTTTTAAATTCTATAAGTTTTCTATAATAAACATGTTTTTGATGTATTATATCAATGCGTGCAATTATCTGCTTTGTCACTCAGATTGCATCTATGTGCATGTCACTGTGGGTTTTTTGGATCATGAAAAACAATGCAATGAATATTAGCATAACAGTAAGTCCTGCAAACACTAGTAACAAATATTTATTGAACCACATTGTAATACAATTGTAAAAGTCAGTACTGAAAAATGAATATATTCTTTTGTTAATCTTGTTGATATGTGCCATAATACACTCATGATTTTCATCACAAAAACCTTGATCTCCATTACATGGCTAACCATGATGATGCATAGACTTTTTAAGTCATCTGATGCAAACTGAAAGTACCTGCAGGAGCACAGGCAGATTGATTTGCATTTTTTGGAATACAACAAATGTAACATAATAAACCTGGGTTATTGATACACTGACAGTCTTTGAGATTTAACCATTTACAAATACTTTTTGTACATTTCCTGCATAACATCTCATTCTTCCACCATTACAAGACTTTCCATCAGGAAAATAACTTGGTTCCAGACATGAAGAATTGAATCCATTACAGTGAGATTCAAAAGCACAATCAGTTTGATGTTTACGAACTTTTCTTTCATTTAAACTTACTGGCCAACATTTATATGAACAACATGGTGATGGCTTCGGTGAACATATTTTGCCAGTGCCAAAAGTGCAAGGTTGATCACATCTGTTGGAAGTATCACTAGCAGTACAACATGGATCAATATAACGACATGTTCCAATTGTCCCACAGTTGCAATCTTCACCGTCTTCTCGAATACCATTCCCACAAACAGGACCTGTTTCCATTTTTAAACATGAACCTTTCTTAATAATGACGGATTAATTTATTGAATACTGCACGGTGAAAATTTGTCATGATTTGGTTTATTTCTTATGACAGCACTTTTATGCATAATATAATAGCCAAAATCATCATTTGGAGCACATATTTTGTCACGCACATTCTCGTGAAGTGAGCCAAAACTGTAGCCAAATTCATGTACTAATACCAGTGCAACCATGAAACATTTCACCATCGAAGCACTGACAACATATTTTTATCACTACATAATCCACGTTCATGAAAGGGATGAGCAGAAGCCACCTTTGCTGTACCTAAAATTCTTTTAGGAAAGTTTATGTAAGTAAAGCCAAGCCCAAGGCAATAGTCAATAAAATTTTGTAGTGAGAAATAGCGTTAATATTCAAAAAACAGTCAACCCTTCTTTGTCTAACCTGTTATTTGGAACAAATGGGTATTTGTAAATTGTAATCTTAGAAACAAAAAACACAATATTATCGCCGTATCCAACATCATTGAAATCAGTTCTATGAAAAATGTTATCTGCCACCGCAATACTTTCCATCATTAATTCAACTGTACTGCCAACGTTCATATTACCAACGTATTTAAAATAAAAATGATCTGCAACTATATGTGACAGCGATTTTCGATCAGAAGTTGAGCGTTTGAGTCTGCTGTAGATGTTTTTCTTTTTAATGTAATTGAAGTCTTGAGTCAACAATTTGATCTGAAAGTTTTCAAAATTTTGTTCTACATGATAATAATCATCCCATAAACTATCATTACTGTTTTCAAAAACATTCACTTTCTGAATTGTACACGAAAAGACATTAAAATGAATTTGAGTAAGCTTGACATCTGGACATTCGATTAATATAAGGGTTTTATTCCATTTTATATTTCCTTTGAAGTTATTTACTATAAAATCTTCCACGTGCAACAGACAAAGAATGGTCATAATTTAATCCTTCTTAAAATATTAGCATCTCATTGGTTGCGTTAATTCCTCCTTTGTGGATTAATGTCATTAATTTTGTGGACGACAGAGCTGCTGTTTTTTTGGGGTTTTTTTTCAGATAAAGGTTAAAATGTTAACCAAATGCCCCAAATTTTAGATATTTTTCACATTATTAATCATTATTGCAATGCTTCGAATATGAACATCGGTTTCTAAAGTTTGATCTATCTCAGTAGTGTGACTGACATCCGTCGATGGTGGCTGAGATACCTATTTAGTATTGGAGTTACTTTTTAATAATCCTTGTGAAAATGAATGTAAGAATAAAATATTAATAAGCATTCTACTTTTCAGTTTTCTTCATTTTTCTCATGCTTTAAAATTGTTACTGAACATTGGAAAACTTTTTGGGGTCATCTTGAATTAACTTCCGTTATTATTTCCGTTTGTGCGAAATTGTAGACCGTTAAATTTCATACATTTAAAATGAACATCTTTTATTTATTTGGGTAACAGTATTTGAACTTTATCATGAAACCACTTGATGTTTTCTGTTAGAGAATTTGTTACTGGTAATGTAATTTTCAAATATTACTGAAAGCTGTGATAACAAAGCTTTAAAGGATTAAAATTATTTTGTAAATAAATAATAAGTTTTACAAATTAAAATGAAATTTTGTTTTAAAACAATTATTAAAAAAAAAAAAAGGTTTTGTGAATTACTCTGAAATTACTTTATTTTGAGTTAACTGCTACAGAGCACAATAATATACATTTAGTTATTAACAGCTAGGTTCATATTCTGCGTCATAAATATAAGATCACAATAAATATCTGCTGGAAAATAATTACTATGTTTCTATACTTATAGTGACTTTATATTAATGATATATTTAACATTACATTTTTATTGTACTTGAGTTAGGATGGAGATAACAGAGACAGTGCATTTTCAACTGGATGTTGAAACAAAATACATGTAATAAATAAATTAACTTACGTTTTGTTTGTTTGGTTTTTTTTGTTGGTTTTTTGTTTTTTTGATTATTATATATTTTTTCCACCCACATGTAAAAGTATGACAAAAATCAACAAAGTTGTAAGGAATGACATTATGTGTTAAAGACTTGATGGTGAATGACACTGAAATATTTCAAGAAACACTGATAAACTTTGTGAGGGGGGTGTTATTATACAATGAGTAATGGGAAAATTCCCTGAAAAATGGCACACATACACACATGAACAATAAAAAAATAGAGATATTTTCAACAACTGCCGAAACAGAGTGAGATAATCTAGACAAAAACTACAATTCAAAAAAAAACTTTTGCTTTGGATAGAAATTATTTATGGAAGTTGTTTAAAACAATTAAACAAACAAAACAACAATAAAATCAACAAAAAATTGTTAAATGATGACAGAATAACTTTTTCAGTTATAGTCGAAAAATTTGAGAATTTTAAATGGCCTCCAGTTTAAGATGAAAATTAATTTTTAAGACTGTCTGGTGCTGAAATCTGGATTAACACTGCTAATTGCAAGTGATAATATATAATTGTATTTTATTTTTATTTTTTTTTTTTGAATATAAAAGATGCTTATATACAAGTTCATAACATTCAGTCAGACTGATTCTCCCTCCATGTTTTCTTGTCCCTTTAACAGTTTTTTAAAGATAACAGAGAAAAATAAAAAAGTCATCTTATTGGCATTCTATCAAAAACATACCAGAATAAAACTTCTTATTTAATCTGCATTCAAACATTTCAGTCAATGGTTTTTCAGACTGTTAAGAACCATAGGCATTATTGGGAAACATTCAAATTAATGTACTGAGGAGTAAAAACAAAACAAAGACACCCCAAAACAATTTTAACAAACACTTTATTACTTCATTAAAATAATTAATACTCATAGCAGACTCTGACTGCAACACAGTTGAAGTCACAGTTTTAGAATTATTTGAAAATATACAACAGTAAATAATTTTCAATTAAATATAAACTTACAATCAGATTTAGTTATTTTTATTTAAGTAAAACATTCGAATTATACATTATGGTATTTTGAAAGAGTTAAGAAACAAAAACAAATTGATCAAACCAATTTAAATACGAAATGCACTTTCACACTTTCAGCTTTGAAGAATTCTATGCATATATAACAGACACTGCAAACTGAATAAATATGAATGAATTTACACCGTTTAAATGAAACATTTGTCGTGATTTACAGGTTGTTCAAATGCCAATTTATGTTTTCTCTGGCCTTTTTTTTTTTTCCTTTTATTTTTTACTTAAATCAGTTTAAAAGCTACCAACACGAACCAATTTATTGGTCAAAACTGAATGCGTGTTACCTGACATTTCTTATGCAATTATTAGAATTATTGATTCATTAGTATATAACTTTAAATTTAAATGAAAAGGAAATTCTAATGTTCTATATCCAAAGGAAACTGGAAAAGACTATATATAACAACAATAAATACACAGAGATGACAACCATTACTATTTGGGCAGTGCCAGATTAAGACATTCTTTTTAAGGGCTACAACCCCAAGGCCTTAAAGAGGTAGTTAAAAGTTATTTAATTTAATTTAACCCAGAAGCCTACAATAATTTTAATCTGGCATTGGATTATGGCATAATGATTATGATATTCACCTGAAGACCCCGCTGTATCGCTGAATAATTTCACCCTATATGCCGTCCTAAACACATGCCTATAATGCTAATTCCCAATTATTAACAAATTTTTACTCCATCCAAACTAATAAGAGTCTAGCAGCCAGTAGAGGTTTCCTCTTAAGTGAAATTTTGCAGGATTTCCCGCGATTTAATTTACCTTGACCTAAAATAGGTGCGGTACTTGGTGTGCTATCCGATTTTGGGGGTAATAATAATAATTACGGACATGCTGATTTCTGCATAACTGTACCATACACTTTTTAGAGATTCTCAAATAGAGAAATGAATACATATATACATGTATTCAATATTACCTGAAACATGACCAAAATAATGTTGCAAATAGCTACAATTACTACTGTAATTTTCTCTGATGATGGGCAGTTCCAGATAGCCACTTTAATAACTGACTGATATTCTCATAGTATACAAAACAAATGACTGATGTATCCAACATGCATTACTGTAAAACATGGATTACAGCCGACATATAAAGAATGCTGTTCTGCCTTTCCCCCCGCACAAACACACACACATACACAGGTTTTAACAGAGAATGACATCATTACTCTCACACTTCAGTTAAAGACTGCATTTCTACATATGGTTTCAAATGAAATGCTGAGTTTGAAGTAAGAATATTATATCACATATAACATGGCAACAAATTGTGTATTTCATCTGATTTTCCCCCCTTATAGTTATTTACTCATTCTGTTTTCCTTTTCTTTTTTAATATATATATATATATATATATATAACAGAATTGTAAAACAAACTATTGTTTATCAAACATGAATTTCAAAACAACCACCCCTCCGTCCCTAATTAAAACCTTTAATTTGAAGATCATACAAATTTTCAATTTAGGAGTGTAAAGAACAATCAGTAAGCCTACTTCTGCATATAACATGAACTATAATTAACAATAAAATCACAAGACATTTACAGAATGTCAGATCAACTCCTCGTTTTTACATTCCATCTAATTACTTAACATACGGAACTATCACTTTAAAAGCACGCATGTGAAATCCTTGAAGCAACAGATATCGTACTGCTATTTCTTCGTTTGGACAAAACTTCATTATTTCTAGTATTAATAATATTGGTGCTGCTGGAAACAATGCAGAAAGCCGTGCCAGTGCTTCTGTTGAGTCAATATTTTTTCCTCTCTTTAACTGATTTATTTTTCTGTCAATTTCTTCTTTAAATAATTCAATTTTTTTATAATATATATGTTTTTGTAGTATACAGTCTTCAAGAGCTGTTGTTAGTCTTGCCACTCTCAGAGCCTCTACATGGGTATCTTGGTATTTTTTAAAAAACATGGTAAATATTCCTGTTAAAATCAAGATGAAAATAAAAAATGCAAATACTAAAATCCAGAACCTTCTGAACCAGTTTTTAATATCTTGTTGAAAATCTGTACCAAATATCTTGTTTAATCTGGTGTTAACACTATCAATACTTGCCATTATACACTCATAATTGTGATCACAAAATCCTTTATTTTGATTACATGGCTGACCATGTTGACTTCTAAGATTTTTTAAGTCATCTGATGCAACCTCAAAAGTTCCTACAGGGGCACAGGTGGACTGATTTCCATGTTTTGGCATACAACAAACGTAACATAGTAAACTTGGGTGACTGATACACTGACAGTCTTTGAGATTTAACCATTCACAAATACTTTTTGAACATTTTCCTGCTTCACATCTCATTCTTCCGCCATTACATGATGTTCCATCAGGATAAAGTACTGGCACAGGACAAGAAGAACTTTTCCCATCACAGTAAGATTCAAATGCACAGTCAGTCTTAAGCTTACATACATGATTTTCTTTTAATTTTACTGGCTGACAGTTTTTTGCACAACATGGTGATTCCTTTGGCGAACATATTTTCCCAGCACGAAATTTGCAAGGTTTTTCAAGCATATTATCAGCATCACTAGGTGAACAGCATGGATCAATATAATGACATGTCCCAGATGTTCCACAGTCACACTGTTCACCCTCTTCTCGAATAGCATTGCCACAAACAGGACCTGTATCTAATTTTATACAATAACCTTTTTTGGTAATGACAGGATTAATATTTTGAATACTGCAGGGTGAAAATTTCTTATTATTTGGTTTTGATCCTGTAATAACAAATGGATACATGATATAATTTCCATAATCATCATTTGGAGCACATGTTTTGCTAGATACTTCATCATGAACAGCTCCAAAGCTGTGTCCCAATTCATGTGTCAGTGCAAGTGAAGACATGTAAGTGGGATAGAATTCTCCTGCAGTTAGCTGACTTAATAACAATGTATTATAACTGAATAGTTCACCTTCATCATTCAATGAATCAGTGTCACATATTCCTCCCGAACGTCCAACAGAACTAGATTGGCCTAGCCATGCTAAACCAACAACTCCATTTTCAAATTCTCTGTAAGTAAAGGCTACAGCAAGGCAATAATTACTAAAATCATATTCTGAAAATTGTTTTATATACTCATATACATCCATATGTTCATTTCCTAACTTATAATCTGGACTGTTTGAATTTTTGTGAATAGTTATGTTAGCAACAACAAATCCAATATTATCACCAAATCCATCACCATCAAAATCAGTACGGCGAAATATAGTATCTGCCTGGGCAATATTTACCATCATTAAATCAACGGTACTTCCAATATGTGAGCTACCTGCATATCGGAAATATAAATGATCTGCAACCAGATGCAAGTGACAGGATCTTGGACTTAAAACAGAACGTTTAAATCTGCTATTGATACGTTTATTCTTAAGGTAACTACAATCTTGAGGTAACGATTTCGTCAGGAAATTTTCATAGTTTTGTTGTTCATGATAATACATATCCCAAGAATTATTATTATTAGTTTCAAAAACATTCACTTTCTGAGTAACTGTACACAAAATTACATTAAAGTGATTGTAAGGAATTTTGGCATCTGGACAATATATTATTATAATGTTGTTGTTCCAGTGTATAGTCCCATTGAAGGTATTATTATAAAATCTTCCATGTACAACTGACAAGGACGGATCATAATTGAATCCGACATAAAACATGGGTATCTCAATATTTGTCTCAATTCGGCTTTTTGAGGTTATTGTCATATGTGGATGAAATAGTTTTTGTTTTTTCAGATAAATTTTAAAATGCGAACCAAATGCCCAAAACTTCAAATATTTTTCATAATTTGTATTGTTAAGTGTTACTGCAATGTTTTGAAAATGAATATTGGCTTCAAAACTTTCATCCCTTTCTATAATGTTCTTACCTCTTTTATTCATCGACGGCGACTGAACAATGGTCTTGCCACATTTATTTCGAATATACGTAATATTTATGCTTTTTTCAATTTGACTGTGTGAAAATGAATGTAAAAGAAGCATGTTAATAAGCAAACTAGTAGGTTTTGCCATTACTGCTCTGTCTTTCGATAAGTTTGAATATTTGAAATAAATGCCAATGTTACTTTTTTGTCCACACCCGGAAATAGCTGATTATAAGGAACTTCCGGTTATTACTTTCGTCCCATAAGAAAACCGACCCGAATTCGTTAACGTGGCACACTTACTGAGATCAGATTAAAAGGAAAAAAAAAAAAAAAAAAAAAAATCACGACACAGTAATAATAATAATAATAATAATAATAATAATAATAATAATAATAATAAATCAGTTGTGATGTAGCAAATATTTCTAACTGCATTTGAAAGGAATGATATTTAATAGAAATTGTGGTTCTCGTAATTGCTACATCACAGAGGATCTGTATATAAAGGGTGTCTTCCCACTTGATCTATAAAAAATCGAAAGGGAATAAAATATTTTAAAAAATGGGAATTAGATAACAGGCTATTAAAATATGTGGGTAATTGAGAAAGTTCATTTCAAAACTCATAGGGAATTATAAATTTGTAACTGCCTGGAAACTGTACAATGGCGTCCAACCAGACATCCTCAACCTAGTCCAGTAGAATGAGAGAGAAGGCCTTGGCTCTAGCTGCAAATCTATGAAGTGCCTCATTGTCTTTATACCAAAGAGTTGAACCAATATTCTGAATCTTGCTCCCAATACTTGGACCCCTTTGAAAACTTCCGTTGCAGCTATGGCCTTGGCTTTCTCAAGGTTGATCTGGAAAATATGTGGCTCTAAGTTCAAGTTGTTTCTTTCTGCTTCAGTCTTCGACAGTTGAATGGCTGACATATATGTAGCTTAAATTGTTTGGAAGGAGCATGGTGTCGTGGTCTTCCACATGAAAAATGTAGAACTGTAGAAATAGAATAGATGAATGGAGATGAATAGAAGATACCAGAAGTTCAAACAATGCCATCATTGCACAGATATATCATGTTGTTGATGGTAGTAAAAATAAGGAGTATTGTCTATCTTTCCATGGGTAGGTTGCAGAAACTATCCATCTGTAACTGTCCATGGACTCTCTAACACAACTTTGCAGAATGTTACATTTATTCCAAATTCACAGGATGTAGCTTACTTCACTAGGAATGACATAATCCATAAATGTCTGCAGCCAAAAATTGTTAGTGTATCTGCACTAAAATCATGCCAGCTTGTATTCTGCAGTATCATTAACAAATGGCATTTGTCTAGAGGTTGGACTGTTTAGTGACCACATGCACCAAAAAATACTAGCCACACTCTTAGGTCACTGTAGTTCTATGGCAGTTGTAAGTGCAGTGATACAGGCCATTCTCTGACTGGGTGTTAGATTTTCTTTTTTGTCTATGACAACCATTCTTAACTGCTGAATATGTAAAGGTATCTTTATTTGACATATATTTGGTATAGCATATCTAGTACTAGAATTGCATCTATATTTTATATACTTCACAAAGATTCTTGGTATCCTAATAGACTTGATAGAAATTTTTATATATAATATTTAGTCACAGCCATGGCTGGTTAATAACAAGAATAACCTTAGCTAAATATCATGACAAATGCTGAATATGTTATTATAACCAAGATATAAATGTATTTTCAAACTTTATAATGTTATTGCTATTTCATTTACTTGGACAGATTTGCCAAGAAATGGATCAACATAACCACAGTGTGGATCAACATCCACTTTTAAAAAAGAAAAATCTATGGCAGAGCCCAACATACTTGTTCTTTAAGATGCACTGTTGATACCTTGGATTCTGGTTTGTCCTAACTGGACAATGACACAACATATCTTTCCCCTTCACACTGTGTCATTATGTAATGGGACTGATATGCCTTTTATATGTCCTCCATTTCAATTATGGTTAGATGTACAAGGCACTCTCTTGAGCAGTTGTCTTATGAATGTTCAAAACAACATAATTATCATAATTATAATTCAAATATAATTCTGCAGACAATCAGTACATTCACTATTTATCCTACTGGATTTTATGAATTGCAGATACAGACTGAATATTATTCTAAAACCTAAATATTTTGAAGTCAGTAACTTGATACTTGCAATATCAGTTTGTCTCTTTATTGATGGTTCATCCTATTATTGTGGTTGTTATTATTCTAATTTATTATTATTATTATTATTATTATCATCATTATCTATTTTATAGAAAATTATTTTTAAATAAAAATTAAATTAAAAAATAAAAAAGGAAGAAAAGATCGATCAGATCCAAATGTGAACATAAAAAAACAACCAACAAAAAAGCCTAGTTCAAATCTCAAAATGCCTGGTCCAGCTCTACAAATAATATGACTGAATGCAACTAAATTATAATTGTGCTGATGAAGCTTGAAAGGTAAAAGAAATATCAGCTAAAGGTTTATTGAATGTTAACATGATTCATACTCTCTCATTAACAATGTGCCAAATTACAATATATGTTAGATGCAGTTAGCAGAATTATCTACTTACAGAAATAGTTTTATTTTTTTTAATTTTACTTATCTTTTAGATGGTGCAATATTATTAACAATGCTGTCCAGACAATCATATTATCTCCTTTAAACAAATAGCAAAGAAAGGAAAGCTGATATGCAATGATTATTCCTTTTTAAGAATGGTAGCAAAATGACTTCCCATAAACAAGACTATATATACACCAACCCTTAAATGACTGATCCTGCAACACACTTTGCTGTATGATGTGTTCAAACCAGAGTTACAGTCCACCTTTACATATAATATATCCTTTAAAAAATAGAGTTGTGCTGAGAGGATTTCTTACATCCTTATCTAGAGATCACTCCTTAATGAAAAAATTGTTACAGATCATTCCAACTCTAAATAACATTGAATATTGTTCATATTTCAGCTTTCAAGAAGTGACAAATTGTTCATGAGAGCTGAAAAGTCTGTTGTGGAATACTGCATGAACTGACAGAAGTAAAACAATCTTTATGTCATATGAGTGACTCAAAGTAGTTTACTTACTAGTGACAGAAGATCAAAAAAAATTATGGTATACAACAGTCTTTATTGAAACAGCACTGACAGTTTGCTTTTTACAAAATATATGACAATGAATTAGATCACAGCCCACAATAAGAGGCAACAAAGTAATTTAACAAGACAAAAAACTCCAACCAAATGATTTATATCATTTGAAAATATATGACTAATAAAATAATTAAATACTTGGTGATAGTAACAATTTCACTGTGTATCTACAACATATCCATCATTTCAGTAAATGTAACAGTGGATAAAATGTTTACAAGGCTAACATATTTATGTATGTAATGTGATCAATTATATATACAACTTAGTTCTTAAACTTACATTTTGAAAAAATAATAATGACTACTGCAAAAAGAATGATGTTCCAGGAGAAAACAATGTGTTATACTAATGCTTATCAGAAAGAACATGTACCATGATTTATATACCATAAGGTAAGTAAAAGAAACTGCTTCAGTTAATAAGATATTTTTTTCTGAAGTGATAATGGCTGTCCCGTCGAGGTCTGTCAGTAGATTCTTGATATGTCCCACATTTCATGGGAGGGATAAGATGCCAAATGAGAACTGTGGTCTGGGCATATAAATATGCAACAAAATTGTGATTAAATACAATTGTTCCATTTTCCAGTAGTCAGAGAATTGTGTTACAGATCACACTGACATTACTTAGTTCAAGAGATCCCTTGTTTTATTTGTCATTTAAATGTTTCTGTGAATATCTGGAAATAAACAGAAGGCTAACGGGAGTAGTTTGTCACCTCAAGGTCTCTGTGCTAAGATTAAAAGGTTAATTCTTAGTAGAAAATTTAAGAATGAAAATCCAATTTACTAATATTTTGAGAGATTGGGTGATAAGGTTACATGTGAATGTTGTTAACAAAACATTTTAGTACCACATTTTTGTACACCAAAATGCAAATTACTGCATTTTTAACTGACATGAATAATTTTCAGTTATTTTTATTAACATTTATCTGAATTTCAGTAACCATTGAAGATCTATTAATTAATCAATAATATATTTTATCAATAAAATAAGTCAAAACAAATCAAATCAGTGGTAATCTGAATTAAACTGAAAATGACATTAACATGCAGGACCAGCTGAATACATTAATAATTGATCATTAAATGCTCTTCTGAAATAACCAACCTGCTTTTAAAATGCACAAGTCAGTGAAATATTAGAGAACTGAAAATATTAATATTAGTTTAAAAGTTCAACAAATAAGCTGTTTATAAAATACAAGTCATTAAACACTAAAGAATTGAAAACATTAATATTAGCTTAAAAGTTCAACAATTATGGTGTTTATAACATCTTCCAGTAATTTAGACTGGTATCACAAAATTATTATAAAACCCACCGATGATTACTAAGTAATAGTTAAGAAAATACACTGCACAATAATATATTTAATAAATATTATTTAATATTCAAACTATTTCATCTGAAATGATATAACACACAAACTGTGTATTTGAAAACAAATTAATATAACACTGAACAATATTCTGATAAACAAATACAATTGTTCTGTATGAAAATAATGGAGCCTGCCATATAAAAACAAATAATAAGCAGAGTAACACTTTTCATTTTGATAGATACACTTGATCAAGAAGCTGTAGATGTAATCTTCAGTTTAGCTTTTCTTTTCATTATGGTTGTTAAAGGATCTTAAAAAAAATAAAATAAATAAATAAATAATAAAAAATAAATTTACAGGAGGCAAAACAAAACAAAAATATTATTAAAAATTTGATTATGTATTGCATCATCATTACAACATATTAATTTCTGTCATTGGTTATTTGATGTTGCATATTTAATTATATTTAACACAGTTATTATCTTTAGGAATAAGTATGCACTATTTTTCCCTTACCAACAAAGGATTTTTAAAAAGACCTTTTCATAAATAAGAAAGAATATATCATTGTCCTGGTAAAAGAAATCTTTAGAATGCACACTGAAATGGACTTTTTTGAGACCCATGAGGCCATGTCCAGTGAATTGTTATAAATTATTATAAAACAAATAAGGCCAAATTTATGAAAGGTGATTATCACACATTTATCTTGTATGTAGACAAGCTTTAAACACAGACTAAAATTACACTTGTACACATGTGGCCAAACACCTGCTTTTATCATGTTTTATCAAAACGTGTAACTTGTAACTTTATATTGTTCATATGATTACATCATTTCAGGCAAATATTTCATAAATCCGAGATGTGAGTTTACTATTTTTCAAAGAATGGCATAAACTGAATGGCATAATAACATTAAATTAAACTTAAGGAATCAGGATGCATGGCAAAGCATTACCAATCAAATGGTAGTCCAATTTCCAGACAGGCCTAAATGCACCACCAACAATTTGAAGGAGTTAGCTGTGAAAACTAAAGCCAACAGAGTAGTCAGGGCCAAAACATTTAACATACTTGAAACAGGTGCAAAATCAGTTGTTGGAGATCTATGGCAGTACCACAACAAACAGGACAGTGATATCTCAGGTGTCAAAGAAACACCTCTCTACAAAAGTCTATAATGCTCTTTTATGGACATAATTTCTGTCTGTTCAACCTATACCTGGGCAATTTCAAGAATTCATAATGCATCTATTAGCAATCTTCAGAACAGTTTTCTGTAGCAAAGTGTCAATTACTTGAAATTAAATAATACCTTTCATGTATTTAAGTATGTCAGTCTATTTTAAATATCTTAAGTATGTCAGTCTATTTTAAATATCTTAGTGCAGTTGTTTACATGCATGAAATTTGATAGTTACACATAAATTCAGCCTATACATTTTAACCACTGATACTAATGAGTTTTATTGTTATTATTATTATTATTACTTTACTTACCAAAAGGAAAGGTTTTGATTCTTTCCCAGAACTGCTTGCTAGGTGATTTGATATGTATGATCTCTGTGGGTTTTGTTATGGGTCCAATTGGCACAATGGAGGCAGAACAGACATTTAGACTGGTTTGGCTTTTAATTTGATATCTTTCAGTGACTTCTGACTTTCTCACTGACTTTTGCCTATTCTTTTTATTAATAATATATTTATTTCTGCATCTTGAAGGAAAATGCACATTTTTCATCTTTTTTTCCCCAAAAATGTTTTTAAGGCCATTTCTATTAACTTTCTGTCGTGCTTTCTCTGATGCTGCATTATTAGTTTTCACTTGAACACATAATCCAAGATGTTCATTTCTAACATCTACTTTTGAGCTGGACATTTCAAAACATATGTCCTGGAAGAAGTAAATAAAGATTAATTATTTTCACAATGATATAAAAATAAAGATTATAGAAAAAGTGTTTTCAAAATTACAAAAAAAAATTATTTAAAAGAAAAAAATTATTTTACCTCTTTCACATTATCCTATTAAAGAAAAAAAGTTTTATTTAACAACATACACATTTTTATTTTTTTATTTATTTTTTAACTGGTTATATTGCATTATACTTCCACAGATCTGTAAAAGGTACACTTCAAGTTAGTATTCTGTGAGACAAATAACAAACCTTCACATCTGGAAATTCTACATCCTCATCAAAACTTTCAGCCACTATCTCCTCTGAATTAACCATACTCTCAGACTGCCTTAGGAAGATAATGTCATTCGAGTCTGAGCTTGGTGGTCCCAGAGAGGACACATCAATCTATGTTTTAAATAATATTTCAAGAAGTTTTTTCTAAGCTACTGACAAACATTAAAATGTTTAATGGGATCATGGTAATTCACCCAAAGAAATTAATAATGTTTACAGAAAAAAGAAAAAAAAATTTAAAGTGCAGCAATGGTATGAACAAATACCCTTAAAATATTTTTGTATGTTTCCAAATGATTGCTTTGTTTTTGTTGGGTTTTTTAAATAACTATAAAAGTAACAGCATTCTATAAATGTCAAATTTCTGTAAAACTGTCTGTTGTTTTAATTATCTCGTTAATCAGTTACAGTAAGCAAATATTATACCCCAGTTTGAATTATCTATAGCAATTAAATGAAAACCTGAAAAATAATTAAAAATACTTTGGCATCAAATAAACAGAAGAAAATAAGCTTTTATAGCAAGCATATATGAAAAAGTAAGAACAAAATGAAATTAGAGCCAAAATGTGTATTTTACCAACAAAATAGGGATTATATTTATAAATAGTACACATGCATTTAATAACATTAGATAGTAGTGATTTTATACCACTTTAAGTGACTCCTCAAAAATTATATAAACAGTTATATAAACCAAAGACTAAGTGTACAGTCAAAATTATTTTTTTATTTATTTAGAATCTCTATTAATTTATGCATCAGTTGATTCACTGTTAATTTTTATATACTTAACATAATGTCTTTATTTGTAATTTTTAAATGCAGAGTTAAAAGCACATAAATCATAATATGAAGAAATGTAAAATAAAATAATAAATGGCTGATAAGATATATATATTTTGAAATCAATTATTTAAATTTGAAATTTATATCATTTTAATTTCTGTAAGAAAAGATCCAAATAAAACATAATTTTGATTTCTATTAAAAAGAAATGTTTTACATATCTAAACTTTACAGAATATTGAAACCAAAACAATTTTATTAAAACTATGTTAAAATAAAATAAACATCAGTTTATTCATTACATGCAGTGCTGGAAGGTGGTTCTTTGCAGTGTCCATGATGGGAGTACTGGTTAATGCACACTTAGGAATTTGCACCTGCATAATAAATTATAACTGCTTATATTATTTTAATCAATGCATTTATTTATGTGATAAAAATAACTATTTAAGCATTACCAAAATGAACTATATTCAGTGTCAGAATAATTAGTGAAAAAAAAGATCAAGTAAATACAAAATATAATAGTAAGAAAAACAAAAACAAACAGTAGCTAGCTTTACAAAATTATCATCCTCAAAGCAGTATGGAATCAAAAATTTATTAAAGAATTTTGTTATGATAAATAATTTGAATATATATTTTTTAATTTTGTTTTTTAATATTAATTTTCATTACACATTAAAATTTTACTCCAAAAAATAAGAAAAAGTAGTAACAAAATAGTTTTTAAAGTGTTCAGTAAAAAGAAAAAATATTCATGAACTGAGACCAATCACCTCTAATTTAGTTATTGAGCATGCATTGATTAAAATTACATGAAAAAAAAGGGAAATAATTAAAGAACATGAATTAGTTTGTTTATGCATTAAATTTTTAAAGAATTACCTTTTTATAAGGTGTCACTGTTTTATCACCTAGTGACTCTGTTGTGACTTCTTCAGATTTCTTTTTCAAAGTTTTATCTGATCCATCTGTAACATTACATCCTATAAAATAATGTTCAAATAAATGTGTTTTCTGAGAAAACTTTAACTTGAGAATTAAAATCACTTCAAGAATAAAATTTTTGAAAAAATAAATAAATAAATATAAAACAGATTCCCACCAAAATAAATAATTTCTAAAGATTATGAAACAAGCATTAATGTTATTGCATCTGAAAGATGAAAAGCAACAGAGTCAGCATCTATAGACCTACCAATCTGATTTTCATTTCTGCCACTTTACTATGGTGAAGAATGTTACATGTGTTTTCATTTTTCTATGTATGACTGTAATCTTTCTCAAGCAGATGGAAAGTTTTCACTATGTTCAATTATTTTTCATTCTAAACTGTTTCCAAAATCCTTTTGAAGAAAAAAAAAAATATAAAATGCAAATAAGATAGTCGTGTTGTATGGCTTACCTTTGGTAAAAATTGATGATGTAACATTAAATGTTTCTTCAATATTTGTACCCGACTGATACAAAACTGTGGAGATCAAATGTTTCTTAGCTTTTTTTTGCAGTTTTTTCTGGCTTTCACCACTGAAAAATGTGCAGTTTTAATTGAAGTAAACTGTACAAAAATGATATTGTGGAACATGTACTTTAGGCAAATAATAATTATTCTCTAATTAATATTACAGAATTTAAAAAGTATTAAATTTTATAAAAGAAAAAAGAAAAAAAAGAAAACAAAAAGGAAAAAAAAAGAACAAAAACATCCTGTTTATATTTTGTTCACTTTGTTTGTAAGACCACATTAATTACATTTATATCTTTTGATATTTTAAAATATTAATTATTGTAAATGGATGACCACAAAATACGTTAATGTCTAAATATTTCTGACAGCAAGCCCCAAGCAAAAATAAAATATTTTAAAATAAATAAAGTTATAAGCAAAAGTCAGAGCAAAACAAAATTCAATTTTCATAACCAAACATTTGCAAATAATTATTACAAGTAATCAACATTTATAATAAAAATATTGTGTAACAACCCCAAAACACTAAAGTTCTGTAATAACCAACATACTATAACTTTGTCTGATAAAATGCTTCTAATAAGGTACTAATAATAGGTGTAACGATTGGCAGTAGCTAATGGAATTCAATTCTTTGAGTACTAGAATCTTGCCTAAAAATCATCTTGGTGGAGTCTCAGTAAACTACTACTTCTGTAATATTATTTTTAAAATAATGGAACAGGAAGTAAATTCAAACACAAGTACTACTAACAGATCTGACTTCTAGCTACTGAAGTTACATGCATGTTGGGATATAAGATAAAAAATCAAAAACATTTTTCTTCTTAATTATTTATGAAATAAATGTGAATGCAGGCAGCCCAATACTTTTTGCTAGTCATAAAATGCCATGTATGTTTTAGCATTTCAGGCTAGTGCCAAATGGAAAATAGTTTGTACTTCAGGTCAAAGAATTCCAGTTAAGCATATGTTAATAAGACGTAAAAAATAAATGTTATCATATTTAATTGCAAAATGAATTTAATTCACTGAATGTAATACACATATACCAACTTGTGAACTGAATTATCTCTGTGTCTAAATGGTGTTGACTCTTCCAATTGCTGCTGTCTTGATGCACCTGTAAATTAAAAAAGGATATTCATTTTTAAATGATAGAGTTAAATGAATCAATTTTTTTTTGTTTGGTTTGTTTAAGGAAGCTACTAGAGCACACTGATTAATTTCTATCAACAGCTAATACTTATACTAAATAAATATTACCAATAATAAACAGTAATTATTGAAACTTAAAAATATGGATTAAACTTGTAATTTAAATTGTAATTATATGTAATTTTTAAAATATGTATGTAAAGAGTAAAACTATGATTTTTTTATTACCACACTCAGTGTCATGATTCTGTATAGAAGAAAAATTTTGAGAGAAGTTCACAGATTCTATATTTTTTGCATCATTCTTTGCTGTGGAATTCAACACTTTTTTCCTCAGTGTTTTCCAACAAATAGTGGGTTTAGACACTTTCACAAAATCGTTTTTCTCTTTTGATGATTCTCCATGTATTTCACCTAAACAGTTTCAGTAAATAGTATTTAACTATAAAACAATGAAATGTATATCACATATTTCCAGTCATTGTAAATTATATATATTTAAATATTTTTGACCACAAAAAAGTTATAATAATAGAAAATAAAAAGAAGATCCTGTCTAGATATAATAAGCAACATAAAAATAAATAAGAATTCTACTGAGAAATTCACCACAAGAGTAGCAGATGATACTCTTGCTTTAAAACAATAAAATGAATGTGAAACAGTTGTTCAGTCTCCTTCCTGGACTTGATATGATATTAAATTTGTAATATTTATTAAATAGATAGATTAAATTTAAATTGTAATTTAAGCTATTTTTAAACGATGTTTTTAAAATACAACTATTTGTATGTAAAGAGTAAAATTATTAATATTTTTTACCATACACAGAATCATAATTCTGTATAGATGAAATATTTTGAGAGAAGTTCACAGAGTCTATATTTTTTGTATCATTCTTTGCTGTGGAATTCAACACCTTTTTCCTCAGTGTTTTCCAACAAATACAGGGTGCTGACATTTTCCTGTATTTTTTCTTTTCTTTTGACAATGCTCCAGGTATTTTACCTAAACAGTTTAGTAAATAGTTTTTAACTATAAAACAGAGAAATATACATCATATATCAGTTTTTGCAGTCATTGTGAAGTGTTTATTTAAATATTTTTGACCACAAAAATAAATAAGAAATCCAATGAGAAATGAAACAGATGAATATCAGATGACAGTCTTAATTTAAAACAATAAAATGAATACGAAACAATTTCACAGTCGCCTTCCAGGACTTTATATCATATTAAATTTGTCATATTTATTATACAGATGGGTTCAATTTAAACTGTTATTACAAATAATTTTTGACATGCAACTATTTGTATGTAAAGAATAAAACTATTAACATTTTATTACCATACACAGTACCATGATTCTGAATATAAGAAAAATTTTGAGAGAAGTTCACAGATTCTATATTTTTGGCATCATTCTTTGCTGTGGAATTCAACACTTTTTTCTTCAGTGTTTTCCACTGAATACTCGGTGTTGACACTTTCCCAAAATCGTTTTTCTCTTTTGATGATTCTTCATGTATTTTACCTAAACATTTTAAGTAAAGAGTATTTAACTATAAAAAAGTGAAATGTATATCATATATTTCTTATACCATTTATCAGTTTTTGCAGTCATTGTGAAATATTTATTTTAATATTTTTGACCACAAAAATAAATAAGAATTCAACTGAGAAATGAAACAGATGAATATCAGATGACAGTCTTAATTTAAAACAATAAAATTAATATGAAACAGTTTCACAATCTCTATCCAATATTTGATACAATATTTATTTAAAAGATAGGTTAAATTTAAATTGTAATTTAAACAGTAATTTTAAGTAATTTTTAAAATGAAACTATTCATATGTAAATAGAAAAACAATTTATATGTTATTACCACACTCAGTATCATGATTCTGAATATAAGAAAAATTTTGAGAGAAGTTCACAGATTCTATATTTTTTGCATCATTCTTTGCTGTGGAATTCAACACTTTTTTCCTCAGTGTTTTCCAGTGAATACTTGTTGTTGACACTTTCCCAAAATGTTTTTTCTCTTTTGATGATTCTTCATGTATTTTACCTAACAGTTTCAGTAAAATGTATTTAACCATAAAACAATGAAATATACATCACATATTTCCTATACAATTTATCAGTTTATTCCAATCATGGTAAAGTATATATTTAAAAATTTGTGACCACAAAAATAAATTAGAATTCCACTTAGGAATGCAACAGAAAAATAATAGATGACAGTCTTGCTTTAAAACAATAAAATTAATATAAAATAGTTTCACATCTCCTTTCAGTACTGATATTTCATCTTTTTTAATAAGCAACAACAATTAATTCATACAATATTGATATCATATTAAGTTTGTAATATTTAATATTTCTTCATATGCTATAATTTAATGTACAAAATACTTCTTATTAGTGATTAAATAATTGTAAACAGAGATGTTCAATCAATCAACAAACTGAACAATACAATTTAGTTTGACTTCTTTAGTTTATTTTTCATTTTAGAAATATTTTTTGAGGTAGTTTTGATGCTGTTTAGTTTATTTTCTTTTTATGAAGCTGTGACTGAGACATAATAAACTCACTTTCAGAAGATGGTGTGGTTGATGCTGTGGTCCATGTGTATATATGTGAGATTTCAACATCATCAGTTTCATCAGATGTGTCATGCTTGTCATCACTGATCACAGATTCAGTTATCTGTGTGCTTATTAAGTCTGATATTTCTGTTTTACCCTCAGTTGTGTTGTTTTCAGCTGTTTGACTAATTGATATATTTGGTATTGGTGTTGGAAGTCTTGGTTTGCTTATAACAGTTTTATCTAAAAACATAATTAAATTTTAGCTATAATTACTGGAATTATTCAGGTTAATGATTAACCCAAATTCAACAATTTAAAAATACTTCATCTTTTTTAATAAGCATAACAATTAATTCATACAATTTACAATATTAAAACAGAAAACCTAATGTAAATGTATTTATTTTCACTATCAGTCAGTTGATCAACAGCAAATATGTTATATCCATCAGTCTGTCATGTATTTGTCATCTTTCATTACAAGATATCAGATATTAATTAATAATGCTTTTTCAAGTGCTTATCACACATTACTGTTTTACACAGAATTATAGAAATGAAAAATACAAATCTTCCTTTAGCAGTTATCTTCAACAGCAATGTTATACTTACAAATATCTGGTTTATTAAATTTTCTGTATTCCTTTCCTGGAAGTATGGAATTAACATCAATAACATCTGTAATGGAGCTGCCTGAAGGTTTCCTATCAAGTCCTAAATAAATAGCCAAACAAAATAGATAAAATGAACCTTTTTACTGAAATTATAAAGGTTCATTTGCATTTCTAACAGTAAATAAAATTGAAGAATAGACATGGATATGTGTGTTATATACCTATTCCTCCTTTTACAGATGAGTTGTTTTTTTATATACCTTTTTTTTTTCATACTAAGCAGATATTTACTAACTACAATTTGCTAGGTTTCTACCAATTAAGGTGTTAAGTACTTTATGTATTCTGTGAAATGATTATTAGATTTGTTTTATACATTAAGATATACTTTAATTTTTCATAAATATTATTTTCAGTTTAAACAGTTTGTAAAAAATAAGAATGTCATATGGTGTATTTTAGTTTTCAGTTAAATTATCACTTATTCTTTTTTGATTTTTTTTCATTATCTTTATTCGGCATAGATAATGTCTTTAACATTTTTCCTTAGGAAGATATCAGACATAATATTTCTTTTAAAACTTTTTACCTCAATTATATTTCTGCTGAATACCAACCTAGCATGATTTGACTAAACTCACATTCAAAAATATTTTCTAAAAATATTATCACTTCAACTTTCATTTTATGTTTAAATGTTTAGTATTTGAAAACAAATTATTTGCTTTGTCTTTTTTAATATTCAAATTGTGCAAGAAAACATCAAAATGTTTCCTTCTTCATTAACTGTATTTTATTCTTATTCAAGATTAACTGTATTTATTAATGTAATGTGTATAGGCTACTTGATAAAAAAAAAACATTCTCCAAAATACAATGCCTTACGTGACTTGCATACATCATCTCGCAAGATTTCAATGTTTGGTTCCATTCTGTCAGGAAGCTGTCTCAACCAGGATTCCACAAACAGCTGCTTTGCTTTAGGAGCTATTTAAACAAAAGGTTGAATTAAAAACATTTATCTTAAAACCTAACTTAAAACCTGCAAAATTATTTAACACCTATCAATTTCAAATTAAGGCAAAAATGAAAGCAAAACACATTGTTTTAATAGTGAAAACAACCAAATATTTCAGTTAAAATCTGTTCACACCTTAGTTTTTATAATTCTTTCTCAGTGTAATAAAATTAGTAAATTTTGGTGATATCTGCAAAGAAATGAAGAAGGAAAAAAAAAAAGATTTATAAATAAAAATAAAAGCCAAAGCAAACCAGCAACTGAATCAAAAATATCATCATATTTGTTTTTCCAAAATTTTGGTTTTCTGCTGGAATATGTTTGCATTTCTAAACCTGAAACATGAAAATTAAAAAAAAAAACATGATTATTATCAAAGGCTTGTAATAATAAAATTAAGATAAAACAATTTTTAAACAAACCCCACCCCCCACTACACACAAAATAAGTATAGAAATTTTATTTTAAAACAATAAATCAATATAGAAAATGAATTTCTCTGTTGTTTATGTTCTATAACGTTTACAAAACAATATTTATAATGTTATTTACAAGCAATGATTAGTTGATCATACTGAATAATAATAATAATAATAATAATAATAATAATAATAATAATAATAATAATAATAATAAATATATAAATAAATTTTAAAAAAATAAAATAAAATAAAAAATAAATAAAGTTATTTAAATGACTGCACTCGATAATTAATAATTATCTTGATGCTAGAAATATTAAAATATGTTCTACCGTTTTTTTATTACAACAGTTTGTATATTTACTTCGGATATTTCTGATTTGTTTAAAACAAAATTACTTTTAATTATTTTCTTAATGAAATATCCTTATAATGATTTGACAGTTATATAAAATTCTTATAAAAACTTAATTTTTTATTGAAACGCATTATTATTTTTTTATGACTAACAGAAATAGTCAAAATGTTAAATACTAATGCTATTTGTTGATGTTAGTGTTTTTAATATCCTAAACATTTTAATTTAGATATCTTGCCTTTGACATCATTGTTTACACAAACGCCTTCCTACTACATCTTGGCAGAGTAATCTTTTCTTTATTGGCATCGGTGATTATTTTTCACAAGAGACTGGATGCATAATTTGTATCGAAATAACTGATTGGTCAATGTGCAGACGTATCTGTTTTAGCGCTATGTTAACTTTGATGTATTGACCTTAAGAGTAAAGATAAAAAAAAGTAACAATGCAAGATCGCTGTAAGAAAATTTCAGTTCTTAAAATTAATTTTATATTATGCACAGAAACAATCCATATCTGTCACCATAAATTTAATCTGGATTCTATACATAATTATTCCAGTTAGTAAAGATACATGATTTTATTACACGAGGATAAAGGATGAATTGAGTGAGTGCGAGTTTTGTCTTTGTTTTGTAGGCGGGTTCTGAATGCCACAGATGATAAAGAGTCAGAGAACAAATTATTTGAGTGTAACAGCTTAAAAATATATTCTTCTTGTTGTAGTGTTATTGTTATTAAATATTGTACAATAAACCTCGCATATATCGAATTCAAGTGGACATCGATGTCCGATATGTACCTAGACATGTATAGCCCAGATAAAATCCGACTAGCATGCAAAACGGACGTTATCCGATGTATACTTAGACGCAGCCTTCGTCAGCTGCATTGGTAACATCTACAGAGTAGCACAAGTGATAGGATCAGGTACATTATTTCATAGAATAAATGAAATCTTATTTTGAACATTAAAATTAATACAGCTTGAAAACAAACACACACATATATATATATTACTGTATATTAGAATAAAATGTATGAAATAAAACATTTATAAATATTTATGTATTGTGAGCAGAAATGATTGCGGTGGTACCTCCTGATCATCAACAGGAAGGGGCTTTTGGAACAAAGGGCTTATCAGATATATGATTACAGTTGTTAATGATCATGCATATCTTCTGATTTACCAACCCCACTTGAAAATCAAGGTTTTTATGCCAGTCCTCAAATAGAACATTCATCATCAAAGCTTTATTGTTATAGCCATGTTATGTAATATGTTGGTAGACACTGTTCGTCTTCGAAAGCATGTGGGTTCTGACTTTTCCTAATGATAAACAAAGTCAGTTTGTCCAAGCCATTCATATTGGCATTGGCCATACAGTTACCCTAACTTTTGACACTTTTCAGCCATGCACTTTTTGCCTAATGAATTGCAAAGTGACACAATCACAGTAAGATGGCATCATCCATGTTTTTGTTAGAAATCTGCTTGGACTGTATGCAGCTCTATCTGGATTTTTGATGACAAGGATTATCTGAACCTTATTACAAAGAATGTTACTCATTATTTGTGACAATGCTCTTCACCAAATTTGATGATACATGTTTATCTGTGCCCAACATTTTTTGTAGTAGGGTTCTCAATGCCGCTTATGAAATGGCATGAGCTGTAATCTACCTGCCAACTAAACATTCAGCAAATGTGTATCATTTCCAAATCCCTTTCAAAGCTCAGTGATCATCTAATACAAGTCCTGATTATCCACTATACTATTTTAATGGAAATAAACTCAAATGGGACACAGATATTATGTCCAAAATACATGATTATCTGATCTACAAAATCCATTACTGATGATGATAATTTATTGGAATAACATTACAGAAAAATCAGGTCTTTTCATTCCATCCATTGTTGTTGAGTCCAGTAATTATATGCAGTGTTTACTGCAGTTGAATTATTCTAATTATTATTCATTTATTATTATTTTTCTTGGTAATAAAATTATTTGGTATACTGTGTCAGTTTTACAGTTATTCACAAATAGCGATAAATATATTCAATATGTATAAGCATAACTTTTGCCTGTCAAAAAAGAAAAGAAAACGGTAAATTCTTAAGTATTCCCATACCAATGAAATAGGAATTGTGTATTACAGTCAGTAAATCAATGAACAAATATTTGATATTGTAATATGAAATTTAAAAAAAGAAAGAAATCTATGAAAGACAAATATAAATAATAACAGGAATACTAAAATATTGGAAATAGATTTCTATAGGGCCTATAACAACTAGTTCTACAGGACCTCAGAGAGATATTTGTTACAAAGTCAAAAACATTAAAGTAAAACTCTTGGGTGTTGTGCTCCAGCAACTAAGCTGGTCCTTGTTTGAGTGGTAACTAAAGAACTATTACAACAGAAAACTGCTATAGAAAAAGATATTATTAGATTACTCGATTAATGTGTGCAATATCCTATGAAGTTATCCTGAATGGTTCTAGCATTGCACTTTATTATACCTTTCACTTTACGTTATGGAAGAGGATTATTTTCTAAAATCTTTTTAAAAAAAGAACAAGGTCAGTTCTCTTTATCCATTCTGATGAGAATGTGTTTCATATTTTCTGATAGTTTTTATTCAGATTTACTTTTATTATCATAATTTTTTTTTGAATGATTCAAATACTTGGATATAATTATAATTTAAGTAATGATATGTAAAACCTTTTTTTTTTTTTTTTTTTTTTTTTTTTTTTTTTTTTTTTTTTTTTTATTTCTATTCTGTTTTGCACCTCATAGAACTGGATAATTTATGAGTCTTCATATTATAAATGGTAATGCAACTGTTCTTAATTTTATTATTACACAGGAACTTTGTAATATTCAGCAGATTAAATTAAACAAATGGCATCTTTCTCAAGCACTGATTCACCCTACCAGCATGTACCTTCTACTCCCTGCTGTTTTTACCAGTGTCAGTGGAAATCACCTGAAGCAGAAGTTCCACAATTCCAAACAGAAGGTGAAGGTATAGTGTTTTAAATAATGTAGATAGACAAATATTTGAAGTATCATAACATTTATTTCTTAGATAAAATTAGAAAAATAAATTATTATTATTTAAATCAAGTTGTTATTTTATTACTATGAATGAAACCATTTCTTAAAAAATATAAATTATACCAAATGCCAGAAAACAAATTCATCAAAGAATGCAGTTGATTACCAAAACATCATTGAAAACCATTATTTATTTGATTTGATTTTTTTTAAACATTGTTTTTATTTTTATTTTCTCTCTATCAGTGAATATTAATTGATTATTAATTTGAACAAAAGTAATTATAAGAAATATAATTACAATATTGTTTTTAGATGTCACCTCAGATAACAGAGTGCCCACAACACCTCATATAACATTTTCGTTTACAACAGAAAGAAATTCAACAAAGAAATCACCAGATATTGCATTAGGCTTAAAGAGATTAGTACACTGTTTATCCCCACAAACATCTGAGATTGCTTCAGTGTCTCCAAGTAAGAACATTCTGAAAAATTTATTCACTGAAACTGGTTATTAAGAAATATAATTATATATATATTTTTTTCTTTCTTTCTTTTTTCTTTTTTTTTCTTTCTATTTTAGTTTAATGTCCATCTATATTCATATAATATAAAACTGGTTCTTTGCAAAAAAATAAAAATAAAAAAATAAAATTCAATAACTTTATGAGGGCTTGAAATTAATGGAAAAAATGTGAAGTATATATGAAATAACAAATGTTTAGGATAAAGTGCCAGTGAACAAAAATGCAACACATTTACTTGTATCCACATGATAAATAATATTAGAGAATGACAGTATCGTAACAAAATTATGAAGATACTTGAAGGCTGATAGTATTTGATATTATTATTTAATTATTTTAAATTTTTTTAAATGTTTGGAAATAAAGCAAATAAATGAAAATAGCTTAAAAATGACATCTAATTCATACCAACTTTTATCATAAAGAACTTAAATTTCTAATAGCTAATTAAGGAAAAATAATTTAATGTTAAAGTTTAGAAACAAAATTCTCTTGATATTTTTTATTATTTTTTATTTTTTTTTTTTTTTTTTTAATTTTTTTTTTTATTCTTATTTTTTTGTGTCTTAATAATAATAATTAAATAAAAAATATTTTGACCAAAGCTTTCAATCATTCTTTATTTAATTTCAGTGAATTGCTTACTTGAGCAAGTTGTTCCAGGTTTGAAAGATGATGTGTGTCATAAAAGGTTAAGAAACAATGGCAACAGACTTTGTAAATTTTCTAAGAGACAAATATTACAAAGATCTAGACTTAAGAAGTTTCCAAGTAGAAGCGTTTCTGGTATTTCACCTGTTTCAGAAAAGCTGTCCAATAATATAAAATGTTTTGACTTATTTGGTGATGAAAATAATGAAATATTTGCTTAATACAAAGGTTTTATGAACCAATTTCATTTTTCTTATGAACATAGAATTTTATGAGACATATAAGTATTTTTATTTTATATTTTATTATCCTTTGTTATAATAGGCAGGAGAAAAAAAAAAAAAATTATTAAAAGAAATTTATGAATATGTTAATGATTCATTTATAAACAAAACAAAAATATTATATTCCTGTTATTTATTTTTTGACAGAGGAAAAGAGAAGTGTACTTTAATACATATTAGCTTAGCTACTAAGGTTGTTATTATTATTTTATTTTTTTTGTAATACATTTCTAAAGAAACATATTTGTGTTACATTATTATTGCAATATTTACATGTTATATTCATGTTATTTTACATGACCTTCTTTATGGAACAGAGAACATTGATTTTCAACATAATAAAATATCTCCTCTTTTAAATGCTAGTAGTGGGGGTCACTGTGAAAATAAACTTGAAGATAATCAGCTTAGAAAACCTTCAGTTAATGTGAATAGTTTTACTGTCAAAGGTGAATCATGATATTTTTAGTTGTAAAAGAATGGGAGTAATTCTGTAGCCTCCAGCCACCTGCATTATATTTTATAACATCAGAGTTTAGCTCTGGTCAGGATTAATGCTAGTTTTGTGTGACATAGCTTGATCAATATAGATGGATGTTTTATGTTCAAAAGGATATTGGCTTATGTTGTTTTTATAAAACAGTTAAGGTACCAAATTTTGCAGGTGTGTTTGCATGCTTGCATATATATTGTGTTATCTATAAACTTAGTGTATCCAGTTACTCTTTATTTGTTTGAAGAAAACATAGACCAATTTTGATTTATAGGTTGTCTTTTTCTAGTTTAATAAAATAATTGGTTTTGAAATAGATTATTCATCAGTGTCCAATAATCATGATTTAATATTATCTTTTAGTTTCAGTCCAACAGTTAAGCATTTATTAAATAATTTATAAAATCAATTAGCACAAATGTAGCAGGGGAAAATTATAATGTGGGATTTTGATAAAAAAATGTTATGATATACTCATCAGTTTATCTTGAAAAAGGTTAAAGTAGTTTATGGGCACCTTTTTAATCTGAAAGATGATTAAATTATCTGGTTATAAGACTTTCAAGGACTTGATAATTCTTTTTTTTTCTTCAAGTTTTTTGTTACGGTGGCCAATTAAACTGCTCCAGGTGGCTGGCTGATTTATTCTTACCTACACAGTCTGTTTAAGCAACAAGAATTGATTTATGTGTAGTCTTAGCTCACATTTTAGTTTTCAGGTCACTTCTTTTCTTTTAAGTTCATCAGGAAGAAAATTAAATTAATTTTTTCTTTTTTATTCAGCTATAATGTTCAGTTTGTGAAAAAATATGTGATTACTAACAGCAACATGTAACATTTTGAAAAGGTTGGCTATATATATGTTCTATGGAATTAACTTGTGTATCATATTAAATACTTTTAATCTATAATGGTTAAAAAAAAAAGTTTTATCCTAATACTATTAATGCAGTCAAAGCTTTCTATTCCTAGTTAAGGTTACAGTAATGAAAAAAAATGTACATATATTTTGTAGCATTATTTGCCATGGTGAACCAGCAGTGGATTAAATGGCCACATTTTCAGTCAAATGAATAAAATAAAAATGTAATTATCTGGTTGGTAACAAAATCTTTGTTGTTTATGTTATTGTTATATTTTTTAGTTGGTGATAGGAATGGTTTGCTTTTATTTATATATGAATGTTTATTTTGTGTTATTTTAATTTTTAAAAAGGAATTTTAATTGTGTTTTATATACATACATACATATAGTCACATACAGTTACATACATACATATTATTTTAATTAGATTTTGTAAAAGAAAACACAAAAAAAACAACAAGACTTTATTATATTCCTTTCTTTACTTGTTTCTGTTTTATATTTTTTCCTGTTCTTCTGTTTATTGTTTAGGTATATGGGGTTTTCTAAAGTGATAAAACCATCATACTTCATGAGTTGTATGTCAGCATTTAATGCCTTTTTTATTTTATATCATATTTGTTGTTTTTACAGATTACATACAGTTTGTAGAGTTGGCAAATATATTGCTTTACTTTGAAAAACAAAGAATAACAAAAAGAAGAAAAATGTGATTTTATTTTATCTTTATTATTATTATTATTATTATTTTTTTTTTTTTTTCATAATGTGTCAAGCTACATAGTGTTTTTTATTTTCTGATATCAAATTAAATTGTGTATTGATTATCATTTTACATTCATGCTGAAATTATAAGCTATCATTTCCCATAAATTAATCAGTATAACTTGATCCATTCCAAAAAAAAAAAATGAATCATTAAATAACATAGTACAATTATATTTTATTAATCTTGTATTAATCCTTTAACTGACTGTCAGATCACTTCAAAAGTCTTGCCAAGGACTATGTCACTTCCAGTAAAATTTTAAAAAATGCCTTTAATGTACATATGTATATATGTAGCTACTAATGTTTATTAAATATTAAAATATATTAAGGTATTTAAAAACATTCATTTAGTCATACAATATTCACTGGGTTATATGCAACTGAACTTGTTAAAATTATATGTAGAAAGAAGCAAACTTTATTAGTAATTAGAAATATATAATTTGCTTCTATGTTGAATATACACTTCACACAGTTTCAGTATGTGTTAGAATCAGAATTAAGTGCTCTATTAATTCAGAATATATTTAATGACATTTCTAAAAATGGAAAAGTTTGGACGAACAAAAAACAATGGGGTGCACAATAACTGAATGCTTCTTTGTTGTTATGTGACAGTTTTGAGCCACCTGTTTTTTATGAGAGGATAGATCTCTCAGCCTCAAGCCTCAAGTTGAACTATTTTAGGTCATTGTGGCCCAGCTATGTAAAATCTTTTGTACTGTTTTATTTCACAGGTTACACTCTTAATGCTGTGTATAAGGGTAAGCTGATCGCTTATATAACAGGTTGTTTGCTACTTACAGATATATTATTAGGCTGCTGCTTGACTTACTTTCTTCATTTGTGAATTTCCTTTTCTGGGTTAATTTATGTTTGTGGACCTAGATCTAGAATTATAAAATGATATACTTTTTCTTTTAAAAATTAAAAAAATAATATATTTTTGTTTGTTCAGTATATGAAGTTAAGAATTTTAAAAGAAAAATTTCTTCTCTATTCCAAATTAACATGAAAATGAAATTTCTTTACCATGGTGTCCAGATAATGTTTCATTTTATTTCAGCTCTTTAACTATATATGCCTATATGTGGTATTAGATAAAAAAATATACTTCAGAAATGAATTATTTATGTTTGCTTATACTGCAGAATTTACTTAAGTCATTCTATAAACTATTTATCTTGACTAATACATTTTCAGTTTCTATTCCGCAAATTTAGATAAGAATGAATTATAATGTTACTGAAAGGTAGGAATTTCGGGCAACTATCCTCATCACAGGGGCTCTGTTAAACAGTTGAAAGACTGCAGATTTAAATGGTATGTGTAACTGGGTACATTCTGATTATTTCAGTTTAAATACTTTGAATTATATAGCCAGATTCATTAGGAACACATGGGAATAGTAAGCTTTAGTGTTTGGGTAAACCATATGTCCAGTTTCCTTCAATGAAATACATTTTAACAAATGAAATCAATCATAGAAGCACGGTCCAAATGGTGGTCCTTGTAACAGGTTGTTACTCACCCCCTGGCTAAATGTACTAGAATTTTGTTTGGAATCTGATGCCGTGTCTGACAGCCATGTTATACACTCATAATTTCAGAGCAGCCAGCTGGAGGAGTAGTCAGACCACGTAGTACATTCTGCAGCCACATGAGTTTATGGATTTACCTGTAGTAATATCGATTACAGGCATGGGATTTACAACTCATTTGGATTAAACAGAGCGTTAATTAAGGCTAAAATGTTACCTACAATTCAAAATGTTGGATCTGTCTGTGCTGGTCCCAATTCTGACAAAGAACATTCAAGTTATGTAAAGGTTAGTTTTAATTTTTAAATTATACTAGTATTAAAATTTCATTAATAGAATATGTTTTTTGTGCATGGAGAAGTGGTAAAACAGTATTTCTGTCTGACATACAGATTAGATCATTTATTTCCTACATGATTTCAACCAGTGGTTGTAAATACAGTAAATTTTATTAATTCTGTTCTGTATTAAGTTGATAATTTTCATTACAGTTACAACTATTATTACCATTATTATTATTATTACATTTTTAAAGATTACTTTATTAAATATCATAAAACTGAAAAGAATATAACATTTTTATTTCACTTTTTACTCCAGAGAGATTAGTTACAAAATGATTATCTAAATTTGACATTGTGAATACCTATTTGAAAGATAAATTAGACATTGAAGACAGTTTGATCAAATTAATGATTACGTGACAAAACTTCTTTCTGTGATATTTTTACAATAGTATAATTCGGAGTCAGTAATGCAAAAATGAATGAAAAGGAAGATAATTTTGTTAACAGTTAATAGTTTCTAATTTCCTTTATTTCCAGTCACTTCACTTTTAATCACCTTCTGTACAAACTAAATTATAGGACTGAAACTTCCTTTATATAGAATTACACTCTCAAAAGCATTGAGTAGTTAATGAAATACTGTATACACTGAAATGGGGTTTTATCATCTTAAATCACTTGTTGAATAAGTCTGTTGCATTGGCTGTCAATACACATTTAGGGTCATACATACAAAATAGGACAGGTGCGCCTTAAGGAATGGCTCACTTGACATGCAAAAGAATGTGACTTTACTTTTGTCAGGAGAATTAACATTCTTAACATCTTGTCTTGACAAAATGTGATCATTACGTTGTCGTATGTACTGTGGAAGAGGTCGGATAATCCTGAAAAATATTTTCATTTTAAATAAAAAGAAAATACTCCCTTTTTACTTAAAAACTTCCCACCCCATCTGCTGTTTTGAATAACTGTACTCGTGCATATGATATAACACCATTTTTCAAAGTCTGACATTCATTCAGTAAACTAATTGGTTACCTGAAACTTATTACAATATCTTTGTCTCCATCATGCAGCAAACAAGGACTAGGAAATTTCATCAGGTGAGTGCTTTTATTTTGATGTCTGCTGCAGATAAAGTCAAAATTTATATATGCACTTTGGTATTGTGGTTTTAGACTTTTTTTATTATTTTTTTTTTTTTCACCTTTAAAATTTAAATTAAAAAAAAGAAGCATTTTCAAAATTAGCTATAACTACTTTGAGCTTTTCATTTATTTATTTATTATCTTCAAAGGAATTATTTAATGTGTAAATTAAGAAAGATTTATATATATAAATTTCTATTCCTAAGAAACTAATGGTAAATTTTTTGCAAATTTATTATTCTGAATACAATCTGTCAAATTAATTATGCTTCTTCAATTTATGAAAGTTCATTTATTAAAACTGGATACTTTTGAAAACATTTTTATTTTAATGCTAATCGTATTAAATTTCTCTCTTGCTTTATCTAAATAATAGTAGCAACAACAGTTTCATTAATGCTTTTTTTCTAATTAATAAATCAAAATTAAAGTAAATCAATCAATCAGCCAGATCACATATAGTACTTCTTAAAATGTTAACAAATGGCTAATCCAACATTTTAGTATGCAAAATACCATTAACAAAGTTTATATAAATTAATGGCTTGATATATTTAACCTGGAGCTATTTTTTAAACATATATTTTCAAAACTTATAAGTGTAATATTTAACATTAGGCCACTCTGCAAAATCAGTTGCATTTCAAGAAAGGCAGAACAGTATTTTATCTAATCAAGCCAAAGTTTAAACATAGTGTGATATACACAGGATGGGAATACTGACCTGCAGTTAGGGTCAGAAGAACCAGAATAAAATGTCATCTAAAATTATACCATAAGTAATACATGTGGGTATGAGTGTGGTTGAAAGATAAAATGTGAGGGTGTGATTTAATATTTATAAAATTTAATTAGAAAGAATGTTTAAAAAGAAAAAATTTTAATGTTTGAGTTTTCATTTCTTAATTATATTTTTAATATTATCTGTAAATTATTACACTGATGTTTTTATTTATTTATAATTGTTATTATTATTATTAAAAAATGTTTTCATGCTTTATAAATATATCATTATATTTATAATAACTTAGGGATAAGGATGTTATTTTTCAATGTTTTTTTAAATAAATCGACATAAGTAATAAAGTAATTAAGAAAATAAATAAATGGTATTTTTAAAAAATAATAACATTCAGCTAAACAAATATAACTTTTTAAAATGAACTAGAAGGACAGTTTTATCAGTTGTCTGTAGGAGTACTTAGATTCCAGAAAGGTAACTTTACGTTGCATGTTTGTAAACAGATATATTTAGGTCAAATTTTATGTTTCTTATCAAATTGACAGATTAAAGTTAATCCACTAACATAATCTATAGGATTTCTCTAGAAAAAGCTTTTAAAAATTATTTAATATTTTCTGTTTTATTTATTAGTCAAGCAGTTGCTGATTATGAAAACTATTAAATGTGTGTTTGTTACATAATAATGATAATGAATATCAGTTAAAGGTAAAAGAAAATGTGACAAATCAGGAAGAAAACCCAGTTAACATCAATTTAATAGTCCTGACACAAACATTTCTTGACACAGAAATTACTATATACAAGGAAAATAAAACCTTAACTTTTTCTTTTATGTTGTGTTTAAGGTTATAAATACTAAACAAGGCTTTGTTTTCATCAGGTTTGTGATTATTTTTCTCAAGTATCTGAGTAAATAAATTTCCATTATGAAGTAAAGTAGCTTGTTTTGGAATCTAAAATTGAAGTCTGTGTATCATTTGACAAATATGTGTGCTTTTCTTTTCTTTTTTTCTTTTATTTTGCTGTTGTGTTCAGTTTTGCCAAACATTCACACAAATCCATTAACCACACAGCCATACACTGTTTCACTACTAGCAAATGAGCACTTCAGCAGGAAAAACAAGACAATACCATTTTTGAAGTGCTGTTTTTATTTCAAGTTCCATAGTTTTAAATGTTTTTTATTTGTATGTGTGTTCAGAAATAATCTAATTCAAGAACCAATAGAGTGAGTTAACAAAGAACTAAGAAAACAACATATCATTTTAGAACATCAAGGTTTATTTTGGTCTTCACCAGCAACAAAGTGCGTATATATATTGCTCTTTCATGGTCCATCAGGAAGCCAAAGCATTTGTTGAATGTTTTCTAAATAACATTGGTTAAAGAGGTTTCACACAGATTTTTAATTACAGGTTGGGTCATTAACCTTTCAGTTTCTTTTTTAAAGATACATCACTGTTTATTTACTAGTAACATAATAATATGAATTTAAATATTATGCTCTTTGTTTAAAAATAAAATGTAGAAAAGTATGTTTCAGGACTTTTTGTTCTATGTATCAAATTCATGAATTATAACATTTTTCTTTTTCATATGTTGTTTTTCATCCATTTGATATTTTCTATCTAATATATGTAAGCTAAATTTATATAATTGGTCATCATGGCTGTACTCTTGAAATGAATAAAACATTATCTGCAGTTGGTAAGAAGATATATCCTCTTATCCCCACTAGCTCTGAACTTACAGTATCTGATGAGTAGTTACATAATGTCTGTCAGTTTTACATTGTTACGAGGAGATAGTGGAAGAAATATTTTTTATGACTGCTATTTGCTAAAGGGTTCATGCATGTTTGAAGCCATTTGTCTTCAATAGCAATGATAATGTTTTTAAAGAATCTTTTTGTTCTTGAAACAAAACTTTAGGGAGGTTCTTTGTGCACTAAGTTAAATTTTAACTACTCGGCGTAACCTGTTAACTTGTATGCAAGTATTTTCCTTGTCTGGTAGCATTCAGAGCCCAGATGAGGGCTTTCTTCCAATGTTTTGTCTATCTTGTGATAACATGGTACTAAATGTCTCATTTAAGAGGGAACAGTTGTATTTTTATTTTTCTAGTAATGTTTTAATAGATCTGTGTCCTAAGCTCAGTATCAGCTGTTTTAGTTGTTTGCTGGATTGTGGAAAATTAGTCTTTTCACAGTATATTAATTTTATAAATTTTAATTAATATTTCATAAGAGAAAATTATATATTTAATATAGCATCTTATTTATTTAATTTTATTCATTTTTTTTTTTTTTTTTTTTTTTTTTTTTTTTTTAATTTACTTGTTTATTGTTTTTCTATTTTTGTAGGATTTGTAAATATATATATATTTGTTTTTTTCTTTTTTTTTCTTTTTCCAGTTAATGTTATAATTCTTAATTTAATTTAAGAATGCTGTTATCCATTGTTTTTAGGTTACTGTATTTTTAATTAACTAACTGCAGATTTGTATCCATCACTACCAAATTGTTCTGATAGCATCTTTGAAATTCTAGTATTTCTTTTTATCCTTTTATACATCTTAAAGATCTGTTCTAGATTATTTGGGAAAGAAAATATAAAGAAAGTAAATTAAATAGGTGGGCTTAGGGTGTACATATTAATGAGAAAAAGTATTTTATATGTTTTCGAACATGAAATGAACATAAAATGAGCAAAACTGTTTTTAAATTAAAGAAAAAGGCATCAATATAATTTGTTTTGTTTTGGGGGGTTAATTTAGTGCATTTTTATATGATTTTTTTTTTTTTTTTTTTTTTTTTTTAGTTGTTTTTTTGTTTGTTTGGTAGTTGTAAGTTTTATAATTGTATTTATTTCAGAGGTTCTTTTCTTTTTCTTTTGCTTCTTTGATATTTGAGATGTAAATTATTATTATGTTGGGTTTTTTTAAAACAGAAATGAGATCATTTGTTTTCATTATACAGTTTGCATTAATTATAAAATGTTTTTGAAGATATACTGAATCTGATATAATAGTGGTTATAATAGTGTGTGTTGTATTATTAGTAAGATAATATATAAAACTAACCTCATTTCTTTGCCACTACTATAGCTAATAAAAAAAAATCTGAGTCTAAATAACAGTAGAATATAATTACCATATTCATGTTTGGTTTTCTGCTCTTTGCTCAGAATGTGCAATTATTTTTTGTTCATATGACCTCTTTAAATAACACAGATTTCTTCTTATCAGATGAATTAGTTTTCCTGATAGAATTATCTTCAAATTAAATAATAATGCATAAATGTCCAGGCAACTTCAAAGTAATTTAGTCTGGACATCATAAGTAATTGCAATGATCTTTCACTTAGTAGTTATGTAAGTTCGTACAGACTGTCATAACATGATCAGTAAGAGAATCTTATACAGTGGAACCTCAGGTTATGAACACCTCAAAATATGAACAAATCGGATTATATACCATGATCTTGGGCAATTTTTGCCTTGGTTTACAAATAATGTCCCGAGTTACAAACTACAGCCAGGACAAGCTTTCTTTTGACACTGGTTTTGATGTCAACATCTTGTAAAGATAAGAATAAATACTTATGTCAAAACCAAGTCAAAGTAAGGATTATAGTCATGCCCTACAGCAAATATGTATCATGAATTAGGGCCTTTAGTCTTTGGTACACAGTTGCAGTTCAACAGCTTTTGCAATGAGATTGTGCATTCACATTTTTTAAAGTGTTTATGCCTTTTTGTGTATTTTTGTATTATGCCCTATTCAATATGGCACCCAAGAAAACAGAAAGTGAAAGCAATAATGCTGGTGGAAAGTATAAATGTATCACAGTAGAGGTTAAGAAAGAAAGAATTGCAAAACATGAGAGTGGCATTCGTGTGTCTGACATTGCTTCGGTTTATGTACAATTCTGTTTATGAACTGAGTTCTGGAATGAATTAAGTTCTAACCTGAGGTTCCACCGTTTTAATATCCTTAAAAAAATTATCTTTTATTTATAATCAAAGTGGTCATTAGATGGAATTTTTTAATAACAGTGTCTGTCCTTGTGAATTAGCACATTTGAAAAAAAAGGACTTTCTGTTATCATTTTAAGTGTAAATATTTCAGTTCTCTACTTTTTAATATGTTGATATGTTTTACCATTCGTTCTGAAAACATAACTGATAAATCCAAGATCCTCGATCAAAATACATTATGATAACCATCAGAGAGTGTGAATAGTGACAAAAGTTATTTCATTTGTTCATAATCCTTTGTTAAAATGTTTTCAACTGTGTTAATCACAGATCAGTTTTCAATTTGTATTCAAACAGAAATAATTTAACTTACACATTTAAGCAATAATCTTTAATAGGGATAAATCCTTCGTGTAAATGTTGAACAGTGTAATGTTTTGCCAGTTTAATATTTCAAATGGTGCAGTGGAAGACAGGATTCATTATGCAAAAAATGTTTTGGATTATGGAATTGTTCCAGATATGGAGGTAAATTAATTATTACAACATTCCCCTTATCACTCTTTCTTTCTTTATTTCACTATTTTCTGCCCACATTTTCTCTCTTTTTCAACCTTAATCTACCTCTTCCTCTTTCCTTATTGTTATTACTTCTGTCAAAAATACTCAGTTTACTTTGATACATAAGCTATTACATATAAATATATATATATATATATATAAGATCTAAGAAACAATACAGACATTCAGATAGCTATATGTATTCAATAATGACATTTTCCAATTATTTAAAGAAATATTTCCTTGTACCATCAAAATAAAATTTTTTTTTTTTTTTTTACATAATCTCAATACATTTTAAAACATGTTTTAACTTTGATTAGATGGCAATATGCGGTCCGCCGTTTTTTTAAATTATTATTTTAATGATGATATTCTAGAGAGGAAAACCACCACAGCTACTCAGTAAGCTAACTTTTTTTATTATCAGCAAATCATTTTTTATATGTACTTTTCCACAAGGAGGAAAAGATATACCATGTTCTTTCATATGCCAGTTGTGGAATACAAATATATTGTGGAAACAGTTTGATTATTTAGATTTTTGTTTTGTTATAGAGAATAATCTTGAAGATATCTTTAATACATTTTAGAAATAAAAAATTAAAGAAAGAAATTAATAATAATAATAATAAATAAATTTGGCAATTTATTTTATCATTACGTTTAATGGAATTGTTAAGATTTTAATTTTGTTTTAATATATAATGATCTATTCAAATGAGTTAAATATTAAAAAAGAAAATAATTTTATACAGAAACTCTAGTAGTTTATAATACTACAACAACTATTAATTATGATGATAAACAAAAATCATCCATGCAGTAATAACACTTAGCACAGTCCCTTATGTGTGCAGTCCTTCTTTATAATTATTAATGTGGAATCACAAGATGTTGGCACCATAGATAACTGCCATGATAACAAACATTAGTAGAAATTTTTCTCATAAAACTGAAATTCCATAGTATTTCAGGGAGGCACTTTCAAATAGTATTAAATAGTTGTTCTGTAAATTAGTAGAGGTTTTCAGCAGAAAATATCTTTATCCTACTAACATGGAACAGATGAAGAGAAAAATGAAAACTTGTTTGCCAAAAACATTTCTACCTTCCATTTTCATCAGTCCCATACAACTTTGCAATTAAGTATGGTATCAACATTACCTGAATAATTTAGAATGTTAAAGACATTGTAATGTGCTTTTGAGTGCATGTAATTTGTTTTAATCATAAATGGACAAGTCCATTTGATACCAATTGTTTTTGGCAAACATTGAGACTTATCTGTTTGATAAAGACTAAAGTAATGAGTAAATAATAGTTTTATATTTATATTTCTAAATATTTTAAGTATTTAATTTTTTAATTTTATTCTTTATTGTTTGTAAGAATTTTTTATTATTATTATCATTATTATTTTATTCCTTTGTTTAAATTTTTATATTGATTAAAATCCATTTTATATGGTATTTTCTTTTGCTGGTGTTTCATAAGCTTTTCTTTGTAATAAGCCTTATTTAACATAAAATACTAAACTGAAACCATATTGCTAGGTAAAATGTATTTGTTCTTTGAATGATTATTAACATTTCAGTACTAAAGCAAATGTTACCTTACCTCAAAAACGGAACAGTCAGCAATAAAAATAAAGTGTTAACTGTAGATTTTGTTGTTAATGAACATTTACAAACTTGATGATGAATGTTGATAAACTGAAAAATCCATAGAATTTATTCACATGTAAGAAAACAAATAAAAAATGCTATGTTTATTATTTTTATTATGAAATATGTTTATTATTTTACTTACAAAATATTTGGGAAATCATAGTAAACTGTCCCAGCTGCCTAAGGAAATATGAATAATACTTACAAATAGCATGTCTTCATAATGACTTATTTACTGAATACATGCAGCACATATCAATTAATTAACTTACCCCATAGGGCAGAGAAATTTGATGATGCTTAGTGAAGTGGAAAAAAGTTGCTGAACCACGTGCACTGTAACTTGATTTACAGCAGCACGATACTAAGACAACCCTATTATTTTATTTATGTTTTATTGTGAATTTTAAATCTACAGACACCTTGTCTTCTTCTAGACTTTTCTTTTAAAAGTGTGTCTGTGAAGTGTGAAATGTATGAGTCACATGTTAATTTTTTTTTACAAAATTATAATAATGTCTTAATATGAAAATAAAAAGTATCTGTGATTTACATGCATGCACATCATAGCACATCTATACAGCACAGAGATAAACACTATTATGTACACAATAATTAATAGATTTTGCCCAACCTTTAATAGGTTACTTGGGTGCACCATTTTCAACAAGCCACTAGTTAAATAATTATGACAGTGGTGATGAATGGCTATGTTTGCAACTGGCAGGCTTATGCTCTTTGAGCTGTTAAACTAATTACATGTATTATTGTTATTATTATTATCATACTAGTGAAAGATAATATTCTGTTGTTAATGAGAGAAATGGTGTAATTTTATGTTTTTCTAGAAGTTAATTTTTTTTTTTTTTTTATAAATTGCTGATATTTATCAGTTCAGTGGGTTTAATTCAGTTATTTTTTATATTTTATTATTTTGTAAAAAATCAGTTCACCATCAAAATATCTTTCAACTGAATGATAAATATTATTCAGAAATTTTAATGGATTTTAATTTTATAATATATATATATTTTTTTATAATATTTCAATATATTTTTAATGTGTGTGTGTATAAGAGAGAGAGAGAGAGATGTTTCCTTTAATCTCAATACTGTAAATTTTAAAATTTTATGAAATACTTATGGATATCAATATTTATCAATTTCAGAAAAGTAGTTATACTAATTTAGTTTACTTTTTTGTAAACTAGTTTTCTTGTCCAGAATTAGAAAGTTTAAATCTATTTATTAACTAGGGTTCAGACAGGGTCACCTGTTGTCAGTGGGAAGGAAATTGATATGATGAAGCTGTGAGCAACAGTTGACCCCAGAGGCATAAACAACAGGACATGTTGTTAATCACTAAGAGATGTTATGTTTAAGTGATGTATGTTGCTTTTACTTTTTGTGTTTTAAAAATCCCAAAAGCTTTTTATTTTTATGTAAATTAATTACTAATGAGTATTTTCAGATTTAACTGGGCAATTTTATGTGGGTTTTTTAATACTATTTATTATTATTATTATTATTATTATTAATGTTATGAGATAAAATTAAACTAAAAACAGAGACATATATTATATATGACTGTATTTCATATATGTTATTATTGTAGTTATTTTGTAATAATATAATTAAGTAATAATAGAAAATGATGATTATTACAGTACATTCAAACAGGGAAATGCTGATCATTATCCCAGAGAAAGAAAATTTATATATAATTATAATTATGTATTACTGTAACTGTATTTAATTAGGTCATATTTTATATATTTTAAAAATATTTTTTTCTGTGAAAAATGTAAATTTTAAACAATGTGTGTTTTACAAAACTACTGAATGTTCAGTCATCTCCTGTTCAGTGAAGGGAAAACAACATTAACATTTCTGAGCTGCTGTGACTTTGAATGGCTAAGGAAGTACCTGGCACATTGCCAACCAGTCTATTACTGGAGAGACTCTTCAATTATCTGCTTTAGTATACAACGACAGTTTAACATGTCCGTGTACATGGAGGCATGTTCATTTAGTTTGTGTAGTTTTGAAAATAAAAGTGTCACTACACTGTTGTATCAAGCCATCTGACTGTATTTTAAGTACAGTGAGGTTTGTTTTTATTTGGACATACATTGTATATACTCTGTGGATTATCATGTCACAAGTGAAAAACACCTGTTGATGACATATTATAGCTAAGTCCCATTCAGGTAAAGTAATATAATGTAAGAGTTTTCCTGAATGATATGTTTATTTTATAGGAATATATTTCCAAAATAGTTAATCATTTGTATATTACTGTATCATACTTTTTATGTTAATTTTGGGAAGTGTGTTATTTGTTATTAACTGATCTTTAGTGATATTGGTGTATTACTTATGTAGATATACAGGTATATATATAAGAACTTGGAGATTATTTAAAGAGGAATATAGTCAAATGGGTAGACACAGTTTCAGAGAAAGTGGGGGACAGCAGGGAAGGGAGGGAGTTGAGAGAGTGAGGATAAAATATATAATAATGTATTACTATAAACCCATCATAATGTATCCATGTTTTTGTTAATCCATTACTTAATAATTTATTACTGAAAATTAAAACAAAGCTGAATGTATTTATTATTCCAAAAGAACATCCTAATTGTTTTAAATGATTAGAAATTTTTCATTAGTGATAAATTATGTCACAATGGAATAATCTGTATGTACAGATGTTGCCAGTTTCCATTACAAGCTCTCAGCATGGGTGTTCTCACTGGACTGATACAAAGTGGCTGTACACTTTGTTAAGCATCATCCCTAGAGCAACAGATGTTTGTTAAAAGGTTTAAGGTACACACAACCTAAGGTAGATCAAGGACATTCAAAAAATTAAACATACACTTCCCTTTTCATAACAAACAGATTTATAAAAAAATATATATATAATTAAATACACATAAAAATACCCATATATATTACAGACGAAGCCTTTCTTATACATAATGACATGAAAATGTTAAGTAATAGAAATTACATACCATTATGCATGATAAATATATAATTTCAATTTATTTTTTAATAAACATGTTGCTGGTGATGTTGCTGCATCGGTTGTTATAATTTAATTTGATAACTTATTTTAGAAAATTTCTTGTCATTCATTTTAATGTGTTCAATGATTGTGTTGTATTCAGCTACTGATTATTTTTTCACTTAACAATACTTTCATTCAGATGTCTAGTTTTCAAACAGTTAAGTCCACCATTTGTTTATTAATTTTTAAGAATTATTATAATATTTATTCTTGTAAATATGAATATGAATATTGTGTGTACTTGTATGTGCATGTGTATGAGGTTGCATGTGTTGTGTGACTTAATAAAAAGCTTTATCAGGCTAATGTTCATTTTGTTACAGTGATGGTCTCTTTCCCTTTGCTGTTCATGGGAAAGTGTATATAAAAAGATTCTTTGCTAATGAAAAAATATAAAAAGCTTCCTTGTTTTTTTTCTCTCTTTTTTCTTTTTTTTGTCTGAAAGGATTAGGAATGTTTGAACCAAAATAATAAAGAGGAAAATCACAGCTAATTTCTGATCCTAGTACTGACCATACAATGTATTTTCCTTTTTGACTCTTCACTGTATTTTCTTTTTAATATGACTATACACCAATATAAAACATCTTTTGTGTCATTATTTGTGAATAATAATGACAAAATTTGATATAACAACAAATAGAACTTTCCTTTATTGAAACTGTTAGTGTATTTTTCACTTGACATTTGGTGAGGTGGTATTTAGCTGTTCATGCAAGTAATTGTGTTTTCATTTTGTATAATCTTAGAATTTTCCACAAAGATGTACAAGTTAAATGGGTTTTGCAGTTTAATGGAGCAAATGATCTCTGCCTTTATGACATGTGACTCAACACTGATAACAAAAAGTGGGTCATTTATAATTTGTTCATCTGCCAGGTCTGGTTCAGATATAAACACTGAATAAAATATCTAACCATAGTGTGCCTTAATAAGTTTCCAGTTGAGAATGCCATAGGGATAATAATGAAACCTATTACTATTCATGAAATTATTTTAAATTATAGGATTCTCTGCATAATTTATATTATTATTTTTTTATTTTGTTAAATTTAAAAAAAAAAAAAAAAAAAATATTATTTTGTGTTTAAATATTCTTCTTATTCTTTTAATTTCTTTTCTTTTCTTTTATTTATTATCTTCTTTACTTTTTTTTTTTTTTTTTTTTTTTTTTTCATTTCTGACTGTTCTCAAATTTCATTATGTCCTTAACTGGTAATAAGGATCCAGCTGAGACTATCATAAGGAAAATAATGAAACATAATTATTATTCATAATAATGTTGTAAATGATAGGGCTATTTTAAAAATAATATTTTTATTAATCAAAAATGATTGCATGTATGTTTTTTGGTCATTTTAAATTTATATTGTCTAAAATTATATAACATTGTTATTGCACATTTTCATTTATCCCATGAATTCTGTTCTTTAATTGTTTTTTTAATTTTTTTTTTTTTTTAATTTCCCCACCCCCATTTTTGGTGCAGTCATTATAAATAGATAAAGGAAAAAGGATATAGATTTTATCAAATTTGTGCCCAACAGACCAGATAGAAAAATACACACAGACCCCAAATTAGTTTTACATACACAATAACATTACATTTATCATTCTTTTGTCACATCAGAGATGAACTATCACACTAGGTGGACTGATTTATACTTTGTCTGTGAGACAGAGTGTTAAACAATAACAAGAGATAAAACAGGAGATACTACTATTGGCACAGACAAGTCAGTGAAGGTAACATATCTGGCTTGACAATTTATGTTGTTAATAACAAGGTCAGTACTCTGACTGCACAGTTGTCATGAATTTTACTTTTTTCACAAAGACAGTCTCTTGGTTATCTCTGTTTTACATTAACTCTGAAAGAAAATTATTTATTCTTTATAACTTAAAGGACCGTTTTCAGTGGTAATAATTCCTGATCTGATAGACTGCTGTTTGATACAGTAGTATATGACTTACTTGTAATTAATTATTTTTAAATAATTATTGTTTAAAAGCTTTCTGGTATATTAGAGTGTCGCAGAATTCAGATTGTTACTTCAATCACATTTGCTTTTTTTATTTTTATGCGATGGAATTGAAATTGCATAACTTTAATTGTAACCTCAATCACATCCACACTTTTTATTATTTCTGCCAATTTTTCAACTCCATGGCATTGTTATAAAAAGGTTGGCATTTGGTAATTAAGCAGTGAAGGAAAAAATTAAGGCGAAAGCTCAGTCAGGCAGGGAAACCAATGTTTTTGAATGACATTGTCTTTACAGACGAGTATGTTAAGCAATTGCCTATTCTTATTTTGATAGGGTGTAATGTGCAATTAAACTGTGTCAGTAACATTTATTATACCTGAAATTTTAATGTTTTAATCTGTCCTCCATGCAGATTCTTATTTTGTCTTGGTTCCCCGTATGACCTTACTCGTATCATTAATCAAAATTACTTAAACATATGTTTTATGATTGTATAATGTATTATTATCAAGTCACCTGTATATCATAATTAAATAATTAACATAAACCTTAACTGGTGTTGTGTTTATTTCTCTAGTGGATGGATAGACTTACTGATTTATATAGATTGCTGTCAATTTAGCATTTATATTCCTTGTTAGGTGGCCCTTAAAGCACCTTGTTACCCTAGACTGAGCCTTAATAAAACATACAAGATGTTTAAAGGTGTGGGCCCCATGACATAGAGAAAAAAAGAAGAAGATTATTTTGATTCACTTAATTATTATCAAAAACACTGAACTATTACATCTTACTTCATAAAATTTATTTCAAGTCATTACTTCTGATGATTTAATTATTTTTGTTGAGCTTTTATTCGTTTAGTTTTTTTCTGTATATCCAAATTTAATTTCTAATTACTATTAAATTAATAAATTTTCTTTAAAAAAAAATATTTTCTGTATCCATGATTTCTGTACCAAAATTCTATTTTCCTTCCAATTTGTTCTGCTGTTGAATTTTTCTAACTCTGTTCCATGAAAACACATAGTGGTCTTTCATTGACCTCACTTTTATTTACACTGTTGGATACAGATATATGTTTGATTCAGCTTGACAGCTGTACAAGCATATTTATTATTTTTTGTTGACAGTATTTGTTGTATTAATATTATATTTTTTTTCTAAGCATTGGTCCAAGCAAATTTGGTAGGTGTTTTCAAAGATAAGGGAGAATTGGCAACATAATGTTTTGATTTTCTGTAAACTTATATATTTATTATATATTAAAATTACTGGCTAAGTATTACAGAAAATAATTTATTTAACTTTTTTTATTATTATTTTTTTTTTTTAAATTAAAACTATTCATTTGAAAAGCCTGTTATCTAATTTAATTTTTGCTAATATTTTATTTGTTTCAGTGTTTAATTCTTGGTCATTAGAGTATATATCTACATATTTTGTTCAGCTATTATGTTTTCATTTTCAAATATGTTTATAAGTTAAAAATTTTAATTTGAAAATCCTTTCATTTATTTACAAACCCTCAAATGCACACATACACACATATATCATTCTTTTCAAAGTGTTTCAATTCATTCTTCTTGCATACCATCTACATTTCATTAAAAAATAAATTGTTCTCATACTGGCAAGCCATTTATGACAGTTATGTATGAAGCAGACTTCACAGTAAATGTGACAAAACAAATACCTGTTACAGAGAAATGCTGTGACAATTACTTTGACTGGACTGTTGGTCAGTTCTGTCAACATGTGGGGTCATTGTTCTGAGCATGTTATCACAAATTTCCTGTTGTTGTTTTCAGACAAGCTTGATTTCTTAGCCAACAAAATTTATTAATTATGTAACAGATAGGTCTACATGTAAAAAACAACCCACAATTATATATACATGTATAAATATATATATTCATTATAAACTTTAATTTAAATTTTTTCTACTAAATGTGTGTGTGTGTGTGTGTGATAATTACATAAATGTAAATGTGTTGTACTGACATTTTCAAATGAAGGTTTTTAAATGAACATTTTTTCTTCATTGTTTCTCATTTTAATGGTTCTTGTAAACTAAACAGATTGACAAGTAAATTATTCAGTGCAGAAATATGACATTTTTCACTATTTTTCCATATGTTTATGAAAAAATTAGCACAATACACTCAGTCTTGAATTAAATATAATTTCTTAATTACTATTTTCCATTTAAAAATAATGTCATTATTGTTGTTAGGATTAACAGCTTATCAAATTTTTATTTTAATATTTATGAGTTACAAAATCTGGCTTCCAAAAATTGCATTTAAGGATTTTTATTTTTCTTTTCATTTCTCTTTTGATGATAAATCTATAATTATATATAATGGGGGGAAAAAATAGCTGTTTAAAAATAAACTACATATCTCTTCCAAGTTTTGTTTTTTATTCAGATTCTTAGCTTGTGATTTAATCATAATGGTTCTATTTTGGTACACTGCAGCAGTATATTAAGAAGTTGCTTTTGGTGTATTTAATATCATGATTTTATCAGCATTTCATATGATTCTGCTTTTAAAGGTACACAATTATGCTAAACTGATTCATATGAGGTGTACTTTCCTTTATTGTGGGAAGGTGCGTATATATAAAAGATTCCTTGCTGTTATGAGGTCTTCTTTATTATATTATTTTTCAAGATGGAAAAGTGTTACTGATACCTTATTGATCATTACTAGTATAGTGTAATGAGATATTGTTTATTTCATTTAATTTTGATGTGTGCAAATAATGTACTTTTCCAACTGAGAACACACACACACACACGCATACATAATATATACAGTGGTACCTTGACTTAAGAGTTTATATGTAAAGTTTACCTAACAAATCAAGGAGAGTATTTTACCACTCAGTGATGTTGTTGCATATCTTTGAAGTTGAAATTTTTAAGGTTTTCCCATTCAAAAATCACTCAGAAATTTTGAATGCTGCCTCAAGTGTGTAGGCATCTTGATGCCTTCTGACATTTGTTAACACATGCATGTCTATTTATTATCAGAATAACTAACATTGGCAGTGCCTCCCAGGAGTAGCAGTGAGCTGTTTAGACAATAATGAAATGAATACCACAGTGAGAACAAATGTATCTGTCTGGCTACAAGCTGACAAGTATATTTAAAATTATTTGTGATCAGATATATTTGTTTCCATTATTTAGAAAAAATGCTCAAGAAAGAACTTTTTAATTTTAACAAGAGGCTTAAACAAAATATTTGTACCACATGAAATTTAATTTGTAGGTGAAGAACACATAAAAGAATCATTTTATTAATAAACAGTACTTAAAAGAACCTTTGATATTTTTACCTTTTTCCTTCTTATTTGCTTCCTTTTTCTTCTATAAACTGCAGCTAGCTACTTCTTTATTTTTGTTTAATTATGTTGGTAACAGCTGAGTAAGTTAAATGTTGACTTTGCTATACCACCCTGATTATACACATTAGTAATCAGAGCCATTGTAAACATCTTATCACATCATTCACTGATCATTCATGTTTATTTTGCTGCTTACACTGTTTACTGCTTGTCATCACTGTTCAGTACTTCACTACATAATAATTTTTGCAATGTAAACATCATCAGTTATTTTTATAAACAGTATAAACTTGCACTAAATTTTTAAGCAAAATTATCTTTCTTTTCCATTCTTTTTTTTTCTTTCTTTCTTACTTTTTTATTTTTTTATTTTTATTTATTTATTTATTTATTTATTATTAAATGATAATGTATTGCTTTTCTTATTTCTTTTTTTAAAATTTTAAAATTTTATTTTATTTATTAATTTTTTTAAAATTTTAAAATCCATAAAACAAATTTATGAATGTGCATGTTAGGCTAAATTTTTAATTAATTTACATTTTTGTTTATTTTTGTTTCCTTATTGTTACTATTATTATTATTATTTTTATTATTATTATTACACACACATATTAATAAAACAAGAATAAAGCCATTACTATCTTAAGTAACACTGGTTTACAACTTCTTTTTCAACTTGCATGACACAGCTAAGAGATGTTCAAGATGTGTGCATGTATGCAGATAGCAGATGCAGCTGTGTTTTGTTCTAGTTTTGTTATGCAGAAACTACATTTGACAGGTGGGATTTGCATCTCACCTATTGTTAAATAGCATCATTCTATTTCAGCTGCAGATTAGATGTGTACTTATTTAGACTGGAAAGCCAGCAGGATAGTATGTTTAGAATTACCATACATGCTGTTCAGTGAATGAAACTCCTCTTTTTAGTGCAGAGCACACAATTCTGCAATAAAGTAAGGATTCTATTGCAGATAATAAACATAAATTGATAGGATTAACCAAATCATGTTCCTTGTCCCTGTTTTATGAAGCATTAGATATAAAATATGCCTTTTTTTTTCTTTTGTTTTAAATTATAAAAATAGTATAAGAAATAATGTTTGTCAACAGTAACATGGATTGCCCATTTATATTAATTACATGTATTTGTTAACACAGTTCTGATATAGATTACACATACCTACACAAAATATTAAAAAACCTTTAACTGGAGATTTTTGTTTTTTGTTTCTTTTTTTAAAAGAAGAAGAAAAAGAAGTATGCTGAAAGAATGTAACTTGATTTTACTTAGACATAACCACTGTCACAGTCATTTAAAGATTCTTCACAATATCCTCCTTTATTATTATTTTAGAATCTTAAGGTATATTTTGTTTGAGGCTGTTAGTATGAAATGTTTGAGGTACTTTTTTATTATAGTGTGTTTGTCAGGTTTGGATTTTTTGTTTATCATTATTATTTATTTTACCATTTATTTATTTTATCACTTATTTATTTGTTGTTTTGATTTAGTTTAAGGCATTTTATAATCTTCTATCATTTAGTATAAACATTTTGTATATTGATAAAGTTGTCAATTATACATCATTTTTACTGCCAGGTACAGATACAAATGTGTAGTTGTTAAATTAATACATATGACTGATGTTATTTTCTAATTTATATTTTTGCAAATGTTCTTAACAACTGTTATAAAAGATGACATTATTGAATATTTCTGTGATAAACTGACTTCTTCTTATATATATATTATAATTATTTACAGTATACCAATATAAGATTTGTATGCATTCCTTCTTTTGAAAACATAATAACAATTTAACAATTCCTTTGTAAATACAAATAGATAATACTGAATGATTTTGGAAAATAAGACAGAACATTTTTTTTTTTTTTTTTTTTGTTATATGGCATAATTTTCTCAGCAGCATGAAAAAAATAAATATATGCATATGCATTAAATCATTTGCCTGGCGGCTGCCTCATCCATAATTAAACATGATTCATTAAAGTTGTGATATGCTATAAAATAAGCTATTTGTATGACACAGTTTATGAAAAATGCATGTAATAGATTTGGAGATGTTCTGGATATTATTTAAATATTTATATGTAAATAGACATTCTTCTGAACATTCTTTTGATATTTATATATTTCACTCTTTTACTTTTTCAGTTGCTCAGTAATATTGCCAATGACTTAGACCTACTCCTGACTGACTTGTGCCAGCTGTATCCCTACCCTGGGATAGCCTCATCCATGAAGCCCAACTTGAAGGATTCCCAAGATTCAGAACAATTAACCAAAAGCAGTGTTAATAAAAACAAAAAGAAAAGTAGTTTAGGGTAAATGTATGAATTGTTTAAATTACTGAGTATTCAGAGCTTGTCTTCTTTTTGTATTTCTTTTTTTCTTTATTTATTTTATGTTTTTGATTCTTCTTATTTTATTTTATTTTATTTTATTTTATTTTATATGTTTAATTTAATTTAACTTAATTTACATTTATATTTCTTTGTTTTGTTTTGTTTTGTTTTTGTGTTACTTTAGTTTACTTCACTTTATTTTTTTATTTCTTTCTTTATTTATTTCATCATTATTGTTTTGTATGTGTGTGTAAATTACAGAAATAGCAAGTCAAGTATTGAGAGTGAAAGCAGCAGTGACCAGACTTTGACATCAGACAGTGGCCATGAAGAACGAACACATGACAGTCTCTCACCTGAGACTTCCCTTTATCATGTGGAAGACATTACAAAGGTAAATTCAGTACACCTTTGTCTAAATGAAGTAATTATATTTTCCAGTGTGATTAGTAAGTTGTTACAGTATTTAACAAAATGTATTTGAAAGTGCAATTTTTTATGATAAGAAGATAAACCTAATTCCTTAGATATTGTCGTCTCTATGTAAAAAGAACAAAACATATTGTTGCTCAAAGGTAACATATTAGAGGATTAAATCATATTTTCTTTTTTAGTTATGTTTTTATTTTTATTCCTCCTTTGACTTAAAATAAACAACAAGAATAAAATAAAAAATTAAAAGAATATTATTTTTTATTTTTTATTATTTGTTTTTTTGGTGAATTTGTTTTGTTTTATCCAGCTGTTTGTGTAGTGAATCTAGTGAATAAAGCTTTTAATCACTGTGTTTTACTTTTACCAGCTTCACCAAAAGCACAGAAGCTCACCTGAAAGTAGTGACTCTGATCTCCGTCCAATTACCCTATTAGAAAGAATATCTAAGACTCATTCAATTTGGCTACTGCCAGAAATTGGTCGGACTGGTGCCGTTCATATTCTCAAGGACAGAGAGACTGGGGTATGAAATTAGCAGAATAATGAAAATGTTTTTACACAAATATTTTTATAATAATAATAATATCATGTTTATATAAATTATTTTAAATGTTTTGGTTAATTTAATGTAATCACAAGCAGTTGGAGTTTCTTTTTAGTGACATCAACACTTTTCCTTTTTATGAAATGTGTCAATAAACTAGTCCATGCTTGCAATATGTCTCATGTTTTTTAGGTTTAAGCTCAAGGCTGGTTAATTATAACATTTTTTATTTAAATATTGTTTTTAGGATAATATTGTTTAAAAATATTTAATTATCTTTGTTTTGTTTAATGTACATAGTTTTGTTTCAGACTTTCATTGTACGTAAATCAAGTCAGAAGGATTCTCTGGCTTTATCTGTTCAGCATCATCATGCAGACAAATCTACTGTCGACCATTACCTTATTGAGAACACAGAGTATGGCATAACGTTACAGGGTTCCAATCATGTTTTTACATCCATACCTTATCTCATTGAATATTATGTTTTACACAAGTGAGTGGGGTTGTTACTTTTTTTCAAACAGTGAAAAATCATTAAGTATAATTGTTAATTTTAGCAATATGAATGTTTTTTGCTTATGTCAGTTAAAATTCAGTCACACCTTGTACGTATACTAACAATGTGTTGTAAAATATTTTCTGGATCTGATAAGGAAGCTTTTAAAAAAAAATAAAAAAATTATAAAGCTGCTAATTTCAGATACCTAAAGCAAGCCACTGGTGAAATCTAAATAAATATTTTTTGTTTGTTTAGTATTATTTTCTTTTTAAATTTTTACTTTTATTTTATGTTTTAATGAATTTTTTGTAAACACAATTTAAGGTGCACATTTTTTTAAAGGCTACAAAATGAATCTGCAGGTAAAATCAGGCACCCTATTAAACAGTTTCTGTAACATGTATAAGCCTGATTAGTTTCAGAATATATTTTTTAAAATATTACTTATAAGTACTTAATAAGTAGCTATCAATCAAATTTATATATCTGACATTCAGACACAGTTCAAAAGAAAAAAAATTTGAACAACTATACAATAAAATTAAAATCCAGATGTGATAATCGATATCTGATATGCCTAAGGCATCAATTATTTTGTGAATAATGAACATCTTTAAACAAGCAAAATATGAATATATCCCAGTAAATTGTTTCTTGTTGTATTTATTTTAATTATATTTTTTTTATAAAATGGATTTATGTATGATTATATTTCAGAGATGAGTTGCCTAGTCTGTTGCTGTTGCCAGCAGCTATTTTACAGGCAAAGTCTGCTCAAGAATTGTCTGCTCTTGATATGCTGGGACAAGGTAAGTTATTTATATTTGAATTATTATAGCTTTAAAAGAAAAAGAGAGTCATTTAAATTTTCCATCTACAGAAATTATTTTGTTTGACCAAAAAGCCAGTGAGGAGTAAAAATGGATTTATTAGTTGAATTGTTATTTGTAATTTTTTATTTTCTTATTGCAGATTTCTGGCTATCCAAAATATCACAGAGTGCTAATTCAGATAATCTGCCTTGTGCATCTCCTTTACATAAATCATCTAGCGAACCAATAAACATAACAGTTCCATCTCATGACAAACATCCTCCTCTTGAAACAGTCAATACTGTCATTTCTCATTCTGTTGGTGATTTTTCTAAGTTTTTGAAAAACAAAAACCCTCTTCAACAACCTGCACAGGATTCTCCTCAGCGATATCAGAGAAAAGCAGCTCAAATTAAAGTCATTCAGAGTGATAATGCTAACATTGTTTCTCATAACTTTGATGAAGTTGATCAGAAGAGACATGTTATACCCACAGTTCATTTAAATGGAGATCAGCAGCAATCTGAAGGCAATAGAGAAAGTTGTTCACAACACACATTAAAAGGGTACAAACAACAAGTTGATTTAAGATCTCAGACTCATCCTAGAGTATCTGAAAGAGGCAAATCTTCACTTCATTTCACCACATCATTGGACTGGTTGCATATCCCAGACCAGAGTTACTTTCGAAGTGATCTCTCTGACAAAATGAGTGACTATGAGGACATTTGGAAAAATAATTTGAGTGAAAATGAGAGCAATAATATTAATAACATCAAGTGCAATATGTCAACCCAGACAACTAACAGTCCTGGGCCATTTGTTCCAACTGTACATAATGACATAAGACATTCATCTCTTTTTCCTCTAGAAGAGGAAAATCTTCCAAAATGCAATATTCACAAAGCAATAGCCATGGGAACAGTGAGAGCACAAAGTGACGAAAAACAAAATATGGTTAAAGAGACAGAACAAAGAGAAGGTAGTAGAGTACTTGTGGAGAAAGCAGAAGCTCAAAAAGACTTGAGCACAACTTCAGTGACAACCTCCAGTGAAAACAGGATATTACAAAGCCACGAACATACTTCAACAGTGGAAATCAATCCAGTAAGAGTTTATTCCAATTCAAGTCCACTTTCCCAAAATTTAAACTCTGCTCCCAAAACTAAACCACCACCACTGCCAAGATTGTCACGAATTAAATCTTCTTCGACGTCTTCATTGTCAACAACAGCATCTCCAGTATATGCAGAACCAGCTGATGCTGTTCATCTTAAAGGATCTAAAGGTCAGTCCATTAGTGTGAGGATCAGAAGATGTTCTGCACCATCGGCCCCTTCTAATCTTCCAGAAGAATGGAATAGTCAAAAGTTTCAAAAAACAGAGTTCAGAGTTTCACAAAAAACAACACTGGATACTATATTTTCACCTAGAGATGAACAGGAACACATGTCAGAAAATGAACATAATAAAGTATTCTCATTTGCATCAGAAAGACTTGAAAATCGTCCTTCATTAGCTGAATCTTCTGCACAGAAAAAAAATCTGCAGAGAAGTCAAAGTTTGAAAGTAGCAAGTGAGAAAAAAGCAAAAATCACTCGACAAAATAGTTGGCGAGAAAAGTTTTCAAAACTTAAGTTGGTTGATTCTCAGAATCAAAGAAGTGAGCATAGCAGTCACCATAAAATAGTTCAAGATTTAAATTTACAAGAAATAAATAAATTAGATGATGTTTTGTTTTCTCTGGAAGATCTGGAGAAGAACGGTGAAAATGTTCAAAGCCCAACATTAAATAAGTTTCCAGTTTACAAAAAAAAACTTCCAACAGACTCAGCTGGAAACCGGACATCTTGCTTCTCTGAGTCTTCTACTGTACAAGACATGATATCGTGTGCTCTTCCAGATCTGACCATTAGACCAATTATCCCATTGACATTGTCAAATGTGAAGCGTGTTTCAGAGTATGACAATCTTCTAAACCTCTATGCTCCACCCTCTGCTGCCAGCAGTGCTGGAACAGTATTTTGCAAACCATGGGATCACCAGCCATGGGCAAAACTCCTTCCTCCAGAACAAACAGAACTGCAAGCAGACATGAGTGCTAATGACCGAGTACAGATGTGGAAGACTGCAAAAATTGAACAACAAGACTGTATGTCTCTCCATTCAGAACTTGATGGAGAGGCTGTTAGAAATTCTCTTGTTGCAGATGATTCAGATGGTGCTCAAGATTTTCATAGTCTTAATCATAATGAAGACTCGTCCATTTATCATTCCAGACCAAACACTCAATTAATTAATAGAATTTCTCAGCAGATTCAAGATTTTCATTCAAATGGTACATCTCATAATAGTCAGTGCAGTGTTCCTGACTGTACAACAGATCTAAACTGCTTGGACAACAGAACTGATCTGCAACAACATGAAAGTGAAGAGTTGGAAGGAGCAGTATTTTGTGATGAATCGAGTTTGATAATGAATGCTGAGTTAAAAGACAGAATGAGGCCTATTGTGTGTTAGTATCTTTAAAACAATACATACAGATACACACACATGCACTACTAAAGCAATTAAAAAAGAGATATAGTGTAACTAATCACATTCAGTCTAAAAATAATTCTAATGTTTATAACTTAGGAATTGTTGTTAGAATTAATGAACAAATGTTAATTTTACAAATAAGAAAAGTTATTAAATCGAAAATGAATTCAGTTACAACCATAGGCTAAACTTTTATTTAAAATAGAATTATTTTATCACTGGCTGGCTGATAAAAATGAGAGATAATCTTAGTTTTTCTCTTCTTTTTTTCTTTTTTTCCAGCAATATCATCAACATTACCCCATGCCACCAACAGTCCTGGAGCTAAAATCAGGGACTATATTTTTAGGTTAAAAACTTATATATTTAGTTTAAATATAATCTGTGTGTAAAACATTTGTAAGACTGCTTTATTATTATAAATACAGTTAACATGAATTGAAACTAATCATGTTTATGACAGTCATTGTTAAATAGTTGGGTTTTTTTTTTACATTGTTTTCTAGTTTAAAAAATAATTTTGTCTGTTATTTTATATGTTTGTATTATTTATTTGATCAAATTGAATTATTTGTTGAATTTCAGTTTTATATGATATTACCACATGTATCTACCCTGGAATTAATTAAGCATATCTTCAAAAAATGAAAATGGATAATTGTTATAATTCAGAAACAATTTCAATTGTTTATAATTCAGTAAAAAAATGTATTTGACAGTTTATTCATTTATTTATTATTATCTCATTTTTTATTTAATGAACAAGATAAGGCTGTCAACCACTAGTTATCTTTATTTAAAGGTTGTCACAAGATCACAGCACAACATTTGGCAGCACAATTGAGAACTTTATTCAGTGTACTTTGGAAAGTCAGGAAACCAATCCACATAATGTTATGAGAAATGTGAGTATTTCTCTCTGTCTTTATGATGATAAACAGTTCCATATCCACTGTTTATTTATCCTTGGGTTTTTTTTCTACTGAGATTTTTTCTCTTCTGGCATATCTACTTGTTTTTTAATATGTTTACTTTAAGTAGAGGTTTTCTTCTGTATTTTGTGTTATTTCATTGTTATGTTGTCTCTATAATGTTTTCTGGTTTTGTTTTGTAGCATTTTGTTGTTGTTGTTGTTGTTAGTTTTCTTAAAAATTAAATTGATATTCATATTTCTACGTGTAATATTTCTTTCTTTCAGGTTCGACAGTTCATGACAGGAATTAAAAATTATTTGGTAAAGCATGGAGAAGGGGAGTTAGAAGACATCATTGAAAGAGAAAGGAAAAAAGTAAGTTTTTTAAGAGGTACTAACAACTTAGATTTAAAATATTAAAAATCAGCAAAAAGTTTGTTCTCAATAAACATATACTATAATTCAAACTTAAATAGAAAATATATAGTTCAGCATTTCATAATATTTGGTAGCAAGCTCATAACTGAGATGACTATTCATCAATATTTCAGTAAACTACTGTGCAAATAAAATATGATGTATATGCCTAGTGAACCTCAGTTTCAATTTATACCATGAGATACATATTGCTTGACTTTTATTCTGATACTGTCAATGTTTTATTTCTTATAGCTTGGTGCTAGTGAAATTCTCAATATTGATGCACTTATTGAAGGAGCTTTACATGTGTGTGTTATACGCCCTGTCAAACACCACATATATAGACTTTTTGTGGAAGCTCATAACAGGCAAGTTAAAAAGAGAAGAAAAAAAATCTTTATTTAAAATAAATTAAATTCTCCAGAGGAATTTTGAGTTTTAGAACATTAAATACAGCATTGACTTTCCTCTGGAAAAAAAACCCAATTAATTAAAAATATCCAAATTTCACCAAAAAAAAAGTGTTATTATTATTATTAATATTTCAATTTTACACACATAAAGGAGATAGTTGGTCAACAAATAATAAGTAAATGTTTGTCAAGTACAATTTTATTTTGTATTAATATTCAAAGAAAATATTTTAAAGTATTAAAATTAAATTTAGTAGATTGTTTATTAAAAATTACTTTTAATACCTTTTTAAGAATAACTGTGTTGAAATTAAAGAGGTTCTTTTAAAGAGGTTTCTCCTTTTTAATTAGTTAGTAAATTTATGTTAAGTATATAGCAGTTAAATCTAGAAGCTCCATAGTGTACAAATTATTTTCTTTTTAAAAAGCCTTTATTTACTGGAAAATATCAGAATATCTGTTAATTAACGTAGTTTTCATTGAAATTTATATTTTTGCTTAATGTTCTTCTATTTTAGAAATGGCAACTTGCATTTGATGGCGAGAAATATCAAATACGCACGATCAAAAACTGCACAAGAAATTGGAATAAAGGTTGGATTTCAATGTACAAGGACAAATATATATTATTAAATAAAAAAATTTAGAATGATTTTCCTAATTATTAGTTGTTAGCAGCAAAAGTATCTTTGGTTTTATTTTGAAAATAATTATTTTATTCTTATTCAAATTCCAGATCTTTTAAAAGAAAAGAAGGAAAAGAAAAATATTATAAAGACAACTAAATATTGTGTATGCTGTTAATCACCAAAAAAAAATTATATAATTAATATAAAATATTACTTTAATTTAAAAGTTTGAGAATTTTTCAAAGTTTCTTTCACATTTCTATATTTTTAGGACTATTTATTTGATTGAACACAATAATTTGTTTGATTTTAGCCAGGTGTTACACCACCACATGGATCTGACTTGGAGCTCATTAAACATAATTTGGATAAAATGCAGAGGGCATACTCACCGCTGAAAAAACTAGAAAATCTCCTAGCAGCTACAGCTATCATTTACAAATGTGTGAGTACAACTTAACATAAATTTAATTTTCTTGAATCACATTATTTTATTTCTTTGTAGTTTAAGTTATAAATATATGCATATGTCCTAAGATGTAGATCACATAAGATCAAATAAATGAATATTTGATTTTGAAAATTTTGGTTAACTGTAACATATCTGATCAGATCATATAAATATATACAGTAATTTAAAACTAAATGTTGTTTTGTTGTTCCAGGGACAAGAGAAACGTCACATGTCAAACAGAGGTCCTGCATCTTTAGGAGCTGATGGTATTTTTAGTTTTATGTAAAAAATTTTAATCAGTAACTTGAAAATTTATATTTCTTTTTATTCTTTACTATTAAAGTAAGTGGATGAATTTCTTTGAAAAACACATATTTCAGTATTATTTTCATTTCATTCCTTTTATTATGTTGAGGACGTTTTCAGCAGGAAGACATCAGGTGATGTTTTTTGTGGGCTTTTTTGGTTTTTCAGTGGTCTAATTTTACTTTACCTGAATTAAATTTTAATATGACATGAGTAATTTTACTGGTATTTTAACATATATATTTGTCATAATAAGAATTTGAATTATTTACACATATGTTTAAAACTTTATTATTTTTATTATTTTTCATTATCAGACTTTCTGCCAATGTTAATCTATGTTCTGGTTCACTGTGGTATTGTGTCAGCTGAGATTGAAGCTGACTATATGTGGGGTCTGCTTCACCCTACACTACTGACAGGAGAAGGTGGCTACTATCTGACAACACTCAGCAGTGCTGTACTAGTATTAAAACACTTTCAAGAGACACAACAGACAAAGGCTTCACAACACAAAGTTAGTGAATTATGGTTTTAGGGAAGTGTGCATATGTCCATCTAGGAGTGTTTGTGTGCTTATATATTTATATTGATGTGGATGAGAGAGAGAGAGGGTGTTGTTGGAGTATCGTGTGTATAATTGTATGTGTTTGTATAAGTGTTTATGTAGAGTTTATGTATATATATATCTGAATTTGTGTGAAGATAATGTTTCTTAGTAACTATTATTTTTGTCATTAATTATTTACTTTCAAAGTATTTTATGTATGAGGCATTCTTCAGAAATAAATTTTTAAATGCTGAGTAGAATTTATATATAAAAATCATATTTAAGAAATCTGAAATAAAATAAATACTGTACTTTGCTTTCTAAGAGTCGACTTCCTTCAGTTGGTGATATACAAGGCTTCTTAAAAATTGCAATCCCTGATGAGCTGAAAGACACTATCATTTGGAAAACACTTCCTGTCCGTCCAAATATGACAACAAAAGATGTCTGTAAGGTGTTTTTATCGTACTAAAACATGATAATAAATTTACATATGAATTAAATGCAGATCATAAACAAATAGATGTGGTGTGATATGGGTTAAGCATCCTTTGTATTAAACTTGAAAATCCAAAGCTTTTTTCTTGCACTCAAAAAAATCAGTTTACCTTTTTGATGTCTCATAAAAGAATATTTGGCTGCACGTACAAAATTATTAAAAATAATGCATAAAACTTTGAACTAGAAATATAAGTTGCAGGTAAATTAAATATATATTTGATTTTTGTCTTTTTAACACAGATTGCATTCATAAGCATTCTCTTTAATCCATGATAATTCCAGCACCAGGCATTTTATATAAGGAATGTGCAAACTGCTGATATATTGATTTAGTACTGGTCATTATCCAGCTGAAAAGGGTTACTAGCTTTGTAAAACAGCTTTTTGTAGAATTATTTAATGTCAGTTTGATGTGATTAAAGTTACAGTTTTAACTGAATTATTTTGCTCCATTAAATTGCCAAGTTAAAAACAATATTAAAAATTGCATTTGTTCCTTTGTTTAGGTACAATGATTGCTCACAAGCTGAAAATCATAAATTCACAAGACTACAGTCTGTTTCTTCTGGTTAATGGAGAAGGTAACTGCATTTTCAAAATCATTTGATTATTTGATGTGTTGTAAGTAAAATATTAATATTTAGTGTAATTTTCATTTGCAATCAATTATCAACTAAATAAAACTGAAGTTTTATCTGAAGTTTATTTATGTTTTGGTAGCAGCTTAATCTTATATTAAATTTGAATTTTTAAATGAATGCCTTACTAAAAACAAAATACAAGTGAGGAAAAAATCTTAATTGTGAAAGATCAGCTCTAACCTAAATTAAATGTTATTTTGAAATTTTTTTAAATCATTGCAGTAATCTAATATATTGGTATTTTACTCAACCATTTGTTAACATTTGTTTGTTTTTTTTAGAAAATATAATACTTATATTTATTTTCTTCTTCAGAATGCCAATTAGCAGAAGGATTGTGCCCACAAATGATCAAAGGAGAATACATTGCATCAGGTGCAGATGTTGTGTTTGCTTACAAAAGAACTGCTGCTAATATAGCATGGCCTACAAACATGTCACAGTCATCAAGTGAGTTAATATAAATCCATACTGGTCTTTATAATAAAAATTATGTTGTAATCTAAAATTGTGCTATTTAGTAGTGTTAAATAAAACTTTCATTAAAGTGTAATATATTTTTATAAGGGAGATAATTCTTTGGTACTTTACAACAGTTATTCCTCAGCTTTTTAAAAATATTCTTTGTTTATTATTATTCACACATGTATACATGCATACATTCATACACTAATTATATATTAAAATATTAAACAATAACAAAAAAAGAAAAAGCAAAAACAAATCTTTAAAAATATTTTTTTAAACTTTTTTTTATTATTTTTTTTAAAAGTCTAATGGAAAGAAAGGTTTCAGTAAATTATTCAAAAGATAGAACTTGCAGTAAACAATTATTATAGGAACTTATTTTTATTTTATTTCATTTATTAATTTTTAATGTTAATTTCATTTTCTTTTTTCTTTTTTTTTTTTTCAGATGGATAGCATGTACTAAAATGAAATTTATCAAAATCAAATTAAGGAAAATCAAAATACACTGACCTTTTAATCTTACCTTTATATGCAGTCTATGACTGACAATATTTTATAGTTTCATTTGGGAACTCTTGTTATTATTTCATATTTATTATCATTATAAAAATAGGATGTACATATCTTTTTTTTCTTTGTTTAGAAAGTTGTTATATTAACAACAAAGATTTATTCCTTTTATTGTATTACCAGAATATATCATGTGATAATTAAGCTTTTTAATGTAATGATTGATTGTTCTTGATTTTTGTCATTTTTTAAATTAAATTTATTTGTTTTTATTCTCTTTAAGTTTTTATATGTTATATTTGTTAACTATGGACCCTGAAATTATTGTTAAGTGTTAAAGGTTTGTTTTGTAATTGAAAATACATTTGTGACATATCAATAATATTATTACATTTTGGTTACAGATTAAATTAATTCTAATCAAAGTTTTATTATACAAAAAATAATTCTATGAAACTTTTATGTCACTTTAGAAATAATGTTAATAAGACAATTCCAGGTATTAAACTGTTACGGTCTTTGCTTTAATTTTAATATTCCAAAAGTAAGATAAAAAAAAATTATGTAATAATATTTATACATAATATATAAATAACAGCTGAAAATATCTTAGTGTTTAAAGGATATGAAATATAGTTTAAAAAATATAAATAAATAAAAATCAGCACCAGAATTAGAAAAAGTAAATTAGAGCTGTTAATCACTAAAATAACACTTCTCTTGTGATAAAATTGTGATATTTGTACATAAAATGTAAATGTACATAATATATTTTATATGTATTCTACAAAGAACTGGCTACACAATAATGTTATTTTGTGTTGTAAACAATATTAAAGTAAATATTAAATTTTCATACATTATCATTATTGACATTACCAACATGTTTTATTTATCTTTATGATTTTTTATTGTTAATCAAAGCATTATATAGGTTTTCTTCATTATGCCTGAGGATAAATACAAAATGAAATTATCCCATTTTGTTTGTTTGGTTTGTTTATTTAATATTTATTCCAAACTGACTTGTACACGGTTGCTTTTTTTGCATATGAAAAGTTGCTTAATGTGCAAAAACAAATATTAAAAAAAAAACATTATTTCTCTTTAATATTTATAACGCGAAATAGTTTTCTCTTCTGACAATTATGTTTTTTTTTTATAAAATCCAGATCATTAATTGTCATTTATAATACAAAGGATTCAGAAATATAATGAATGGAACATTTAGAATTTTAAAAATGAGGGTATAATTATGGATATTTTAATTTTCAGAATTATAAACATTTCAGATATGAGATTAGTATGTGCGTCTTTTGTGTTTGTGTAAGTAAACCAGATTTAAATGTTTATGCTGAAAATTAATACTTAAAAACATTCTTTTATAATATTTGTAATATTAAATTTAAATATCATTGGTATGTTTTCTGTTATTTCTATTCAGTGAGGAAAGTTACTAGATGTCATATGATGTTCAAAAGACTTAAGTATAGATAATTACGACTTGTATGTGTATATTTGTGTATATATTCGTGCAAGTCGTGATTACATGATTATTTATATATGTATAAAGAAAATAAAAAAAATTTATTATCATAATTTTTTTTTTATCCATAATTCCATAATTTCGTTAGTGATATTTAACCGCAATGTTAAATCAATGTAAGAATGTCTGGTGCTATGTTAAAAGTTTGTCACACGTGACTTGCAAATGTCGGAGACTGCCAGAGAAATAATTTCCGTGTTTCTCAGTGTGCTGTCAGCAGAATACAATAGATCTACCAGACATTATCTTTTGTAGCCAGAACTGCTAACACTACATAACTTAGTTTTCTCAGAAGAATTGTTTTCGTATTTTCGGTAATTCGGTGAAACAAAGTAGCCATGTGTTTTGGTCTAGTAATTTGCCAGTCGATACAGTCGTCATCATTCATAGTATTAATAATAAATAAATTATTAATCAAGAAGTGGATTTTTCATCTTTCACCTCTGTAACAGATTGTAACCCAGTATATTGGAAAGGAGCTTTAGAAATTTCCGCGAGAGTGTTAAGATAAATGTATGCTATATGCCACAGAAAGAAAATAGGAAATTCACAGTTTTTGAGCCGATTCTAGGGGGAAAAGTCAAAGAAAAAAAAAGAAAAAAAACACAGGGAAAAAAGTCACAATTTTTAATTAAGCTTAAGAAATATATTAGAAATGAAAGATAGATTAAACACATTTTGTTAATGATTTTTGATTTTCATGTTAATTGGTTTAGGCGGATGTTCCACCCAATATCACGAAGAAATTCTTCAAATTACAAATAGATCTTTTGTCGCATTTGTTTTTCGAGTTGCATGTTTGGTATACATGAACCCCTCATAACAGATTTTGTTACCACCCTTATTGCTGTGAATAACTTTCATATTAAACATACTTCTGATACTACATCAAGCTGGAGAAGATATAGTGAAACACATTTTAACCTGGGACATTTTATAAATCTTTTACAAAAGAAAGCCCTTAGTTTAAATCTAAGCTAGACCTAATCCTGCCGAACTGATCCTAATTAATAAGTGTAACAAGTCACCACCCTTGCACAGTATGAAGCCCCTTTCTTTAATCTAGTCTAATCAATAAGCTTAACAACTACCTCATGCATATATCAGTACTTCACAAACCTATATATTTTTGTGACTTTTTTCCAGTGATTTGTTTCCTATACTAAATTGTGACTTTTTTTCTGTGATTTTGTTTCATATACTTTTTTCCAGTCATCTTTAAGCCATATATAAATCTGCAGTTTTTCAACTTCGTTTAGATCTTTGAAAATAGACTTGCTCTTCCGAAATTAAAATGCAAATAAATTTATTTAGATTTTAAATACAAATGGACGATTTCAGACAGAATAATACGGATTTTTTTCTGAGGTTATTAGCATTTAAGTCAAAAAAAAAAAATAATACATTGCTGTTACTGCCGTTTCTTTTATATATTTGTTCTGTTAATTATGACTGTTATATCAGGCAAGTTATTGTTGTTTATATTTGTATGTGTGCTTGTCTGTGCATTTGTATATTACTATGAGTATCGCCACTACAACTACCTCTACTGTTGTTACTACAAGAACCATTGCTGTTTTTACAATTACTCTCATCTGCGATGTATTGCATGCAGTATCACCATAACTGCTACAATAACTTCTACTATTTCATTATTTAAGTTAATACGAACTTACTTGAATGTCTTGCAGTTCCTAATGTTTTCGTCAGATATATATTCTGCACTAACAATTTTATTTCAGTTTAATTTAACCCGACGCAAATCTAATGTATTTTATCCTTTCTTTCACTGTCGTTATTCTTCTTCTTCTTTTGTGCAAATTTTGTGCAAATCTTTCTGGCACAGTAAACAGCTTAAGCCAATTAGTGTAACACGTTGATAAATATTGTTCATTTATCTTGATAATTACAAGACTTTCAATTAATGCCCATAGCGATTTACTTTAACATTGGAACTGGTTTTTAACTTTACTGAATAATCTTTTTCGTTGTCTCATTATTCTCAATATAACCCACTAAACATTGTTAATATTTTAATATTTTAGATGAATAAGATAACACACTAACTATTGGTTGTAAAAGATTGAAATAATCGGTCGTTTTTCACATCTGTCATGTAAGAATGTTAACAGACATTCATAGATTATCATATTCACAATTTCAAAATTGTTTTTAAAAAAATGAATATTTAGGAAGAGAAATCGATTAAAAAGAACAATTCAGAAAATAATATTTTAGAAGACAGTTTATTCACGGGATAGAATAAGTTAAATAATTTAGGATATTTTTATGCATTTTATATAGAGAAATTTAATTTTTGTCTTGAAAACGCAAACACACTGACAGGAACCTAGAGATACTTATCACGTCTCTGAAGAAAAAAATTATACGGATTTTTATTATAAACCAGAAATATTTTTGACTCACACTAACCAAACGCATTGTTTGTAAATTGAATTTATTACTACGTAAAAGTTAGAGTAATATCCTGTTGAAAGTTCATAAATAAACAAAGCAATCTTCTTTTTACGTAACAGTCGAATATTAACGTATATATGTTTTATTAGTTAGGAAACAGTCCATGTCGACACGATTTCAGCTATCTATATAAATGACAGGCGTCATCATTAGAAATAATTTGTAATGCTTTAATTCTGTGTGACACATTTATCAATGGTCACATTTACCTGGTGGCGTGATAAAGGTGACAGATACACCTTATATGTCTTTAATTCTCAGATGATACTATGTCTCACCTTATATTATCCGCTTCACGGATTCCTAAGTATGTAAACAAGCGGATTTTATTTTTAGTTTTCATACATGTACTCTTTTGTGACATACATTTGGAATTTAGTCATTTAATAATGGTGTGACCGTATTTACTGGGTGTTAATTTTCACCAATACAATTAATTTAAATAAGATATGTGTATCTCCATATATATATATATAAAAACTTACACACACACACACATTGCAACTTGAATTATTTTTGATGATTTCTGTGTAGATCTATTTATTTCGTGTTACTTAATTTACTATTTCAATTTAGTACTTCGGCAACAGAAGTATGTTTAGAAGTAAATACTAAATTGGAATTAATGGATGTGTGTGTGTGTGTGTGTGTGTGTGTGTTTATATGTCTGCCCAACTAGTGTATCATTACTGATGTTCATAAATAAATAGTGTGTGATCTCCTAATTATGGGGAAAAGATATAGAACAAAATATCGTTCTGTTGATATTAATGGGCTCTTTGGCGGAACTATAGTAAAGTAAAATATGTAATTATGTTCAGGACAGAATGGCTGAACAATTATCTGAAGGAAACATGTAATAAATCGCCCACATCCACACTCAGAATCGAAAAGAGTTGAATCATGAATGGCGACAGGCTTCCACTCATTAAACATAAAATCCTTATGTCTGACACTTAATAACCATTAATATTAAAATGTTTTGAGATACTGTTAAATATTAAATCACTCCTTGGTATTTTATGAAATTTAGTAACATTAGTAGTCTGTTAAAACGAATGTTAATAGTAATAATTATCAGTTTTAATCTGACCCTTCGCGAGAAGAGTGTTGCTGACGGCTTGGATGCTGCCGCCAGTTGTAGTGCTTACTTCGTGTATCACTTGTGAAAGGCGAGACACGTATCGTCGTTACTTGTGATTAGAAAACAGGAAAACATTCTTACGTTAATAATTATATTCATTTACATATCGTATGAAACCAGATTTTCATTTTATAACACATCTACAATAAAATAATTACAGATTTTAAGCTGGAAATAAATTGCGCGTTTTAAAATAATATAATATAATATAATGTATTATGATGAAATAAGATGAAAAAAAAAAATATAGAAATAAAGAAAACAAAATAAAAAGAAAAAATAAACAGTGTAGAATTAACTAAGTAACTGCCATCCTGTTCGAAGCCATAATTATATTTACCACTGTTACAATATTTTTTTTTATTTCATGAAATTAAGATAGATAACAATTCCCTCTTTATATAAATACGTAGAATTCGTCGATTTTAAGTAGCTTTAACATTTTTAATGATGCTTCTAATAACAAAATAATAGTAATGAAATATAAATTCCTTACTGCTTACTATATTTTACCAGAGAAAAAGGTAATTTAAAAGGAGAAATTTATAAAATGAAATGTTTTGTGTGTTTAAATAGTAATGTAATTCTTAATCTGATTTTGAACAGGTCGGTATTTGCTGGTTTTCTCTGTGCATGCTGCTTTATCAGAAGTCGTGGTATGTAATTGGCACTTAATAGGAAGGTGCACATGCGGTGTAGTTTATCTGTGTATGTATGCATGTATAATTTGTTGATATGTCAGTATTAATAATAATAATAATAATAATAATAATAAAAATACATTCGCACACACAAAAGCCACACTATCTGAAAACGTGTACCGAATATAAAAATGTCTGTGCCGTTAATCATAATCTTTCTTCCTCTAATCAAAGAGACGTATTTTTTCTTTTAGCTTGTCTATGATTTGTCTTCATTTCACAGATTATCATTTGAAAAACAAATCAGTCTGTTAATTAGCGCTGTTTTCTTAGACTGATTGTCAGGTATCTGTCACTTAGAGATTATTTAAGTCTGCCCCTCAGGCGTTTTTGTTATACTAGTAGTATTAAATTTGCCCACACTAAATTAAACTATGTTTTCTTATGATGATTGTGTAACTCAGGAGTGTCAGTAAACAACACGAGCACAATAGCTCTTCAAAATATATTGTAAGGTCATCGGAAATGGGTGTACTACTCAAAAAATGATCCGCATTGTTTTTTCACGTTAAAATTCCTTTCACGAGATGACTGTCCCAGTTTCGCGCATTTTAATTGGCCGACAAATGCCATGGGCAGTGACGTCAGCTGTGAGGTGTGTTCCACTTCAGAGAATAAACACGCCGTTCTGTATCAGTCACCCGTTTCATTCAAGACTTGTACGCTTTTGGAAGAATCTCCATACTGTACACAATGGGAAAAAGTAAAATATACAGATCTTTCGACAAAAGTAACATCAAATGTGTTCTGGTTGGGGATACTACTGTTGGAAAATCATGTCTTGCTCACAGAATGGCTTTGCACGGCTTTACTGAAGAATATACACCAACAATGTTCGACAATTATGCCGGTGAGTTAAGATAGAAAAGGAAGATTTTTTTTCTTTCTTCTTTTCTTTCTTTATTCGTTTAATCGTCTTCACACAGCAGCTGGCAACATCGCGTGCCTTCTGCTGTTTTTCTAGTATTTCAGACTGTCTGCTACCAGGCAGATTTCTATTAATACACCAAGTCTGGAATGTGAAAATCGTAAATTAAGTGTGTTTATATGTTAGTGTTAGCTCTCTCTCTCTCTCTCTCTCTCATATATATATAAGCACACAGACACATAAACATATTACAATCATGTAGTAGGATGTCTTTCAGAATTCCTGTATTATTTTATAATAACAATATTTTCTTAATATTATATTTTGAAATTATTTAAGCATATATTGTTTCTCTTGACAAACTCTTTATTACTACTACGAGTGTTACTATTATTACTGCTGTTATTACTATTATTACTATTACTACTATATAATTAATTCGTAATACTAAAATAATAATAATAATAATAATAATAATAATAATAAAATAGTTATGGAATTTTTTTAAAAATATATATAATACAATGTTCCTTGCCAATGTTCCTTGTGTGTGTGTGTGTATACACACACACACGTATGTATGTATTTTGTATGAATGTATGTGTGTTTTGTGCGTGTATATATGTCGTTTTTTCTATATCAGTTTAACTGTTCTATAAACTACGGTATTCATAAACTGTGAAACATTTGAGTGATCTAGACTTAACATAAATTATATAACATGTTTTATAGATAATCGATATTGGTATGTCACGATTACTAATTTACCCAGTATTTACTAAAGTAACTGAAACTGATGACACACAGAGTGATTAACGAAATGATGTTGAAACAGGAGACCTATCTATAGAAAATTATTTTCTTTTTACTCTATACTTTTATTATTTTTGCAATAAAATGTTTTTCTTCATAGATAAACAGTTCTTAACGTTACTACTGCGTTTCCCCACCCCTTAAGCTGAGATCATTTTCATTAATACGGTTATGTCATTATAATGCTCCTTGTTGTTCTTGTTGTTCTTATTGTTATTATTATTCTTTATTATAATACCAACAACAATAACAACAATAATAATAATAACAAATATTATTATTATTATTTTAGACAATTTAAAATCTCTCTCTCTATATATAATTGTGTAAATGTATTTTCTTTAATGTTAAGGAAGTGTCATTTCGAAACTTCGTTTATCATAAGTATTTTCTTTTTCGGGAAACAACATTTATTTCCCATTACACAGAATAAGAAAAATTAATTGACCATATTTTAACGTCCATAAATCATTTGTAATTCGGTTAATTAGTTTCACATTAAAAACTTATAAATAGACTTAATGTATGCTTAAATTAACGAATCTGTGATTTAAAACGAGTTTCATTAACTTAATTTTCAGAAACAATACCAGATGTTTTTGTTTCAGTCTGTGTGTCTATCTTTCTCTCTCTGTTTGTCAATCTGTTTGTCTCTCATTAAGTCTTTTACTTGTTTGCTACATTTAATAACTAACTGAAAAGATAAAAGAATATAAAGTACAATAGTATGTTATAACATTATTCGGTTCTGTTAATACACTAACAGAAACATTAACAGACGTCATTTTAAATATTTTAAATATATATATATATATATATATATATTTTTATTTATTATTATTATTATTATTATTATTATTATTATTATTATTATTTTGTCTTCTTCTTTTTCTTTATTTCAACGGACTGATGAAAGCGACAAAGGCATGGCATCAATATGTGCAAACTAGAACTGAATGTATCTTTTATATAAGAACTTGTAAAATCAAGATTACATTTTCGTTTCAAATTTCTTAACGCCTTTCTCTTAATGGGCCACTATTTTCTCTAAAATGGTGAAGTCATGACATCATCATTTCGTTATACGTGACGGAATCTTGCACTTGAAAAGAAAATTGTCTTTTTCCGTTGTCTGACTTATTTGTATCACCATTCCTTCAGTAGTTTGAAGCAGATTAACCCAACAGCAGTTTACGACCTCAGTTTGCTTGTCGCATGTCAAACACGTTAATTATTTCGTTTACTCGTCCATTTCGTTTACCACTAAGCTAGTTTAACGTCACAGTCGCCATATCGCTGAGTTGTGTAACATGAGTACACTTTATTATACTTAAGTCTGTATGGTAGTAATTGGATTGTACGTTAACAAGTAGATTTAATGGTCACTTAAAAGCGACTTCAGACCTTTGTCTAAGTTATAAGTGTTATTTAAATAGGCACCTGGAACGGCAGCGTAGAATCAACTGAACTGTCTGGAGTCAGAGTGGTTACAGGACAGGATTTATTTGATATTTTCTCACAATTTATTTACAGAGTTAATTAGGATATTATGTAACACAAGCAAGTGATTCTGTTATTATTCATTTTTAGCCTTACAGCAGTCCATTAAATCTGTTGTTAATAAGCTTATCTCCCAGACTACCATCTTACATTGCTTTAATATGCATGCTCATCGTAATGGACATCATTAAAAATACTATTATTTGATTTAATAAAATAGTATTACATACTCTGTCAATTCTTTCAAACAAATTATTATTAAACGTGAAAATGATTTATACTCTCTCTCTCTCTCTCTCTCTCTCTCTCTCTCTCTCTCTCTCTCTCTCTCTCTCTCTCTCTCTCTCTCTCAATGTGACATTTTAGTAGATACAAAATATATACATAATAACACTTTTTGGACTCCTAGAACATAATGATACATATTTTGTAAAATTTTATTATTATTATTATTACTATTTAAAATTAAGACTGTTTAACGAGATGCCAAATATATGATATTTAGTATTTGCCAAGTAAAATAAATTTCATTTACTTTAATGTTTACTGTAAAATGCTGAACACACACACACACACATACACACACATCTATTTTTATTATTATTTTATAGTTTAACACTTGAGGTACGAATTGAACACCGATTATTTGTAGATGTTAAATGGATTCATTTTCAAAGAACGTTTATTATTGATTTAGTATTATTGAAAAGAACATTAATTAACACCTGTTGTCTTTGGAAGGTATTAGCACTTAGCGCGTGGAAATTATGCTGAAAGCTTTGAATGTCTTTTAAATAATCGTTTTTGTTTGATTTAAAGAGAGCTAAGGCTCCTGTGAGGGGGAAAATTAAAAGAATAAAAAAATAATAATAATAATAATTATATTTTAAAATTTGCAAAAATGTAGAGAAAAGAAAGAAATTAATAACCTACAAACTAAAATGATAAAGGTTCTGAAAACTGACACACTAACATATTTATGGCCATTCAGACTAAACCCACATCATCATCAGATTTAAAAAATGGATATTTGAATAACTCCACCCTATGTATTTCTTTGTTCCCGAACTTCGCCCGAACCCCTTTTTGTACGGAGATACTTCACATGAATTTGGTTTGTTGACAAAAGAGCAACCAACTGGCATAACACTTCTTCGACAGCGACTTCTCGGTTAATCGGAATTGATCTCTGTTATTAAACCAACACGAAATCCTTTTCTAGCTATTTTTAATCCCCCCCCCATGGTAAACCACAAAGCGACTATTATTCAACTTGAAGATTTCGTGATACCAGTATTTGTAGAGTTGGTCAATTGTTATACAGAGAGCTTTTGTTTTTGACAGGCTTGTAGGTTACGATGGCTGTATTAGAGACCGGTGAATAAATTTGGCGTTTAGACTTTCACAATTACTATTACATAACTCATGTCAAAAATCGAAACTGAAAGGTTTTAATTCGTATTAGAGTTAAATTATCTAAAGTGCTTAATATTAAAGTATTAATACGTTAGCTACAATTAAAACACATGATTCATTCTTTGTTTTCAATTTAAAATAAATAAACACATCTTTAAAAAAAAAATATTAAATTTCTTATTTCAGGTCAGTACTAAAGTATATATGAATCTCTCTCATATTTCGGTTTATTATATGTTTTTAATTTATTTATTTATTATTATTATCTTCTCTTTTTTTAATTATTATTATTATTTTTTTTTTTTACAATATTAATGTTATTTTATTATTTATCTACAGCCACTACAACCGTTGATGGGAAACCCTACATTCTCAGTATTTTCGACACATCTGGTCAGGTAGGTTCATTTCACAGAAGAAAAAAAATTGTGTATCTCTGGCTGTGATCTGTTTTGGTGTAAACTGTACTTCATCTCCAACATATTTTATCGTAATATCACTACCACAAGCAGATATACTTGAAAAATACATCGTTTAGATGTTTCACACATTGTTAATTATTAAAATAAATCCGAATTAAAACCATATGTAAAAATCAACAACAAACAAACAAAATATGTTGCAGATATTTGAGAATATTATTTCATCGACTGTAAAATACGTCATTATTCACGCGTAATTTGATGACCGACGTAGAGAGCCCGGAAGACCGGGAGATAACTCGGGTTTCAAAATCAACAAATTATTTCCTGCTGCCCATTGTACTATTTGTTACCAAAATGCGTCGGCAATTGTTAAAGCTCTCGAACTGTTGTTACACGTAACACAAGTTATGTACTTAGATTATATTAGGATTATAAATTGTTTCAGGACCTAACGTGATATTTGAATCATTTCAGTTGCGCTGTATCAGAAAAGCAAATTATCATGGTTACCAAGCTTTATCAGCATCTTTATGGGGTGCTGGTTTACGTTTAATCAGTATTCCTTGATATCAAGAAATAATCGATAAAAATGTCTGATTTCGGGCATACATTTTTATGGACAAGAACTCGATAATCGAAAAGAAGGTTATGTTAATATATATATAAGTATGTATGTATATATATATATAAGTATGTATGTATATATATATAAAGTAATTAATAAATAATAAAATATTCTGATATAAGAAATTATTTCGAATTTTAATCATTATGAATCTGGGTATGATGAAATAACAGTTAAATACGAAACCGGCGCCCCATTTGTCTTCTGGAACACTGAGAAATCGTTCTCACGTGTTTGAAGATCACTTCAGCAACGGCCGACTCAAACATCTGCCGCCTAGGATGCTGTAACTTTAGGCCAAACGCTAATGTTTTTTCCTGCCAGATTTAAGCCAGTATAATAAATAAAGATGAAACCGCAGATATTACAGCACCTATTTCCTTCAGTTTAGTTCAAATCAGTCGCGTCCAGGTTGACTCCCCTTCCTTAAGGATGTCCTTAGTTTTAAGTACGATGCTTGTGTAGGAAAGATGCTAATAAATTCTTGACTTTAATGTCGTCATTTAAAAAAATTAAATAAAATAAAATAAAATAAAATTGTTGTCTTTATATGTTGTTAATGGTAATTAAAATCCGTATTTAAAAGGGAGGAATAAAATAATGACAGGAAGAATGTTTACATTAGTTGGACATATTGGTTATGAAAGTTATAAGATGTCAAACTTAATTATTATTATTATTATTATTATTATTATTATTATTATTATTATTATTATTATTATTCATTATACAAATCCTATATATGTAATATCATGAATTTTGCTTATTGTTCAGCATGGGATCTTTCATATATGAATTCCCACTGACAAGTAATACATAACCACACTCATCGATAAACCAGTTGATGTTCTCTGACTGGAACAAAAATTAGTCAAATAATGTCACTGAGGACTAATGCGATCATTCAACTTTTAACGATTAAACTGTTTATTCATTTTTTTATTATAATGATTTTTATTATAATTTGAAACGAATTTAAAGTTGTTGTTGCCATTACTTTTATTATTATTATTGCAGGAAGAATTTGACCGTCTCAGAGCAATGGCTTATTTAAAATGTGACGTGTTTTTCGTCTGCTTCTCTGTCGCCAGACCAGAGTCTGCGCAGAACGTCTTAACAATATGGATTCCAGAAGTTACTCAGTACTCCCCAGACTCGGAAATCATTCTTGTTGGCACTCACATAGATAGAAGGGACGATGAGGAATCGACGTCGAATGTTGTAAGACATAACTTCGTTTCAACCAAAGAAGGTCTAAATCTGGCAGCGAAGATCGGAGCAGACTATGTTGAATGTTCTTCACTCACTGAAGTCGGCATCAGTCGACTCAAAGAAGCTGCAGTGAACGCCGGTTTGAATTCACACAAACCAAAAGACACATCATGTTGCTCTTGTGAGATTGTCTGAGAGATAATAAAAAAGAAAACATGAGAGAGAAAAAGAAAAGGAATCTATTTGCGCGTGTAACATTTCAGCTGTTAAAAGAAAAAAGTGAATACCTACTTTTTGTTTAATGGGATTGCCAGAGAAGGTTTCCCAGTTCATTCTGACAACAGCGGGTGCTCAGAGATTTAATGATGATCATCATTCGAACTTACAGGCGTCAGTTTATCTCCCATTTTTCGGGTCAAGACTGTCAGAACTGACGTGTTCGATTGACTTTTTAATTGATTTTTGACTGATTAGTGAAAGCTGGTCAGAATTTCTTTCCTATTTGTAACAGGGTTGAGGCATTAAAAAAACAACAACATATAACTCATTCCAAATGAACCGTTTGATAGCGTTACCACTGTATACGTTTCTACAATCTGTCTAATGTTTAGACATGTATTAAGTCATTATTAAACTCCTGTTTAATATCCTATGTGATTCAGTAATAATAAACATTTCTTAATGATTTCATGCTGGGTTTTTTTTAAAAAGGAAAAAAAAAAAGAGGAAAATCTCATTTATTTGTTTTAAACTTTGAACTTTTATTTAATTACTGTGATAGATAAATTACGCAACATCTATGGCAGGATGTGAAATCTGTGATAATATTTTGTACTGATGCTGTTAAACCACGTGACCTCTTGGGACAAGTAGACTGTATCACGAGTGGTGATGTTTATATGGAGTGACAATTATCAGCATCTCCGGTTAAGGTAGGATCTCGGATGTATGACATCCGTTCCTCGAAGCAAGTAAATTATGGTTAGACATGATCCGGAATGACGCATACATCTGAACCTCGACTCACAATTATCATTTCGTATTCGTGTTATATAAACATATATTTTTTCTTTAATTTATTTTTGTACAGTGATGCTCATATATTTTGTCAAATAACATTTCTTAAAATAAAATTGTAAAAAAATTAAATTATTTTTCTTGTCAATCAGAGCAAGTTCAGTTTATATATTTCCCTGTGTTTGTGTGTGTGTGTGTGTGTGTGAGAGAGAGAGAGAGAGAGAGAGAGAGAGAGAGAGAGAGAGAGAGAGAGAGAGAGAGAGAGAGAGAGAGAGAGATTTAAGTAGGGAAGATGAATCATAATTCTGTTTTTTATAAATTTTATTACTGAGAAACAATAATTCCTACCTAAAATAAAAATAGCATATGGTTTTCAATTCTTGTTAATAATTTTATGGTGAGTATAACAGTCGCTTTCATGATACTCTTCTTAATAAGATCTTGTTAGTCTATTACTTACAACTTCAAAATGAGTTGCTGCTACAACAGATATATCTTAATTCTTATATTCAAAAGCTGAATTACCAAATATTAAAAATAAAATCTATTTAGAATTTTAGAATTTAGTGTACAGAAAGGTTTTAGATTATCACAGAAATATTTTATTCGTGCTTACCAATAGGCGGAAGAATACAATTTCAGCTGTAATTATAGTCAGTTATTCTTTCCAGCAATTGGAGACTTTTGTATTAAACTTCATAACTTTTGATGGTACATATTTCGGAACCACCTGATTGTATATATACGATTTCTTCTTCTTCTTTCATTCTTTGTTAAAACGTAACTTATTACATCGTGAATATTAGATGATCTCAAAGTTGAAGCGTTTGTTAATCCATTCTTGTTAAAACTTTTGACCGATTAGTGGGGGAAAAAAACAACAAAAATACAAACAAAAAAAAACAACAAAAACAAATAAATATTTGCTATTTACTCTGCAAATACAAGTCTCATTAAAATAGTTTCATTTATTTATGTATTCATTTCATTATTATTATTTTGTTCAGTGTGTAACTTATACTGTATACCTCGAAAGTCTAACCCATCCGATAATAACAAATATGGATATTATTTATTTGAACTTGATGACGCCATGTTAACATCTGAAATAAATGATGATTACACTGTTTTGCACCTCATCTCTTTCACCATGCTTACTCGTTAACGCGATTAACAGCCAGAGCTGAATTTCCGCTGTGTAACGTAACGCGCTAACGCGAGCAGTTGATCATTTTCACCATTTGAACACTTACAAAAGTAAGATTTGTGGTGTGAAAGCAGTCACTCGAAGCGCAGTTTTGACGTCAAATATGCGTTCATAAAAATAAATCATACACGTATGTTCATTTAATAATGATACTTAGGGTGTAGTAATTTTATAAAGCAGTACGCTAAACAAGCCATGTGGAATCCAAAATAATTTAATCGGATTTACAACGACAACATAATAATAATAATAATAATAATAATAATATTTATTATTATTATTTAATTAAACATCGAATTTGGCATGGTGATGAAATACTCAAAACAATGACGTAGCATGGGCAGGTCACAGGGACCTTTGGTTCACTACTGGACTAGCGGAAGAGGCTAGGGGATGGCGAATGTCCACGGGTTAGGGGGAATAAAACATTTGCCTTGCCCACGGCGCTGGTGACCAATGCCTCTGAGTCAAGATAAATAAATATATGCCCTACTACCATATTGATGCTACTGATACACTAATAATATTAAACCTTCTTATAATAAATGATGCAGTTATAGGGACGTTTTAATTCTTAAATTTAAATCTTTAAAAAAAAAAAAAATAATAATAATAATAATAATAAAATTATTTATTTATTTATTAGTTAATGCACCAAGCGTTCTTAAACCCCAATTCTGAATATTCCATTCTTGAGGAAAAAAGAAAAAGAAAATTCTGCAGCATTTCAGTTGTATCTGTTAGTGTGCTTAATATTTTTTGGAAAGTATACAAATGATTTTATCAGGTTATTAAAATCATTATCATTTAAATAACTGATTTCTTACATTAATCATAAAAATAGTGTATAAAATTAGCCTCTTGTTCCGTGCATACATGTATATTTATACAGCATATTTATGTTCTTTTTACAGATATACTCATAATACTAATTTACAAATATCACAACACTACAACAACCAATTCTGGACCTGTTTAAATTATAAGAATTTGTACTTTTTGAAATAAATAAAATTATCTTTGGGATCCTTTATGGGTGAATTACAGAACTTGGAAATCATTCTACTTTCCAATTGCTTGCAAAACAAATCAGTAACAACTATTGTATTTTACTTCAGTCTTTACTGTATTACAACAGTATGATATTAGATGGCAGGTTGTACCTAACTGCCCAAATCTACATTATTAACTATTTAATCAAAATTATAAAAAAAAAACCCAGACATATTGTAAATTGTTGCTTGCTATATTAGAAAAACCTTCAAGTTACAGAATATTGAAATATTTTTGTTTATACTACAAGGGAAGTCAAATCACTTATGAGTTCTTTGTTGTTTACAAGTCCAAGTTACATGAAATTACCCAGATTTATTCTGCATCGCTCTTCCTTTTTAAAAAAATATTGAATCTGTGAACCTCAGAGAGAAGCAAAAACATAAGTTATTTGCTTCCCATTACAGAGTAGTATGCTATTTTCAGTTTAAAAAATAGCACCCGTCAGTAACTTTGAAAGGAATCATTTTATACAAATGTTCCATTTAATATATATATACAGTACCCAATGCTTAAAAAAATACTGCATGCACAATTTGAAGACTACTACTATATGCTAGAAACTAACTTATTAGCTATAAATTAAATGAAAGTATACATCATACACCTATACCCTCTCTTTAAAACATTTTAAACAATTGTTTTCTTTATAATGAAATTAATTTCATCTCATTATCAAGTTTAAGAAAACAAAAAGGGTAAATTCATTATTTTGGGAAAATGGAGCATCAGTGAGTTTAATTATAAAGAAAAAGAAAGGCATCTTAGACGTGTAGACAATGATGATACATTCTACTATGTTCTAATATTTAATAAAGTGTGTGTACACAGTCATGTAAATAAACAGAACAACATTGATAACAAAACAATCTGTCTCCTCTGTAGCTGCTTGAGAAATGATTTGAAGCTGACAAAAGAAAACAAAGACAGAAAAATAAGGCTACATTTTATTTCATTGTTTGTAGTATACAACACCACCTGGTAATGTGGCAATACATGAGATGTATAATGTTTATATTAGCAATCAGCAAATTTACTTCACATTGTACCAACACAATACTGTCATTGGGGAATAGACTTGTTTTTAGAGTTACTTTTTAAAAAGCAGAAATTATAATTATAATACGGTTATCTGATTTCTTATATAACAAATGTGTAATGAAATTGTACATCATTAAAAAGTGAAACAGAAATGGAAATAAAAATGTAATTAAATAAACAAACTATTATTCAAAAAAAGAAAAGAGATCATAGACAAACTGATTTATCTATGCCAATGGAGAAATAGTTAATATATTTAAAAAAAGGAAGACAAATAAATTAATTTGGATTCTAAATACTGATAAAAACTTCAAAATAATTTTTAAAAACTAAATGAATAAAGAGAAGAAAGCAATTTAAATTCTGAACAGAATATGATTATTTTATTTCAAATGTATCCTAGACTGGATCAGTAGATGGAAATGGGAGTTACTCAAGTACAGAATCAGAGACATTTATTAGCTAGCAATTAAAATTAACTTGTTTAATTTTTACAGTTATACTTGCCAACCTCTTCCTCACAAATTTAGCATATCCGTAGTCCATAAGACCTATTTGATAGTAAACAAAATTTGTCAACTAAACATAAAAAGTCAAAACAAATTCATTAAAGAGGTACATTTATATGAGTGGTTTATGTTTTCTGTGTTAACATTATCATTTTATGGACTTATCAAGTTACAACTTTACTAGACCAGTGGCTTTGTTCATGTATATGTAACACATAAATATCTTAAAAAATAGCCTCTCCTTATCATAAGCTAGACTACATTATTTATGAATAGCAAAATAAGTACCATTTAGACAGCAATTTTCAGAATTCATTATTTAAAAACATCCAGCAGCACAATATCTGCAATATGTATAAATACATAATAATCTAAAAAACAAAACAAAAACAAGAAAAAAACAACAACCAAACAAAGCAAAATTACTATTATCAAAGCACTTTAAAAAGCAATGTAAATAAGTGAAGTACATTTTATACAATACACTTATATGAAGACAGATCTTTACAGGTTAAACAAAAAATACACTAGTGAAATAAAGATTCACAAAACAAAAAATACAGATTAAAAATTCATCCATCAATATATTTAATTTCACTATATTTTTTTTTTGATTACTGAAGTAGATAATAATGATTAACTCTGCAGTATGAAGCATAATGAAACACAAAATAAATTGCCTTGTATCAAACAGTAAATATTTTATACACGTTGATATATTAATATTCATGTTTATTTCCACAATAAACATCAACTGAAAACATTTTTTTTTTTGTCCACTATATTACTTTATAAAAATAACATACGTAAAATGTTTGCAACCTATTCATATTATTATAGTTATTTATTATTGCACAATCCAAAAAATGGATTCTCAAGTTGTTTAACTTTTTATTTTTATTTTACTTTAAACTGATATGAAGTTTTCTCTTTTTAGGTAGGTATTGCATTCTATAAGCTGAAAGCTGATATTAATAAAAAATAAAAAAAATAAAAAAAATAGAAACAAATGATTATTTTAATAACATAAGTGTATAAAGACACCAACATTAACCATTATTAGCAATCTGACTAGAAGTGACCCCCCAAAAGCCCACTAGCTTATCCAAAAGAAATGATGACAATGAAAATATTTATTTCATATAATTTTTCTGATAGAGAAAAATAAATACAGCACTTCTAAATTCACAGCTTCACTGCTGCCATTTTCAAATCCATATATTTCAAATCAGAATTTTTATGCTAAAAAAGTATTATAGTTTAAATAATATTACATTTTAAATAAGATTAAAAATCAATCAACATCAAAGGAGTATCATGACACAGCTAGCTGGCATTCAACATATACAGATAAGTAAATAAAGCTATGAAATGGAAACACACATACATGAAAAGTCAAATATTGACTAACCCACTATAACAAGGGTTCAGTTACTAACTAAAAAAAAAGGGAATGTTATGTTATGATCACTATAATTGCTAAATAAAAACAAAAGGAAATTGAGCATTAAGCAACACAAGCAGCTTAAATTTTGCAAGTACTACTACTTTAAATAATAGTATTTATACACATATATACATTTGTTTTAAATTTAAAAAAAAAAAGAATTCAAAATTTTGATTTGAATATGTTGTCTGTATAATACTAAAAAAAAAATAATAAATAAAATAATAATACTGAAAAAACAAAACTAGCTACATTCTTAAACTTTTTGGGGAAGACAACTGATTGCAGGTAATAGAGGCACAGTGAAGTATTATACACATAATTCCCCTTAATATTGTAGAATAAATAAAAACATCAAAATTAATACCAATCCAAATTTGTTTTCCTAACATGAAAAATATTAAGCTTTTACCCATCTTGTGTATTTGATTTATTTTTTTAATGATTTAAAAACGAAACTATATGCAAGAGAACCCTGAAATAATGAAATAACACTCTGGAGACATTTTATTATGATACATCTGAAAAAACTATTTAAAATATTAAGTAATGATATTTCAAATAAAAATCTATTTATTATAACTACAGTCAATCTGAGATCAACTTAAGTAAATGAGCTTAATTGTAACACTGTATTATGCCTAACAGTAAATAAACTGAACAGAAAAACTGAACTTCTGGATTCGTGTAATAACCACAAGACCGTAAATAATTATGTCAAATTAAATTGTGGGGTTCTGTAACCAACTACCCTAAGATTAATGCCAGTTTCACTGTTTCTGAAGAATATGTATTATTATTGTGGTTTTACCTGTTAACAATTTCTTTTATTATTATTATTTTTTTAAATTATACATAATATTACTGGAATGATCAAACCTGGTTACACAAAATCACCTACATTCTAAAGAGTTAATAATGTCCTTTTATATTAAAAATTTTAAAGAAAGAAAAAATCTCTTCATTTTTGCATGAACTAGAACTAAATCTTCAAGCTTTTTCCTAAACATTTGAATTGTTTTTGGAATGGTGTGCCTCACCACATTGTTTAAAAAAAAAAAATAATAATAATCTCTTTGGAAACATATTACTTTTTGTTTTTTGATTTTTAACTTCTTGTCATTTCAATGAAAGTTTTATCCATTTATCTGTACAACTATTAACAAAGAATACTTGCATAGATAAAATATGGACCAGAAATGTTAGTTACTTTTAAATCATTGTTGACAGACTAAAGATCTGTTTAAATGGACAGAACAGTCTAAGTGATACCTATAAATTTATTACTCAAAAGATAAAATTATATAATTAAAAATAATAATGATAATAAATAATTTTATTTAAAGAAAAAACTAAACCACCTTTAAATCTTATGAATATGTATATGTGTATATATATATATATATATATATATATATATATATAAAAAGCAATCAATAAAATTAAAAGCAGACTAAATGTGGAAATACTTAACATTCCTAATAAGAAATGAAATATATATAAACACAACTTCATCTTGGCAAGAAATTCCTTATTTAAACATTTCATTACTTATTTGAAAAAATTAAAAAAATTAAAAAAATAAATAAATAAAAACAATGAAATGTCAGAAAAAATGTTTGCCTTCACATAGCAATCATATTTAAACTTACAAATCATGAGATACTCATGAAATCCTCTACCACCAGTCTTGGTAATATTTTTAACAATTTCAGTGAAAAAAAAAAAAAAAAAAAAAATTCTAAATGCGGTTGATAAATTCTCACTAACATTAACAACAAACAATCAAATTTTTGTTACTGAAATCTATGTCAGTTAAATTAAAAAATTTCTAGGTTTACTTGTTATGATCATTTTTGAAAATAAAGATTATCACTGGCTGCAGATCTAAAATTAAAACTGAATTTTAAAGACTGAAATACTTAAAGAAATTATAAAATTTCCTTTTTCTGGAATATTAAATTTTAAAAGCATAAAATGCTGAGCTAATACAGAAAAATATCAAAATGTATTAAAGAGACATAAAATGAACATTAATTTTAAGTTTGATATATAAAGAAGATCAATATATAAAACTGGAAAACAGGAGCAATTGACAAAATTATCAGGGCAATATAAAACACACACAGAACATGCAAGAAAAATACAAATGAAATATTTCCAAATTAGTAACACAAGAATTAAGAACATGGATATTTTCAATTTAGTAACAGTTAAAATAAAATTAAGGCAGAAATGAAAAATTCACATGTACCAAATAGTGTAAATTGTTTATTTATTTAATTAAATAAAAAAAAAAAAAAAAAAAAAAAAATAATAATAATAATAATAATCTGAATCGTAATTCAGTCTTTCATTAGCATTTTATAGAAACATTTTTTTACTTTAACAACTGAAATTCTGATCCTGTTATATAAGATGTACTTTAATTAAATGCAATAAGACAAAATTATTAAACATTACAAACATTACAAAATATTCTGATAGAAACAAATTAAAAATAACTCAAATTCTATTAATTTCTAAAGGAATAACAATAATTAATTGAATTTCTGGAGCTTTTACATACTAAACAAATACAAATGTATTTTCAAATTAGCAGAAGACAATACCTGATTATTTACAAATCATTTGAAGAAAAAAAAATGGAAACTATAAAAATAAAGAAATGATATAATGTAGCAGTAAACTTACCAATATATGGTTACCAACAATTAAGATGCAAACTGTCAAAGTAAATATTTTAAAACAATATATAAAATATCTGCAGAAAACAATGTACATAATTTTGCTTTTAAATGTTCTTAAGCAAAAATAATAATATATTCATAATAAATCATGACAATAAAGAGGCAGAAATAAAATACCTGCTGTCTCCCATGTAAAATGTATTTCTAGTATAGTTACAAAATACATATATATAAAAAAAAAAACATAACTCCACATCAGCACAAAAATTTTAAAGAAAAAAAAAAATTGTAAGATATTCATTAATACTGACAATTATTTAAAACATAAATCATCTAAAAAAAAAAAAGCCCATAAATAATAAATATCATAATAATAATAATAATAATAAATAAATAAAAATAAATAAATTAATATCATTTAGTTGAAATATCAATTTTTCCTCTCCAACATAAAATCACAATTAAAGATCTAATAAGATGTATTAACCTAACCAATGATTTTTTTTTATTAATGGTGATATACAACAGAGATTTTGAGCAAACTTCAAAGACAAAAAAATAAAAAAATAATAATAAAAAAGAAAAGAAAAGAAGAAAATTAACTGCAGTATTACCAGTACCGATTTCCACAAAAAACTTTCAGATATGTCAATAGATTTCAGTGGTTTGACCCTTAAAATGTCTGTACTGGCCTTCATTTTATGTTAAAACATGAAAAGCCAAAACTGACTAAAAGAGTTACCATATCAATATTTTAATTCATCAAACCTTCAACTGTTTCATTTTATTATTATAAATTTAAACACACACACACACACACACACACACACACACACACACACATATATGAATTAAATCAAAAGGTCTGTTTGATATTAAGATAATTATAACATTAGTTGTAAATATTACTGCTAATTGTGTGAAGATATGAAATATCAAAGACTCATTCTTCCAAGACAGTTGGTCAGTCAACATAAAAACATTTCATACTACCATAAGTGAATTTCAAACAAACAGAATCCTAATGAAACATAAAAGTGAAGAATTTTTTTTTTTTTTTAAGTAAAATAAATAATAATAAAAAGAAAAAGAAAAAATTTGGATATATAAATTTCCTTTCTTGAATGACTAAATAAGTTCATAATTATTATTTTCATTATTTCATAATCTAATATATGATTTTCTGCATAGAATTCTTTAAAAAATAATCATTTTAATAATAATAACAAAATAAATAATAAAAACTGTTAGTGCTTTACAACATATGCAAACTACAAAAATCTTCAAAACAGTTACCATATATATTACACTATACTTTAATAGAAAAATGTCTATTTACAAATTTATCATACTTGGATGCCACAATGCATGTTACACAAATACGAATTAATACTTTCTGTTTGAAAATTTCCAAAATTCACTTTGGACAAAAATCAAACATACAAGAATCATTTATCAGCTGTTTGATACATTGATATAACAAGCTTTTGTCAAGAAAAGGAGCCAAGCAACATAATTATGTGGATTGTGTTAAATTACTTTCTCTTAACATGAAACCGAACTGAAGCAAGCATAAGCAATTTTCACATAAACCTTTGATCTCTATAAAGCTTATATATTAGTTATTACACACAGGCTTTGGCAGTTTTGTTAATATTCTTTGCATGTTTAGATATTATAAAATAATAGCATTAAAAAATATTTTAATCCAGTTTCATTGTCAAAAAATGTCTGAGACTGTGCCCATTACAAAAATTGCTGAAGGTTTGTGATGAAAACAGATTAAAAATAACCCAAATCATGTTAAATTCTAAAGGAATGACATTAATTAGCTGACATTCCTTAAATATTTACATATTAATTATGGGCTTTATCCAATGAATCCATTGTGCAAGTTTACATATTTAAATAAAAATGTATATTTTACATTGGCAAATTATCTCCTTCAACAGTTTTGAATTTTACATCAGATTTTAATTTTAATAAAAGGATGATAAAATCAAGTGATTGTTCAGCAACTTTCATTTAACTTTCCCATCCACATAAGCTTCATATATTAAAAAAAAATCCAAAAACAAATACAATTTCAGGGATGATTGGGTTAATGCAAAATTTGTAATAATAGAAATCTATTTTTGGTCCAGTAATACATCCAAAAAGATGCAAAATTCATCATTATGATTCTAAGATTCACATGGAAGATTGATGTATGGTATACAAAAATCATTTTTCAAGATGGAGACACTTGTTCTGTATTGAGCAAAACCAGCTTGCCTTTCTTCCTGTCAACTTTATCTCTGACTCACAGCTTGACGAACAGCTTAAAAAATAAACACAATTTAACTAAATACATCTGACAGAGATTGTTAATTTTTTAAAACAATAACAATTCATTAAAAATAGATAAAATTAAAATAAAATAAATTTCATCTAAAAATATTACTAAAAAAATAAATTCAAAATGTAATTAAAAACATCTTTTCAGTCATTTCTTTATCCTATCAGATTATTCAGTTATAAAATAACAAATACATCAGTCACATATAAAAGATGAAAATGTGTGTGTGTGTGTGTGTGTGTTATACTTAGATAGATCCATTGTTATACATATATAAGTTACATAGATACGTCAAGTGCATGTGCCTATATCTGTGTGTGTGTGTGTGTGTGTGTGTGCATTTATGCATATGTATTTATGTATGTATGTAAGTAATAATGTATTCATAAACATAATATCAGTTTTAATGAACAGCTAATCAAAACTGTTATTATGGTTGTCCAATATAAAGATAAATTTCTACCTTCTATGATTTCCAGCTTCATGTTTTGCATCTCTCTTCTTATTTCAGAGAGTATTTCTTGTTTGAGTTGTTCTAGATCGCCCACAGATCCATTCAATGTGCTCAAATTCTCCTGTCCAGTCAGAGAGGCATTCCTCCTAAATAGTAGATATTCAGTGTTTATAATATGAAAATAAAATATATATAAAATGAAATGTAAATTAATAAATTTAATAATAACATTAAAATAGTCATAAGAACAATAAATCTAATAATAATAATAATAAGAAGAAGAAGATAATAAATAAATCAATGTAACTGATCATAAACAACATAAAGAAAAACAGCACAATCCTTTGAAAGAATTAGTTGAAAACAATTTGATCTTATACTGACATTTTAAACTGTCATTCACAAAGCACATATACAGAGGTAATTAAATTTACTGTTAAAAATATTTGTTTTTGTAACACATTTGTATCAATGAGTAATTTTATAAATGTTTATACAAATATTTACTTTCTGATAGTTCTTGGTGATTCTGATCCATTTATCTGACTTGAAGCAGATGGTTTTTCCCATGGTTTTCGTTCTGTAACTGGCGCAGGTGGTGGCATGCCCTGGTCTCCTCCCCCAACCTGTGGCTGTAAAGATTTCAACCAATTCACAACACTAATAAAAAATTATGAAAACCATAGTATTTTAATAAATATATATTTTTAAATCTATAAATTGACATGAACAAAACATGTAGTAGCATATCTTAATCTGGTTGAAATAATTTAATGTAATTTCTGTATGTATAATTGAAACAGATACCCATACCATAGTACTGAAATAAACATATCTTAGTTGTGTAAATATCTGTATTTTAATAAGTTGATAGTCATTAAAATATAGGATTATGCATAGATCAATAATCTGCCTGTCTTTGTACCAGAGATGACCTATATTTCTGGATTTTTCAGTTTTCTGTATGTAACATATATGAAATAAACAATAAAAAGAAAAGAATGAAGTTGGTCTTCTATTAATTCTAGTTGTCTGGTATCTGTAATTTCAATTAAGACTAAAAGATGCAAATTCTTACTTTTTCAGTTTTGGCCTTTCTTTCTGCTAATTTTTTCTGCATCTCTGACAACATATCTCCCATCCCACCTCCACCACTGCGACCAATTGTTCCAGTATTTGAACTTGTGTCTGCCAGTTCCTCAGGCTAAATAACATAAAATCAATAAAACATTAATAAATGAACATTTATTTTATTATAATAATAATAATAATAAGAGTTGATTAATATACAGTATTATATGAATCAATACTAATTAAATTATTTTAGACTATTTACAAAATTGATTACACACACACAAAATAAAATGTCAGATTTAAACAATTTGTCTTTTGTGGATGGGTTTTATTTTTGAAAGAACAAATTTTTATTTATTAATATTTTATATACACATAAAATAAAATGTTTTTGAAAGCATAACTTTTTAAGATGTATTGCATTATTTATTAGATTATGCAGTATTATTCTGCCTTTCTAATTAAAGAAAGGAAAAAATAAAGAAAAAAGGAAATTCTATCAGTAACAACTATTTTTTTTTACATTTTAGCTAATTGAAATACAGTGATCTTCAAATTATGAAAAGTATCTGTTACTAACATAATTCAAAGATTTCAACATATTTACTTTTACAACTTTCTTCAATTTTGCATTCTGCAAAGCTGATGCAAGTCCACTGGCATTGGTTCCCCCACATGATGAAGATACAGGAGGGAGTGGTGGAGGTCCACAAGAAGGTGGAGCTGGGGGAGCAGGAGGGGCTGGTGGTCCACCAGAAGGTGGAGCTGGAGGAGCTGGTGGGGCTGGAGGTGCAGGAACTGAAGCAGGTGGTGCTGATGCTGAAGGAGCCATTGGACCAGGTTGTGCAGGAGGAGCCTGTGGTGTTGGAGGATGACCTGGTGTTGGATCATGTGTTGGGTGTGAGTCTCGCATTATGGGTGCTGAAACAGGAACAATGATTTTTATATTAAACTTTAAAGTAATTTTCATTCAAAATAAGAGAAGCATTTCACCTTGCTAAAGAAACAAAAATGATTGATATAAAATTGTTTTAAATAAATTTCAATAAACTTTTAAAAAATAAATTTCAGTAAGGTGAATAAAATTATAAATCAACTGTACATATTTTTACTTTAGATAAACTTTTATCCGTAACACATAACTAAAAAAAAAGATCTTACAACAAGAAACATGATTTATTTATTTAATTATATTATGTACAAAAATGCATACCTCCTCCACCAGAATGTTGTCTTTTATGGACCTGGTTATCTTCTCTATGTATTCTGGAAAGAAAAAGACTGTATCCATTCATTTTTGGTTTTGACAGACTAAACATCACTAACAATATCCAACAGAGATCAAACAACAAAATCACAAAGTATACACATCAGAAATTTACTAAAATTAATTACACATCTGAAGGATGACTAACTGAAATTATAAATAACTTTTATGAAACTGAAATAATTCATCAAATACAAATTGTCCCAACTATTTCCTTGACTAAAAACACAGGAGGTCCAGGTTTTTGGTGTAGACACAAACAATCTTACGCATCCTTGAATTTCCTTCTCAGCTGGCCAGGTGAAAATGCCATATTTATGTTGAGGGATATTAAGGTGTGTGTATGTAAACTGAATTTTTCATCAAGAAAAATAAAAGTCTGTCAAGGTTTGGCTTGAGTAAAGTTTAACTGGTAAACAAGACAAATCAAACATGCACACATTCAGGCCAGACAGAAGGTAGCTAGATTCAGAAATATGTCCTGAGGAGTTATTTTCAAGAGGTGATACATTAAGGCTGGTGAAAAGGTTGGTAATTTTTGTCAGTTAATATGATAATATTAAACACCAAAATTATATTTTATATAATTAATTTTGTTTATTTATTTTTTACTTTTTATAAATAACCTTCTTACAAATTTGCTGATGATAATTGTTTATAACGTGAGAAAAAGAGTCTTCTTTCTTAATAAAAAAAATAATGAACATATTGATAATGTAACTTTCAGATACCAACTTTATACATATTAAATATTATTTTATTAATATTTGCTTGTAATATAAATTTTTAATTTTTTTTTTTTTTTTTTTTTTATAAATTAACATTATATGAGAAATAAGCAATAAATTGTTTGAGGACTTTTTGTTTTGTTTTAAAAATGTAAAAAAAAAAATTATAAAAAAAATAAAAAACACAAAATCTGAAATGCAACTAAAATACAGATTTCTTGCAATATTTATGAACACAAATGATAGAAAAAAAAATCTTATTTCATTAAATCTATCATAATTGTTTTAATAAATTTAAACACACTTATACATATGTATATTTTTAAAGAAATAATAATAAATACATAAATTGTAATAACAACAACAGCTTTCAAGACTCAAGTTTCTATTCTCATTTAAATAATTAAATTAACAAACAACAAATTAACTGTAGTGATTATGATGTTAATATGTACACAAACAGGATATACATCTATTATGAATCAGGAAGTTATTTGGTCTTAAATGAATTAATAAAAATAATAAACAAAAGTAATATCAGTTTCAAAATCTGAATATCTCTGTTAACATGTTCACTGTCTTAATCAAGATATCACTGTCTCAATTTGAATGATATGAAAATGTGCTAACTATGTCATAATACATTTTCTATATATTATTATAACAAATTAATAATCTCTGTTTTTATCATTTATATCAACAGCTTTACATTGTGACAAAAATAAATATACTTACATATTCTAGCATTTACTGCTATAATTAACATAAAAATACAATCAACATTTTCTCTGACAATAGTTACTGATTCTAATTAAATGATTATTTTAATATCCTTATATTTTAAATTTGGTAATGTTGAAACCAATATATGTTTTATTTAAGTAACCCTCTATTATATAATTATTTAATTGTTAAAAGATGAGTTGGAAAGGTTAATATATTTCTGCTTTTGAATTAGGGACTTTACATAATTTTGATATAGTACAAGTTTCTAACATTTTTCTGTTTTAAAAATATAATTCACAGAATATTGATGTAATTAAATTATACAGATATACTATTAAAATGAAATTGAATCAATTTTCCAAATCTTACTTACTATTAGCCAGTATTTGAATAGTTATACAAATTTAAGCCAATGTGTACATATAATACAGTTTTACTAAAAATTATTATTTAATTTGAAATAAAAATATTTATCATATAAACTTTCTTTTAAAACCTTTTAAAACAATATTACTATTTGTTTTAGTTTTCTAGAAATTTCAAAATTAATATACATAAATCTATCTCCCTCCATATAATAAGTAAAATTGCTAGGCAAGCTGAAAGCATTCAGCAATCTTTATTATGACGTTCTTTGTAGATCTTTTTGAAACTTTACCTTTCATTTTCAATGTCTTGTATGCCATCACTGTAACCTTGACCATGAACTTGAGATGGCATTGCTGATGATGGATTAGGAGCCACTGGTACAGTTGGTCGATAAATACCTTTTAAAAAAATATAATTTTTTTTAATCAAAATTATTGTTTAATTATAGAAAATGTTTAAATGATATACTGTATTGGTCTGCATCTGTTTATCTGCTTTTAATAATATTTTAAAATCAAAACAAATATATGTTTCCACATTATATGAAAAATAATGACGTTAGCTACATACATTTTTTTGTTTGCATTTGACATTAAACAAATAAAAGAAATTCATAGTGTTTACAATTTACTGACTGCTTAGGGCTGTGCATTTATAAAGAAATAAAAATTATAGTAACCCTGATATGTTACAAAAACTCACATGGTACACATAGATACTGCATAAACAATTTTTGAATTTATTATTATTCTGAGTTCAAACAAATTTAACTAAGTGGAGAAAGAAAATCATCAGATATTTTTCTCAGGATGACTGTTAAATTTTCAAACATGTTTTCTATTTTTCTGCATAATCAATAAGCAGCAAGGGATTTTTTGTAAGACAAGGGAAAAAAAAACAAAAAAACACATTTGAAACAACCCAATGAAAATCCAGATTAAACACTCACTGTTTAAAGTTTCTAATGCTGTTAACATGGCATGAGCAAAATTTTCAGCTTCTTCTTTGCTGGCAAAATTTAATCCATAAACTTGTCGACTGTCTCGCCATTGATGGAAAGTGGGTGTGGCTTGATTGTACTTCAATCCTTTCAAAACAGCACAGTTTATAACTACCTGAATATAAATAATAGTACATACATTCATGTTAAGTTAGTAATCTAAAACAAAGTTTAATTAAATAAAGTATAAATATTAAGATAACAAAATTCCTGCTTTCACCCTCTAATAAAACAGAAAAATAGACAGAACTTCAAAGTTATTTCACTTAATTAATTAGGAATGAATCCTACTCCGATTTCATAACTGAGGCATATTACTATGGGACTAACAGTATTAAATAAGATTTAAAACCTTGTATGTTTAAACATTAGCTTTGGACAGCTAAGAAGACATATTTTAATAATTTTACCTCATGATCTTGAAGCTTTCTTCCAACCACTCTGAAAGTGTTGTTGACAGAATGTTGATATATCTGAACCTTGGAAAGGCCCTGGGTTGATCCACTGGGAACCCATTTCTTGTTACCATCATCATATACCATAACAGAAGCCCTAGCGGCCACAATGGGCACTTCACTGAAAACAAAATAAGACTAAATAAATGTTTAACAAAAGATCAAATTAATAATATATACTGAATAGTAAACTTGTTTGTAGAATACACATAGGATGTGTTAAACAGAAATAAATGTATAAATTAATAAGTTTAATCTTAATAATTATAATGAAAGTATGTCTCAAAAATGTTACTTTTTCTTTCAAAATCCCAATGCAAGTACTAAAAAGGTATACTCAGTCTGTTAGGATATTTGATTTATATAAATAAAAACAAAATGTCATTAAAAAAGATATAATTTTATTTCAGAGAGTGTTATCCAGTTTAATTTTGAGAAAAAGGGCAAAATACACATAATATAAAAAAAAATATATTCAAACATACAAAAAAAAGCAACACCATTACAACACTCATATTTAAAGAGTTATAAAAGAATTAAAAATTAATATATCTAAAAAAAAAAATAATAATAATCAGAATAAAATAAAATAATTAACAAGCATTTCAATATAAAATATAAAAATTAGATTTTATGCTTAATGATTATATACAGAGTGGCAATCATCTTTATATCAGGTTAATGAAAGTTTGCCCTCAGGTGAAATCTTCTAATTATTAAATTAATATATTTGGTTACTGAATAATTGCAATTAAATTAATCCCTGTTATTTCCCTATTATGCTCACAATATTAAATGATATATACCAAATCATTTTGAATGAACAACAAGTTGTTTTTATTAAATTAACTTTTTAATTTGCAGATTGATGGTTTTATCAATTTCTAAAGAATTTCTGAAGAATTATATTAAGTCATATTGTTATCTATCATACTTTAAAATGCAAAAGCTAAAACATAGGATATTTTTGTTGTTTGGCAGTATTTCTTGAGTTTAATTAGTAAACTTGTTTGTAGAATAGCTGTTTTGATCTCTGTATAATCTATTTCCTGGCAATAAATATCAACTGATATCTGTAGAGCTACTTTTTGAGATTTAGTTCATGTGTTCTGAAGTATGGGAAATACAATAGTGTCTGTAAAAATTGTTATTTTTAACTTGGAGACACAATCTGTAATTGCTGGCAGGAATGGTCTCCATAATACATTAGAAATATTGTTGGGTTTTTTAAGGTTATAATTTACTCTGAAAAGTATAAATACTGACAAACAATTACAGATTAGCATTTATTTAAAAATAATAATAATAAAAGTAATAATAATAATAATAATAATAATAAAAAGAATAATTTAAAAAGAAAAATCACAGTAACTACAAAAGTGAGTTTTGCCTTCAAATATCAGTAAATGTCTGCATAAAAAATTTAAGTGATATCTGTTAACAGGGAAAATAAAGATTGGAAAATTAAATACTTAATAATATTTCTTTCTTTTTATCTTTTATAAAAAGAAAAGAATGTTAAAAGTGCTGAAATAGTTGATAATACTGAGTATTAAAAATCTTTTTGCAATAAATGTCATTTCATGAAGCTCTAAGACAGTCACATAAACTAATGGCATCCTATTTGAATGATTGATTACTTTTAAGATTAAATATAGCTGAAAATGTTCAGTAATGCATATAACAATATTAAATATAAAAAATAAAGCTCTGCCAAATGTTGTTAATTTAAACAGTAAATTCCAAGTGAAGCGTGCAAAACCCCTAGACATACTTGATTTATTTATTGCACATGTTTGCTGGTGATGTAAAACAGATATGTATTCTGTTAAGTTAAGCCTACATGAAGTAAGTGCCCCTGGAATGGAGAGGGTGAACTACTATTAATCTTTAATGAAGATAACAATATACTGGTCTGTTCTTCTAAATATATCAACAATCAATATTTTCAATACGCTCTGCCAACATGGATTAATGTGTTAGAGAAACTTCCTAATGCAAAACAACATACCAGGTTCACAATCTTATACATCAGTTCTGAAAATAATTTACTGAAATTCCTGAGCAGTGCAAATAAAAATCTCTTTTTCAAGATGAGTTCTTTTGTTTTTGCTTTTGTTTCTATTTTGTTTTGTATTGTTCCATCTGTTTTTGCTTGAAATTTATAATCCTGAAAAAAAGAACAACAGCAAAAAACCACAAAAACCCTACAAAAAATCCAAGTGGTATAGATTTTCTCTGTGCCCTATTAACTAAATCATAGCTGAAAGCTAACTAGAAAATAAGATCAAATCATGAAGATCAGTGATTTTCTGTTATCTTATAAACATGACTGTAGATGCAAAACAATTTTTTTTCTTTTTCTTTGTTTTGTTTTAAAAAAAAGAAATAAATTATATGTAAGCCTTTTAGAGGTACTTTTTATATTTTGATTCTTATTATCCATTATCTAAGTTAACATTACACTGAGAAATATCACAATAAAATCCACAAAACATTTTTTTAAAAATATCTTCTGATTCAATTAGTGCAGAAATTAAGTAATGCATAAAGTAACTACGTAAAAAATATATATATTTGTCATAATTAAACATTTTGCCAAATGTAAATGTTTATTTCATTTAAAATAGGGACTTTATAAGTTTATGGATTGAAATAGGACTTCGAAATAGGAAAGAAATCTATTTTAACTGTTACAGACTATTTTTACAACATCTGCAAGTACTACATACAAATTCAACCATACAAAGTTAAATCAATGAACATTTGTTTAACAGTAACAACACATTTTAAATATTAATGGTAATTTTACAGTATACAAATTCAACCACACAAAATTAAATTAATAAACCTTTGTTTAATAATAACAACTCCTTTTAAAATATTAATTGTCAATTTACAGAATCCAAATTCAACCATACAAAATTAAATTATAAAAATTTGTTTGATAATATCACATTTTAAATATTATAAGTAATTAAATGTCAAATATTAGTTTTTTCTTTACTGATGAATTAAAAGAAAATCTAATGCAACATTCCATGTTTTATTCTCATCACTTACAATGGGGCACTTAATTATATAAAAACAGAAACTAAATCACAAAAACATTTCCATACATTAAAAAAATAAATTAATTAAAAAACACGTCTTTTTCTCTTATGTATAATTAGTAGTAGCAGAAATAATATTAATAATAAATGTTCAGCTTTTTTTTCCCCATCTTCTTTGTAACCAGTATTATACACTGTCATGAACAGGAAGAACATTCTGAATGTTTTAATTCATAAGTACTTGTGAAATTTCACATACAACAATTAATTTATGTAGCTCAAAAAACTGAAACAAAGCAATACTAACGGTGACAATATTCACTTCCTTGTACGTTAATAATACTTTGTTAGGGCAGAATAACATTATTATAACAAACACTATTATTCTAATATCTTTCTTTTATATCAGTTTTATAATAAACCTCAATAAAAAATGAAAAGATAATGATTAAAGATTTTTACTTTTTTTTTCTTCTTTATTTATTTATTATTATTAAAAAAAAAAAATTTTTTTTCTTCTTTTTTTATTTTTTTTTTAAAGAAGTTTGGCTTTAAAACCAAACTTGTATGTTTATAAAAATAGATAAATAATGTCAAATTCATGTCAAATTTATGTATTTACTAAACGAAACGAAATACTGTGCAAGTGAATTCAGAATTCTCAAAATACATGCATTACAGGTACAATAAAACCATGAACATAAAATGTTGGTCTCACAAAACATACAGCATGTAAAAACCTAATAATATTACAGAGAAGCCATTTAATTTCAAACAGTTATGCTGATCACATATTTAAATGTGCATATTTATAACTGTCTGTGTGTAAGCATGTTCTGTTTATAAATGACATTATTTCATTAATATTTATTTAAATATAACCATAAAGCTATATCATAAAAATTCACATGTAAAAGAAAAGAAAAAAGGCATTACAAGCTCAATGTGTCCCTGTATTGATTTAAACATATACATGAATCATCTGTAAATATATTTGCAGATCTGCAGTTTATTTAACACTGACTCTAAAAAAAACCCATAAAACACTCTGTCCAAAATTATTTGCATCCATAAACTGATTAAACCAAAAACAAAATGTTTTCTCTAAAGGACAAATTTTCGAGATTTATATATATGTGGCTTTATCACATGTTAATTTACTTTGAAGATAAGACAGTGAAAACTATCCCTTGAGGACAAATTATTTTCTCCTTCATTAGCTTTAATCTAACTACAGACAAAATTAATAATGAAATATGTTACCAAATTAAAGAAAGAACTATTACTTATAACATGTAAAAAAAAAGTGCACAAAAATCATATGACATTTAAGTTAAATGGATGATATATCTGCACACTGACCATGGTTATGTTACTTTCAACTTTTCACAAAACAAAATCAAGTTTCCTATTTTAGCATATTAAGTCACAATGACAATGCAGACAATTCAATAATAGTACAATGATACCTGCATCTGAGAACAATCTTATCTTACATGAACATTTAAATTCAGGTGTACCTATCAGCTTACTCCAGTTAAAAACATTGTTATTGTTGTTTTAAGAATAGTATCATCACTGTTTCTGAATTAGTAAAAGTAACAACTTGTCAAGAAAAGGAAAAACAATTATTTTACAAATTTTTGTCTTATGTCAGAAATTTATTGTTTATTATTGTCTCTGTTCTTTATGATATTCAAGAATATTTTTTAAACGTTTTATATAATTATACTGAATGTGGGCAAAAACAGTGTTAAGGAGACACAGTTATAATATCACTAAAAATAGATACATTTTGTCAAATTCATGTTCTTTGGTTATCTAATTTTCAATAACTGCTTGGTTTTGTTGTGAATAAATGTGATATATATACACTAAAAATACTGTTTTGCAACATCCCTATCATTTTATTTCCTTTATTTACATTCAGTGATGCAAAATTTATTTAAAAACAGATCCTTTTTGAGCTTGCAGTCTGTAAGTGTGTGAAATAGTGGTAAAATAGCCAACTGAATTTTGTAAACAGTAATATCATATGCAAAGAAGCATGGGTTTACAGTCACTTGACATGATTGGCTAAAATCATGTATGGAATGTGTTACTGACACTTCAACGAATTCTTAACATAAAGTGAAATATACAGATAAGGTCAGGAATTCAGCTTTAATGATGTTGTTAATCACAACCAGTTATTCTCAGGTAGCTGAAGACAGTTTCATATAAAATCCAGTTAAATGAGAGTGTAGGTAATCTGGTACACTATTTAAAATATTTAATCTCTGATTAACCATTAATATAAACACACTGCATTTTTGTTAAACATATTTATTTTTCAAACCTTTCAACATTCAAGAAGTGTCATTCAAACTAGACATCTAGTTGACCTTTTTAAAACTGCAGTTAACTTCTAGCATGAATAATTAGATGACAAATCCTTCAGTTTATGATTTTGAGTGGACCCTAGTTGTCTAGTACCTTTTAGTAACAGACTTTTCTAATTTTTATTGTTTATGTTACAAAGGTCAGTTCTAACAGAGAGAATCTATCTTATTTAAGAACCAATATGCTGTCAAAATATGAAAATCTTTTTAAGAAATTCATGTAGTGGCTTATAAATTTAATAATAATTTTACATTTAAATGTCTCAAACTTTATTTGTATTATAATTTATAGTTGTACTGTAAACGAAGTAACTGAATTATTAGAAATTATTTTTTATAAAAGAAGAAGAAAAACAGTTTCATTATTCTTTCCTTTCCATGCTGAGAATGAATAACAAATAAACATAAACAAAAATAAACTAGGAAGGAATATTATCTACATCCACTGGGTGTATAGCAATCTAAGCTGGTTGAACTTTAACACACAAACAGATAAGATGACCGAGATGTCAGATCTTCCTTGATGTACCAGTTCATGTTATTTCTATTTTGAAATGAGACTTCAGAACTGTTATATGCACAACTAGAATCCTATCAACATTAAAATCTACAAACCAATAAATATTAAGAGAAAACTTATTATGTAATGTGATACAACCATTCCTGTCTTGAAATAGGACTTTAGAATTGTTAAATACATTATAACTTACTCTCAAAACAAAGTTAATTCACATAACATCAATAAATATTTAAATCCACTAATCTATAAATATTAGGAGAAGACTCTTTATTTTGTTCTATAATGTAGCAGTTTATATTATTCCTGTTTTGAAATGAGATGTTGTACCTGTAGCGTGTAGATGTATTATACCATACCCTCAAAATATTCTTCAATGATATAACTGATCATATTATTCCTATTTTGAAAAAAGACTTTAGAATTGTTAAATGCAATTACACCTTACTCTGAAAACAAAGTTTATTAAATTGAACATTTAAATCCATAAATATTAAGTGAAAACTCATGCCTTTCATATTATTCCTTTTTTCAAATGAGCCTTTTTAAGTGTTTTGTGTACATTTATTATACCTTAACCCTGAGAACAAACTTCTTTAAATTAAACATTCTAGTTTACAAACCCATAAACATTAGGAGAAAGATCATCACTTTCATCCCACAACTCATCCAAATCTTCATACTCTGGGTAACTTGGGAAATTTTGCATTCTTGCAGCTCCTTCCATAATGGTCTGGCACTCTGTTCAGCTTCAGGACCTTTTCACACACTATATGTACATGATATCATAGATAAAGGACCTTTGGTGCCAACAAGCTAAATATAGATTTGAAACAGTATCTGGTCTGTGGAAAGAGATCCTGAGTTCAGATTTCAAAGTGCCTTGACACCTAATATTTAGTTCTTCAAAATATTCAATTGTTCAACCTAATGGACAAACATATAAACATATAACCATATTAATATATTAAATTCATTCAGAAAAAAAAAGTATCTACTAAAATGATCATTTTACATGTTTGGAAATTTTTAGAAAATTCTTTACATGTCCTGTAAAATAGTTCAAAGTGGTCTAGATAAAGCTGCAGCAGCTCATGTAATAATAATAAAACATTCTGTTATAGGGTTGTTTATCAAGAACTGCTGAATAACACTAACAACTGTAGCAATTATTACTAAACAAATCTTAACGGTAAAAAATTAAATAAAACTAAACTTCTACAAGATATTTCATTTTTAAAAATCTGTCAAATTAAAATAGAAATATGAAAAAATTCAATTTATGTTTTTGGTCAAATTAAGAACTAGAAATTCTGTAAAAAAGAATACAATATTTATTCATGGTGAATATGTGCAATAAAAAGCTGTAATGCTATGGAGAATGTTTGGCATCTACCCATTTAAAACAAATCTGTGTAAATTAGTTTTGCACAGTTCATTTTCCAGATTTTCAGCTAAAATCTTACAAGATACACACTGACATAAAAACCTTTTTTGTAACAAAATGCTCAGATTATTTTCTAAGCACAGAATATTCTAAGTGTATTATCAACATAGCATTATATTTAACATTCTATTAGCTTATGTTTACATTCTACCAGATTAACAGTTTCACAAGAACAGACTGCTCAAAACATGCTATAACAATTTATAGCTTAAAACAAAGAAAGAAAGAAAGAAAAATTATATTTACTAAACGAAACGAAATACTGTGCAAGTGAATTCAGAATTCTCAAAATACATGCATTACAGGTACAATAAAACCATGAACATAAAATGTTGGTCTCACAAAACATACAGCATGTAAAAACCTAATAATATTACAGAGAAGCCATTTAATTTCAAACAGTTATGCTGATCACCAACATTTAAATGTGCATATTTATAACTGTCTGTGTGTAAGCATGTTCTGTTTATAAATGACATTATTTCATTAATATTTATTTAAATATAACCATAAAGCTATATCATAAAAATTCACATGTAAAAGAAAAGAAAAAAGGCATTACAAGCTCAATGTGTCCCTGTATTGATTTAAACATATACATGAATCATCTGTAAATATATTTGCAGATCTGCAGTTTATTTAACACTGACTCAAAAACAAAACCATAAAACACTCTGTCCAAAATTATTTGCATCCATAAACTGATTAAACCAAAAACAAAATGTTTTCTCTAAAGGACAAATTTTCGAGATTTATATATATGTGGCTTTATCACATGTTAATTTACTTTGAAGATAAGACAGTGAAAACTATCCCTTGAGGACAAATTATTTTCTCCTTCATTAGCTTTAATCTAACTACAGACAAAATTAATAATGAAATATGTTACCAAATTAAAGAAAGAACTATTACTTATAACATGTAAAAAAAAAGTGCACAAAAATCATATGACATTTAAGTTAAATGGATGATATATCTGCACACTGACCATGGTTATGTTACTTTCAACTTTTCACAAAACAAAATCAAGTTTCCTATTTTAGCATATTAAGTCACAATGACAATGCAGACAATTCAATAATAGTACAATGATACCTGCATCTGAGAACAATCTTATCTTACATGAACATTTAAATTCAGGTGTACCTATCAGCTAACTCCAGTTAAAAACATTTGTTATTGTTGTTTTAAGAATAGTATCATCACTGTTTCTGAATTAGTAAAAGTAACAACTTGTCAAGAAAAGGAAAAACAATTATTTTACAAATTTTTGTCTTATGTCAGAAATGTATTGTTTATTATTGTCTCTGTTCTTTATGATATTCAAGAATATTTTTTAAACGTTTTATATAATTATACTGAATGTGGGCAAAAACAGTGTTAAGGAGACACAGTTATAATATCACTAAAAATAGATACATTTTGTCAAATTCATGTTCTTTGGTTATCTAATTTTCAATAACTGCTTGGTTTTGTTGTGAATAAATGTGATATATATACACTAAAAATACTGTTTTGCAACATCCCTATCATTTTATTTCCTTTATTTACATTCAGTGATGCAAAATTTATTTAAAAACAGCTCCTTTTTGAGCTTGCAGTCTGTAAGTGTGTGAAATAGTGGTAAAATAGCCAACTGAATTTTGTAAACAGTAATAACATATGCAAAGAAGCATGGGTTTACAGTCACTTGACATGATTGGCTAAAATTTTAAGCACAAACATGTAGTTACTTTCAGGAAAGGTCTGGAAGATAGAAAAGATCAGCTTCATTCCATTTGTCTAAATTTAATGCTGGTTTAATCAAATGCATGTTTTTTTGCTGAATTGTTTTCTCTTTCTGCACAGATCTCAGCAAATTTAAACAAATATCTTTTGAAATGTTCTGATGTCTTCATAACACTATTCCCCATGTTATAACAGATAATAAAAAAAAGAAAAAAGAACATGTCTCTTGACATGTACATATGTATATGTAAAAATAAGTAATTCAAGAATATGCATTTCCAAACTAAAACCCAACAAATACAAGGTGGTTTTTTCTGACTTTAACAATGTCCAAAAAATAAATAAATAAATAATATTTTAAAAATTAAAATCAAGACTCTACAATCCATGCTTTTGAAATATCTGGACATTTCAAAATGTACCTGCTTTAGAATATCATATCATAGCATTTTTTGTGAACTGATTCAAAGAAAATCTAAGAATGGTTCATTTTTGCATCATCTGCTTGTCAAATGTTCATATTTTTAAGAAAGAGAAAAAGACAGCATGGATTTTCCAAATGGTTTTGGAGTGAAACATGCTTTAAAAAAAATACAGTGTAGGATGCTTTTATGTGCAAATCATTCTGCAAAATTACTTTTCATATATATATATATAGAACCATTCTGAAAAACAAAAACTTTACAGTAACAGAAATAGTCAGTCCATAATATCAATTATCATCATTGATTCAGTCACTTTTCAGCAACAATGACATAAAATGTAGGAATCAATTATTATTATTATTATTATTTTGTTTAAGATTGGGAAAAAGTTATTAGTATATATTTCTACACATTAGTTAGTTTAATATATTAAATTTATTCCATGCAATATATCTGTGTACACACAGTTATATTAAATTTTTATATTTTAGTTTTTACATAATAATCAAGATTTGATGCATTTGAAAAAACATTATATTGGAAGTTTGTGTGCATGTCTTTAAATAAAACAGCAATAAAATTCAAAGAAAAAAGAAAAAGTCAATTTATTAATCTGTTGATCTAGAAATTTAAATTTATAAAGCTTGCTCTTATGTACAATGTGTAAGTTACTGTAACAACTTAACAAGGATCAAAGAAATAATAATAATAAAAAATAAATAATAATAATAATAATAATAATAATAATAATAAAATGTAAAGTTGAATTCAATTTCAAGTTACTTTTGAATCCATGATTCAGGACACGCACTGCTAACAGAAAAGAACAGAACATAAAATCTTGGCTTTAACAAAAATGTTGAAAAAAATTAGTACTGTGTATAGGTGTCATATTATTGATCGAAGTTGGGTGCGGTCTGCAGACTTACCTCATGATTTTTTTTTTTTCTTTGATTTTTCTTGACAGTTCCGACCTAGAACTGTATCTTCAGAACTAGTAAAACGTTTATTGAAGTTTAGTTCTTAACCTTGTGATATAATTCCTTTATAGTATAATATATATATATATAGCGCACCAGGATAACCAACGCTTCCCAGCTGAAATGATCTACAACTTAGCTGTCAGTTACCGATCAGACAAATCACTTCCTTTCTCGCCGCCATGATAAACCATTTATTGCAGAATTAGAATTAAAATATATTTAAAAAATCTAATATTTTTGCCTACGTATGTTTTTAAAAATTATACGTTGTCCATAAAAATATTATATGTAGGAAAAGGATTACAATTATATTTTTTCTTACTATTATATAGTTTAAAATACGAATTTTTATATTTACTGCGCTACTGAAGTAAATAATAATAATAAAAAAATAATAATAATAATAATGTCTGACCGTTATTTGTTACTTATGGCGCTATAATATATTATTATTGTTGTACCAGTCCATCAGTGCGTAACTGCAACGACTGATAATTGGTCATTTGTTTATGAAATTGGGAATAAAAATGTGCGTAGCATAGCTCTGAAATCAGTTTTTCTTTATCAAACGAAAAACAGATGGTTTAAGTTGTGTTACTTTTTAAGATTTTTAAAGACATTATTAAAATGACTTACCTTTCTACGTGGGAAGAATTTGCAAAAGCAGCAGAAAAGTTGTATTTGATTGATCCTGCTCGAGTAAGTATTAACATCTTCATTCGAAAAGGTTTTGAAGTTTCCCTTTCGAAGTTTTATAATCCAGCGCTTTTGGTGTTTTCAGTTGTGCTTTCAGCTTTAAATTTTATTATCTTGTTTCGGACTTTGAATTATTTTCATTTTATAGTTTGTACTGGTTTTAAAAGCTGATTAAAGTCAATTATAATTTTGTGGGGGGAATAATGAGATTATAAACATTTAAAAAGTAATCGTGATGACTGGGGTGCAGGATGAAGATAAATTTAAAATTCAAACAATATTTCTTCGACGCCAGAACTTTAGAAAATAGAAATATTTAAATAGTAGATTTTGTTCAATACATTTTGTTCAATACTGTAGACTAGTTGAAATACGAGTAACTATTTTCTGCAGTATATTTAAATTAATTTTAGTCTGAACAATATTCCTTTTTAGTGCCGATTTACAATAAAATACCGTCATTGTGATGGGAAACTTATCCTGAAAATGACAGATGACAGAGTCGTAAGTACTTTAATATTTTTAAGTCAATTTTGATATGTATATATATATATATATATATATATATATATATATATATATATATATATATATATATATATATATATATGTATGTATGTATATATACACGTGTATGTGTTTTATCTACACATTTAATCATATTTTTCTGACATTTCATTCAAATTATTTTCATACTACATCAGATTTTTGAAGACAGTGATAACACTTGAGCATTCTCTATAAATTTGCAATATGTGGGTTTTAATGTTACTTTTTTTTGTACTTTTAGTGCTTACAATACAGAACTGAACATGCACAAGATGTTAAAAAATTAGAGAAACTGACAAGTCAGTTAATGAGACATATGGCTTCAAAGGAAAAGTGACATCTTTCTGCTGAAAAAAGCTGAATTAACTCATGTCATTTATTAGCACACAGTGAAAATGTGCAGTCAGAAAATATCAACTGTCCTTTTACATTCTGAATAAATATGACAAAACCTTTGTTCTGTATTATATTTAGATGTTTATAATCCCATCATTGTTAATAAAAGGTTTCATGCTGATTTTGTAGCATATTTTTCCAAGTTAATTTTAATTGTTTCCTTCTGAGATGATAATATAAATAATTAATTGGGTTACTCGTATCTAATAGCTGGAAACAAATTTTTAATAGGCCTTGCTGCAGATTAGTTAGGAAAGCATATTTTGCCATCTTTAATTATAAATCAGTTGTGGACTCAGTATGATGAAATAATAGCCCAGCCGATTATTCCAGAATGTTTTATTAATTATTAAATTTGATGGAAACTGATTCTTTTCAGATTCTATTATTTAGCATAGTGATGGTTTCCATTACTTTTCCTTTATTATCATTATTTAGGTTTTTATTTAAATCTGTCCTGATAATGTACATGCTATAACTAGTTTTTTTTTTCCTTTTAGCATCATTTTTAATTTGAAAGCCTATCCTTTCAAATAATTTTGTGAATACTGAGAATGATGAAAATTACGTTTGTAACCATTTTAACATTCTGTCAATGAAATTACACTATATATTATATATATAAAAAATGGGACTTGGGCTCAAACATATTCTATTATTTTTTTGGTGGTGAAGATCTACTTCAATGTTTTGAGTAATATATCTGAATTATTTTTTAATTAGTAATATATTTTAAACATTTCTTCAAAGGTATTCAAATTAAAATGTTGAAATAGAAGTAATAGTTTAAAAAGGTCTCATTTTACTTTTTTCTAATCCACTGCACCATGATCAGAACTTGACTAACTGATCAAATTTTTAGCAGATATAAAGACCATTTAAAACTGACAAGTTTATTTATCATTACATAATTGAATTGTATTTACAAAAATACCAATATTAGAATGCACATGCAACATTTGTTTTAAGCATAAAATTTCAATTAACATTGAATAACTATTCACAATTAAATTAACCACAGCGAAATACACCTTTAATAAAAAGATACATTTTTTTGGTACATGTTTACTATGGTTTATTATAAACACAGCAACACATTTTTTTTATTTTTTTAAATTCAATAAAATGAATTGTTTTGTTTAATGGGAAAAAGAGTTGGACAAATAGTTATGAATACAAATTCTAATAAAGCAAATATAAGAAAATGCTTAAACAAAAAAGTTATTTCAAATATCCAACCCAAAAATATATTGAATTATTAATTTTTTTTGGTTACATTCATTTTTGTTATATAAATAATTTAAAAAAATTAAATAATGTCTTCTCCAATTATTAAATTGTTAAATTATTACCAGTAAATCATGACTGAACCAGAAATGGTTAATACTGAAGTCAATTAATAATCTGGCATAGTTTTCACCTTTGTAATAAATTATTTTTTCAACAGAATTAAACAAATTATTTGGAAATTATTTATATTAAATGTACATTAAAAAGGAAACCCTAAATAAAGCATCAAATCCAAAAAGATTTTACTAAATATTTTCTAAAGATTACATATCAATAACAAATCAATTGCTACTCTTCAAATCCTAAAGAATTAAATATACCTACACAATAACATCTGCACCATAATCAACTACTACTTGTTTGTGAGAGTTCTATGTAAAATAAGGGTTAATCCACATGATGAACAGATTAAGTATAACAGCTGTTATCAGAAAGCTACCCTTGTTTATTTACTTTTCAAAATGTCTTCAGGTGAAACGTTTGGTGCAGTTTAACTACTGACAGAACCAGAAAATGTAATGGTTAAAAACCACCTGCTACACTTAAAAAAAAAAAGAATTTAAAAAAAGCTAGAATATAATATATATTCAACTGCTCTTCTTCAGCATCACTTTTTATGTGGCATCCTTCACAATTTTTTCCCAAACATTATATGATGTGTGAGCCACCAAATCATCGCTGGCTGCAGCAAGGCAACAGATAGTATCAAATAAAGACTTCTCTTGCTTCCTTTTGAAAAGCCATCATTTGTACTGTGAGGGAGAATTTGGATTTTCAAAGTTCTGACCTGAAACAAAAAGCATATCTTTTATAAAGATGACTTTAAGAAAAACATGTACACTTAATTTAAGAAGTAAAAATACATTCCACTACCATAAATGAACAATAATAACTATAATCAATTTTACACTTAGAATAAGAGCTTACAAAAAATTATAAACAGAATAGAAATTTATCATTTAAATATTTTTAATTTTACATGTACTTTTAAATATACTTACCAAGAAAAAGACTAAGGTTAGACTGAACCACAGAAGCACCATATAATATCCTGTTGTTTGCAAAATTAGACCAGCTAACAAACTACAAATCATACTAAAAAAACAACAGCAAATAAATAAATAAATATTATTAAATTATGTGAACAATTCTTAATATGAATGCTCTTTATTTTCAAAATTTGTAAAACTTAAAATTAAGATATACAGCAGCAGTTTGTTCAAAACATTTCCTCAGTAAACTGTTGTGTTGTTATCTCCAGAGATGGTATATAATTCTGGATAATGCATATCTAAGATAACAAGGAATTACATGTTATAAGAATATATTTAAAATATAAACATTAAATGAAAGAAAGATTGATGTCATTAAAGTATTTACAACATAATTTTCAGCATCTTAATTAATAATATTTTAAAACTTGCCAAATAGTGGTCAAACATACCCAACAAATTTATACCCTAAATAAGCCATCATATCCAGGTACTTCAGTTCATTGCTGAGATTCATCAAATAAAGACTAAGGAGAATTGCAAGCAGCTCTATTATTAGCCACACTAAGGCAGAACTGGCTTGAATTCCAAGCTGCTCTGGTGTAAACCTTAAACAACAAGGACAACTTTAAGGTACAGCATGTTTTCTGTTTTACTTCACATTTATTTTATTAAAATATTTATTCATCACATATATGCTGCCAATGAAATTATAAATAATATTTTAATTACAGTTGCCACCATTCTTTAAAATGGTTTATCACTAATAACATTATGAATTCTTATTTTTCTTGAAATTCTATTTTAATTACCTGTTTGAAAATTTTGAAAGCCCACCTTTCTTTACCATTAAGAGATTGCAAAAAACTGAAAACACTGTTTTATATGGTATTATTTAATACATTTTTAATTTCCATATGAAATGGATAAGACTGAAAATACATTACAGAACAAGTTTTGCCACCATGCCACTGGCTATTTGTCTGGATTAGCAGTATAAGATCCACTGCATGCAAGTTTCCACTGTGAGAAAAGCATATACTGAAGCCTTTGATAAAATTGAAAAACTACAATATATATACCAACCTATCTTGTGTTCCCATCACAACACCAGCAACAAGAATATAAGTTACAAAAGCCATTACTGAAAAATTAAAAAAAAAAAATTGTTACCACAACGACATGTTTTTCACAGGTTAATTTATGGACAAGCTCTGACATTAAAAATGAGACTTATGCACGTTAATATTATCAAACGTCATTATAATTTTTTTCAAACAATGATCAGCTTCAAAAAGGACAAATATATGTTAGGTTTTTTTTCAAAAAAAAAAGCTCAACATTTGTAGGTACTCCAAATGGTTATTAAATAGAACCAAGAAATTTATAAACAGTCTACCTGGTATGTAGAGGTCTGGGGCATTAATTTCGTATCTTGGTGCAACTGGATCCTCTTGATTATATCGTATTGACCAGTCCTTTTGAAAAACAAATAATACAAATTTTATTCTTATTGATAAAATGGAATTTAAAGCAGAAAAATGATACTAAATTTATTTATTTTCACCAATACATTTATAGCTAGGACATTTATGAAGTTTTAATGCACAATGCACTTTCAAAAACAAAATATATCTGAAATAAAGCAAGTACTTTACAAGGATAAATATTTTTAGTATGTAAAAATAAGAATTTTTGTTATGTATTAATATGAAAGGTCTTATCACTTACTGAATGTGTAAATGGAAACAACAATAACCCCAGCTTCTTGGCAACATAGGTGGTATCCACTGCAAAATAATATTTGATTTTGGAAGTAGCTACATACTGTTCTATCTGAAAAATGGAAACAAAAAGAAAATACATATTGTAATCATTATAAATGTAACCCATCACATAAAAAATGTCTTAAGTTGCAATGTGGCTGATTGGAATTATTAACATTTTCAGATTCTTCTCTCTGTAAGTTTTCATTTTCAAACCTCATTTATCCCATGTATTATCTATTAATTTAGTCACTGGATCAAAATATCATTACCAAATCTTTTTGTGTCATACCACTACTGTTTTCTGAAGCGCAGTACTTGGCAGTGTGAGCTGGTTCAGTGTGAAGGGTCCCATATGATAAACATCAAAAGATGTATCCAAAACTTACAACAAAATAATAAATTAATATAATGATTTTCTGCTTATAAAATGTGTTTTCCATTTACTGAACTAAAATTATATGTCTAATTAAGCAACAAAACAAAAAAGTAACCTAGTCAAATGACAAAAACAAAATGGCAGTCAATATTTTATCATAGAAAAATTTCAACTGATGTACCTTAATGGTTCAAATGAGCAATTATGCAGAACAGTGAAATATGTACACTTATTAATAAATCTGTAACTTGACAAAATAAATTGTGATTTTGTTCATCAATTTTGAAAAATGAAAATTCTGTTTAAGATTTCCAGTTCCACAATACCTCTTGCGATTCAGCGTTTTCAGAAAATTGGTCCTTCTATATATATTAAGTTTATGTAGGAAGCTTACATTTGTAGAATCTTTAAATAAAATGAGACATCAATTTTTACAAAAACTAACATTTTTGTGCAACATTTCTTTGCCCTGGCCAGCCAGAGAAGTGCCATACTGCATTGCCATAGATGCCATTGGATCACTAAATACTTGTTGTCCAGGAAATACTGGTGGTGGTACATCTATATATTAAAAACAAATAAAAACAAATAAAAAAAAAGAAATAATTAGGTAACTGCAGTTTTTAATACATCAAGTTTTTAATTGTCAAAAATTAATCAAAACTATGTTTATTAAATAAAAAATAATAATCAACAAGTTGAACATTTGGAGGCTGCTAAGCTAAGCTCCTGCAATTGTCATTTTTATATTCTATCTTGCTTTGCCATTCTTAGTTTAAAAGACAATAGAGATACTTAATAATAATAATATTAAACTCATACTTAAGTATCATGCAATTATGCAAATATGCTGCACCCACAATGCTGCCTTACAGAGTTGAGAATCGTTATTTTGATGGAAGCTGTAATTCAATACATTAAATAAAAAGCCAAGAATTATGTGTTTTATTGTGTGAAGATCAGCCATATTTTGAGGCACCAAGGCAAGTATGGAGAACAACCACAACCCTTGGCATTGATGCAGTGGTAAAATTTGTAGCTGGTTTCTATATTTACTCAGTGACACTATTTATTAACACTTTCAAATACGATGAATCAGGACTGATTGCAGTACCATTATGAAATGAAGCAGGGAAAAACTAAATTTTTAAATAATAATATATATACAATGGACTATGTCAAAATGGGATCCATTTAGGACCACAGTGATACACTGACATATTGCCAATTTATAAAGACTAAACATGATAAACATGAAACTGGAATATGTTTTATTACAAATATTACAGTTACATGTCCACCAGGCATCAACTGAAAAATAGTCTGACACTGGTGACTGGTTTTTTTCTTATTATTTCTCTCCAGAACAAATTCCTCAGTTATGGCCTCCATTGGCTGCAAAAGTCTGCTTCTACTAATAGCAGCAAAAGCTGTAATTTGCTTTATCATTTTCAGAACATCTGTATATGAAAGTTTGTTAATGGGTCATTGTGTGCATTGTCAATCCATTCAGATTTTTTAATTTGCTGGTTTGTATTTTCTGCCAAAATGTGGGGTTTTTTTTTACACGCAATTGCTGGTAATGGTAACTTCATGGTTTTGGTCCTCATTATTTTAAATTGCATCATCAGGATTCACACGAGGGGTTGATGTGACAAAATGCTTGCCCTTTTGTACTAAACTTTGCCTTGCTTTTAACCCACAGCAAAATCTAAATGGCCATTTTTTTTTAAATAAAATTTGTTTATTTATTTATTTATTTATTTTTTTATATATATGATTTTATATCACTTGAAAGTTGAAGGTACCAATACAGATTTTGTGACTGGCCAGCAGATTTATTTATTTTCTGTCAGATTATATTTATTAATATATCATGTGACCAACTGTATGAATAACTGCAAAAAATGCATTGTTTTATTGTTGTTATTCGAGTTTGGCAACAAACACAGTTCTTTTAAATTTGTATACGAATTAAATTAACTGACATGGGCACGATAACTGGCTGCACAGAACTACATGTACAGTAAATATTACAATTAACAAACCAACATAAGTAGAGATTCAATATTCAAGAGCAGGCTGCTTGTAATCGTAAACAAACATAAGAATAAAACTTTTGTTAAATAATTTTAATACTTACGGCATGAATTTGTATAAAAAAAATTGTTAAAAGCCCTGTTTTATTATAAACTGAACATTGATGTATACATGTAGATGTTCAATTTTAGGTTTGTGACAATGGCTTGGTTACGTTGTATTGTCTCATTTTGCCTTTACAAAATCTCACTTCTCCCTAATTTCCTAGCCTAGTGTGAATCCTGTACAACTAAATCTGTTTACAGTGTGGGTTTGATGAAAACTCTTCTATTAATTTTGCTTAAGAAATTATGTTACCATTTTCAGGTTGCTCTGCCACTATGACAAATTAAATAAGACAGTGCAAAATGCATTTTGACATCAATCTAAATAAGTGAATTCACTTAGGTTTCAACACACACTAACAATAATCTTGTTCATTTAGCTACATACAGTAATTACCAAAAAATATGACATCATAGTTTAAGCCTTCAAAGAAGTGCAATCATTTCATCTGACTTGGTAGTCTAATTACATGCCAATTGCTGTCATTATTTTAGAAGTGATCATAGTTGCAAAATTGTGTGCTGATATTAACAAAACTTATTACTACACAACTTGTTCAGAGTAGATTAATGAAAGCTGGACGGGACTTTTCAGAGATATCTGGGTTAATCAAAGGCTGATTTCCACTGTGTGTGTGTGTGTGTGTGTGTGTGTGTGTGTGTGTGTGTGTGTGTGTGAGAGAGAAATTTCACTGTAATTTTAGGGTACTTTTCTTGTTAAAATACATGCAATATTTGTTTGATTATCAAAATGTGACTGTTGTAACATAACTGAAATATCTTCAAAAGTGACATCTAAAATATATATAACCTTGGCTTGGACCGTAACTCACGGGACCAAAACCCTGTGGTGACTGCATATTTGGCTGTGGGGTACTTGTATCTTCAAAAAGCTGTGGCTTTGGTTGCTGGCCTTTTTGTGATCTTGTCTTGCGTTTTCCTGGTGCTGCTGAAAATATATATTAGTTGGTTAGTTCTTTAATATGCAGAAACATCAAAACAATTATCTATAACTGCACCAGAATCTTCTTTTTTCTTCTTTTTATTTTATTTTATTTATAGAGGAAGTTCAATTATGTCTGATGTTTAAAAAATGATATAAAAGTTGTTTAAATGAAAGGTGAAAATTATTCAAACATTCAAACAGACTGAAGATAACAGTTCTTGACATTGGTACACCTCTTTTTAGTGCTGTCTTTGTAATTTATAATTTGATCGTTCAGAGTATCTTAAGTTATGTTATGTATTATTAAGTTACATATAAATTTATTATATAAAATTTAGATATCTCAGCATTATCTGCTTCAGAAACATGATAAAGTCATCATAAAATAATATCAAATATGGAACTGACATTTATAATATACCTTTTTTTTTTCTTTTTTTTTAAAATGGAAACCCCCATCCAACTATACTCATATATATTACCAAATAATGACTGTGTCAGTTCATTTTATATGTATCGTTATTAAACGTTATGAAATTGTAATTTGTTAAGTATCTTACGTTGTCGATACCCAGAAGGAACATCCATATTTCTAAAGCTGTAGAACCAACAATTTAACAAGAAAAGTCAATTTAACTATAAAACACAGGTGTTACTTTTACAATAAAAATTTCAAAAACAATTTAACTGTATGGAACTTTGACAGAATATGTGACTGATTCTTCAACATCCATGCGTAATAGTTTAATTCAGTGTATATGTACGGCTTCTCAAAATGAAACCAGTCTAAGACACGACACACACAAATATACTTTGCCTACTATTTGTTGCGCAGCGTTAAACAGAGTTTGAAATTGAATAAAATCGTATTACTTGTTGATTTTAATGCCATCTAGCGACGAGTTACGAAGTTATATTCGTTTATGGAAAAATTCATGATTGAAAAATAATAAGTTTTGTTTTAAATTATATATACATATATATTAACATTATATAAATCTTTTCAAAAATGTATTCCTATCAAAAACAACAAACCCACCAAATTTAATGAAAAAAATAGTTTTAGCTTTTACATTATTTAAAAATACAGTGGTACCTCGACTTACGAGCTTAATTCGTTCTTCCGTGGCCGAGCTCGTAACTGAATTTGCTCGTATATCAAATCAGTTTTATCCACTGAAATAATTGAAATACCATTAATCCGATCCAGCCCCCAAAACCACACACCATGTTTTTGTAACGAATTTTTAAATAAGAAAAATGTATTTATAAATGACAAAATATTGTATAAAAACAAAATAAAAGAGAATGTAAAGAAATAAATTGGTTTTGTAAAGTGTATTTATCTTGGAGATCAGACAAATTATTTTAACGCCTTTGGCTAGAGTTACAGCCTTTATCGACTCCTTCTGCTTCAGTATGGTACGCTCGTACTGCCTAGCCAAATCGACTACATGCACACCTCGCTCAAGTTACTCTATGCTTTAATTCAATGGACATCGTCCGCTTCTTCTTCTTAGCACTGTATCTTGCACTCACTTTCTTATGATCCATGGTCTTAAAAAAAAAAAAAAAAAAAAAAAAACATTGGGCAAAATACTGCACAAAAACACGAACACAACACAGCAGAGATGCTTCCACGGCCAAGTAACCGTGAAGTAAACCAGTGAGATGCGGGATGCTGGTCGGATGTGGTGGTGTTAGTTGCGGCATATCTGAAGCTCGCTTGTAACGCGAGTTCTGGCTCGCAACTCAAAGCAAAAACTCGACTAAGCGACTGTTCATAACTCGAAAAGTTATAAACTGTATGATATGTGTAAGACAATGCATATATATATATATATAGTCTGAGTAGTATTAATACCTAAAATCTGGCTCGTCCCGTCTAAAGGGTAGCAGACCATAATAGCGTCACGTCACAAGGTGTTAATTATTTGAGACAGCTTAAACTACTAAATCAGTAAATTACAATTCTGTATCCACCAGAGAACAATAACATAAACAAGAATTCAATATGGATAATTTGTATATATATATATAGCTAAATCGTACGATGCGAACGATACACCATAAAAGCAAATAGCGTTGATAGATAAAATTAAACTAATTAAGCCCAGTTGGATACTTTCACTTTCTAACTAATCTTTTAATTATTAACATATGTTATCTTAGTTTTTATGCGTAAGTACGTACCACAGAATAACACAATAAAATCCAAGAGTAATAGATTTAGCTATCTTCTATCGATCAGTATGTATGTTACATACAAAAAATAATAAAGCCGTAATTACCATTGCCTGAGGGGTCCTTTGTCTTGTGCAGACGGCCCCAAACAATCCGTCTCAAGCAGCGCACCAATTCCTTCAGAACGCGTGCCGACATCATATATAACCATCGCGCGGGCGTTCAGTAAACACCTCTGCAGACAGCCTTTCTGAATTTAATGCCCATTTTGAGTTTGTTAATTCCAGTGTTTTTTAGTTTATAAAACAACGGAACTTGCCCTGTTTATATAATACAGCTTCTAGATAGCCCACGTACGTCTGCATACACTCTGCTATTTAGTTTTTGTATATTTACCCCCATTTTCTGACATTAATTAGGTAAACATTTAAGAACTGTAAAAATATAAATTATAAACATGATTATATATGACAGCTAAATAAATATTATTGTAAAATAATAATATAATTAAGATAAAATGTAACAGACATTCTGCTTTAAATGGGCATATAAAACTACGGGTTTTGTGAATATTATATAATTCACTACATAGAAAACAAAATTACGATTGCAGGTACCGGACTCCTTGGGGCCTGAGGCATTCCGGATTTCTGGATTTTCCGGTTTTCTGGTACCAAGGCATCTAAATATGTAAATAATGAGGCATAAACATTTTAAAATCAAAAACACAAAGAAAATTGACGATACACAACTGTGGCGACTCGACACGTAAACAATGCGAGTTCCGATCTGGTGGGGAAAACACCCGCGCACGCGAACTATGAAAATAGCGTCGGGAACAAACTTCCGGTTTTCTATCCTTTCCGGATTTCCGGACGCCGGATAATTGGTCCGGTACCTGTACAAACAAGTTAGGCAAAGAGGCACTAGTGAGGTTCTGTCGCAGAGATATAGGCTACAGATAATAATAATCATAATAAAAAAGAGATGTTTCTCGGCAATAAATCTACAGATTAAACTCCAAATTATTGCTGGGGTCTGTCTTCATTGATGTGTCTATCATTATGTTCAAAGTAATGGGAATACTAACACATAAACATGTCAAAGGGAAAACGAAAACAATCCAGTACTGTGTGTATCATGGGTAAAGAAGAGCCGCTGTATATTATTCAGGATTGTCATTTTGTATAGCATTTTGTGGGTAGTATTAATTATGTACTAAAGACAACTGTTAATTTATAAATCGGCATGTCTCTAGATGACATAAAATACACTTCTGAATAAGGTCCGCAAATCATTTTAAGTAATAACAACAGATGTTATCTGCATCTGCGCAAACATGAAACCGCTGCTACTATTTAAAAGAATTATCAGAGAGCAAAAATAAAAACACCTTCATGATTCCATCTGGTATGTTATTAAAATGTGTTGTATTTCACTGCAGAGTAGAGGCAAATGACCTTTAGCGTAAAAATATATGAATATATTGTATATCTATCATTACAACAAAAATCATCAGGCAAACATGAAGCTTTATTTCGTTATCATTATTTTCCAATATAATTTCTCAACAACAAAATGTATTGTAATTCTCCACCCCCCTTTCATTCAGTTATTTGTGAGTTTGAATGCTGTAGTCTATTATATATATATGTTAATTAAACTTTAATAATTCATTTCCTTTTTAAGACCTTGTAGGACCTTGCAAACCTAATTATGATAATAGGTTAGAATTACATCTAAATTATATACATATATATATATTATTATTATTTCTCTAATTTTGTTCAGTTGGCAGAGTACTATGGCACTTATCAGAAATACCGAAAAATTACTTCACAGCCTTTCATGCAACACGCTGCAGACCCAGGACCCATTTTTGTTGTAATCCTAAAGGTGGAAGCAATAAGGTCCTGAAGGCCACCTATCACAATGGTAGCTGGAGCACTCATGGGCCCACAACCAGTTTTGTACAATATTATGCTAAACCAGTTTCACGTACAAGGTCGATGACTTTGAATTATGACCTTTATTTTGATGAAAATTTAGATTTTGTTCGCAGTGGAAAATTGCCAGGACTTTGGGGAGGATTAACAAAATGTTCCCATCAGCCTCCCAAGGACTGTTTTTCCACCAGGTTTATGTGGAGCAGAATCAGGGATGACTGAAATTTATGGTTACATCACTCCGATCAAAAAACAAGTTCCAAGTCTGTGAAGAAAACATCTGACACTATCAGAATGGATAGTGGCAAAATAACTCTTAATATGTGAAACTGAACAAACCTGGAAAAGCAATGGGATTATAAGATTATGGTTCAACCACGATCTTGTTTACAAAGCAAACAATTTTAATATACGTCAAATGAGAAAAGTAAAAATTGATGGTATTTTCTTCTCTACATTTTTCAGTGGAGGTGACAGTTGCTGGACCACCATGAGACATGTCCACCTATTTCAAAATTGTTCCATTCAGAAGATAACTCTATTATAATAAAGTCCAAGTGATTATTTTATGTTAATCAGAATCCTCTACTAAATTTAAATATCTGGCAAACTTCCTTTTAAAATTTCTATTTATTTATTTTTATTTTTCATTGCTTACTTTATTAATTGCAAATATTAAACTCCTTGAAGAAATTGATTGATGTTTTAATTATTTTATCATTCATTTCTTTACCAGAAAATTAAATCCACCAGGGTATGGCAAAACATATTCCCAGTTCCCATCCCTTTTTTTTATTATTATACTACTTCAAGTAACAGTAACATCAGGTAAATTAAGAATTATAAATCAAATTATTTAACAAAAGTTAACTCCTGCCTTTTTAGTTACACCAGTTTTACAAGTGTAACAGTTGATTTTTATTATTTGATATTTTCCTGCGACCTTGACCGATAAATATGTTGTGTATGTTACAGAAATAATTACATTCTGAGCTTACCGCTTACCACTAAGAATAGCCAAATATGCTCATGTTACGTTCAATGACAACATATAAACAATGGAGAAAATAGCAGGGTAACAGAATTCCCAAACGTCTTAGTTCCCATTTTATGTCCAGTTTGTATGCTACTGTGGTATTAGGAATGTTTATTAGTGAACCTTTGTCGAGTTTAGAGCAACTAAAAAATAAATAAATAAAAAGGTTATTTGCCATAATTACATTTGCATATTTTATTCGGCTCTCGTAAGCAATACATATTTCAGATTTGGCAAGACGAGCTTTTCGTTATCACAAACGTATTTGAAAAACGCCGCTCCGTATCTTGAATGCCACGACAAAGAATCACTTGGAAAGTAATGATATCCCTTTTTAAAGAATGCATAATGCGCAATTCATACTTGAAACATTAGTTCCAGGTGACTGTTCACCGAAGGGGTTATTTGAGACATTCAAGGCAGAATGTGAACGAAGCAGTCTAAATGTTCCATTTAAATAATTTATTCTTTGTAATCGACCGTTTTCGTTTTTTAAGATTTTTTTCTAAAATTCAGTTGTCATTTTTACCTATTTCCCTAGTTTCGCTTTATTTTCCGATTTTCAATAACGTCTTTTTAAGAAATTCCCCTAATAAAAACTGATATTTGCTCTCATTCTGCTTTAGAACATATAACAAATTAGCGTAAAATTTTGATATCGGGAGATCGCCATTGCTTGAAAGTAAAAAGAAACGTAAAAAGTAGCAAGCGCCCCTAGCGGCCGTTAGCTATTACCTGTTACCAGTCTTGATAATAAAATTTGCATTGAGCGAACTTCTGATTGGTTCCAGGAAATTGGTTACGGAAAAGAAGCGCGAAACCAGTCCAGTTGTTTTGGAGTAAATATACAATTAAATTGTTGCGGCAGAAATGGCTGATCATCATGATTTACCCTTTAAAGCTGAATATGCTAAAAGTAGTCGTGCATCATGTAAAGCATGTAAAACGGGGATAACTCAGGATTCACTGCGATTAGCTGTCATGGTCCAGGTATTTTTAAGAAAAGCTACCAAGAGATTATGATGACTAAAGGTGTATTAGGTTTTTGTGACACTCGCACTTCACAGACACTGAGACAGATCTGTGAATCAGTATTTCAGTATTGTGTTTGACAAGTTAAGTTATGACTTTGCCAGTCAGTGATACTGGCACTCGCATCCTTAGGAAGTTTGGTATAAATTATAATTAGTCGTAAAATCAGTCCTCAGTACACCTATTCTGGTGATTCAGGTCTTTTTGGGCTGTTTCTTGTTCCAGCTCAGTTAACAATTATCATGACTTATTTTACATCCTTTCTTCTGCTTATAAAGGTGCCTTATTAACAAGGAAATGTGGGTTACAGATACTTCAGTTTTATCACATAGATACCAATATAAAAATCATTAACATGCTTTGTTCCTCAGTTAATTGAATTATGACAGAATTATAGAGATGGCTGCCTGTTTCTAATTTGTCACATGGAAGGAAATCTTGTGACCAGCTATGTGAAAGCTGCAAATTTTTTACAGTTCTACTGATTAGAGATTGACAATAAACACAGTTCTTGTAAACTTGTACACAAATTAACTAAGATGGACATGAACAATAAAATCTACAATTTACAAAGCCTCACAAGTTCAATTCAGAAATTTGTTCGTTATTTAATGTTTGCCATTCCTGCCACATGAACACATTGCTCTTATGTTCATTCCCATAATTTCACTGACCACTCCTGCCAATCCCATGCCTCCTGACTTAAACCAACTGTTGGACTCGGTGAAAGAAATCTGGGAATTTTCTTTATAAATTTAGTAATACTTTAATTTAAAAAATGTATACATCATTAATGCACCTCCTCCAGCAATTGTGTCCTTAATCTTCTGTTGGTCTTCCCACCGAAGAGAATAATATCCATGAATGTCATCAGCATTGGAAACCCGAGCCCGTTTCCAAAAACATTTAGATCCAAGCTATATGAATACAGAGTAATGTCTGTCCACAAGAATGTTGGTCACAGTTTGACAGAAATATGAGAACTACCAATGACCGAATATGGCACAGAGGAAGAAGTCAGAAAGTGCTTTGCAACAGTCTCCTGTTTTCCACAGTGAAGCTAAACTAGTGACCAACAAAGGACAATAATTATTTGCAATATGAATTTGGCTTGTAGAATATTACAGAAGAAAGCATCTAATTATGTACAAAATACTCAAAGTAATGTTTTTGATTATTTGTTTGTACATAAATTGTTTCAGATTGAAAATATAAAAAATTAGTATTATGTATGCTTTATTAACAACAGATAATAAATGTCATTCTTTTATTTTTCAGTCACCTCATTTTGATGGAAAGGTAAGTTTAATAGATATGGTGTTTTTCAAGTCATATTTTTAAAGTTAATCACTACACAAGCAATATATAAATTTCTGTTCGTTTTTGTTTTTGTTATTTCAGTTTTCAACAGAAATGTTGGAAAATTAACTTTATCAGTATAGCATTCTGTTATCAACACTGTTGCAGACATGATAATTAATAACCCTATCCTTCTAGAAAACTCACAAGAAAATAATTGTGGATATTAGTGAACAAAAAAAGTGTTTAAAATTAAGAATATTAATTTTCCAGATTCCTAACTGGTTTCATGAAAAATGTTTTTGGAAACGGGCTCGGGTTTCCAATGCTGATGACATTCATGGATTTCATTCTCTTCGGTGGGAAGACCAACAGAAGATTAAGGACAAGATTGCTGGAGGAGGTGCATTAATGATATATACATTTTTAAAATTAAAGTATTACTAAATTTATAAAGAAAATTCCCAGATTTCTTTCACTGAGTATGAAATATTATTATTATTTAAAAAAATATATCTGTCATGAAGTTAGTTTAACTCTAGGCTACATAATATATAATTGTAAAAAACACATACCTTAAACTGAGTAAGATGTTGAAAATAAGGGAAAGAAGCTAACTTAAACCAGATTTTAATTTATTGATTTCTTTTGTGACATTCACTGTGCAGTTTAATTAAATGCAGCAAATTGGCATGAAATTTCTTCTATAAGGAAAATAAGTTATTTAAATATGTGTCAATAGTCATTTTCAGTTTCTTGACATGTTGGTTGTATGAACAGATGGAATTATTATGCATTTATATATTTATAGATGGTTCAGGTGATGCAACTGCTGGTGCAGTCTCTGGTTTGACAAAAGACTTCAAAACTGAGTATGCAAAGTCTAATAAAAGTACCTGTCGTGGCTGTGATGAAAAAATAGATAAAGTGAGACATTAATAATTGTTTGATTTCATATCTGTATGTGCATTTCATTACATTACTATGAAAAGGTCATGATTCATATTTTAAGTGTTTTTAAAAAAAAAGTGTGTGATAGGTAAATCGTAGGAATTGTAAGTAAATGTAAACATTCTAATGAAATAAAATTAATGTAAATAGAATTGTCACTTACAGATTTTTGTTATTGAATAGCTGATTATGTTTATAATATTATAAAAAACATTCAGTACAGTTGTTAAATGATTTGGCTAGTTTTAAAAAACCCACTAAACCAACAAACACATTAATGTACTGACAGAAGTTTTGTTAAACTAAACCAAAATCTTTATTTTTGTTGACAGAATGCAGTTCGAATATCAAAGAAAGATTTTTCAAGTCAAAGAGCTAAGATGTATGGCCCCCAAGATCTTTGGTATCATGTGGACTGTTTTGTTGATAAACGTGATGAGCTGGAATTTGGCAAGAATCTGGGAATTGATAAGTTAGTTTTTAGATGTAAATTAAACCAAATTAGTAAAAATTTGTAAGAGATTTTAAAAACTTTTTTTATTATTATGTATGATTTATTACAAAAGATTTTTATTAATTAGTTATTATGATGTTTTGAGGGGCAATGCTAGGCAAAAAATGACAAAATTTGACAACATTTGAAAAAAAGTTTTTGAGATTTTGACAAGACCATTTACAAACATTATTAAGGTTTTTATTCATACAAGTTAAAAGGTCCGAATAAATTTAATTATGTCCAAAAAAAAAGCATTTTCTGAGGTGCCAGTCACTGAAATTTACACATTTTAGTCAAATTCTGCATTTATTTCCGGGTTTTATTTTTGATGCGTGTTTATCGAAACCTTGAAATTCAGCATTCTGCATACCATTGGAAAGCCCTGTTTTCAGAACATTATGAGAACAATGTTCTAAAAATAGATATTCAATCAAGATATTCTTTCATTTAGTGCACCCCCCTCTGACAATATGAGAACAAAAATTAAGATAGTGTACCCGTGGCTTGACCCTATGATATCACATGAGTTGTTGCCGCATTCTGATTGGTTATCAGCATTGTTTCCAGTGACATTGTTTTCATCCATTCATTGATTTTTCTTCCTGTGCATATTGTTTGAGATTTAACTTTTAGAAATCATGGAGACTTATTGTGGAAAGAAAACCAGTACAAAACATAAATTTGGGAAGTGGAAGCTATCTCACAGACAACAATTACAAGCTGCTCAAAAAAAATTATGATGTCATGCAGGAAATGGAATCAGTGGCCACTGAAGATCAGCAAGCACTATGACCTTCCCCATTGACTTTCAAAAGAAAATTGGAACATGTTTGGAAATCGAAGATGAAGATCCAGATCATTGTCCATTTGTTACTGATGACAACTTTTTTGTGCAGGTGACTTGTCTGAAATTTTTTTTGTAAAAAAGTTCCATGTTCAAACTCTTCTTGTAATGGATCATTAAGTGATTGTCATTGTATGTGATCATTTGAAAGCCATTGTTGTAAACGTGCAGACAGTTTGTGCCACTTGTGAAAAGGCAGACAATGAGACATTGTCATCAAATCATGCAGGTGGTCAGGGAAGCAGATTTCCTTTCATCACTATCAGACCAAGAACTACGTCATGATCATTGTCCAAAGGGTCCTTCCAGTGGGTTTTTTTTATTTATTTTTTTAAAATTTTTATCAGCAAACACTGGCTATGGGTGAACAACCAGGCAACCATGCTGAAAATGTGGGAACACCACTGTCAAAGGAAGTTGGGCAGTTTGTTAAGCCAGACTACATTCAACTTGGTGATGAAAATCTGTTACGTCAATGTCCGAAAGGGAAAACCCAAAGACAGACTTTGTGGGAAAATTAAGAGTGGACAGTGGGGTTGCAATGGCAGCGAGTCATTCAATGAGGGCTGGAAAAAAAGTGTTACCAATTCAGCAGCAGTACTGTGTTCACAAAAGTGGGTGGAGCTGCTATGAAACTAACCCATTCAAAGGATTCTGAACAAATCCACATGATACAAAGAAAATCTGCTGTAATCCAAAAAAGTCAGGAAACTAAGACATTTGAAAAGGATTCAGCAACAGGAAATGCTAGATGCAGTTGAAGAATTATAAAAATGTAAATGTGTTATTATAACTTTCAAGTGACAAACAAGAACTAACTCTTTTTGGACTATACATAATGATAATGTAACAATAATGTGTTTTTTAGGTAAATGTTTCAGGGTTTTTTTTTCAGAAAGAAATATACACACACACACACAGATATCATAATAATTATACATAACATCACCCCAGTAGTTAGAATAAGTGGAAATATTGTTATGAATCTTTATTTGCTGTTTTCTCAAATTTCATACTTTGTACTTTTCTAAATTTTTGTGAAGGTGCTTCATTAAAACTATTTGCATGAGAGATCCCAAACTTGGAATATATATTTTTAGAAACAATCACTAGAGAGTGACAGAAAGAAAGTCTTGAAAAAATTATCCATTCTTTTCATATATCCTTTATAATGTGTCTAATACGAAAAAATACGAGTGAGAAATGTTATTATCTTTTTTTAAATATTTCTTTTGAAGCGTGTAAAAAAAAAAAAGGCTGATTTCTTTCTGTCACTTTGTAGAAATACATGCCTATGATGAACCCCAGCAGTTTGAATGATATATATACATAGATTGGTTTGGGTTGGAGAGGTTCATGAAATTGGGTACTGAAATATTTTAAAAAGCCAAAAATAAAAGTACCATTTGTCATAACAAAATATAAACTGGTACTTATATTTTATAGTAACAAGTGGGGATTATTTCCACCAAGTTTCAATTCTATAACATAAAAAATAACAATTTTTGTTTTTCTCCTAGCTTCTCCCCTTGATTCATGAAAATGTTGCATTATAGTTAATTTTTCAAGAGTCAAAAGCATTTGATCATAAAGGAATAAGTGATACATGCATAACTGATATTATTTTTAACTTTGTGTATTAATATCAGGAGGCCAAAAAAGGTTGTGCTGTTAACAAAATTCTAATGTTTAGTAACTATTTAAACTTTAACCCTACACATGGCAGTATTTCATAAACATAGTTGGGATCATAAAAACATCCTGTGATAGGCAACACTTTTGTGATTAACTTTCTTCAGAAGAATGTGCAGCTACCTATTGCTTATCTAGTACAGCATAAATTTAAAACCCTTGACTGGTAAATATTGCTACATTTGCCATAATCATCTGACATTTTACCAACGAATTATCATCATTACTTGTCCTTATACAACTTACATGCACGAAAGAAAACTGCTTAAAGAATTTCACATTTTTTTCTCTTCAAAATCTAAAGAATATTATAAAAGTGGTATATGCTTTTATGTTGTTGGGAAAATATTTTGGAAACAAGTAGGAACTGAATTTTGCTTCATTGTCTGATTACATTTTTGTGCACCCTGTAAACCTTTTCTTTTGGCCACATCCTGATATTTTATTTTATACCTCAGAATTAAGTTGTAAATGTTTTTTGGTATTTTCATTGTTTGTGTAATGTTTGTAATGGTTGATCACAGGATTCCTGGATTTAGTCAGCTGAAGAAAGAAGACCAAGAGATGTTAATAGAAAAACTCGGTAAAGGAGAAACAGCGTAAGTTCATGGTTAACTTCTTTTAGTTTCAGACAGTCAGAATTTTCTTGTTTGCTGTGGACACTATATTTATAATTAACATCACTAATTAAAGTTATATTTAAAATATTAAAAGCAAACTGGTATGTGAAAAGAACATCCTAAAAACTGTTGGTGGAAATTATTTTTTAATTTTGTATTTGTATTTTAATCAGTTAGTTTTTAATCATCAGACATATCAGTTTTTATTCTTATTTGCATTAATTTATATCGGTTTTTGCTTAAAATTTTAAAATGTATTTAATATGGCATATTAAATGTTTATACTAAATGTTTACTTTGTTTCCAAAATATTGCCTGACCTATGATAATGATTAATCTTAAAGTATGTTTAATTATTGTAAACATATTCATTACTATTTTTAATCTGCATATCATAGGAAGAAGAGAAAGGGTGATTCTGCTAAAGGATCAGGTGGAAAGAAAGTGAAAAAGGTAGAAACAGAAGAAGAAAAAGGACTCCGGGTAAACATTCTTCACTAATTTCTTAAACAACTTGCTCATTTCAGTCATTATATTTACTTTGAATTAAAAATTTTCAAAGAGCTTTATATTGAATTACCTTGTTTTTGTTGAATTGCATACTGATGGTTTAGGATCCTAGAATATCCCTTGACTGTAACTTTATCTTGTTGTATGATTTCTAATTCTTAGGAAATTCAATATGGAAATGAGCTGTGTAAATATCTTAATATTTCATGGAAGCTATCAGTTTTAGTTCTCTTACACAGTTACTGTATTGTAATTTAAATGAAAAATAGTGTAATGCTGACATTTTATTTTATTTTAGGAACAAACTCAATTAATGTGGGAAATAAGGGACCAGATTTCAAAGAATGTATCGAACAAGGCTTGCAAATTATTGCTGGAATTAAATAACCAAAAAATACCATCTGGGGAGAGCAAGGTTTGCAGATTGTTTCTTAAAAGCTACAAATTTTACAGACTTTTGTATTATAAATAATATTTATTATTATGAAGCAAATTAGTTTTCATTATATTTAATTAATGTGAAATTAAAATGTTTATTTAAAAAAAATCTGTATATGTTATAACATATCTCTAAAATGTTTTAATTTAATTATCAACTATTTATCAATAAAACTACAAAGTACAAATATTTTGATATATTTCTTTCAAAACGAACCAATTTGTCTTTCAGATTCTTGATACACCTTATTAGCATTCATATTTTTGATTTCGCTTATATTGCCCATTATCCAGTGTTTATTTTAACTCACACTGACATAGGTATGTTTATTATCTTGATATAAAGCTGTTGAAATTGGGTGGGGTGAAGATAGATAAATTTAAGTTTTATTAACTTGTAATTTTCTCAATTTCAACAAATGTTAATAAATGTATGGATGACATCAGAGTGAGGTTTACTGTTGTAAATTTTAAATGTTTAATTAAAATTAATGTTTCATCATCCTAGATTTCTTGTTTTTTCAGCTGTTTGATGCTTTAGCAGACTGTATGGCATTTGGTGCTTTAGAAGTTTGTACTGAATGTAAAAATGGACAATATGTGTACACGTATGTTTGTTATTTTATGCAGCATCCATAGGATATATAAAATGTTTAAAGAACATGACAATGTTTCTATTTTACTGTCACTCACTCTCTTAAAATTTTATTTATCCTTAAGTGAACCATTACCAGTTTAAAAACCACAGGTATACGATTCAATAGTTTTTAGTACTTTTAAAATATAACAACATTGTTGTGGGGTTTTTTTGTTTGATTTTTTACAAATCTCATGGTCGAGCTGAAGATTTCCTTTCCTTTTTTTCATTCGCACTTTATGTTAATTATACTGCCAGTTTTATTATTTTAGCTTTTACATTTTTTGGTTTTAACTAAAAAAATTATCAATGCTTATCAGGTTTATTTATTATATTTTATTTCAGACCTGAGGGATACAAGTGCACAGGTGATTTGACAGAATGGACAAAATGCATGAACATTACAAAAACACCAAAGAGAAAATCATTCAAAGTACCAAAGGAATTTCATGATGTTGAGTTTCTGTGAGTATTGTTATTACGGATTTTCAAAATAATAATTACAGATTTTATTTCCTCAAAAGATAAAATAAAAATAAAAATTAGTTTTGTTTTGCTTTCTGTTTGCTGTTTATATGTAGATCAGGGGAAGACACCTAATTTTTACTTAACACCATGGACTCTTCCTCACCATTATTTTCAGTATAAAAATGTACTAGTATGCATAATCCCTCAAAATAAAGATAAAATTATTTTTTTCTTTTTCACTTTAGATAATAATTTTTTGTTTTAAACAGTAAAAAATACAAGTATGTGAAACGAACTCGACTTTTCCCAACAGTTACAGTGAAGTCAGCTGAAGGTCCAGTTAGTTCATGCATGGATTCTGTGGATGCAGGGTAAGGAAACATTTGTCTTTTTTTAGGTTCAAATAATTCACAAACTACTGACAAGAAATGTTATAATTATCAGTTTGTTTTGTGTTCTACATTATTATTTTGGCGCATTTGAATAAAGCTGTTTAAAATTTATATATCCTTTTATATGAAAGCTTTTAAAGTTAGAATTTATAAACCATGTAATATATATTTTTTTTGTTTAAATTTATATGTGAATATTTTTCAATATAGATAGATTAAAAAAAAAAAAAAAAATTCTAGGTATTCCCAGCCTCTAGAGAATATGAATTTTGTTATTGTTGGCAAGACAACCAAGTCAAAGGCAGTATTAACAAAGGAGATAAAAAAGTTGGGTGGAAATGTTGTCAGTAAAATGGACAAGAAAGTAGCTGCTTGTATCAGCACTGAAGGTTTGTAGATTTAAATAATTTAACCTTTGAATATTTAAAAAGAAATAACTCATTTGATGATACTGTTGCCAACAAACTGCATATCACAAATAGTGCATTTGGTAATTAATATTTATGTATAAACATAGGCACACATAGCTTAATTCATATATTATTAAAGTTTATGGTAAAAATCTTTGAAGATTGCTGTCCGTTAACAGGATTTTCCAATTTTTATCAGATGTTTTTTCATGTATAATAATAAAATTAACATACCAGCATTTTTGTTAATGTTTTAGTGTTCTTTATCATTTCAGATATTAGAAAAGATACTCTCTTAAGAATTAATTGGTTTAGAATAATATTTTTTATTACTAAGATTGACTTTTGTTCAGTGTGTTATAACAAATCTGTTTTTCTAAATCTAGATGAAGTTAACAAAAAAAGTAAAAACATCAAAGAAGCAGAAAAGTTTGGCATTCATGTGATATCAGAAGATTTTCTCGGTGAAGCCAAGAATGGTGGTGCAGTTTTGTTGATCCAGAAACACAGCATTGCCTCCTGGGGTGATGATGTAAGAATGATTTAACTCTTTTAGACATTCTTAAGTTGATAAATGAAAAGCCTTTTTTTTTCCATTTTTTTATTTAAAAGAAATATGCAGCTAGGCTTTCATTTTCAGCACAGTATCTTCAAATAAACCATCATTTGTATTTTCAAATCACTGACACTTTATTTAACAAGATGAATGTTTTATGTCTTAGTTGGATTAAACAGATTTATAATTTTTGTAAAGGGCATGTAATTTTTTAATTATTATATTTATAGCCAGCTCATAGGATTTCTGAGCCCCGACAAAAAAGTGCTCCAAAAAGTGGATTGACAGCTAAAGAAGGTAATTTGTTGTTTAACTATAATGTAGAAAACATTAAATCTAAAAAATTCATAACTGTGGAACTAATTTACTGACAACTTTCAATTTTTTATCACTGAAATCAGGATTAAAAGAACTACAGTTACAGGTAGGTGTGAGCATAGTATTTCCCAAACATAAAATAATTTATGAGTATCTACTTGTAAAATTAAAAAATCATTTGCTTTATTTTGGTGAATAAGAGCCACGCTGTTAGTGTTACATCATTTCAAAGACAGCACATTTGCATATTCCTTATTTAGTGAATTAGGTTATACATCCCTCAAGTTTCTTAGGGGCTTAAATCTATTAAAGCATACCTTATAACATACATGGTTTTGTCAGATAGTCTTACATATTATACACACAGAAAATATAAAGAACTTACATAAGACACTTATTATTTTTTGTTATTTCATTTATGCAAATCTGTTTAGATTCATGGTTGCTTTTTTTGGTCTCTAAATATGCTAAATATATGTTATTTAGTGACATTCAAAATGTGATAAACAAAAACATTTGTATTGTAGAGGCCATGTTTACCAAGAGTATGCCAAAAACTGTAAAGATGAAAATTAAGGGAGGTGCTGCTGTTGATCCTGATTCAGGTACAATCTGATCACACATTATTTTCAAAGAAACATGTTACAGTTAGTGATAATTGTTATGTTTTGTTTTTAAAATTATCTGGTTTACTGGTTGATCATGGATTTGACATTGAATTGAATATATTCATTATTTCTATATTGCCTATGTTTTTATTTCATTAGAAGGGTGAGTTTAAAAATAAATCAGTAGCAGAATAAAAATGTTTTGCAATAACAAGAAAAATAATATTTTATATTTAAGTTTGAAAAATATATGTCGACTTGTAGATAATAGATAAATTCCAATTTGTATATAAATATTTATATATTAGTACATTTCATCTAACTATTTTATGATAAATATTTTTTGTTTATTGTTTCACTTATTCTTATGCTTTTGTTATTGTTATTTTTAAAATTAAATTAGAATTGTGGGTTTCAGCTGTTTACTCATTATGATAAATAATTATTACAATCTGTTCAGGTTTAGAGGACAAGGCTCATGTAATTGATGAGAAAGGAAATATTTACAATGCTGTTCTCGGTTTGGTTGATATAGTAAGAGGAACAAATTCTTTCTACAAAATACAGGCTCTTGAAGCAGACAGTGGAAAGGGGTACTTTGATTTAATAATTTTAGTTTTCTCTTAAATCTGTTTTGTCAAAGTACAAAAGCAAACAAAAACAAGCATCATTTATGTATTTAAATAAAAGAACAAATTCTTTATGTATAATACAGTTTTTGACAGTTCCAAAGAAATAATAATTTTATGGTTGTTTTGTTGGGGTTATGTTAAAATGTCAAAACCTGCTTGGGTAGCATATCTGTATCTAAACACAGGAACATATTTTGTGTGTAAAACTCTTGAATCTGACATTAAATTTAACTTACAAATTTCTTTTCATTTTGTTACAGATGGTGGATTTTTCGTTCTTGGGGTCGTGTTGGAACAACAATAGGAGGAAATAAGGTTGAAAAATGTTTATCACGCACTGCAGCAGTGGAAAGTTTCAAAGAATTATATGCTGAGAAAACCAACAATAACTGGGATGACAGAGCTAATTTCAAAAAGTTCCCTAATAAGTTTTATCCACTTGATATAGAATATGGTCAGGTCAGTTCACTATATTTGATATCCAGATTAAACATTGTTATTGAAGTATTTATAACTTTTACATATTTAACTCTTTGTGGATTTATATCAACAAAAATTATACATTTTCTTGAACAAAGGTGGAATTAAAAAAAAAATTATATAAAGGCAGTGACATTGTCTTTAGCTCATAACTTTACACTAAAAATGTGTTTAAAAATCTATTAAACACTCTTCTTAAGATCAAAGGATGATGATGATGGTACAAAATAATGAACAAAGATGTTAAGATTGGGTTTAATGGTAATTTAATTTATATGTTTTCATGGTTGTTTTTTTAAATAAACATTATTTATTGTACAAATATTACCATACATAATGTTTGTATTTAATGGTGATTGCAGGATGAAGATGCAGTGAAGAATCTGGATTTGAAGAATTCAAAGTCAAAATTACCAAAAGCTGTACAAGACCTTATCTGTCTGATATTTGATGTTGAAAATATGAAACGAACAATGCTGGAATTCGAGGTAATTTGTTTTAATTAAAAATAGACTATTACCTTAAATATACCTGTTTTGTTATACATTTAGTTACAAAGTATTCAAATTGTGGCTGTTATATGTAGGTTCAAAATAACTTAGTTTGGCATAAAATAATTATTTCATATGTATTTTATTTGATGATGATAACGAAATATTAACAGTTTCTTTGTAGTTACTATAATGGGGGGGGTTTAATAAATAAAAATAAAAAATTTGTTTTTAAATATTCAACAAACATTCATGGAATAACTGTATTAGTTTGCTGAATTTATAAATATTCAGTTTGTTAACTTCTGTTACTTTATTTTTTGGTCTAAATCAACAGTTTGGTTGGATCTTAATTTATGTGCAGTATTCAGTTAGTAGTTTGAATATATCCGTCCAGTATTCATTTAAAAAAAAAAAAATGTTGTCATGTTGTTCACAGATTGATTTAAAAAAAATGCCTTTGGGAAAACTGTCCAAGAAGCAGATTCAGTCAGCTTATTCAGTTTTGACAGAATTACAAAATGTAAGTCATAATAAAATGTCTACTGTGGTATCAGTTTAAAGTTATTTAATAAATCATTTTTGTTTTATAATAATAATCTGACTAATAGAATTTAAAATTTTATGTCATTTCTTTCTGTGCACAATATATTTTTTCATATATTATTTCATTTTATCTATTTATGTGATTCGAAAATAATACACATGATCATTAGGTTTGATTCAGTTTAAAAGTAAGTGTGTATGTGTGTGTATTATTATTATTATTATTATCATCTTACTTGTATATATTATTTTTCAAATTCATTTTGTAAACATCTTTATTATATAAAAAAAAAAAACTTAATTTCTACACTGATCTGAATAATTTTTGTTGTTGGTTTTTATTGGTTTAATTATTTTAATTGTTTTGTTTTTAAATTTGTAGCTGATCGAGAAAAGTGGTTCCTCATCTCAGTTCTTAGATTGTTCTAACAGATTCTACACACTTATACCTCATGACTTTGGTATGAAGAAACCTCCTCTACTCGACACTGCAGAGATTATCAAGGTATTTTTTTTTGTTATTTAACATTATTTTATATTATTATTTGTTTTTGCAGTTGTTGTTTTCTGATAAACCTATCTATGTGAAACAAGAACCATTTTATATTTTTAAATACACTCTGTTTTTTTTTTAATTTAATAATTAATTTTAAAAGAAAATGATTTCCACTAGTCATTTGAGGAAAATAGGCAGAATACCAGGTTTAAAGAAAACGAAACCCAAATATTTTCAGATAATATATTATTTTATGTTTTTGTCTCATACTGCATAAAAATGTACACACACTTAAAATGATTATATTCAGAGTAAATGATTTTTTAAATCTGTTGTCAAATCTTACCTTATTACTGATCCTACAATTCATAAAAAAAGGTTTGCCATCTTAACAGAAGAGATAAAAATTAAATGAATTTCATTTAGCAACAGAAAAAGGTTATCTTCAAACAGTTCTGAATTCAGAAGTTAAAAATATTAATGCTGCCTTATTATAAATAAAACATTTTTCACATTTCAGAATAAGACTGAAATGCTGGACAGTCTGCTGGAGATAGAAGTTGCTTATAGTCTGTTGAAAGGTGGAGAAGAAGATGAGGATCCAGTGGACAGTCACTATAAGAAACTCAAATGTAGCATCAAGGTTTGTAATTATAAAGTCTACCAAACAATTTAAGTTTTAAATATTTACAGGCAACTCAAAGTCTAACATCCAATACATTATTTTTTTGTTGTTGTTTTTTAATGACAAAGTAAGTATGATAAAGTGTATATCTAGGGTTCCCGACAAACAATTTTATATTGAACAAAAAATCCCTGAAATATTAATATATTGATTCACTCATGCTCAAACATGCCATGTCCACTTGTAGTGATAAATAAACCAAGATTTGCTTCTTTATATAATAAATCATACTTAGTTGTGTATGTTTTGGTGTGAGTGCTTGCATACATGTTTAGATTTTTTACTAACTTAAAGAAATAAAATTCTTGTGCAATTATATTTTCAGCCACTGGACAAATCATGTAACATGTTCAAAAGGATTGTTAAGTACACAAAGAACACACATGCTGCCACTCACACTCAGTACAGTTTGCATGTGGAAGAGGTAAATTATTCCAAATATGCTGTAAAATGTGTTTTTTTCAGGGAGAATACTAGCTTTCACAGAAGATGAGCTCTCAACATGTATACATATGTATAGTCAACTTTTATTATAACAGCTATGTTTGTGATATGCTTATATTGTTGTTATAAAGAGTTTGCAGGTATACCAGTTTTTTTTTTTTTTTTTTTTTTTTTATTCTATTACTACCCAAAACCAAGGAATGACTGAACAGTGCTTGTGGTTGCAGCTTGGTTCAAGTTAACCATATCTAATCTGGCATAAGCCAGTTGTTGGCTGCACATCAAAATGTTGCTGAAATAATATTCCTAAGAATTGTTAGTGCCATAGTAAAGATAGAACAATACACAAAATAGACACATTTTACTACCATAAATTAATTCTGGTTCTGGAACTTGAATATTCAGTTATAATGATTAGATGAATACTGTAACATGTTTGTTGATACCTGAATATTCCATTGTAATGGATATCATAATATAACGAGTATTCACTATATATCTATATATAAATTCAAAAACTGGACACATTATCAGCTAGATGCTTGCACTCTGAATAATTGTATTTAGTTAAGCTAAATGACATTTAGAGATACATTCAGAAACAAATAACATCACTTATCCTAATTAGCGAATCCTGAATTTATTTTTTGATTGCTTTGTATGAACTAGATCTAAAACACACTAAGTAATAATATAAAATAAAAGTCACTCCAATGATAAATCCAACTGAAACTACAGTAATATTTACTAACTCACATTGAGAATTTCTCTTCTGAATAATTTAATTAAATTTTCATGTTCTTTGTAATTTTAATTTGTAATGATATATTATTCTTACTTATCATGTTTTGAAAATTTTACAGATATTTGAAGTTGTCAGAGAAGGAGAATACAATCGTTACAAACCATTTGAGGAACTGCACAACCGCCAGCTGTTATGGCATGGCTCTCGTACAACCAACTTCGCTGGTATTTTATCCCAGGGTCTCCGAATTGCACCTCCAGAAGCACCAGTTGTAAGTAATCATATGCTTTAATCAATATCAAACAAAAATAAAATACATTTTTCTTTATTGGAATTTATGTTTTTATTTTATTTATAAAAAAATTTCAATTAGATATTAATGCACCCAGCATGGAAAAGGAAATTCATTATGGAGTTCAGAAGTAGATATGTCCTGGGTGCACTGTTCATGAGTCAGAAACTGGGTAGAGACAAGAATAAAGGAATTAGTCAGCAGTCCATATATTAAAATACTTAAATGATGTTGCAGATGGGTGAAAGAGATTCCCACAGTGACATTAAATTCCATAAATATAATATATGTCGAAATTTGGTTACTGAACACACACATGGTATCTTCAAATTTATGTTTTAATTGATGGCTGGAATTGCATCAGTAAATTTTTTTATATACATAAGAATGCACTGCAAATACATTATAATGGATTAAATTTTTATTTAGTTTTTCCATATTTTTTTAGGTGTAAACATTTATAAATCTGATTAATTACTAATCAGCAATTACCAGTCTCCACGTTTTATTTTACACAGCTGAAATCTTGAACATTTTTGTCTGTTAAATTCAGTGGACATTTGATATAAATATTGCACATGTTTTTCATTTTAAAAAACAAAATCTTCTCTTTTTTCATTCAGACTGGCTATATGTTTGGCAAAGGTGTTTATTTTGCTGACATGGTTTCAAAGAGTGCAAATTACTGTTGTACATCAAAAACAGACCCAACAGGATTACTGCTGCTTTGTGAAGTTGCTCTTGGTGACATGTATGGCCTTTTTTTTCATAATGTAAAATGTTTTATTTTTTGTTTTTGTTTTATCATTTGATTGTGTATGTTTGTTTTGTTTTTTGTAGTTGTTTTTTAATTGTTCATACCATTAATTATTGAAATAGCTTGTGGTTACAAATTAAGAAATAGTTTTTAATTTTATCTTTCTATACTGAATGTAAATGTATTACATACTGGTAGACTTACCATGAATTCTAGTAATAATTTAATTCTTAAATAAATTATTAATATTCCCTCTTTCTGTGATTTCTTCTTCTTCTTTTTTTTTTTTTAATAATATTTATAGATTTATTAAGATTTTTTTTTAAAATTAATATTATTGTGAGTGCTTTAAATACAAGATCACATAGAATATCAAATCTACAAGAAACAAATTCCTGATTGTAGTTTATTATAAACAAGGCTAAAGTGATGGGATTTTTTTTATTTTATTTCAGGCATGAACTAACTCATTCAAGCTACATTAACAAACTACCTAAAGGAAAGCACAGTACAAAAGGTTTGTGTTTGTGTGTGTGTGTATTTGTATATACTTATATGTAACTGTACAGGGTCATTCAAAAGTCCTGCTACACTTTTAAATTTTAATTAACTGAAAACAGCTTTACGGATTTGAAAAAAATTAAAAGTGTTGCAGACTTTTGAATGACCCTGTATTTTAAGTTATAATGGACATCTTTCCATAGGCATTAATTTCATTAAAGTAACCATGCTAATCTATGCCCATATCATATTTTGTTATTGCTGTATTTTTTTCTTTTTTATTTTTTATTTTTTTTGTTAGCTGCCTCATCATATTATATATAAATTGTTTTAAAAGGTAGAAAATAATTATTGTTATTTATTACTTCTTTTTCCTTCTTTTTTTCTTTTTTTTAAATCAAACTTTAGGCTGTGGAAGGACCTGCCCAGAACCTGCAGGTAATTACACCATGGATAATGGTGTGGTTATTCCAATGGGTGTACCAAAACAGGTTCCCATATCTTCTGGTTTGCTGTATAATGAGTATCCTTTTCTATTTGTGATGGGTTTTATCAGTATTTTATTCTTAATCATTATGATAAATGTGAACATTTACATATATTTATCTTGTAATGATAAAAATGAGCTACTGTTTTTGTTATTTATTACAATTTCATGTAAGGTCCATTAACATCAGTTATTGTGTTTCCCTCCTCTGCCTCTCTTTCTCTCTCCTCTCTCTTTCTTTTTTTCATTTGACTGTATTAATATATGGGGGTTTTTGTATGTGTATTTGTTTAAATTATTGTTTTTCAGAAAAAAAATTTTGGTGTGTTTTTTTGTTTCAGTTATTTTAATCCCACTGATTCAAAATTAATTTTACAATCCTTAATCAGTCTCAGGTTTATTGTGTATGATGTTGCCCAGATCAACATCAAGTATGTGGTGAAGACAAAATTTAATTTCAAATATTAGAGAAGATTTTGAGAGTTTACCACTGCTAATTAATAGTAGAATGACTTTTTGTTATTAATTTTTTTTTTTTTTTTTTTTTTTTTTTTTTTTTTGTGTACTTAACAGAATTTCATAGTACTGAAGAAATAATGTGTGCATCAAATATATTGATTACTTTTTTTTTTTTTTTTTTTTTTTTTTTTTAAGTATTAATAAAAAAATACAAATATGATCTGACTATTATTTTGATTATATATTTAATATTAATACAAAATTTCAGTCAGTTTAGATTTTAGTTGATTAGTTATTAGTGTTACTGTATGGAAGAGGAAAGATATTTGTCTTTGGTTCATTTTTCTTTTATTTGTTATTTGTTTTTGTTGTATTTCTTAAAAACAAATTTATGGTTTCATTGTCTTTTATGGGATGATTTTTACCTTTATTGTTGAATATTAATTAACTTGTAGTATTGTCTGTGAAAATAAAGAAATATTTTTAGATCAGTTTCAAACTGTTTCAGTAAATAATAAATTACTATTTTTTTTTTTTTCACCTATACAAAATGTTGCGTAAGTGAATCAGGGTGTAACATCTTGAACACAGGTAAAAAAAATAGTTCAGCATTTATTAATTTTCTGTTTGTTTTTGTAGTGAATTTTACAGAGGGAAAAATATTTTTTTATTTTGCAAATATTTTGAAAAGCATTTACCACTAGATTTATTTTTTTATTTTAAGGAGTGTATTAACTTTCTTGTATGCTGTTTTGTATATTTCAGACAATTAGTATTATTTCTGTTTGAAACCAAAACATCAGAAGTGATTTTTAATGCATGCTTCACTTTTATCACATCCAGCTGTTACTGAATTTTTATGATCTTGACAGTAATTCTTCAGTGTTGAGAAAATCATTGATAGACATTTTGTTATCGTATTTAGAACAGCAGTTTTTTTCTTTATTATTATTTTCTTAATATTTTTATTTTTTTATTGTACTGATAAAAAAGAAACTGATATTCAGCTCTCTCTCTCTCTCTCTCTCTCTCTCTCTCTCTCTCTCTCTCTCTCTCTCTCTCTCTATATATATATATATATACACACACATATACACATTTATAAGATCATTCTGAATTTGTTTGCAGTGTTCTTTAAAAAAAGAATTAAAACCAGGATGAAACAATGTTTCTTACCGAATAACATTTTGACCTTTATTCAAACCTTAATCATTTATATAGTTCAGTTTTATACTAATGATATATGTACATGTCATAATCTTTATTTTGGATTGATACATGTTGATGTGTTTGTTTGTTTTTCTTCATTTTCAATTTTTTTATTTTATTTTTTTAAGTAGAATGAAACACAAATTATAGAAGTATATGTATACTCCAACAGTAATTTTAAAAAACCCATCATTTTCAGTTTTTAATTTGGTGATTTTATTATTACTATGATTTTGCAGTTTAAAAGCTGTATAATCTGGATTAAAATATTAGGATATTGCCAGGTTATATATAATGAAACACTATGTTGTTAACATTCATTTCTTCATATTTTTTAAAATATATTACTTGGTTATACAAATATGGGCTGACATTAAGATGATCCATCCACGCACAATTTTTATTGACCAGAAAGGTGTCTTTCTTTTTTCCTTCTATTTCCTTTTTTTTTTTTTTTTTTTTTTTTTTTAATTTAATACTTGTGTAATACATATGGTTTATTAATTTCAGACCTATTGGCTTAAAATAGTTATATTTGATACCAGACAATTTTTGTTTTATCTTGATGGTACAGGCATTTTTTTTCTAAAATCAAAAATCCATCATATTTAATTGTATTCTGACACGATGACCACAATGGTTTATAGATATTACAGGTAAGACCAGTATGTATTACGGTGGTTCGGATTATTTCCAAATCCACAAATATTTTGCATCTAGTTTAAGCTACTGTTGATAAATTGTTTATAAATAATACATTAAATTGCGGCAGATTTCATTTTAAAAAGATGAAATGAAATATTTTATTCCAAACAGATTTGACAGTAAAAGAAGGGCGGTAAACGTCGAAATTCGATTTGTATATGTGTATAAACAAAACTGAAACATGGTATGTAAAAGGTTCATTTTTACTATTGACTAACTCACTGAAAATCATATTAATATCAAACAGTTAACTTTGTACTGCAGTTGAGGAGTCACTTGTTGAAGAATCTGTTCGGTGCTCCATTGGACTGTTTTCGTTCCAGCTCTGAGCCAGTTTTAGCTTATCAGGGACGGGTATGTGTTTTGTTATCTATTGTAGGGTGCACATAAAAGATTTCTTGCTGCGAATACAAAAATAAATAAATAGCGTTTCCTTCAAAACTTCAGCATGTAATATATAGACAGCGAATGAGAGATAAATAGACAGTGAGAAGCATGTCTGCCAACGAATAACCATTAATATAGGGTAAATATATTGAGGTGTCGTTAAGCAAAATAAAATAATAATTCACTTATTTGTTTTACAATTTCATAAGACTGCTGATCAGTGCTGAATGTTTCACTTTTGTTGTGGGGTATTTTTATCAGTTATTTTTAACATTTTAATCTTAATGTTATGGATCTGTCCTGGACATTCAAACCATTATTAAAATTTTTAAATTTATTATTAAACTTTATTGTGTTGCAGAAAATACGAACGGGCTGTATCTCGCCTAAAGGGTGCAGACTAGCAGGATCTTTTCTCATCGGATATATTTCTGCTGGTTTCTAAAAGCATCCGAACGACAGGCTAGAAATATCAATTTAATATTATTATTGCAACAAAAACCAAACCAAACAAAAAAAACGAAAAAGGCTTTTAAAAACCCACTTCTATGTTTGACATCGGTTAGCCTTAAAATTAGTATACACAAGTATCATTTAAAAAAAAAATAATAATAATAATAATTAATTAATTACGATTTATATAAATATTTAATCTTTTTTTATTATTATTTTCTTTTTTTTTCTTTTCAGTGCATAACATTTTGGCAAGAATAGCCCTTGTTGCTTACTAGCCTATTACTAGAACTATGGCGTCATTTATGTATTTTATTCTTGTACTTTTTGGGGGGAGGGGGTATATAATAGAAAAACCTCTCTTTTTTTTTTTTTTCTTTTTTTTTTTTCTTTTTTTGTGTGTCGGCACATACAGTGTTATGTAATGCATTATCTCTTATCTGTGTTTGACTGTAAGTAAATTACTGAAGCAGATCAGAAAACGTTGGTCGAACATTGTTATAAATAAATTGAAGCTTGTGGCAGCAATGTAGACTCCATTTTGAAATACGATAACGTCTGGCAACATCCTGACGATTTGATCGTGATGTAGTGATAAAAAGCAAGACATTTTAATCTCAGTCTAAAAGTCATTTAATTTAATCGTTCATCCATCCTAGACAAGTATATCACAACCAGCTTTAAAATATAATAAAAATATGTATTATTAATAAATATTCAACAAATTGTCATTTGCTCATGATGTTCTTATCCACTTCCATATAAGCGCGCGCTCGCGCACGCACGCACTCATTCGAACGACAATGATATTCTATATTTCAAACATGAAGTATTTCACCAAAACGTTTTTGGGTTTTCAGTTAACGCATACATCGCCAACATTTCAGCACAGTTTACAAGGGATAGAATATGTTTCTACTAATTTATGGCAGATAAATAAATAACGTTAATAGTATCCATTTAACATATATTTTTAAGTGTCAATAAATCTCACATTAAAAAGGAGTATTTGTACACTACATGAATATTCCCAGTTTTGCTTGTTATAAACAGGTGGTTTTACATTACAGTTGTTCTCATTGCCAATATTATTTTATACGATGAAATAAGTTTTATTCATGCAAAAACGATATACTGATCAATAAATAGAAACATAATTAAAAAAAAAAAAAAAAGATAACAAAGATTGTTTTGCTTTTGTTAAATAATCGTTTCGACCGTTATTGAAAGTTAAACGTCTTAACGGCAGTCAGAAAGTGATCAGGTTTTCGAACATGCGCAGTTAATACTTCAGTAACATGAGATAATACGTTTGTAAGCTGCTGCCGGTCGCGTTAGTTTGGTAGGACGTCAAAAGAAGCTGCTTAGAAAAGCAGTTGAATTATTGATCATTCAGCTATTGTTTCTTTTACATCCACGTGAATTAATTTAAGCAAACAGTCTACTGGGACTGTAACCAATTGGCCTATGCGGTGCAGAGCAGACAACTGTAGCAGACGATAAATTGGTAAATGGATCTGCGAGAACAAGAAGCAGCCGACAGGAATGTAGATGGCGAATAACTTTAAAGTCACCGTATCTATTAAAAAAAATCCGTCCAACGAACCGGTTTATCAGAAACAGGACGGACAGAGGTTTCAACATTCATGTCACACGGTGAAACTGAACGTTAATTCGAAGTACACAATAACCATCTTATTCCGTCCGGAGAAAACTCTAACGTAAGTGTCAAGTTACTTGTTATTTTATTTGTTTCTGCCCGGTTCACATTTATAGCATCAAGTACTTTTAGTTAAAGTTTCCTACCTATCATTCTGTCATCTGTTTTTCTCTCTGGGTCAGATGCTTCATTGTTATAGCATTCTAATGAATTGATGTACTTTTTATTATTATTATTATTCGCGTATTTCTGCTTCATAGTATGCATTTCATTTTCGGTGCTAAAGAAAAAACAAGGTGCTCACGCGAACACAACAGATGACGAGAATATCACATATCATACCGTTTATCCAGTTATGAAGTATAATAATCTAACATTTTTATTTTTTAACTTAAGTGGTAGGTTGTTACTATCTAATGTTACTTGTACTTTAGATACAGCTGTTTTAATGGACAGCTGTAAAACGCGCCAAACCATGATAAAAAAATGTTTTAATGTTACCTTGTTTTTATTGATAAATGCTGGGATTACAGAGGTCAGATTAATTTATGTTTTTCGTTTTACCTGCTACTGCTGGATTTACAAAGTGATTAATTCAACAAAAATAGATTGGTATTTGTCCAATGTAGTTATAAAATAACTCGCATACCAAAACGATTTACATATTAACAACAGTTGTAACAGTAGAAACAACAACCACAAATATCTAAGATAAAATTTATCCGTTAAAATGATTATTTACTTAATATTAAAGGTAACATAATAAGAAAAATAGAAAGAAAGAAACAAAGATTTTTTTTTAAATTTTATTATTTTTATTTTTTTTTTAAAGAAAATGGGAGTTTTATTATTATTAATATTGTTGTTGTTGTTATTATTATTTGGTTGTTAAGTATTTAAAACAGGCCAAACGCTATGGCATAGACCTGAATCATACATTGTCAATAAAACACACACTGCTGAGAATCGCCATATGCAGCTTAGAATCACTCCACGCATCTTAAAATTAGTTTAATATAAACTGACCGTTGACCAGTCATTTTTTATTCTTATGATATTTACAAACTATGTACTGACACATCGGTTTGTATTATGAGAACTGAATGTGTGTAGCCTAGATATAAGTAAAATCATACATAACGATAAAACAAAAAACTTTGCTGTGCACCATTTCCCTTATCACAATACGTTTAATATAATTTATAGGATACATTTTTATCTATAAGTAAACGGTAGTTTAAAATTAACGGAGACAGTTTTACAAGTTACTTTAACGCGAACAAGTAGCTAATGGCATTTTGTGCATTTAAAAATGGTAACAGATTAATAATTTTCCTTCTATGGTGTGCTGTTTCCGAGAACTACAGTAAATTTCATGTTGTCATGTTTATATAGTACACCGAATGAATAAAAATGTAAAATAAATAAATAATATCCGAATATGGAAATTCACTTGAATTCAAATGAACTAAAAGTGGAAAGGGAAAAGAACAAAGAAAACAACAACAACGAAACATGATTTTCAGCATTATTCTGTTTAATAAGATTATATTGAATACAACATCTGCACAAATAAACTAATTCTCGATTTAAAAAAAGCAAAAAAAAAGCTGTATCGATTCAGTAAACTTATTGTGTTTTATTTTATTAGAATATCTTTAAAATGTTATTTTTAATTTAATTTATTTACTTATTTATTATTTTATTTTATTTGTTTTATTGTTGTTTTGTTTTTTTAAATTTATTTATTTTGTTCTTAAATTTAATATATATATACACCCACACACAATATATATACATTATATATTATTATAATTACAAATTAATATACTGATGTAATAACCACGGCAACCAAAATTTCAGTTTTTACTACAATAAAGATAATGCGGTATATAAACATGTATATATATAAAACATTAAGCTCTATTATGTTATAATGAAGTAATAATGAATGACATTTTAAAAAGGCTCTGTGATGATGAATTTCTCAACAGACACGGAATCTCGAATGCTTTAAATTGATTGAATTCACGTTATTCTGGTAAAAACGAGATTTACAGTTACGCAGTTACGCAGTCTTGTTTGAATACGTACATTTGTTTATCGTGCACGAATATTTGAATATTATTATTATTATTATTTTTTGTTGTTGTTATTATTATTATTATTACGTTGTTGTTTTGCATTTGTTTGTACATAGATTAGTCAAGATATGACAATTTTAATTTGATACCTAGAGTTATTCACATTCATTCAGACAAACGTCACTCATTTAGTGATGTTTTTCAGTAATCGGTGAATATTTATACGTATCTTGTAAGTCTTATTAGGTTACAACATATATTAGACGAAATGTTATCAGATTTCTTTGAAGAATATGAATTAAGTGACACCTATAGTCTACTGTCCATTCTTCCAACTTCGAAATATGTACATAAATAGATTTGCGGTATGTTCTCAATATTAGTTACACCTTTTTGTTTTCTGTCGACGAAAAATTGTTTGTTAGTAATTTATATCAAGTATACAAATTCATTCTCAAAATGCAGATCTGAACTAGTCACGATATAATTATATATCCCAGAATATACATATACAAAAAAAAATTAAAAAAAATAATAAGAAGAAGAAGAAGAACAAAAAAAATATATATATAATTGTTTAATTTTGAAAATAGGCCAGTGGGTCAAAAGTAATAAGAATTAGAAAACAAAAATATGTTAGTCCATACAGAGAACCTAATATTAAGAATGTTCTTGTTTAAGTATCACATTTACAAATGCTTTGATAAGGGATTTTAAGTAATAATTACAGAAGTACGTCTTTATCAGGAAGGAAAAGGAATATTTAATTAAACTTTATAATTTATTTTGTCGAACATGTCATTACGGATCACTCCTATGACTAAAGAGGAAACCCACCCCGCTTACTCATCACGGGAGAGAAAAAATAATATTAAAAACTGAACACGAAGATGAAAATATGCCGACTTATGTGATATATGACAGAACATAATGATTAAGATGGTAATTTCTTGACAGCTATTCATAACCTCCTTTGATTATGCTTTCCAAACCAATATGGGATTATGAAACATTCTATCGCTGACGTCAGAAGGTTTTAACGCTGTGGCGGATGCAGAATATCTAAGAATATTGATGTTTCCATTCTGCGGTTGATTTTGTTAAGAATTGATTCCTGACGGCTCTTCAGTTCTATAGTAATAGTAACAACGAGAATCATTAGTTATTTTGAGTGTCGCTATCTACAAAATCAGGTAAATCGAATATTCAATCACAATTGTGTATCAACGTCCTATGCCTGGGAGATCAGTAGTATGCACAGTTATATAAGTAGATTTAGGAAATAAAAAATAAAACCAAATCCGTTGTAGGTGTTAGGTATTAACAATTCCTTCCACGTGTGTGTGTGTGTGTGTGTTATTTCTTTCTCAAGAAAAAATGCCTAACACTGCGGATTAAACATTTTAAAGAATGCCTCATTTTCAAGGACAGTACTGATTGAACGGTCTCTGAAAATCTATATTAGCACTTCATTTATTAATTTATCATAAAAAAAATAATAATAAAAATTAAAAAAAACCTGGAAATTGCTTAAAATGTAATGACGAGCTTCGTGGACAAATAATTTTTTAAGCTGATCATTTTGCATGAACATATATTTACTTTTTATTTTTATTTTGTCTGCTTGCATGGTCTAGGAATAGAAATTCCGCCAGTGCACAATTTTCTTTAAAGTAATAAAAACAGAAAGGAACAACGTGTTCAATTTCATATAAACGGTTTAACTGTACATCTAATCTTATGTATATAGCTTAAAATGAGGTTTTATGGCTGAAATTATATGGAACCATGTATATATTTGTATAATTTTCTTCTTTTTAAAATGTATTGTATTGCTTTGCATTGTTTCCATTTTTATTAATTTTTTTTTTTTTTTTTTTTTTTTTTTTTTATTATTATAAGAAACAATAGATTCATACAACTGGAAAACTTTTTATATAAAAGTCCTTTAAAACTGCGTCAGATTTTCGTTACATGGATTTTTATTTTGAAACTACTATTACTACTACTACTACTACTACTACTACCACTACTACTACTACTACTACTACTACTACTACCACTACTACTACTACTACTACTACTACTAATAATAATAATAATAATAATAAATTTTAAAAATTCGAGAATATTGTTATTTGGAACAAAGCTTCAAACTAAGTACAAGCGAAATATAATCAATGATTTTTAACTACGGTATAATTATTTATCAAGTTAATACATACATTTTTCAGACGACTACATATCTGTGGGGAACGTACAGAGTTCAAACTTTTGAAGCAGGACAAAGATGTCGACGGTAGCTCTTTGTATGGAGCAGAATGGTCAACTCTTGGCAGTGAACTTTCAAAAAGTGGCAAGAGAAAAGATGTGCCCTTGTTTATGGAAGTAATGTTCAATAAAATATACTTTTTAACTTTAACTTTTCTCAGACATCGTTAAAAAATAAAATATATAGTGTAATGTTTTCCCTTTAAACTTTCTGTCTGCTTTTACTTTTGTACCAGAAAGAAATATGTCCATTTTAATATTTATTCCATAAGTGATGTTTAAACATGTTGCATTAATAATTATTTTCATACACTAGATCACAGCATCAACCCATTTTATAATTTCAAGTTCCAGCCAGTGCCCCACAGCTTGTATATCATAGGCCGTGACAAAATGTACATGTATATAAAAGGAAATTTGCTGCTAATCGGTAAGAGGAATGATACAGTAGCAGCAACAGATTTCATCTCAGATATTATGACTAGGCCGGTTTTAACATATCATCGACCCGTGCTTCCATTTCGATATGCTGTCACCTCAGGAGCAATTATTTTAAATAAATAGAAAACAGTATACAAATATTTTTTTAAAATACAAATCAATATATGTTTATTTTTTACCAGTTTTTTTTTTTTTTTTTTTTTTTTTTTTTTTACACACACACACACATTTATTTTAATTTATGATAATTATTTATTTGTTTGTTTTTATTATAATGATTTACAAGCTCAGTATTTCCGTTTTATATTAATTTTATAAAGTGAAAGTTTTCCAAGAAAGAGCTCTTCCATTTCTATATTTTCTGAAATAAAAATTGTTTTCCTTCTCGAAACCGACAATGCAGTTTCCTTACTTGCAAATCTAATAATCCCATCTTCCATAGTATTAGTTAATTCTTCAGTTACTGCGTACCGCTCAATAACGGAACGGAAATCCATTTCTATCCAATTACTGTTGGAGCAGTGGCACTGATGGCTTATCTTTGTTTCTGGTCCGCAGGGACAGGTCTTGCCTCTCTGCCTGCAAGACCAGCGTGACGAGAAAGAGAATGTTAGGCGAGCGTAATCAATATACCGATATCAAACTGACGTGTCATGGTTACATTCTTCATCACAAGCCGAAATATCCAACGAATAATAGTTGGATGGAAGGGGTTTTTTGTGATTTTTTATTTTATTATATATATATTTTTCCGAATTCTGAAAAATTATATTCCCCCATTCGACTGATACCACCTAACTGTCTTGAAAACATGCAGGTTACCGATTGTGGGTCGTTAGCCCGAAGCATAATATTTTATTCATACTTCTAACACCACGAGTCCATAGGCTGTTTCTTTCCTTTTGTATTCTTAGTATTTTTACAGGTAACGAACAGCAAGAATTTAATGCATTTTATCCTTACATAAAATTAACGATGTTAAATCTTCAACCTGTTGTTAACAGTATCTATCAGATCTAAATTATATTAAATTTCAGTATACCTTTCCAAAGCTTTAAGTTAATTATTTCATTATTTTGTTTTTAGCTTGCGAACAGTGTGACAATGAAGGTGACGTTACAAGTGAAGTTTTACAAGAACGATGAGACGGAACACAGCCACTGGGGACAAGAACTACATGCTATCGAATACGAGTGTTATGTACCAGATGGCTGTACGTTCGTCGATGTGAAAAAGGAAAAGTTTTTGTGATAAACATTTCCCAATACTTATTTTTTACCTAAAGAGTTATGCAATAAGTAAAATTATTTTTCTGTTTCTGATTTATAATAAATCATAGTTCTGTTTTTAGCTACTATCTCTCTTTCTCTGGCATACACACACACTGACATATGTAAATACTAACATATGCATATTCCAAACATTAAAAATATTAACATTTTTTCATACGTATTCACCTGGTAATGCAATTGCATCTAGCACATTTTGATTTATTATAACAAGCAAATTCTTAAATAGTTTATATATACATATACATATAATTAACAAATACACTAGTATATATGTGCTATATAGACGAGTATCGTTTTCCTTCTAATTTAGTTTTTTTTAGCTCTGCACTGTAAAACGTATAGCCTTCATCGCCACATTTAGATCACTGCTTGTTTAAATGCCACTTGTGATACTTTACAACAAGAAAGTGTGAACGATTTTAAATTGATAATAATAATAATAACAACAACAACAATAATAATAATTTTAAAGGTTGTGACATTAACTTTGTAAAGAAATTTTATGTTGTAGTTATTTGATATGTATCTAATGTTATGGTTTCCATTTTTCTAAGGTTGTGGATGGGAGGAAAGGAGACAATATCTGTATAAAAGTTTCTCTTTGATTTCTTTTTCTTGACTTTTTCGTCCACTCCCTCTTACATGCTCAGTTGCTACTGGAAAAGAGAGAACAACCATACACGTTATTGTAAATTTTAATTTGCATTGCATCAGAATTGTAAAATTATTAGTATAACGCTTGCATATATTTTATTTGATAATACAGTGTAGTCCCAAATGTCTGGCAATCACTGCTTAGGGATTGAATACAAATGCTGAATTAATGTTGTTGTTTATTTATTGTACAACCACAGATGCATGGCCGTAACAAAAGTACATGTATATGAAAATTTAACAGTACTGATTTTATGTTTTAATTATTATTGCTATTGTTGCTATTTAGGTTACATTCACGGGGAAACTTAAAAAAATAAAATGCTTTGCCCTTCACAAAATAATTACTTCTTCATATGATTTCTACAAGATGTCCTGTCTACATATTACACAAACCAATTCCAATGCCTCGAGAAAACATGTAATATTTTATTTCCAAGGAATGAAAAAAAAAAAAAAAAAAAAAAAAGGAAGAAAGAAATCGCGGTCGAATTCTTACGTAAAGGCACCGTAGTGCAGATATCGATATTATTATGGCTCGATTCGGTTGACGTTTATTTAGATCTAGAATTTCTAAATTTAAACCGGCAACCTTTCTTTACACTGAATGAATGTCGTTAATACAATCTTATTTCGCTTAAGTATCTTTGCTCTTAATTTTCCTTCTCGTTTAGAATTTAGACATTTCGTTAATCATCTAATTTAAAAAATAAAAAAAATCTCAAAGTCTTAGTCACTGGCTGCAAGAAGCTGTTTGATTTACGTGCTCCTAGAGAATATGCTTCTGACTGGGAAAATTATTGGTTTAAAATGTATGGTGTAAATAATTAGTCTAAATACATTTTCTATATTTGTCCTGTAATTGTTTCATTTATGATGATTTATCTTCAGCACTATGTATTTCCTTACCTATTTAGGACTGCGTATTTGTAAGTCTTATAATTTCCTCTTTGGTTTTGACATCGACATATTTGTGGTTGAAAGTGATTTATTTACACCCATGTGCAAAAGTACTGAAATGCTTAATGCTTAAGGGTTAAAACGCATGTTATATAAAAGGTCTAAAGAAAACAACAACAACAGTAAAATATGAAGAAAGTAAATATAAAAGAAAAAGTCACCGCTTCAGTACGTTGCATGATATAAAACATGAAGGCCGTTTTTACATTATTTATGAGCAGCAAGTCTTCACATCTGGTATCAGCAGTATCTCACAACTGAAGTGTTAGTAACCAGTACATATGTCTTGATAACGAAATATATTATCCACCTGACGACCTCACCATGGCAGTGTAACCATTAATACAATTAATAATGCATTGCGAAGTACTGTCCTAAACAACCTTATAGTTTGACTTCATCGTGTTTTTGCATGTGATAAAAAGAAAAAAGTTCGCGAAGACGCCATTTCCCCGTAGACTTACGTACTTAAGGATCAAAACGACATACAATAAAATTTTAAGTAATCAAGTATGTGCAAATATACTGTAAAATAAATTGTTAGTTTTATTATTATTATAATAATTTATTTATTTATTAACTTATTTATCTCTTCTTTTTTTTCTTTTTTGGTGGGGTGGGGTGGGGTAGGGATTTACAGTTTTCGTGATTTCCAAATAAAATTTAAACGCAAAAAAGATGTACTGGACTTTTATCCATATTCCTATAAAAAAAACCTGACTGTTTTGTTACTTTTATTTTCGATTATAATAATAATAATAATAATAATAAATAAATTTATTTATTTATTATTTTTTTTCAAAGTACGTTTAGTTATTGTTTTAAATTTATATATATATATACACGGTGGTATCTCGACTTGTGAGTGCCCCAACTTACGAGCTGACGCCCGGTCGGATTTTTGCTTTCAGCTGCGAGCCAAAATCCAAGTTACGAGCGAGCTTCAGATACACCGCCGCTACTTGGCGCAGCGAACAACATAACATCCGGCCAGCATCGTGTGTCTCACTCATTTATTTCACGTGGTTACCTCACCGCGGAAGCATCTCTGTTGTGTTTTGCTGGCGTTTTATGCAGTATTCTGCCAAATTTGTTTTTTTCTGGTCAAGGATTCTAAGTAAGTGAGTGCAAAGGCCAGTGCTGAGAAGAAGAAGTGGATGATGTCCATTGAATTAAAGTTTGAATTCATAGAAAATCATGAGCGAGGTGTGCATTTAGTCGACTTGGCTAAGCAGTACGAGCGTAGTACTTCTATGAATGTACCTGTTAAAGCTGAAGGAGTCGATAAATGTGTTAAAATAATTTGTCTGATCTCCAAGATAAATACACTTTACAAAACCAATTCATTTCTTTACATTCTCTTTTATTTTGTTTCGATACAATATTTTCATTTATAAATATATTTTTCTTATTTAAAAACACGTTACAAATAATAATAATAATAATAATTTTAAAAATGGTGTGGTTTTGAGGGGGAGCTGGAATGGATTAATGGAATTTCGATTTTCAGTTGGGTAAACTGATTTGATATACGAGCAAACTGAGATACGAGCTCAGTCACTGAACGAATTAAACTCATAAGTCAAGGTACCACTTACATATTATTTTTAATTGTTACATATTTTTGGCGGGGGGAGGGGGAAGACCCTTTAGATATTAACGAAATGTTTGGGTCTTTTTTATTTTAAATTTATCTTCTGAAACCCAAATTCCAGTTCACTCCTAACAGATTTAGAGTGACAGGAGTTGTTTTTTTTTGTTTTGTTTTTAAAAATATTATTTATTTATTTATTATTATTATTATTTTTTTTTTTTGGTGGGATGGGGTAGGGATTTATACTTTACATGATTTCCAAATACAATTTAAATGCAAAAAAGATATACTCGACTTATATCCACATTCCTATAAAAAATAAAAAATAAAAATTATCAATAATAGAGGATTGTAATGTAATAGCAATATTTAAATTTTTGTGCTGTTAAACATTCACTTTAGATACGCTTTATTTAAATTTATTATTATTATTATTATTATTATACTATTTATTCACTTATTTATTAATTTTAACATTCATTTTTATTTTTAGTAATTGTTAGCATTAAAATTCAGTAATGCTGATGTGAAAATATAGAGGCAGGTTTCAAATCATTAACTGCAAAAATGCAAAATCTGATAAAATAGAATTAAAATTAAAACGTAAAAGTAAAAGTAAATAAAACAGAACAAAAAGGCTTCTATTTTATAAAGATGACAGTACATACTAAATATTAGAAGCCGATGTGAAATTAAGAGTAAATTGTCTAAAAATTAAAAATAAATAATTAAAATGTTTTACTGATCACTGGAAAGAAGAATTAAAACAGTATAGATAGAGAGAGAGAGACATACAGATATGCAAGATACAGAATGGTGGGATTTTTTTTAATTAATGGTACTAATAATACAAATATAATTAAACAAACTGATATGTATTTAAAATATCGATGCACAAAGATGATCAAGAAAATCTGTGAACATACATGAATGAGAAAGGAAAACTTAAAAAATATATATGATAAACACACAATATATATAAATATATATGTATCACCAGACTTGTGCAAAGAGAATTTCATTTTCTTCTCGAAAGTATATTACAATGATCTAATTAGTAACAATCTTAATTGATAATGTCAGAAACAGAATATAAAATTATTTTGTATATGCCAGTCTTGCTGTTTTCAAATTATCTGGTGACTGGACTGCCTTTAATGAAAACCACCAGTAGTGATTTATTTATTTTTTATTAAAAAATTTGTTTACTTTATTTTCATTGTATGACTCATAGTAATAAAAAATAAAATAATAAAAATAAAAATAATTGAAGGCAGTTTTATATACAGTTATGCAAAAATCTTACAGTAAAAATGATACAAAGTGCACCAGTAGTTTACACCAGTATATTTACCTTCTAAAAATTAAATATTTTAGTGTCTTGTTTTTATAAGATTTTGTACAAAAACAATTTGATGAAAGAAGTTATTATAGTATTTTATATTATGTTATCTATTTTATTACATATTTCAAATCAGGAGAATTAAATTTAACTATTTCACATTCTGACATTAAAAACTAAGAAATAACTAATATTATACCTGCAATGATCAACAAATAATATACTTTTAGCTAAAACAATAAATATATCCATAAATGTAATATCCATACAGTGCAGTGGAACTGGTAATAGAAATTAATTTAACAAATAGCTTAAAATTTATTGTAAAGAAAGACTTTACAAATCAAGGTAAGGTATATTAAGAGATTATGTGACTACAGAAAAATCAATAAATAAGGAATAAAATGTGATTTGATTTTTTTTCAGTGTTTTTATATAACTGCTAAAACCAGTTAAATTCTGTAATGCATTGATGAAAGAATTGCCACAACTCTGACATAGTTAAAACACACAGATAAAACAGTACAAAAACTGTAGACTTATAAAGTGAAGTACATAATAATAATGATCACTTTAATTCTTTGTGATTGTCTAAATTCATTTTGCATTAACAAGCAATAAAAACAAACATATAAATGAAAAACAAACCAAAAAATATAATACTGCAGATTTGAAATAAAATGCAAAAATAATGCATTATAATTCTATCTTGTTCATACAATCAGTTAGGGTGATGGGATGCATATCTAAGTAAAAAAAACCCATTAATTCTACTTAAGTAGCTGGGAAAACACTGGTACAATCTTTACCCTTAAACTGCTTTTCTAAAGATTTAAAAAAACCAAAAACAAATAATAATAATAATAATAATAAAATAAATAAATTCTATTTTTTTATGATAATTATAAATTATTGCAATTTTAATTTTAATTATTTTACATTAAGCTACCAAACTGTGCATTATGAAGTCTTATGCATGTATACAGTCATGTGTCTATCTAAATAAAATCATAAAGCACTATAATTTCTGAATATGTGTACAAATACTGGCAAATTTCATTCATACAACAAAGGGAAATAACTCCATATTGTTCGTTTGTGTGTGGGTGGGTGTATGTTTGACATCATATTAATTAAAAATAGAAAACCCCACAGATATAAAATAAAATTAAAATAATTAATCACTAATCAAATATCTTTTCAATTCTGTTTGAAGAATGACTGAAACTTTATCATGTTGTATGAACATACGATATTAATTTTGTCTATAAATCTAACTAAAACAATATTAATTATGGTACACAAACATATTTAAAAATATATACTGATCCATCTGTAAAGATCTGTATCAGTATTTCTTTCAATAACTTACAAAAACAATCTCCTTAAAAGGAAATGGACTGTTACATACACACAATTTTCTCAATGAATATTTTTCACTGATTACTCATGTTCTATTCCAGTATTGACTTCAAATCACCTATCTGAAAAATGAAATTAAAATTGGAAATTTATCTCCTAATTGATACATTATTTTCAAGGGCGATAAAACAAAATAAATTATTTTTCATGGTAATAAAACATATTTATACAGAAACATCATTGACAAATCTCAACCTTTAAAGTATAAAAATATTAAAAAAGTCCAGTAAATATTTATAACAAGAAAAAAGAATAACATAAATTTAAGCTTTTGTCATCTTGGCTGTAAATGTTCTGGAAACAGCTTCTTTTGTGTTATCTGGTAAATTGGCTTTATAACAGATAGACTAGGCCAGGAGTGCTAAAAAGAATACAGAAATAAAATTGTAATTATTACATTAAAAAGAAATAATAAAATTTAAAAAATCTCCAATATATATATATAAAATTTCTATGTTCCAGTCATAGATTGTTTAATGGCACCTTTTTACTGTGGTTATGTAAAATTTCTATATTCCTCTTTGTCAATTTTTGTCATTAAAACATGTTGAATACATTTTTTGAGACCCTTTCGATATGTATGTGTATGAGTAGCTGTGTATGTGAATCTGCTAGTGTTGAGAGAAGTAAGCTGATAAACAGTTAATTTCATTTAGTTTTTGTATTATTTAGGATTGCAGGATAAAAGAAATAACTAGTTATTACCTTAGAATATCAGCTTTGTCCTGTTCAGGTTGAGCAGTTCTCATCTTTGCAGGATAAAGCTGGTATCTTAAGACAGTAATCAGTTATTCCATGTATATAATGAGTATATGCTTACTGTGAAAAGTGGATATACTTTCTTCAGTTTATCACAACCCTCTTCTTTGAGCAGGACTGCCAAATAACATATAACACTTTGCTGGAATAAAGCAAATAAGCAATTGAAATCTACAGAACTACTGAAATTAAAACAAAGAAAAGATATGTATTACTGAATAGCATCTCAGCATTAAGGATTATTACATGTCATGTTTTTCACAATAATAATAATTTAGAGAGGCAACCCAATGCTGCTATTTCTTGATTAATTTTATTAAAAACCTTAAGCTAGTACTTTGTTAACAGTAAAAGAAATCTGTTTAAATAATTTATAAAGTCATACATTCTAATGATTTTTTAAACATCTGAAATTTTGTTTTTAAGAAACAGTTTGTTTTTAAAAATGACTATTAATGTACTCACCATAGTTATTGCTTCATTAATAATAATATCTTTGACAAATAAGATATCAATAAACTCTGCATCGCAGCGACCAAACAGGTACTCTGTCTTCACCTGAACTCCCATTGATGGCAGGACTAATACACTCTCTGGGTAAAGAAATATATAAAAAAATTCCAAAATGCATGTAATATAAGGAGATAATTTTCCTAATGTTATGGAAATGTAAAACAATATACATGCTTCACATTTTTTGTCTTTACTTTGAAAATATTTTATGGATAGCAAAAGAAATTTTTTTTTTTTTTTTAGATAGTAAAACATTCTATTAAAAATATTGAAACTTTTCTAATATTTACAAACTAAACTTTAAATAAGTTTATTCTAATTCAACTACTAAGATTCAAGTTTTGAGAAAATATTTAGGCCAGGTTCCTACCATATACAAAGAATCACATTATCATCTAATTCAAGAGTAAAATAGTAAATGAGGTTTTATACTTTCATGTCCTGTGACTTTATAAGTAAACAAACCTCTTATAACTTTGTTGTACAATCTGTACAATAACAAGATAGCCAGAAGTCCAGAGATGGACCACAAGACTTTCATTTCCTGAAATAATAAAAAAAATGTAACAATTTAAAGATATATGAAGAACAAGACTTCTCAACTGATGTGACTTACATGATAAAGCAAAATTACTCTTGAATCATATATCATTGCTTTAATATCTTTATGTAGTGCTGAATCATATTGTGCTTTTTAAAAAAATATATTTTAACCATGAATAAGAAATGAGAAAGTTTTAATGAATGTTGCCAGTCTTAACCATACTGACAGGTGGTCAAAATGGCAGCATTAATGACCATATAGAATGACATATACACACTTATGATGGTGTTTCCCAATTTGTAAAAGCATTGAACAAACAAAATTATAACTAGTTTCTGTTAGATTATTTGAAAAGATCTTGTTGAAGCTATATACATGTATCAAAAATAAACATGTTTATTCCAATTATTGCAAACAAGATTATTATCCTTCTTCCCAATATGTGTATTTTTTCTGATGATTTAGAAGAATACAAAATATATCTGTATAAACAGTTTACCCATTACTCCAGGTACTGCTTAAATATTAATCCGCACACATTTTAATATTAATGATATCAACAGTAAAGTCCAAAAAAAAATGTGAAAGATGTTTCCATAGAGTGATAGACTGAATATTTGAAAGGAATATCGCAGTTCAGATTGTTGAAGCTGTGAAAGCAAAATTTTTAACATTTGTACAGATATTATATGTGCCTTGGACATGACAGAAATTAATTTATACGCATCTTTAAAATCTTAATAAATAATCTAAAATCACTTACTTTACGATGTAGTTTGACAACTGAAGCTAAATACACTGACAAGACAAACATCACAATGAGTCTTCCAATTCTGACTGTTTTGTGATGTATTACAAATTCACTACCCAACTGTCCATAATTTTTGTGGACAAAATCATGATGTGGCATTTCCACTAACACTGAAATAAGCAAGACAATATAGTGTTCAAATTAAATCTTGAAAATCTATTATATTGACCATTAATGCTTTAAAATTATGAATTCATTAATGAAAACCATTTAATAAAATCCTCTTAGTAATAACAGATTATGTACATACACCTTCACTAATGCAGAAAAGCACATGACAGATTCTTTAAAACAAAAAACGATCCTATTTGCTAAAGCATTAGGCATTCCAGCATGTATCCTGGCTGGAAAGGTAAACAGATCAATGAGTGAACCAAGAAAAGTTTGTGTTTTATTTCAGTAAATAATAAATGTTTTCAAAATTTCACAATATTTGCATTTTTATTATTTTTGTCTGAAGAAATGTTAATTAAAAATTATTGTGGCAGATATAACTTTGAAAATTAAATGTGGTTCATTACTATAATATTGTTGCAGTTTTAACAAACAGATGAACATAGTGCAAGCATGATTTCTATAAAGCATATAACTGCATGTGTGTATGTGTATGTGGCTTTGTATACAGTAGCATAATAATAATATTTATTACCACAAAAAAAAAAAAGTTTTTTGTTTTTGTTTTTAAAAAACAGCTTATCATTAAAAAAATGCAATTGATCTGATTTACCAGAGATACCAGGTTTGGCATGAAACATATTGCTTATTTATCTGAATTGAAATGCATGTTAGTTGTTGATCCTGATTCAAGTGAGTTATTTATAGAGCTATTCTAACTTCAGAAACACTACATGCTGGTATTTATTTTAGATATAAATGAAAAAAAGAAAAAAAGATTTACTTTTATACATAAAAAAAAAATGAAAAAAATAAAATAAAAAATAAAATAAAACAAAGTAATATGTATTTAATAACAATAACAACAACAAAAAAATATATTGGTTTTTAAGGTCATAGTTTCTCATTATATATCACATATGTTGGGTTTTTTTTATGTTGTTTTTTTTAAAAATATTTTTCAATAAAAATAGGTTTTTATGCATAAACTGTTTTTACTGATAAATTTGACATTACTCATTCGTTTCTAGAGACAGGAGCACACAGGAACAATAAGACCCGTCTCTGCTTTTATTCAGTATTTCAATGAATACTTTTTGTTAATAATTATTTATCTGGCTTAATTATAGAAACCATTTTATAGAACAATTTAATTAATTACGTTTCAAACAGTTTCACACCAAGCAGTCTGCGCTAATCGATGTCACAAATGAGATTTAGCATGTTTGATAACAATTTTTCACATTGTATTTTGTAATTAAATATTGGTCATTTAAAAAATGTATGCAGTCCAGTGGTCATTGTTTAAAAATTGAAAATTACGTAAGCATCATAAAAAAAATAACAAGGGTTTGGAACGTCCGATGGGTTTGCTTAATACCACCAATAACGGCTGTATGATGACTCTGATGTATATCCCCAGTACATGTACAATGATATAGTAATTCTCACGTACTCAGTACTATAGTATATTGGAGAATATATACAATTTCAGTAACAAAGAGTTTACTAACGGCAAAACTAAACTAAATACCACAGTGACCAGTGACATTACTTAAATGTAAATAGTATCAGTAGGTATCTTTGACAAGTTTATGGCGATTTGTATTGAAGAGCAAGTATTGAAACGTATTCAGTTTTTGTGTATCACGTGATAAATCTGTGGAGCTTCAAAAACTTTATAGCTGACTGCGGCATCAAAAGGATATTATTTTCAAACTCAGCAATATATTACAGTTGTTTGATCTTCCAAGCTTGTTGTTTAATGATTTATCAATTACGTAAATTATTGTATGTGACACATGTCACTTTAAAATGAACCTGATTTAGTAATTAATCGACGTGATAAAAAAAAAAAAAAAAAGCAAGGTAAGTAACTACTGCATAATGTTGTATTACGTATATATACTAGTTTCCTTTTGTCGTTTTTAAATAAATTATAAAATAAATAATAGCATTTTATTATGAATGACTTAACTAAGTATCCATCTTTGGCAAACAATTATTATAATATAGTATATGTAGATGAACTGTAATAATTCCATATATAATATTAATAGAATGACTCCCAATTTGTGACAATAGGGCTAGCCGATTATTATTTTTGTTGTGCCGATTGTCGTTAAACAGCATTCAGTCAGTGAACAAAATATACCTTACTTAGAAAGAGACACAAGCAGGTAAACTACCAACTACCATATAAAACGCAGTGGAATACGTGTACTATAAAAGTGTAAGTTTCAGCAACCATTACAAAATATATATTTCAGTTACTCTTGTTCATATTAGAAAGTAAAATACTAGCCAGTTATTGATTAATTACCGTGTTCCGGTCTGACCAGTTGACCACAAGTCAATTTACATTTACAGAATCCATATTAGGGTATGTATAGTATTGTATATAGTCAGGTTATCTCAACCTTAAGTCATACATACGTATATTTTTTTGTCAGTAAACTCTTTACTTAATTTAAATCAAACACAGTTTGCATTATAATTTATTTAATATTTGCTACCACAAAACAGAAAATATTTATTTACTTCTGGTGCTGCAAAACTGACCAAAGATATGAGTGTCTTGGGCAGCTGACAGTTAATTTTTGCATGTAAGGTGCACAAAAATGACATAGCAAAGCTAGTGAAAGTGTGTGCACGTTTTATCCATTATCAATTCATTCAACATGAATTTTATTTATCTTCTGTGAATTGTTTCTGCTTTATTCAGATAAAAAGTGGACTGAGTTGTGACACAGTTATAACTCAGTGTGCTGAGTATCTGCCAACCAGTATGAACCTAGCTTTGGACACAGTGTCAGAGAATATTTGTTTTCCTGAATAGTTGTTCCCACCCCTGTGTGATTTTTTTTTCAGGTGTAATCCTGTATCCTGTTTGTGATAATTACTGCATACAGTGTGTGTCAGTTGAAACTGACTAAATACCGCTGCAAATAGAAATTTAAAAAAAAACTATTTTAAGTGTAGATAGGTGGATAAATAACTGAGGGGTACATTTGTCTGGGTCCTTGATCACTACTCCCACATACTGAAAAAAGGGATATTCATTTTTTTTTAAACAAAGGTGAGAACATTCATCCATAAATTATGTGTACTTTGTTCAGACATGTTACATTGTGCCCCAGTCATTTACTTAAAGTACAACAATAAAACAGCTTCTGATGTTTTTGTCAGAATGTCAGAACCAGACTTACTTGTTTGAAATGAAGTATCAAAATGAGCCCATTGACAAGTCTCTTCATTTTGATATACTCCAATGGTTATGATGATGAAGATTAGTAAGCTCCTGACTGAAAGAAAATATACAGAGGATTCTAAAAAAAGTCAGAAAAGAACACTTTGCAAGGCAGGGTTGGTTGCTAAGGTAACATAAAGAGCAGGTCAGCAACTGGTGGCAGATGTTGAAAGATGAGAGCCACAGACACCAAGTCCTCCTGTGAGGGTTAGGGGCATGTTCCCCCAAGAACATTCTGGTGCATTTCGGAGACAAAAGTATCAATTTGAAAGTAATGAATATCCTTGGACAAGTTTTGATGGTTGGGTTTATCAGAGAATTAAGCTTATCACCATATTCACAATTATAAGAGTTTAGCAGTAAATACCAGTACTAATTTTCCTTGTGCAATGAACACAACCAGCAATCATTGAAAAAAGTTTCTCTTAATTATCACATATATTCTCGCCCAGCATACATACATACATATATACATACATGTAATAAAAAATATTATTCTTCAGAATATGCGTTGATATTTAGTTATCATTAACATTAAGAAAATTAGTAGTTTAAAGGAGGAAAGGTACTCAGGCCTGGATAAACTGTCCCTTCTTTTGCTGCTTATGACTTTATTTTTCTAATTCTTATTTCCATTTATCATAATACTGAAGACACTGGTGTGAAAACATTGAGGTCTTTTATTTTTAAAAAATGTATTGTTATCCAAGTCTGCAAAGTTCACCTTATTTCTATAACATAAAGCATGGGGAACTAATATTCACCAGATATTAATTCCTCCAAGCATGGGGGGAACATGTGTTCAAGGGTGGGAACAAATATTTGTTCCCACAGGGGTACAAATATTCTTTCACAAAAGCACCAGTTTCAGATATGTATTTGTCAAGTCGACAACTGTCTGACTTTTGAATTTGCCTTTGAAATACACATTTTATATCTCTGAAAATTATTTCAGAAATGAAGTGTTGTTATGTTTTAAATTTAAAAATTACTATTTAAAATTTTATTTATTTTATTATTTATTATTTTGTTTTAGATGCCTAAGCTTATGCAGAAGAAAAAAGAAAAGGAAAAAAAGAGACCATATAAATTCACATCTCTTTGTGAGTACTACAACTTGTACATTATGAAAATATATTCACTAAATAACAAACAACCATACATCAAAAAGCACATAAATACATACAACTACACACACAGAAACACACAAAATAAACACATGTATTCATGCATACACAATGTAATACCCACATTTTTATTAAAATATTGGCATTATGGTGTTACTTGTTCATTGCAGTAAGTCCATATTGTGTCTTTTGTCTATCTGATGAAGACTGTGAAGAAGACTACGGAAAACTGATTACAAAATATGGCATTTCTGTCCACTACTTCTGCTTGGTGAATATTTAATATATTCTTCAAAATGTCAGTTGTTTACAAAACCATAATTTATTAGATATTTATGAATTTTTGGTTGATTTTGAGTGAATAATGTACTCATGATCAAAATTACTAATCTGATTTCTCTTTGATTTTACAGTGAAAGTTAAACATGTTAAAGTGAATTAAATGGGACTTATGTATATGTTATTCCTTGCTGAAAATGACATATATTTCAAATTACAGATGCTTTCTAAAATATATGAACCATTATTTATCATATAGTATTTTAAAAAAATTTTTTTTTTTTTTTTTGTTCAGTTATTTTCAAGTGGATTATGCCAGGCAGGTAGTGATAACAATGGTATTATGGGATTTTTGATGTCAGACATTAGAAAAGAGTTAAAAAGAGGAAGCCGTTTAGTAAGTCTATATATTACTTAAGTAGATTATCTAGTTGATACTTTGAATATGCTTTTCACAACCAAAAACTGGAAAGTATAGTAAATATTAGACCTGCTGTTAAAATACTTGTATGTTAACACAGGTATCATAATAGCCATCTAATCACTTGTGATCGTTTTTAACAACCAGTTCTGCTAGTCTGTATTTCTACTTTTTAAAAAAAACAGTCATAGTGGCCATCATATGGAATACCAAATCACTGTAGAAATAAGAAATGTGAATCAATGCATCTCTTCCCATTTTACTGTAGTAATAGAAACAATGAAGCAAAAGATAAGCACTAACAGACAGTATCTATTACATTTCAGAGGTGCTCATATTGTAGGCTGAAAGGAGCCACAATAGGGTGTGTTGTATCTTCATGCAGAAAGGTATTCCATTTATGCTGTGGTTTAAAAGAAGGAACACTTCATCAATTTTTTGACTCTTTCAGGTTTTGTTACTTTTTTCTTTTGTTTATAATAAATAAACCCAGAGCTTTTGTTTCATTATATGTTTTAGATATGTATAATATTCAAAGATCTATAATATAACAGCTGATCTTCAACAGACTGATGTTTTCTAATTATACATATATCCTACGATGTATACCCATTTTAAATGTGTTTCTAATTTTCATTTTTTCATTTCTTTTCAGATCACATAACCAGTTTAAACTTTTGAATTAAATTAGAAACAAATCAATTGTTTTTTTTCAAAGATGTGAAATATTTAAATTTTTTGTTAGATTACATTTTAAAGAGTTAGTTATTTGATTATTCAAGAATTAGTGTTCCCATTTTTGAATGCATGAGAAATGTTGTGGATAATAAACGATAATATCATTATTTTTAGATCGTATTGTCCTGAACATCGACCACAGCAGACTTGCAAAGTGAGTGACCGTCTGGCATTTTATGGAACAGCAAACACATTGTGTTCTATCTGTTTGTACTCAGTGGAAGCTAGAAGTTCAAATTTTACACTCCGTGCTCCATGCTGCAAAAATGCTTGGTTTCATAGGAAGTGCATAAAAGTGAGTACGTTATCAATTATTTGAAAGAGTGAAACATTAGACACGTGATCTTTCATTTTTAAATATGTAAATTTTACTTTTAAGTATTAGAAAGCAGAATAAATAAAGGATTTATTAAAACAATTTTTAAATTAGTTTTAAAAAAAAATACATTTTTTACAGTGTGGAATATATATGTAATTGTGAAGTGTTTAGAATTAATATACTTTTAATATTATACCATTACAAATTAAGGTTATATGATTTTCTTATTACAGAAATATGCATCATCTGCTGGTCTTTATTTTTTTAAATGCCCTCTTTGCAAAAACAAAGAATTATTTCAGTCTGAAATGATGCACTATGGAATCTATGTTCCTGACCAGTAAGTGTTTAATTTATCATCTCTTAAATACTTAAATAATTTTAAAAACATTTTTCTTAATAGCTCAGTGTTGAACAGTATATGGTGTTACCTAATAATATAATTCATAATAAATCCATAATTTCAGTATCAAAATTAATTAATGAATAGTTTGAAATTATCTCTTTTAAATGTAAATGAATTTAATTGCATTAAGACCATAAAATATTTAAATGCAAATGTTTATAGGGATGCATCCTGGGAAAAAGAGCCTGGAGCTTATGCAGATCTGTATAGACGATACACCCATTGTGATGCAGAGTCATGCTTATGTCCTCAAGGACGATCATATGATCTTGATGCAAGGTAAGGTTACCACTCTTAATGTTATAAGTCATGGATAATTAGAAAAACAACTTTAAAAAAAAAAAAAAAAAAAAAAAAAAAAAAAAGTTTCTGTGTGTGAAAAATATAAGGAAAAAACTTTAACATATGACTACCATGAAATCATTTTACTAGGAACTAATATATTTTTCTGATTCAAAGCAGCCAATAGCATGTTCTGCAATAAATTCCAGAAAATAATCAACTTAAAATTTGCATTAAAACAAAGGCATAACTACACATTTTAAGTTAAAAATACTTGTAAGCCATATTGATATATGTAATAGCAAATTATTGATTAAGTTTTTGTTTTAAATGCTTTGAGATATGTTGTTTTTATCTCTGATGGATGATTTTGTTACAGTAAATGGGAGATTGTTGTATGTGAATTGTGTGGTTCAGTTGGAAGTCACAAGGCCTGCAAAGGGCTGAAAAAACAAGGAGCAGACTATGTTTGTTTGCCATGTCAAGAAATAGATGAAAATAGTAAGTATTTTCTGAAATTGCATTTTTCTGATGTAAATGACAACTTATACTTCGTTAATTTTTTAATTTTTTATTACTGGTTGCTATAGAAATAGCATATAATTTTATTCCTGTTGTTGTAAATAAGCAGAATTAAAATTTAAATAATTAAAGATAAAATATCACTGTTTCTTTATATTTCTTTTTTAGTTAAAAAAGACAAAAAGAAGAAAAAACGTCGTGTTAATAAGGTACATAAAGAATTAAGTCACACAGAGTCCCAGAATGCAGATAAATTAGGGAAAAATGTTGAAACTGAATCAGTTTATAATAATGGTCATTGTTCAACTTCGGGAAATGGTAGTGAATTGGGTACTTCCCATTCAAACACTCATTCTGTCAGTAAAAAATGTAGATATTCCACTTCAGACAGAAAAAAAGAGTGCAGAGGGAGACAATCCCGTTCTAAATGTCACAGTAAGAAGAGTATGGAGAAAGATAACCTACAGAAAAAACGTGTTAAAAAAAGATATGTGAAAAAGAAACAACCCAAACTAACCACTAGTGATGTAAAAACAACAAAACAAAAATCTAGAAAAGGAAGAATATGTGCAAATTTTGACAAAATTGCTGGCGAAAAGTTTAAAGAGGGAAACTGCACTGTGACATCTACAGATGGATTGGCAGTAGATGGCATTGAAGAGCATGGGATGAAGGGTTCAAAATTGTGCAAGGATTATGAGAAAATGAAGGACTCAAATTTGTGTTCCATTGCTACTGTTGAGGAAGATGGCAGTCACAAGACAGTGACCATAAAATGGAGAGGGCGTAAAATTAAAATTTTAAAGGAACTAAAACATGAGAAACATGACTGCGTTAATGCTGATGCTTGTGCAGGGACCTCCAAAATGAGTCTTTTTATGGAAGTAGATAACTGTTATGATGATTCTTGTAGCTTTGAAAAATTTCCACCTGCTGCATCATATGGAGCAGATGCAGTTATTGCACCGTCATTTATTGAGAATGATGTCAATGATAATCCACCATTGCTTGTACCGGTTGATACAGATATGTCACCAAGAAGACGAAAGAGACCCGAGAGACGAGTAAAATCTGTACCATCCAAAATGTCTCTGGCATCACCTGACAATTCCAGTTTTGGTAGTCCTCCAATTTTGAGTCCTATTTATCCATATCAGGATTCAACAAGACTGATGAGAAGTATGGATAAAACAGACAACATACAACAGTGTTCTCCACACCAGTCACAGAAATTAGAATCTGTAGCAATCAGAGGAAAAGCCAAACGATCCCTTGAAGCATCATTTCTCTCTGACAACTGCACATTTTTATTTCCAAATGCGAAGAAATTTAAATCAAATGATGGTGACGTGAACTCAGTTATTTCAGTTTCCAGCAATGGAGAAGATGATCTGGATTGTGAAATATTAGACTGTGAGAAGACACCAGACAGAGTATCACTTTGTGCAAGAATTGACATTGGCTCATCATCTGTACATAAAGGTAAACACAGACCTGTTTATCCACATGTCTCAGATCAGGAACCTATTGTTATTGATCTTACAGATAACTAGATGCTTAAAAAATAAATAAAGAAACTTAAGCAGTTCCAGATTACCTTTCAGGAATGATAATTTTGTTTGAGTTCTTATTTTAGTTCTGTTATATTCAGCTTATTCAGCTCATAGCCATCCAAATGACAGGTATTGAATTATATCTACCACCATTATAATGAAGGTGTCATTTATGGATTATTAACCATTGAACAAGTGCCTTACAGTGACTTCATATATTCAGTCTGAAAATAATCAGGAATTGATAAATTGTGTCAACTGAAAATAGTGTAATCAAAATTTTGAATTTGTGAAAAGTATCTTCATCTTCTTTGATGTGAATTTTCTTAGAAGGAAATATTTCCTTTTCATAGAAACACCTAAAGAATAGAAATTAGTTTATTACATTCCTTTAATTTTGTGAGATGTTTGGATCAATTTCAGGTCTTATCGACAAATAAAAGGGTTTTTTTTTTTAGTTTTAGGAATCGAGAAATTTTTAATCTTGGTGTGTAGTAATTTATGATTATTGTTGCACCAAGCTGCTGCTGCTGGTTTCTGCAAACATTTTATCCTTTGTGTAAATTTTTGTTTTCTTTTTATGAAAGGATATTAAACAATATTATATCTAATATTTCTTTGCATCAGAGATTTCTTTGCAGTCATTAGTTATCAGTTTTAAATCTGACAAAGCATTAAAGATTTCATTGGTCTATTTTGCATTTGCAATTGAAATCAGAAAAAATGACATTCGTTTGAGAATGATAATGTTGTTTGATTTCTTTGGTTTTTTTCTAATTTTATATTTAGTTGTTTGTACATAATCATCATTCAGATGACAAATATTGAATTATGTCTTGTCCATGAATACTTTTACCACCATTATAATAAGGATGTCGCATATGGATTCTTAACCACTGAACAAGTGCCTTACAGTGACTTTATATAAAAACTGAAATCAAGTAGCAGTTCATAAATGGTTCAATCAAAAGTTTATTAACTACTTGTAATTGATAAAATTAATTACCGTATATACTTGTGTACAAGGCGACCTTATGTATAAGTCGATGTGTATTTTAAGACCAAAAATTGCGTCATTTTAGGTATTACTTGTGTATAAGTCGACTGTAGATTCCAGGCACCGTCACTATTTTTAGACCAGTGTGACAGTGCCATGAAGGCCTACATTGTACGCCTACTGTAACATAACTTGCACGAACATACCATAATAACGTAAATGCATGTATTACACGAGCTATAGCCTAAATGTATCATAAATAGTATCTCTTTAATGTAATAGGTCTAACATGGAGACCTAACTTACCGTTATATTTAGCCGTTCTATGATTTACAAAATTTGTCGGTAGTGGATATTAATGACGATAGCAATAATATTTCACCATATTCTTTACAATTAAACAAGTGAGTTTTGTTTATGAAATTAGGACCAATATTTAGTGCAATTTGGCAGAGAAGTCTGCATTCCTAGATCACTGCAAGACGCCGTAAGGCATAACGCCGTACTGACGGTTTTCTCGCTTTAAAATGTATTTTTATGTCATTAAACGGAAGAATATCATGTTTTACATTCATATTTGGTTTTGTTATTTAATTTTTCAAACATTTTTATACGATAAAATTATATTTTTGAAAAGCTGAAAGACCGCGATTATTTTAGATGCATCCCATAGCAAAAAATAGTCAAAATGGCGACTCTTCAGCAACAGCTACAAAAGCATTACCTATGTATAAGTCGACCCCCAAAATATTACCTTAATACAGTCTCCCAAAAATTCGACTTATACACAAGTATATACGGTAATACAAATTATAAACACAAAATTCTTGGTATATAATTCATTGTAAAATGTATTTAAAAAAAAAGAAAAGAATAATAGTAATAATAAAACAAAATAAAATAATAATTTAAAAAAAGTTAATAATAAATAAATGTGAATGCCTGTCCCAAGATGGATAAAGATTGGGAAACCAAGGAGATTTGATTAGAGTTAGTTAGTTCCAAAAGATTTTGTAGTAGTTGAAGTGTAGATGGTGTCCATCTGACCAGAGAAACCCTGTTCTCAAGAAAACGTTTTGGAAATACCACAATTAAATTTCTGTTGGCTCCCAGTTTAATACTTGACATGACTGATTTACTCGTACATAAATACTCACTGACCTATGATCTACCAATTATTTATTTTCATGATGGAATTTGTAAAAATGGACAGATATATAAATTATCTTCAACGTCTTTGATGTAAATATTTCTTAGTGATAAATAACTTCCTTTTCATAGTAACATCCTTTAATTTTATGAAATGTTTGGCATGGTTTAGTCACATCCCAGTTTTAGAAGACAAGACTTTTGTGTAATATGATTGTTTTTGTGCCTTGTTATTGCTACTGGTTTCTATAGAAATTTCATCCTTAATGTAAATATTATTATTTTATTTTTGTAATTGGATACCAAACAGTTTTATAATACCTTAATATTCTTTGCACCCATCATTGTTAGCAGTTTTAAATTCGACAAAGATTTAATGTGTCATTGATTTGTTTGCAATTGGAATCAGAAATTATACAGTTCGTTTGGGAATGATAATGTTATATGATTTCTTTGGTTTATTCTGATTTTATATTCAGACTTGTACATGAACATTAATCCACCATTATTATAATGAAGGTACCGTGATTGTTAATCACTGAACATGTGACTTACATGAAAATTGGTCGAAATAAGGAACACATAAATGTTAATTATTGAGCAGTGACTTCAGCCCATTTAGTTTATAATCATTTGCATAAAAGAAAAAGAAAATATATATTTTTTTTTAATTACGCATTATTATATTTTGAAAAACAAAACAAAAAAATTTGATGAATGTTAATATATATTTTCTTTATAAACTGTCCTCTCTTGAAGCTTCTATTATTTTTATTATTATATGTATCCAAGAGTACATTTGTATTTTATTGTAAAATAAAAATTTTGTTCCATCTCAGTTTGTTTTTATCAATTTTTTCAAATACTAAATCATGCTTTTATATTAAGCTTCTTTTCACGAAAAACAAGAAAACTACAAGTGGTCCTATGGAGAAAACATAATTAAAAAAAAAATTTAGTAACTAATAAAACAAATTTTCTAAAGTTAAATTTTTGCATTTTCTTTTTTTCATAACTGCTGCTTAAAAATATCATTGTTTTTCTGTTTGTGCCTTTGGTGGACCTGCTGACTGTGCAATTAAGAAACTGTGATGATTGATTATAATAGATATATATATATATTTGCATATACTACAGATAATAACTATATATAATACCAAGTATCCTCTATGAACACCAAAACAAAACAATATTTATATTACAAAGATAATTATTTATTTTACACGTGTATAGTTATTATTAGTGGTTGAGGACATGGGTGTTAGCATGAAATGAAATGCTATAATTCTTATTAAAGTTATTTCTTTTAATTTTCCCTAACAGGTTTTGTTAGAAATAAATATATAACTCAAACTCTCTTTGGAGCATACACACATACAGGTTACATCAAACTGATCAGGAATCAGACAGAGTATACAGAAACAGGATAACAATTTGTCCCTGCTTCCGACTTAAACGATGATAACAAAATGTATTTACCAACATAATTGCCTAATAATGGCTGCCAACTCCTCACTCCTACCCATGTCTTTTCTTTGTTTATTGTAGTCTCTCTTTTTTATCTCTTTTATCTTTTACTTAAATAAACACATCACAGACTTCCCTGAAGTCAGCAGAGTGTAGCTTACAAAAATTCCTTGTGTCTTGCTAATGATTATTAATTGTTGCGTGATTTCAGTAATTGGATTACTGTTAACTAACAGTAGATATTTAATTAATACATATTGTTAGGCATATTTGTAGAAATGAATGGTTAACATATTTACTTACTTTAAGGATATGTAGGTTAATTATGAAATGTTAAACTATATTAAAGTAATCCATTTAGGTAAATATTAAATATATTGCCAACATTTTCAAAAACTGTACCTTAAAAGTACAATATAAAATATTTTAATAAGTTAAAAAATAGCTACCAGTGAATTCTACAAGTAAGTATAAACAAAATTGCAATCCATGGCTTAGTAAATATGTTAGGACCAATTTGCTATGTTAAAGGGCTTAGTCCCATATGGTAGAATCCCATTTCGTAGAAAGGCTAAATGTGGTTCAGTGGTCTTATTGACATGTTTGGTTTTACCTCAGTCATTTTAATGAACTGCTCCAGATTATTTGGAAAGCGATTATTATTGTACAAATACAGTAACAATCTTTCTTCTTTACAAATTATATAAATAGAAATTTAATTTAATAGTTAATTGCTCGAAATAAATGATATAAATGTATACAATGCATGTTTTTAAGTCCGTTTTCTTTAATTTTTCGTTCATTCACGAGCTTCTATCAGCTGTGTTGATCAGTTGATACGTCATACGTGCATCTGATATTCTGATACTCTTTTGTTTTCTGCTTTGATTTAGACTTAAACTCGTTTGTAATATACCCTTCCAATATGTCAAAACGAATAACACGATACCGGCAAATGCTGATGATAAAAAGAAACGGAAGACATAAACTTTAGAAACAAAATACATTATCTTAAATGAAACCAAACCCACAATGAGCGGCATATAATTATTTCTTAATGTATTTGTATAAATTGATTTGTAAATGATTTACTGTTTACTTAATAACTACAGTCTATTAAATCATTTATGTCTAAACTGCCGTTTTATTTCTCCTTATTTCACCTTTTTTTTTTATGTCAGATATCATCAGCAAGAAAGTAACCACTGCTTTTAACCTTAATTCTACTTAAATTAGTCTCTCACTTAATGATACCTCACTTCATTATAGAAAATTTGGAACCAATTACATCTTTAATCTGAGGTATTATTGTATGCAAATATGACAAATATCGAAATAATCCATGTATCGAATGTATCGAATATAAATAATTAAAAAAGAAGGTATTCATCTAAACAAATTTATTTTCCAAAAAGCTATCAATGCAACTTCATGAGATGACCAATGGCGTCCAGGTACTGCATAGGTGTCTTGGTTCTGTCAGTCAGCTGCTGCTTGAGTCGACTGACTCTGTTGTCAAGATCACGATAGACCCTCTTCCTTGGTGGTGGCGCAGCCCCAGCATTCAACTGCACCAGCTTCGCTCTTTTGCATTTCTCAATGCCCTTTATCAAATCAACAAATCGTTAGATGTTCGGATGTCGATGAGGAAGCATCCTGTTGACCCGCGAATGGAAGCCTTCCAGATTTTTGTTCATTCTTGGGCCAGCATTGGTGAAATGATTCCACATGACAAGAGGAAATCGTGCATCATCATCTACCCATGTTTTCACTACATAATCGTTGAATTCTGCAGCTCTGGGTACTGCTGGGGTGGTTTCCATTGCATCCAACCATGTGTTCTGGACCTCGATGATCGGAAGTAGTGGCAGACCAGCAGCTCTTCTCACCCAGGTTTTCACGGCATTATCGTTCTTATACTGTTCGGCTAGGCCTATCTGTTGGATCTTGCGTCAAATGGCCTGTGTGTAGTGTAACATGCAGCCTTTGATATCTGCATTAGGAAACAACTGTTCCACTGCACGGATAGCTGCCATTTCAAAGTCTGTTTGTACACATGTGGGATCCAATACTCGACTGAACAGGCGCTGAATGTGGGTCTTCAGGTTCTCAAACAGACGGACGCAGTTGGTAGTCTGTCGGTCTGGAAGCAAGGCATACGCCAGTGGGTAGGTCATGTCATCTTTACGAGCATGCAGAATGTAGAGTTGGTTCCAGAGATGTGGACAGCAGGAGAATGTACCATCCATATAGATTTTGTCCACTTCTTGGAGAAGCCTCAGTTGATTTTCTGTAGAGAAGACAACCATCTTATCTGCGTCACCATCACTGAATAGCAAAAATCTCTTGCCGTCATGTGTTTGTGACCACGGACCCTGCAGATCGACGTCTTGGAGTGTCTGTGGGAGAGTAGGCATCATGGTTCGTCACTGTTGATACATTGAACTCTTGAGGCTGGGAAAAGTGGGGATTTCAGGGATGTCTACATCATCTTCCTTCATTAGCTCGGAATTGAAGATCTGTTGCATAGGCGTTGTTTCGGATCGTGCTCTCTTTCTCATTGTACTAATGAACTTGATGGTAGTTGCATTATTTGGAGGATGGTCATGACCGAAGCTGTTTTTAACAAAACCAGCAACTGTGGTGATCTTGCCGACACAGGGTCTGTTGGTGCATCTCCAGTACTGGGTTTCTTCGTTAATACGATTTTGACTGTACGTATAACCATCTAACAGAATGTGTTGTTTTCCATGACTTGACAGTACAAATTCTACCTTGTGTAAACCTGCCATTGTCACTAAGTTAGCTGAATCTATATAATGTCTGTCCTGTACAAGTGTAAAACTGATCTTCTCCAACCAAAATGCAACCTCTCCACTTAGGGGTCTCTTTAACATTCCTGTCCAGGGAGTGGTGCCAAGATTGTTTAGAACTTTAGCAGACATGTAGGCGACAGAGGGTCTCCCAAAACAACATTTCGCCATCACTTATATAATTTTTAAGGAATCTAACATCAATTACCTATTAAAATGAGACTGTTGTCTCTGTGACACTTGGCTTATATAATTCTTAAGAGAAGACAGGTTGTCTCAATCACAATACTCCAGAGGCCATGGAGAACATATATTTGTAAATAAACCATTGTCCATCTGTAATGAAAGTTTCATAAACAGTTTTATTCACAAAACACCATGGAAAAACCATGAAAAATATGAAGTCTACTTCCCATTACTCTGTCTTCATTCTGCAGTTATAACAGCAAGAAGAGATTCAGGTTTGAAACGAACGATGTGCAGACATTGTTATATAATGGCAGGACACGTAAAATAATAACTGATATCACACACAACTTTACTCCATATCACAAATATTAACAATACCTCTTTCATCTCGATTCAGATAATCGTGTGTTCCTGCATGATGAATAAATCCAAGTGCAAATATTAAAATAAAACTGTCCAGGCCTAAGGACAACGTGTTTAGTACAAAAAATAAAAAATAAATAAAACTAAAAAAATAGTAATAAAAAAAAGTATTCCCAATGATTTGGACCTTCATATAAACGTTTTCAGTCATAGCTAAAGTATTTGCAGTTCATAATATATTTAGTATACATACTATTAATATACTATGTCATATATATTGTATAATATGTGCACAATGTGAATATGTATGTGTGCATAACGTAAATATGATCAGTAACAGATATCTTGAACATGTTTAAGTTGAATATGGTTGAATTCGAACAGTTAATGATAGATGTAACGTTCACATATTCTATTTACTGAATATAAGTAAATTACTCGTATGTAAAATATGTTAGTTATTTATAATATTTTGTCGTTTTCTTTTACAGAAGCAAGCCATAAGCATTAATAAAAACACATCATGCCGCTTTTTACTTTTTTTTATTTATTTATTATTTTTTTTAATATTGTTTATTATTGGTCGCTTGTTTTGTAACGGAAAGGAAATGTTTATGAATTAGAAATGACCACCTTAAATAATAATAATAATAATAATAATAATAGTAACAGTAATTATAATAAGAAGAATAAGAAGAATAACAATAATAATAATAATAACAACAATAATAATAGTAATAATATTATAATAATAATAATAATGTTGATGATGATAATTATGATGATGATAATGAGAAGGAGGAAGATGATAAAATAATGAAAAAGTAACAAATCAACAACAAATGAGTAGTGAATGCTTATTCTGCTTTCGGTTGATGTTACATAATCGATTTAGGAACAATGTTAGAAAGAAACCAGATGTATGCACAGGCCAAGTTCATTATATACAGAGGTAATCAGGTATTGCGGTAAACCAGCTTTTTCTACGAAATGGGAATTATACGAACTGGGAATCTACCAAATAGGAAGACACCATGTTAAAGAAACACAGAAAACAGTACATCTAAATATCACTGAGAAAACTTTCCACAGCTTGAATGAGGCCCAATTAGGGTATTATTAAGGGCCCTACTACATAAGATAAAAACAGGGTTTACCATTATAATCACTATGGACACATAATAATGTTAAATCTATTTTGTTACAGCATAAATATTGGAATCCATTTTAATGATACCAGAAGACCACTGGCTGTGTCATAAATAACGATTTATTTATTCAAAAACAGTTGGATTGATTTGCAGTAAAAAAGGACAATTCAAAGATTAAAAGATTTTACACATTTATAATATGTTAATATAATGCAACATTAAAAAGTACATTTTTGCAGCTGTACAGCATTTCCCCGTGTGATTTATTAATAAATATAATTTAATGGAAGTAACTGAAGTCCACTAGCCAATTGCATGTCATGATTGTTGACCAAAATGGAGGAAAAATGTACTTTCAAATGATATTAAAAAAAGAAGAAAAGGAAATGAAGGAAAAAATGTGCTCCCTTGCATTAATCTCATACTATAAATATTTAAAATTATATAAATCAAGTGCTAACAGATACATGATCACTGGTTAAGAGCAATCAATGACTTAATGTATTTTTATTAAAAAAGCCTGACAAACACATTTAATATAATTTACAATGTTTTGTATTATAATTTAATTATGTATGTGTGTGTCTAAGATATATATAATTTTGCATACTTAAATCGGAATTACTCATTCATTTTATGAGTGTGTGTCTGAACTGCAGATGAATGCTAAAAAAATAAATAAATGAAGAACTGACAAAGCTCCATTTACATCCTTACAATACATTTGTATTAATCAGGATTGGAGTGGGGAAATGCACGAAAATGTTTAATTAATTTTATCTGGAAGCATGTTCATAAGAGTAATATCTTCATTCAGTAGACCAGTAAAAAAAAATGAAAATAAAAAATACTACTAGTACTATTACTAAATTATTAAATATGAATAAGTCAATAACTGCAAAATAAACCAAAACACAATCTGATCAATATAAACTGTGTTCGTATGCAGGTTTATTGATGTTAATATTTTTAAAATATACAATACTCAATAGTATCCATCAAGCTGTGTTTCACTTTTGACTTGGTTAATGCATTTTTCTTTCTATGCAATTCAAATATTAATTATTATTAACAGATAATGATCATTCATCATAATCATATAAATTCTGATCATTAAAATTTAAATAATACAAAATATTTAGTAACCAATTCATTGACAATAAGTAAATTTAAAAGGAACAAATTTGACAACTACCTCAAATACGAGTTAATTCCCCATTATTGTCGAAAAGTTCCGATATTATACGTTTTCTACCGATGTGTTTCTGTAGTGATGCAATTTATGCCCTTCACCAGAGGGCGCAAAGTATCAACATGTCTGCGTTCGTTGCTTGCAGTCGGCTTCGGTTCATACCAATTGCAAAACGAGTTTCTTCTGTTTTAAGAAGTACAAACGTCCGACAGATCAACAATCACCATTTACAGTTTCATCAGAAAATTGTTGTGAAAAATGTATCACAGATACGGTATGTAGCTGCAAAATGAAACACGTGGAAACGTGTTTTATGAAATAAGTACCAATATTCTCAATTTGTTACGCTTTTTAACATTAAATTTGTGAGCAGCTTGTTTATTATCAGTCTACTTCATAAGAATCGTCTGCATGTGTTGCCTTACTAATTTGACATTGAAACGATTTTGGTTTAATTTGAAAAAACACAACCCCAGAACCAAAGAAAAACTCGCCCTTTTCTGTGGTACTTTATATACTGACATTACACTATTAGTATTACAGTTTCCTCGGCTGTTAAAACTATCAAGTCATTTTTGCTAGAAATATCTAATCACTATCAAATCAGTTCAAAAAGAAAAATATAAAATATACAAATCAAAGACATAAATAAAATTCAGTGTTTTAATTTAAGATTTATATATATTTTAAAAAATCAGTGTCATTTACTAGGTATGTGGACACATTTTTCAAAACCCACTAATCTGAAAAGAAATAAGACAGTTGGGTAGAGCTTGTAAACAACTTTAAAATGATACCAAGATCAAGTGAATATGTAAACAATTAAGGTTTTTTCGTCCGGTTAAACGCTATATAAGTCATAAGAGGTTTGTGACCAAAAATAGTAATATTTTAACATTTTCCCCTCTATCTTTGTTAATAATCAAGCTTTCTTGATGAAATTTTCAGTGAAGACCAATGCCAATCTCTGCTATCGATTATATTTGTAAAAATTAAAAAGAAGTTATTAATTAAGGTACCAGCAGCCTAACAAACATAAGTGGAAAAAGTGCCGATTTTGTCCATTTCCCGCCCCTCCCAAATCCCTTCTGTAAAATATAACATGAAAAACAATTACACTCAAATACAGATTAATATGCGCTCTTTTAAATGGTGATGTTGTTTTTGTTATGTGTTAAATCAGTAGTTTGTATGAGAGTGTTAAACGTGGTGGGGGTAAACGAACTTTGTGAACCTCCCTAAAGCTAAAGCGGTGTCGCTCTACGAAGCGCTCATCTGAAGGCGGTGTCGCCTTTGCTTAAAACTGACTATTTTTAGCACCCAGGAAGGTCAAAGTTTGATATTTCTAACATCGTACATGTCGTCGCTATTAATACCAATGGCGTGTAAATTTATAACAAAAGTTATGTCCACAAATGTATATTGCTTGCCTAAAAATAAATTAAAAAAAAAAAAAAAAAAAATTAAGAAAGAAAGAAAAAAGAGTAACAAACATATAAAAGAACCTCTGCTATTTAAAATGATAGAAGCTATGTTTATATTTTTAGTAACTTTTGGGATGCATAGATTGCATCTTGTAAACAGGTTGTTGTAATTTGAGTGAATTGACCAAATTCCTGATGAAAATGCCACACGCATTTAAGCATGCTTTCAAAAGAAACAAAACTTAAGCAGCAGCCCAGTCATATTTTTCCTGGGAAAAAACCAACAGTGTACCTGCCTGAAGTTATATCTATTAGCCAAAAGCCCTTCACCCAGAAAAAACATCCTGGATCAGAGTTTGAAAAACATATAAAGTCCATCCCTTCAAGAGACCATACAGATAAAGCAAGCTACTCCTGCAAACATAGACCAAAACACATACTATCAAGTATCGGACACAAAAACTTCTTTAATCCAGTGTATTTATGTGAAATATATAAAAACCATGTTGCAAAAATGTAGGCAACCAATAAACTCCTCCAAGCAAAATTGATGTAGATGTAATCAGCATGACTCTGTCCATCATAACAAGTTTTAGCTTAAAGTGTATTGAGACAGTGCACTGACTGTAGAGTACAGGCATTTTAAAAATGGTTAGATCAACATCAGGTACAGCAAATGCAGAAAAAAACCCCATCAAATGGCAGAAAATTTTGCATGACTGAACAAAACTAAAAATACTTCAACCATAGCTGAATGCATTGATGAATTGTATGTTGAATTGGATTCCCTTACAAGATGACAACAGCTCCATCATCAACAGTTTTGTAATCACCCTCAAGTTTGCTGAAAATAATATGTGAACATAAAGACAGCTCGAGGCAGCATATTCTGGCCACAGCCAAGTGACTCAGCATCATGTTGCAGTGCACTACTGATGTCCGGATCGCTGTCAGCTCATGATGGACAGTGTAGAGTTTTTGCTTGAAGAGTCGGCCGCAGTACTCACTCAGTGTACTCACTAACAGAAACATGGAGTACCTAAAGACAAAGATCATTTTCAGTGATGGATGCAGTGCATAATACAAATCAAAACTTCCTTTTTATTATTTGCAGAACATGGTTGCATGCATTCCCATTACTTAGTATCTAGACATGGGGAAAATGTCTGCTTACCTTGATGGAACCTCTCCTTTTTGACCCTTAAATTGTTTTAATTAGTGTGTATGTGCTTGAAACTAAACTTTCACACTGCTGTACTAAACAGTAACCTGTTGTAAATTAGTCATTTCCATTTTTATAATTAAATGTTATTTTCAAATTTATTTATTTTAAACTTAGAAAAAAATAATAGGTTGTTATTTTAAAGTTATTGTTTTAAAACTAAAAAGGTATATATACACTGGTCCACAGTTGTTATGACCTGTGGGATGTATGAACAAACTACTACTTCTAGTAAGTTTGTTCTCCACATTTTGAATTAATTACTGAATCATTGGTGCTAATTCACTGAATAGTGTTGGAACAAATCAAACTCTTTTTGTTGATCTGTTATTGCATCTTGATGCTAACTTATGCCAGCAGACATGTAAGTGATGAATTACATAAACCAGTAATGGTTTAGTTATTCTTGTTTCTGATGTTCTGTTAATCTTGAGAAAAAGGTGATACGTCATCTCGTGATTTGAGATGTAATTGTGGGCTCTCTGTATCCATAATAGATTGTAAGAGATTTAGTCATAGTGTTAACTTTTCTTATTACAGATATGTCACAAGTAGCTCCACTAAACCTGTTCCACAGACATCCAAAGCAGATCAGTTGGCTTTTACACTGGAATCCAATTTAAGAAGATTTGGACGGGTGTCAAGAAATCAGCTCATAAATGTCTTGGATGAGATCAGCAAACAAGGTGTATAACATTATGAAAAAAATGTATATTTTTGTTTTGTTTTTTTTGTATATGTTAATATAGCTGTTTCCATTTAAATAGTGTACATAATAAAACTACATTGTCCTCTTAAAATATCTTGTGGAACAAAAAGTAAAAACATGTACATAATGATAATTATTACAGTGGTTTATGACATAAAATATTTTACAGTGGTACCATCAGAACAAAACATACTTTTAATTCTCCGATGTTTTGGAGATTATTTGTATGATGAGCACCCTAAGACAAGAGTACAGCTTGCAGAGGAATTCTGGAACAAACTGCAGGATCGTGGTATGTTGTTAATGTTAATAATATTTGGTCCTTTATTTACTAATCATTAAAATGTTACTAATTTTCAGGATGCTTAAGAGTAATAGCTTAATTTAATCCTTGAATGTAAAATGAATAGCAAAATAATTTTGGAAGTCTTGAAACAGATTATGTTAAAATGAACAGAACAAGTAATAATTAATTCAGTTGGATCAGGATAGAATAAAGAAACTTTCTTTTGATTAATGGTATTACCTTAAGAAACAACTCTACATTCAGATTTTGTAGACTCCATGTTTAGTCTCCATGATTCTGAAACAATGAAATATTGTTTTTGGCTCTTTATCTTTACAGTTGCATTCAGTACACAAGACTATAATGCTTTGTTGGCAATATATTTACAAAATGGTCATGAATTTTCACCAGAAGAGTTTCTGTCAAAAATGGAGGAGAAAGGTGTTAAGCCTAATAGGGTAAATAATTCTGAAAAATAAAGTTTAATAAAAACATTAAAATTTAATGTACACAGTAGATTTAAAAACAAATTATATATATCTTCTATTTTATTTTATTTTTAAAATTAATTTTTTTAAATTTTTATTTTTTTATTATAGTTTTATACAATAGCAAATTTTAAATTCAAATAATATTGTTTATTAAATACTTTGATAAATATATCTATAAATATATCTTAAGAATCACAGTTATCTAATTTATTCATAATATTGTTAATTTTTAAGTCATATCCTGTCTTTATAAAAATATTTTTTATTAAAGGTAACCTTTCAAAGACTCATAGCCAGATACTGCGAACAAGGTGACATTGACGGCGCAAAGTGAGTTTCCTTAAATGTATATCTATTCATAATCCAGTATGTTTATATGTGGTAAAATGAATAACTCATAAACGTTTATTCTGATTCTGGTGCTAATTTTTGTCTGGCTGTAAACTGTTTCAACAAAGCAAATGTTTCTTAGTAGTTAACAGAGGTGTCAGTTAAGACTGCTTATATTATTTAATCAAAGCGAGATGGTAATAAAACTACTTTTGATCTTACTTAACATTTTTGTTACCATTATCATCATTTATTTATAGTAATATTCTTTGTGTTAAGAAATGCATTTTTGTCTTTTGATTTTAGTAAGGTGCTAAACCATATGAAGTCATTGGATCTGCCTGTCAGTGACCTGATCTTCAATTCGTTCATTACTGGTCACTTCAAAGCTGGGTTAGTACTGTTTGTACTTGCACAATGCACAAATTTTCATTTTTAGTTTCCACTACATTGGTAGGAAGTAAAACTTTTTGTATAAACACTAATCAGAAGGTTTATTGTTGGTTGAAGTAGACCTCACAACTGCATAATTATTTGTTAGTTGTGATTATAAAGTTTTCTTTTTTGGAACATTGAGATTTTATGTGATCAGACATCAAAATGTATCATGATTTGTAAAGTGCATTTCAGATTTGAATGGTTGTCTTTGGCTGAAAAGAAGGATATTTAGTCAGTCAGGTTATCAAAGATTATTATTATGCTATTGCAACTTAAAACAAGTTAAAACATTGCTAAACTGTGATTTGGATGAACCCTTTCAAACACAGTGACTACAAACGGTGAAAAATGTGCTTGATTCAGGTGTCATGTTAGCACCATATCCTGCCTACTCTCACCATATCTGAATGGTTTTGATTCTGAAACATTATGCAATGTATTCCCATCAATCCAATATGTTACATGTCAATATAAAACCAATACTAAGGCTGTAAAATGAGGCGAAAATGTAAACAATAGCACATTATTTCTGCTACCAGTAATCACATCAGCTGATTGTCTTACGTAGTGGATGGCCTTTGAACACATGCTATGTCAGTATTCTTTAGATTACACCAAACATTGCTATTTTAATATCTGCAAATTCTAGTTACTAAGTTGTCAGTACCATAGTATAAATTCTTGGTAACATAAATTTCAGCCTCTTTAATGGCAGATTAAAATACACCATAGATGATGCACAGTAGCACAATATTGACATTGACCTAGAGCTCAGAATTGTTGTCACCATTGGAGTGTTTGACAGTGAATGTATAAAACAACTAGTGGATATGTATATGATGGAGAATTTACTGAATTGAGACACCAATAGTTAAGCAGGGAGTGTCATTTGTGAGTGTGCCAACGTAGTGATGAAGACTAGTGACAATTCAAATTGTCTACTTCAAACTCTTTTTCATGGAACTGTTTTTTTGGAAAATAACTTGGCAAACAACATAGCGAAATATTTCTGCCAATAAAATAACCTTTCTCAAGGTGTCTTTAACTCAGAAAATAATTGTTCTATTTATTGCTGATTTTGATGTGCTGGGCCAAATATAATAAAAATGCTTTGTCTCTTTGTTGTAATGCTTTAATTAATGATTTACCCCCCACCCCAAGAAAAATCTGTTGTTTGTCTTTTATGATATACCGAATTTTCAAGTAAATATGCCTGTAGTTGGTTCATTCTTGAGTGAAGTTCAACATTTATTTTTTAATCAATGGAAAATTTATATTTTTAGGGATCCTGAAAGTGCAAATAACATTTTGAACATAATGAAGTGAGTATTAAAGGTTATCAAATGTTAGAAATAAGATAACAATTCTGTTGTACTTTGGTAGCTACCTTATACATTTTTATTTTGAAACTAACTGCCCTTCTTTTTATTAGTATTGAGAAGTGAGTATACATCCTTGAAAAGTGGGATCTAAATATTTTGGCACAAAATCCTTTATAAATAGCTGCTTTTTCAAGATCTATGGCAGGTTAATCAGAGATCATGATACACATATTTCTGTATATGAGATGGTGCATATAAAATATATTTTGTTATTAATCAATAGAGATTAGACCATATTATCAGATAATAATTAAATGTATGAATGTGTTTGTTGTTTAAAAAACAGACAATCAGGACTTGAGCCCACTGCTGATACTTATGGGGCTCTGATGCGTGGATATGCTGAGATGGGAGATGTTGAAGGTATTCAAAGGGTAAGAAATTGTACAATTAACCTATGGGCTCCCAAAGCAGTGAGCTGATTAAATAATTGATTTTATGATACTGTATTTTTGTATAATAATATTTAAATATTTTAAATATTTTTTTTCTTTTATAAGTAATTGACATGTAACATTTTAATACAAAGAAAGCATTTTTATATTTTAATGTCATTTATTTTATCTCTTTTTTTAATATATTTTTTTTTTCATCTTATCTTAGGTGTCAGTGCAGGCAGAAACAGAGAGTGTCCAGTTACGACCCAGTCATTTCCTGGATGCACTTGTTGCTCTGGTTGAATCAGGACATGAAAAAGATGCTGATATAGTAAGAATAAGATTTCTGTTTGTGTTCCTCTTGTTGTTGATTTCTACTTTATATAAAGTTACTGAGGAATATGCAATGTTTATAATTTATCACATTCTTTGCTCAGTTCATAATTTACTGTCATTTGTGAACTTAAGTTTTACATTAGATTATCTTGTCATAATACATTTGACCTGTAAATTAAAAATAATATATATATTTTTTTCATTTTTTAAATTTTTTTAATACTTACAATTTGTATTTTTTATTTATTAATTTATAGATCCTGATGATTCTGAGCAAGAAACTGGGATTCAACCAAGATGCTATTGTCTACATAAATCAGCTTCTAGCCAAGGGATATGATGACATTGCATACAAACTGTTTCTCACTATGCCAAAACCTCTACAGCTGAGTGCACAGGAATTTAATGCTGGTCGATTCCTTCTTCGAGCTTTTGCAAAACATGAAAGAGTATGTTAGAAAAAAATTCAGAATGTATTTTGCTCTAAATGATTTCTTCAGCTGATTACTGAGATTGCTTAAATTATTTATTTTAATTATCTACTTGTTGTTTCTTTCTCTACAGACATACAAAAAGAATAACAGAGAATTGCATTTATATAGTAAAAATTAATCCTGTCTCATTGTCTATTTGTATCTACTTATTTTGAAGACAAGATGGGATGCACGCCAAATCTTCAATAGACGTGGACCATTTAATTTTAGTGACACATTTTTGAAGTACGGTAATTAATGTAAACATGTCCTGACATGGAAAATGGATGTATCATAGTTTATAACATAATTTTAGTTGTTCTTGTGTTTCACAAGTTAATGAATATTTTAATGTTTTAGCCTGTAGACAAAGTGGCAGAGATTGTGAAGGATATGAAAGAAATGCAGCTTAACACTGATGATCTCACAGGAGTAGCTCATTTAGCTCTAACAATGAAACATACAGGTAAATGTTTACTCAATGATCTTGTTTTGGAATGCACAAATTTATATGGACTGAAAAAAGGTGTCAAAGTAAATTTATACAGTTTAAAAAAAAAAAAAAAATTGTTTAGTTTACTTTGTGTGCTTGCTTAGATATGTGATTTATACAAATTTCTTATGAAATGATATTGATAAACTTAATAAAAATTTGTTTAATGTTTTGAAAGAAGGAAATTAAGTGTTTATTTTAATTTTTCATATTAGATTATGCCTTAGAGGTCATCAGCAAGATGAAATTGGAGGTGAGGACACATCTAAAATAATGTTATTTGAATGTTAAATCACCAAAAGTCTAATTTATTTTAAATAGAATTTAAACTTCATTGAATAAATGTTTGAAGTAAAATGTTTTTTGATTATAACTATTTTGTTTTCAGGAATTTATTTTTATGTATTAGAATATTGTAGCTGGTTTAAGTTTTGTACTGCTTATGTAAAGATTAAGCATGTTTGGTTTTGGGGTTTTTTTCCAGCTTTTAAAATCTGTAATATCAGAAATGTTCTAATGAACGGAAATATATTTGTTACAAAATTAGATCATTAACTATAAAAATAGTACAAATGAAGTTAATGATCTGTGTGAATATTTTATGGTCTAATATTTCTATAAATAATATTTGTAGGGTGTTCCAGTTAAAACTCACTATTTCTGGCCTGCAATTTGTCAATATCGAGATCAGAACAATGCTGATAGTAAGATATGTCTTTAAATACATAACTATTAAATGCATGTAATTTATGTAACATGAAATTGCAGACATAATAGCCTGATTCTAAAAAACACGATATTCAATGAAATGATACAACAGGTACATAATAAATAAATTAAATCCAGCTGTATGGTTTAAAAATTATAATAATAAAAAATAATGTAATGGCTGTTGTAAATTTATATCTTTGTTGGGTGTATCAATAATAATTAAAATCTGAATTTCAGTGTATTTATCTGTTTTATTTGTCTTACAGAGATAATAGAAACAGTTACAAAAATGAAACAGTGGTGTGATGTACAAGAAGACATGGTGTTCACACTGTATCAGTTCGTAATACCAGCACTACTTCAGCTCAAAGAACAGCCAGACAGTTTCTTACCAAAGTTACAGGTAAGTCATTAATCCATTGATTATATATTTCTGTATTTTTAGAAAAAAAATTGTAAGTATTAAAATTGAAATGCATTTTAACAAATTTAGTATGGCCATATTAGCAATACCGCCAAAGAAAATTTTTAAAACATTATTGTGACTTGTTTTTTGTGTTGTTTGAAATAGCCGAAAAAGAAGAACAGAAATTTATTTTTTGTATTTAACTAGTGATTAAAACACATTTATTTTGCTCCTTATCAAATGTCTGTTTCATCAGAAATAGATCTGCAGTCATTTTTGTTTTGGGGGATTTTAAAAACATTTCAGTGTTTGTATAATACTTCATAATGAGCAAAACCATGGTGGTTTAAAAAGTAGATCTGCACCCTCTCTAATATTTGTGCTTTCAAATTAGTACAAAGCTTTCAAAATAGATAGCCTTTAATATACAGTCGTGAATGAGATTGCACGATCTGCTTAAAAATATTTTTGGGTTTTAGTTTGCAGGTTTCAGCGAGTCTGAGGTAAACTTTTCATACTTTGTTACTCTTCTTTCAAAGAACAAACCTGAAGAGGCACTGAAATATGGTTTGTTTTTATGTTTTATGATTTTTAACTAATTTAACCATTTGAATGTAATGCATAATTTATTTATACTTTTAACATCACTCAAATCATTAATGACAGAAATCATGAAAAGAAGTCTTTACTGATATAAAAAAACTGCAGCTTTTTTTTTATTTGGATGTAATTATTCTGTATATCAGCAGACAGAAAATTTATTTTAAATATATTTCTGTCATAAATGAATAATTTATTAACTAATTTAAAATTGTTTATTGAAAATAAAAAGTTGTACCAATTATGGCCATACAATATGAAATTTATTATTTTTGTCTGTCAGCAACAATAACAGATTTTTATATTTATGCAAAGAACAAAGCATTTGACTTTGATATTTATAGAGAGAGAGAGAGATAGAAAGTAATTTTGATGTTAGTGGAAAGAAACTAATGCTTCAGTTTCGTATTTTTCTAAAGAACACAGTGTTTGATGTTGATAAATAATACTGTAGTATTGGTAAGAATAGTCTTTTAATTTCAGGTGAAGAAAAACCCATGTGGGTTGTTTTTACTGCTTTGAAATCTGAGATTTCAAAGTTAATGAGAAGTGGAAAGCTGGACTGGCGGCTAGCTTTGAAGGTACAGATATCTTCTGTAATTTTGGAAAAGGAGTTGTACGCCATAAATGGAATGGATAAAACTTTTATGATGGAATAAATTACATTATTTTGTATTTGTTTTTTAATTTAAAAAGAATGAAGAGAAAAAATGTCACATGAATAGAGGTACCATAATATTTAAAACTGGTCAAAACTAGTTTGCAATAGTGATCTAGTTCTCAGTTTTAAAATGTAAAAATGTAAAAGCATTCAATTTAATAACCAGTCATTTTACAGTCTTTTTAAATGTATCATTAATTTTCTTTTTATTGTACAGCTTATAAAACTGTGTGAAACCAAAACTGACAACCCAGATGGATTGTCTGAAGTAACTGCTGATGTACTCTGGCAGTTCTTCATTCAGAATGAATCGAAACACAACTGGGAAGAAGTACAGGAGATACTGAATGTCATGTTAGAAGATGTTAGTAAAGAATAATCCTTATAGTAGTACTTAAGAAATACTAGAAAATGTAAGGAATTATTTTTGTAATGTTAGAAGATGTAAGTAATTATTAATAATACAGAAAGAAGTGAGTATTAACGATACAGCTGCTGCTAATATTTAGTACTAGAACATGGATTTTGTTTATGGGTTTTTTTTTGTGTTTTTTTTTTAAACGTAGAAAAATAACACAGGAATTGTGAAATCATGGGAAAGAAACTAACCAGTGACTGTTTAAATTAGATAATTTGATAGTTATTATTTCTTTTATTTACAGGGTCTTTTCATTCAACGCAATGCCATTCTACAGAGGTTTCTGAAAAATGCTCCCAGCCACATCATTGAGGTATTCTGATAATTAATGCCAATTAATAACTAACATATTATGAAACAAAATAATAGAACAGAAGTGAAATTCCTTACAGAATGTAACTTATTGACAGAAATCTCACAGATTAAATAACTTGTATTAAATTCAAGAAAAGAAAAAACACTCTGATTATCCTGCATTGTACATCAGAATAAATGTTTTTATCCTTATGTTTTGTATTTTTTTTAACTTAAGAATTTCTATTACAAATGTGTTTTCAGAAATGCTAGAGAAATAACATCTAATGTAATCATAAAATTCCAGACTCCATTATTTCAACTATGCTTTCTTTAAACATGTTAAAGTTAAGAGTAAGTAAATATTTAATATTTTCACTACCATTGTTTAAATTATGATGATATCTTGAAATGTTTTAAGAAATTTGAATCGGTAACTCGAGAGTTCAAAGGAACAAGAACACAAACTCTGTCAGATAAATCTATTGATGAACTACGCACAGTACTGGATGCTGATTCAGAAAATATTGCTGCCAAAAAATGGCTGCTGATAAAAGCTTGTTCAGTTGGGGTAAGACTTTAAAGATTATTTCACTGTTTTTTGTTTAATGACTTTGAATTTTGTTTTTATATAATTAAAACAGACTTGTTAAATTTTTTTTATTACTTATTTTTGTTTCTCTTTAAAAAGTGTTAGATGTTAGTTTCTCTTTAATTTTTTTTAAATCGTAAGCAACTATTTTTCTTTCTTTTTTAACATAAATTAAAAAAAGTTCCTTGTTGAACTATAAAATTACATCGACATATATTATTTGCAGAATATAGAAGAGGCTGAAAAACTTAAAGCTGAACTTGATCAGCAAGGTTTTGTCTACCCAGCACTTGTAGTTAGACAGCTGGCATTTTTGTATGCTACACATAGCAAGGACCTGGATAAAGCAATACAGTACTTGAATCAGCTGTAAGTAAAACAAAGTTACATAATTATACAAACCTTTTGTCACACTTTTTATAAAACAGATGTTTATTCATATAGACATTATAAATAATATCAGGCATTAGAAATTTATTTCTGTTAACTTAGTAAAATGCATTTCATTCTGTATTTATTAGTAATTACAGTAACAGATAGTATTCAGAACTGTTCATTACTTTACAGCATGCACTTGTGAACAGAGATATAGATCTCATCTAATTCTAGGTAAATAATATACAATAAACTTTTTAAGGGTCTTTCTGTAAGGTTTGACATAAAAATGTAGTTTTTCAATATACTGATTTTTATATTATTATTTTTTAAATCTAAATTTTCCAGAGAAGCTGAGCATTCAGCTTTTACCAATTACGCTAGAGTTGTTTTAAGCATTGCCAGTCTTCTTATTGAACAAGGCAAAACTTCAGGTATGTCACTCTTGAAAATATCTTGATTAAATTTACCTTCACTTGGTTTATCTAGGCCACATAACAATCATCTGTTTCTACAGAATCAGTTATTTAACTTATTACCTGGTAATAATCTAATCTTAAACAATAATCTTTATTAATTAACTGTAGTTTGCAATACATATGGAAGAACAAATTACTGTAGTTTTCATTTTACTACTGAAGTATTTCCATTAAAAATTAGTTATTTTATTTATATTTTATGGATTACTTCACAGCAGTTACTAAACTCTATCTAATTGTTGAAATAAAGACAAGAAATTTATTGTTCTGTTTTACAGAGGCTGTTGCTATGTTAAAAGAACATGGTGAAAAATATCTTTCATTAGAAAGTAACAAAGAGGTCTTGGAAAACTTCATCTTCAAGCAGCACTGTGCAGATGTGGTTAAAATAGCTGTAAAGCATGATGTCGACTCAGCCTGTGAAATAATGGACATCCTATATGACTGTGGTTACATACAGAGAGGATCATGGATGTTGAACGATGCATTTATTCAAGGACTGGTTGAACTGTTAGTATTTTGTAATGGTTTTTATTTCTTTTTACATGTTTTATTTTATTTTATTTTACTTTTCACAAATTAGGTACATTAGGTATATTAAAAGTAGTGATGGTTAACATTAAATCAGTTGCTAATTAGAGTGATTATTTTAGCAATTGTTTCTTTGAAACTATAGATTAAAAAAAAAAAAATGTCCTATTATATCTGATAAAATAGAATTAAAGGAATTAGAATTTCAAATAATATATGGTGTATAGGTTATTTTTTGTTTTCGTTTTTCAAAAGGTTACATTTTACTGTTAGAAATATTGAAATACTTGAAATATTAAGAAAAGTTATTTTTATTTGACAGTGGTGATCCAGATGCTGTTCTTGCTAATCTCACAAAGTTATTTGTGAAGGATCGAAAACTGCCAAATGTTCATTCTGTCTTTTGTATGCTGATTCAAAAAGAAGATCCTGAAAAACTTCAAAAAGGTATATATGATTACAGTTTAACAAAAGGAACTCATCTTTTGTTATTAATTAAAATTAATGATGATTTATTTAAATGAAATACATTTTTTTATTAATTATTTTATAATTATATAGATTTCTATTAACTTCATATTGGGTCATTCCGTGTCAAATCACCCAATGGGTTAAACCCGACTGTCTCAGATTTTTATAAAACTTGGTATACTTGTTGACTGGGATCCCACAGCACCAAATCTGAAATATTAGCCCAATTGGATCAGTGGTGTGGGAGATATGGAGTACATTGACCTATTGACCTTTGCTATGACCTTGAAATTGAACGTGTGGATCACGTAACCTTGAGATGACCTTTATTGAAATTTAATCTCCCAGATGTTAACTAAAGCATATAAAAGTTTCCTGGGTGTAATATTTTTTGTTTAGCCACAATATAGATTTAAAAAATGCACATACATGAAAATAACACCTTTTCAGCCATTAACCTCTGATTAACTAAAACGTGAATGATCAATACTGGATGCTAGGAATCACCATCTTTCTTGATCATCGAGTAAGACATTGTAGGCCTACATGTATGCATAAAGTTCACATAAAAGTTTCCTGGGTGTAATATTCCAAATCTGCCATTATTGATCAGTTTGGAAAATTTGGGGGTCACTGACCTTTTGACCTTTGTTACGACCTTGTGGTCACCACTGGTCTGATTGGCCTAAAATTTCAGATTTGGTGCTGTGGGATACCAGTCAACAAGTATACCAAGTTTTATAAAAATCTGAGACGGTCGTGTTTAAATTTCTTTTTTTTTTGGGTGATTTGACACGGAATGACCCTATTAGAAAAAAATTATTTTGTCAAAATAATTGGTTATTCCAGTGGTTGACATGGTAACAGAACTGCATGGAGAAATGAATATTCTTCATGATTTGATGGCTGCTTTTGTTGACTGTGGAGACCTTAAGAAAGCCAGAAAGATTCTGGAGGTATTTGGATTTAGATTCAAATTAAAAAATTTGTCATCCGTAACTGCTGCTGTTTATTTTATCTTCTTCCTTCTAAGATACTGTCCAAAAACACGTGCAGTTTCTTTGATTTATTTTTTATTTTTTTATTACATACAGCAGTATTAGAGTTTTGAATCTTAAGCTTATGTCAAGATTGTTTCAAACATTTAGTAAACGGAATGTCTCAAAAATAGTGTCGAATGTTGATGTACACTTTAACATAAGAAATAGAGAATTTATTAGATGTTTATATGTGCATTGAGTAAAACTGCAGAGGTAATACACAAATGTTTTCATTTAAATTTATTAATTTATTGTTGAAAAAATGTATTTACACCTGTATATCATATTAATCAGTTATTTTATTCTCTGCATTAATAATCTTTATTTTTTATAACACTTGTAATTTCAGACACCAGGTTTGAGAGCAAGAATGCCAAGACTTGCATTTGCCTGTAATAACTTTATTAGAGAGAAAAAGGTACATTTATATAGCTAAGTTTATAATATAGCAGTATGCAATGCTTGTCTAGCAGTAATATTTCATTGAATTTTCTTTTAACCAACAACTTATCTTTTGTGCTTGCCTTAGTTCTGTTGAATAACATTTTTTCTTTATTATTAAAATAGGTACTGGCAGCCTAGCCGATATAACTGGTCAAACTGTTAAAAGTTCAGATTTTGTCCATTTTCCTCCATTCCCAAATGCCTTTTATAAAACATACCATAAAAAACAAAAACATGGAAATGAAAATAATTATGTGTTCTTTTAAATGGTGATATTGTTTTTACTGTGTGTTAAACCAGTCCTTTGTAAGAGAGTGTTAAATCAGTGGGGGGTAAACGAATTTGGGGCCCGTGGTCAGCAATTAACAGCATGGAGTAAAAGGTCCTAAAATAGGGTCCCTGTACAAAGTGGCTTAAATGTTATTTTTATCACAGCATGGGGAGGTTAAAGTTCAATCTTTCTAACAGCGTGCATGTTGTTCCTGGTAATGCTTTATATCAAAAGTTGTGTCCAAAAATGTACTTTTTCATGCCTTCAAACCAGTTTTTAAAAAAACTGGGTGAAAAATAACACCTACATTCGCAGGATCAAATGAAAGCTCATTTGATTACCTATCACACAATGTGTGACACTACGGTATGCCTTCTTTGGTGAAGAGAAGCTCTGCATTTGAAAGTAGCAGGTGCTTAGTGAAATTGCCATTAAGTTACATTTTCTACAGAGCGAAATTGCCATAGATAATTACTATCTTCCATTCTAAAACAGTCCATTATTTTGCTTGCAAATTCTTGCAATTTCAGAATCGTAAACATAACAAACTTTACTACATAACAGAACAATGCATTCTGAGGTATTGAGGAATGCTGAATAAAAAAACTAATAACTTTTTTTTAATATCATAAAATCATAAATTGATCAGTTTTAAAACTTAGATTATTTTTGCTTGTTGATAAGCTCTATCAGAGAAAATTTCAACAATGGTCAGATGATAGGTAACTTTTATTTGCTGTCAAATCAGAACAAGTACAAAGCTAAGAAAATTATTTTAAGTCTGCTTCAAATGACAGACTTACCACACCTGTGTCTATAATTGCCTTTTGTCGCACGAGTACATACATTTTATTGCCCCTAATTAATACCTGCAACACCTTTCCAGAGTAGACTCCAAGGATTAGCTAAGTTAATGTATTACAAAGGATTATACTTCCTCATCAAAAGCTTGTAGTCCTTTTAAGTAACATTTATATATATATATATATGATATATACCCATCACAGTATTACTACTAATTATTTAACAGTGTGAAAATTCAAGCTGCATATGTAAATAAAGCTGTGCTATTCTATATAAATTGCAAAGGTAATTTTTGTTTATGTGCTTACCAAAAAAAAAAAATGTTAATTTCATGTATGTCATCTGAAAGATCTTGATAAATTGTTCACAACACAGGTTGAATTTTTTAAATAAGACAAAAACTGAAACCACAGTGTCTATTTGCACTTTTAGTCATTCTGCCACATGTTATTTTGAAGATTTTTGGCAAGTTTACCATGTTATTGTGAACACACATAAAAACATACAGGTCTGAAACAAATTGAGCTCATTTAACGAGTTGGCCCCAGCACTCTTGTCAATTTTAAGTCTTTTGTATCAGTTATTTTTCAAACTACAGTTGGCCAAAGTTGCCCTTTCTGCTAATTAGCCAAAATAGGGCTAAAAAAACAACCAAATACCTGTCATACGGATTTGCATATATCTTTTGAAACGCAGGAGATAGTCATAATGTTTGGTGTATTTTGTTTCTTTGTGCTACAGCGTTCATTTTGCGCTAATGTTCTTGCATCTTATATGAAGTTAAAGTCAGAAAAAATATGCCTGCTGGTACCTAATTAAAACAATAATTGTTATTGATAAAATACTGTTTCCAAAAGATTATACTGCATTACTTTAAAAAACACTGAATTTTATTTTTTTTAATGTTGTTACTAATATCCTGGGCTATAATTCTGACAGAAGATCAGTTCAAGGTCATGTGAGCCATAAAGGCAAATTCAAGGCCAAACAAAAGGTCAAAAGGTTTGAACCATTGAAATGTTCCTCTAATAAAGAAAATTGCAAATTTGGATTTCTTACAGAATTATCTTTCAAACAACATTCTGAAGATAGGCACACTGATTTCTAGATGTTGGGGACCTAATGATTGGTGGTCAGCCATGATCATTTTGACCAAAACAAATTGTAAAAGAACATCTATCCAAAAGTATTTGTAGAATAAAGCATTTGAAACCAAAACAAACTTGTATGCTAATTTTTATCAAAATCTGAATCAGCTGGGTTACAATCACTATGAATTGACCCAGAATGACCTCATCACATTTTTATTATAATGCATGGTTTTTTTATGGATTAAAATAGATTATACACATGTTTACACTGAGATGATTTCATAACTTTTATTTAAGATTACAGCACTGGAAAATCTGGTTAACGTTACCAAGGACATGTTTGATATTGACAGAGATGAAATGTTGTTCCATCTTATGAGAGGATACAGTAAGAAATGAGTTACTTTTTTCTTACACTTTTAAGAGGATTTAGCATATGTTTTGTGTGTGTGTGTGTATGTGGGTGTCTGATGGTTTTCTTTTTCTTCTTTTTTTAACAATTAAAACAAATTTCATGATATTTTAATTGTTATTTATCCTTCTATTTTTAACAAAGGTTACTTACTGGAGAAATTAAATGATTAAAGAATTATCTTCATGTCTGTTTTTTGAATTTCCATTATTCTTTAGTCATTATTAACAAATAAATTGTTTTATAAACTTTGTGGTTTCAGTTAACAATGATGATTTGGACAAAGCATTATCAGTTCTGGACCAGTTTGAAGAAGAAAATGTTCTACCTAGCAAGCGTACTTTGGTGTATTTGGGAAGAGAATTCCAGAAGGCAAAGAAGGAGTTACCAGAAAATATCAAGCAACAGATTAAGCCTCTGCTTCAGGTAGTAACTCAGGTATAATGTCTTTGGTATTATAGCTAAAATAAAAAAACAAATGAGCTGCAACTCAGCTCACTTTATGTTGAGCCATTTAGTTCAAAAATCTTTCTTTTTTGCTTAAGCACATACAGTTACTAAGATATTACAAGGAGGCATTTGACATTTAATTCTGACATGTCTATTTTTAATCCTTCCTGTGTGGTTACTTAATTTTAAAACATGATTTCTTACGCCTATCACAGCTCAAGGAACTATTTCATAGGGAAAATGAAAATGATTTTCTATAATTGAATCTGAAGACAAAATAATTTAAATTGTTTAAAAATAAGTTTTTAATTTTTTTTTTAATTTTTTTTTACTCTCTGCTTGATTTTAAAATTATTTCACAATTAAGGCAGTGATTTCTGAATTTAATTAATTTCAGAAAGATGCTGTTCAAACTAGACAACGCACACAAAAAAAAGATGTATGGGTAAGTTCATTCATTTTAATCAAAGTTTTATTCACTGTTATCTCTTTGGTTGCTGCTAGTGGGAAATGCTTCCTGAAATTAAATCTTTGTAGTTCACTGGTGGCAGGATTTAGCACTGGTGGGGATGTCCTGAGTTGAATTTCAATTTTGACCTCTGCTGTTATTTCTCCAAATTTTGCTCACATGGCTTTGTTACAAAATGTGGCCATGTGTTGATTTTTCTTGTTTAAGATCAGATTTCTTCTTTGCTGTTTTATTTTAAGGCCATTAGTGTTTCTGTAACAGCAGTGTAAGTGAAGTTTTGGGATCTTCTTGGTAGACTCATTGCCTGAATTGCAGTTGGGCAGAGTGTCAACCAAATGCAGGCATTTGACCTAATTCATGCAAATTTTAGTCATAAAGCCAAATGCCTGATGTCTTGGACATAAGACTAAATTGTTTGACTACTTTGACATATTTACTATTTTCATCATTTTTCTTCTCTTTGACACATCAGAAAGCTGAAGTTCCTCTCAACTCAGCAGAAAAAGAAGCTTTACAGTTAATTGCAGATAACAAATTTGATGATTTTGAAGTTTTATGTGAAAGGTATGTAGCACTTTTATTAAACATAATCTGAAAATCATTAGTTTCTTCAATAAAATGTACTTAAATTGATTGCATTTATTTCTGATATTACCACTATTACTACTCTCCTTGCATTATTATTCTTATTTATTTATTTTTGTTTTTCATCAGATATATTATAATTAATAAGAAATTATTTTTACTATGTCTGAACTATTAGCTCTGTTAAAAACTTCCTTTGGCAGTCATATAAACTAAAAACATCTTTCTTCTGAATAGTAAATTCAGTATTAAAGAAGCTAATTTTATAAATATTATTTTGTTTTATTCAGTGTGAAAAGCAGTGAGAGTGAAATAAATCTTGTCAATATTGTGAAGGCTCTGTTGGCACAAAAGAATGTCACAGGTTTGTTCATCACTTAAATGTTTCTTAAACTAATACAAAATATCTAAACACCTTCAGTTATATAGGTTTTTATTTAAAAGATGCATTTATACTCCTAGTTTTGATATAGCATTAGGAAATACAATTTTATTTTATTCTACTTTTTATATGCAGAAATTTGAAGTTTTATTTTGACATCGTTTTTTGTTGACATAATTTTTAGTTTTTACCACCAACTTTATTGGCACCTCAATAAATCTGATAACGTTAGGCACTAATTTAAAATTAATGAAATAAACCAAAATGTGATGCGATTATGTAAACCTTAACAGATAGAGTAATGTAATTTTTTGTTATTATTATTATTTTTTTATATATATAAACATCTCAACGGTAAGGATTATAATTGTAATTTTGAAATTGATGTTAACTACATTAAAAATGAAACAGACTTCTATAAATTAATCACTTTTTTATCATATTACACATATTGGATGTTTTTATTTGAGATCTTCGTCTGTTCATGATTTGGAAGAAAGATATGGAATACATTATTTACTAGAAAGTGCTGAAAATCATTGTGATGATCCTTTAAACTTGGTTAATGTATTGATTGTGTTTAAGATATGAGAATTTTGCTGAGACACTTGGGAGAAAAAGGTGACCATGAAAATTTGTTGCTGATAAAAAAAGACGTTAATGTGCCTGGGAGGTTGAAACTGGCTCTCTACCCACACATTCTGCAGGCTTATTTAACAGAGTAAGTGAAATTATTATTGGATCATTCCACATTTGATTGTTGTCTTTTTTTTTACCCTTCCCAAGAGTTGTTGAATATTCTAAAGAGGCAAGTATAAAGTTTGAAGAACGGTTAATTTCTTTACAAGTTAACCTTAACTTTTCAGGAATTGATAAGAAATAAAGTATACAGAAAAAAGGTAACATTAAAATATTTTCATAATTATCCATTTTTCTTTAAACTAATAGATATTATTGCTTAAAAACAATTATTTAAAAATAAGAATATAATGTAATGAAAATTTTATTATAACATCCATGTGATAAACATATTTTTCATATTAATTAAAACTAAAAAAGGTTTTACTGTAACATTTTTAAGAAAATAATGTTTGTTTTATCATCATTTTGTTATTTTTCTTTGTAGTGATCAAGTTGACAAAGGCATAGAACATCTAAAGGACAATGAGAGTGACTTGGACAGTTATATTACCAATTTTAATCTGAGAAATCTTGCTTCCAAATCTCCAGAACATTTCAAACAAGGTATTACTTGTATTTTATATATACATATGGGTCATTCCATGTCAAATCACCCCCCCAAAAAATTTAAATTTAAACCAGACCGTCTCAGATTTTTATAAAACTTGGTATACCTATTTTAGGCCAATCAGACCAGTGGTGACCACAAGGTCGTAACAAAGGTCAAAAGGTGACTGATCAATAATGGCAGATTTGGAATCCTTGTCATATTGCCTTTTCAACAATACCAGTTTTATGAAGATTGGCCCAGTAGTTCATGAGATATGAGGGTTCAAAGGTTGGTGGTCACGCCCATTTTTGCCAAACATCTCAAAATTCAGGGGGACCGCATCTCCCACACCACTGATCCGATTGGCCTAAAATTTCAGATTTGGTGCTGTGGGATCCCAGTAATCAAGTATACCAAGTTTGATAAAAATCTGAGACGGTCGGGTTTAACCCATTGGGTGATTTAACACGGAATGACCCATATACATATATTTTTAAAAATCATTTACAGTTTATTTAAGCCAGTATAACTCTGTTTTGTTATTTTCATGCATAATGTTAAGAACCACAGATACACATTTTTATACATTTATTAAAAAAAGGTAGAAAATCCAAACATTTAAATATTTTCCAAAAGTTGAATTTAAAAAAAATAAAATAAAAAGAATATATGCAGATGTGTGTGTATATTTCCATTTCTTATTTTATTCTGTTCCTCTAACTCCTATAAAAAGAATGTAAATCAATAAATAATGCACAAAAAACAACTCCAAAGAAAGGTAAAAAATGTATCATTTAATTTTGTTTGATTTGTTACAATAGTTGAAGAAATGGCTATTAACCTGGCAGACAAAGGACAATTATATCGACCAGTAGCTGCCGTTTGGACCTCTCATTTTCTGAATGGATCAAAAAAAGCTGATGAACTTTTGCAGGTTTGTGTTCTATTGATTTTAGCTGATGTATTGTGTGTTTGTGTGCTTATCAGGCCTGTATGCAGAAATTTGTGGTGGGGGGGTAATCAACAGTTTGTTGAAAATAGTGCACTAGATTGACAAAGGAGATAATAAAGTCAGTGTCCATCAGGATAGATCCATGGAATGACATTAGTAACATTACAGCGCATTTCTACTTTGCATTACATGGGACTGGCCATAATTGCAAAAACTTTATACAGTTCACATTGTCAGGCATTTTTTTTTTTTTTAAATTTATTATACACATCCACAGGCAGACCTTAGCAGAATACTGGGGGATGTCTCTGCACCCCTCACATATATATTATATTATATACTCCCCATCACTTGTCAATTTAATTGTTGGTATTTATTTTGTGTTTTTCAGAAATACCCAGAATTAGTAAAAGTGGTAAATCCTGTGTACATTTCAGCTGTAGCCAGCAATGAAGGCAGGGTAAGAAGTTCTTTACTTCAAATTTTATGTATTAAACATTGTTATTCTTCATGACCGATCTGATGAGAATCATTCACTGAAAATACTTTTAAAAGATAAATCAGCATATTGATTTTTGTTTGGAACTATTTTGTTAATAGACTGATTTCATGTTTTTCAGAGATTAGACAGACTGATGCTTATGTAAAAGAAACCTTGCTGCTAATTTGGAAAAAAAACAAAAATAATAATAGTAATAATACCATATAGTTTGTTCACAGGAAGTCATCATTCTCTTTTCTGGTTTTTATTTTTATTTTTTTTTTTTTTTTTTTTTTTTTAAATTCAAATTCTTATAAATTAAAAGCAGATTTTGAATTGGATATACTTAGATCAGAACGAGTTTGATGGAAAGGAAATATATAATTTTTAAAATATACACAAAATGGCACATTGTTAGATATAGTTTATTATAATTCTTCCTGTAGGATTGAGTTCATAGATGTTTCACTGTTTGATAGTATCATCATATTTTTTGATATTCATTATGATAGTTTCTGATTTTAGGTAGATCAGTTGACCTCACTACTAGCCTTTTTAAAACAACATGGTTTAAGAAATATTCCATTTGTATACAGTCATCTCATTGGTGCACACTGTAAGTAACAAGCAGTTTGTGTCTGTAAGATAGATATTTTCAGCTCTATTTACTTTAAAAAATAACCATTTGAAATTAGAAACTATGTATCTGCAAACCATTAATAAATTGCAAATGTTATGCCTATATTTTAATAATTGTTTCCACAAATGTTAAAAACATGTAATTATTGGACAGATATTAATAATGTACGTTTTAACTGTTTTATAATTGAAGAATATATGTCAAAACACACTGTTTTTGTTTGTTAAAAGATAAAACTATTTTCCAGGTCAAAATAATGACTGTGAGTCTGCACAAGCAACACTAAAACAGCTACAGGAAGATGGTTTTGAAGTCTCTAATCTTAAACTAAGAGCTGTTAAGATGCTGGAAACACTGTTCAAAAACAACAATATTCCTATTACGTGGAAAGTAAGTAAAATGTAGATGAAACAAACTGGAGATATTATTTGCTAACAACAATACTTCTGCAAATAGAAAGACAGTATTTTATTCCTTAAAATAAAGATTAGAATTGTAACTAACAAAATACTGAATAATAATTATTATGAAAATGTGTATCTTTTGCCTTTAAAACAGATAGTGTTTAGTAACAGAATGTATGAGATATTAGAAACACTAATACAGTCTCCTTGAAAGCAAAGATGTATTTATAAAATAGGGGACTTAAATTGGCATTATTCAACAGATTTTAAATTTTACCAATATTTTATTTTATTTCTTTTCAGGTTACTGACACTAGTTCTGATTCCAGTTCATTTGGGGAGGAAAAGAAGTAATCACATATAGTGTTGTGTAAAATCCTCCTCACATACTAGATTTTTGTCAAGACATGAGTGTCCTAACAAGCTTGGATTTTTTATTAAAATATAACTGAAAATTATATATTTTTACATATGTTTGAATCTGTAGGATAAGTAATTCGTTTTCAAAATTGTACTACTAGACAGTGATATATATACATGTATTTAGTTGTATTTCTGTAAAACAAAACTAAAAATATATAAAAAAATAAAATAAAATTCACCCAAGATTTCATCTCACATAACATAGATTTATTTTAATTTAACTATTCTTTATAAGGATTATCTAAACTATACATGGCATATTATAACACAGACTAGCTAGGGATGTGTTATATCTAATATCTTATGATATTTATTAACACTATGTGTGAAATAGATGTCTGCAGTATTAGAATCATGATAGGTAGAGGCTGGATAGGTAGGGGGGGGGGATTATAGATGGTTGTTATTAATAGGTAATAAATCCTACAAACATATTTTCCTTTTTTACTCTTTGAACTTAACACATTGAATATGACTATAGTTACTACCTTTAGATGCTGATTTTTACATTTTTGTTCATTTTGCTGACACATGGATTTATATCATGAACCATATTATATGTTTGAAGTATATCTTCAATTAGAAAGTATTGTATATTACATTTTGATAGATGTAACTCCTGTGATTTACTGTCACCTTATCACAGTTAAGTGTTTGTGGTAAACCATTTTCATTTCAAGCAGGACTTATCTAAATACATACAAATATTGGATTTATATTTTCAGCACTGACATCTCTGGCCCTTGTATAGAATAATTTCATCGATATTAAAATTGAAATTGTGGTATTTGTGTGGAAAAGTACATACAAATCATGTTAAAGAAACAAACACATTTCTGATTTTTTTAATTATGGAAAAATAAACCATTCAGAATTTTGTGTTCAGTGTGTGTGCAGTGCTACTTAATAAACATTCACTTTTATGTCTCTTTTTTTATTATTATTGTATCAAAAAAATCCTCGAGTTGACTAACACCTTCCCTTTTTTTTTTTAATTAATTAAATAAATAAATATTGAATAACCTTTGAGTAAAAGATTTGAATCAAAGCAGAGAACAATCTGACCTGATGGACCCATTGACTGGATTGTATTTTGGTACATGTTCCATAGGAGTGTTGTGTTAAATAGCTTTTCCTTGCCTTGTTCCATGTTACATTCATATTGGCTAAGTGGTTTGTGGGATTAATTCTCACCTGTGCACCTATTCTAGGAAGATGTGTACAGAAAATATTTTATATGCTAATGAAAATTAGGGCATTTGTGATGTAATTTTTCTCTCATATAACAGGAATGTAACCCCTGATAACGTGAAAACATGTTATCAGTTATTATGTTGATAATCAGTTGAGAAATGAAAAAATGATGAATTGCATTTCCCAGACAGAAAACAATGAATAAATTTTAAAAATACCAATCATGTTTATAAGATTTTTTATTGGAACTAGATACGTTACATAGTAACTATCAAATAATTGAAACAGATTTTGCTCTCTTGGCTGAGAGGCAGCACCATTATCAAACAGTTTAATAATAACAATGCAAAATATGTTAATTTAATGTTTGAAATAAACACAATTTGCATATTTTATAAATGTAGCTGCCACTTAAATTGTAATTGGAGCATTGGTTTAATCAGAACATTTTTATATACAAAAAGTACTATTTATATTAATAAATATTGTTTTTAAATTTATGCATTTCAATTAATTTACATTTCAAATTACATAATATACATATTGATGCTAAAGACAGCTTTATATAAATATGTCAGGTAAGTTAATTATTCAGGCCTGATTTAAAAGTAACTGATTAAAATATAATTTAAAGTATTTTTAATGACATTTTAAATATACACCTCTTGAAATTAGCTTTCAGCTGCAATATATTAATTATTTTTTAGTAAAAATTTAAGCAGACACATAATCTTTCAGCATACGTAAAAAAAATGAAATTGATGGAATTAAGTATTAAAAAAAATTATTAGAATTCTCTAGCAACAAAACAAGGAAAATGTCTCAATAAAATCAAATAATATCTTAAATGAAATTTGTACATACATGAAATTTATTTATGATAAAGTTATAAGATAAAGTGTATTCTTGATACAAAACAAATTACTGCATTTATTTATTAGTAATTTTCCTTGTATGTCAAACTATACATTCTTTGCATAACATTTTTTATTTTGAAATTAGTTATAATTTGATGGCATTTATGAACTTCAGAACCAATTATCTAATTTACATTTCTGTAAACTGCAACTACAGGGAATATTTGTGCACTAAAAGGCATAAATAAAATGAAAAATTAGATGTATTTATTTATTTCTTTTAATAATTTTCTCTTAATAATAAAACCAGTGTATATTTCAAAGGGATTTGTAATTATTAAATTTAAAATATAACAAGAAAATAAAACCTGAAAATAGATGCACTTTAAGGTATTAATAGATAAGTTAATTTAAAAAATAAAGGTGTTTTCAAAACTAAACAATATGCATTATAAAAATAAAATATTTCTTTAGTAAATAGAAAATGAGATATATATATGAACTTTTATTACTTTTTTATGTAAATTCAATCTTGATATTCTTGATCTAGACTGCAAAATATGTTACTGCCTTATGAAAGTTTTCAAAATAACTTTATACAACCATAACTTTCTTAAAGTAACTAAAACATCTAAATAAATAATATAAAGAATTGAATAGTAACGGAATTTTTAAACAAGAACTTTTAACATTTCATATATGTTTACTTCCTGAAAATATTCACACACAATTTTAATTAAGTTACAATATGTGCTTCAGTAACTTAAAACAAAAAAAAATATAGTAAAAATTAATAATAAAATTAATGAAAAACCACAGAAAAATATATTTTGGATAGCTATGTTATTTAATATTGAATATAATGCCATAAATTACATTTTTTTACTTCATAGGGTTTCTGGGGGTCTTTTTTTTCTCCTCTTGGAAATGTACGTTATATATGTGATATGGAACTACAATAATTAAAAGATTATAAAGATGGTTGATATAAAATCAATCAATTACATATAAGTACAATAACTAAAAAAATACATTTATGTCATATTATGAATTTATGTAATTGCTGGAATACATTTAAAAAGGTTTTTTCTTTTGTATTTGATTTTTTTGAGTGATAATTTCAATTTGTTCACAAATAAGATTTTAAAAAATACCTTCATAATTTCTTTTGTAATATAACTACATCTTCTTTGTTTTACAATTATACATATTTGTTATATTTTATGCATATCTATAAAAAATAATTAGGGCCAGTTTAGATGGAATGTGGCCAAAAGCTAAGGAAACTTCAGAGACCCTATTTTGACAGGTTTTAACAGAATAATGTTTAGGTAATTATTAAATCTAATTCTGTACATGATACATCACCAATCACTGACTTGGAAGACATAAATATATAATCAACATACATTCTGGATGTAAAATTAAGTTCTATTTACTTTCAAACCTAATACCCCAAAATGATTTATGGCAGCTTCACATTTACATGAAAACTTTTTCACAAACTGAACACCATTACTTGGCAAGCTTCATGTTAAACAGTCCAACTTTATGTTGTATCATTTCCACATAATTCTTGTATCAAAAGTGTAGTATTAAAATAACTCTATAAAACCAGCTTTTTTAAAATATATAAAAATAAGACACAATGAATAAATATTTTGTTTATGAAATTATTTTTTCTGTTGTAACCATTTTTTGCAAATGTTCCATACAGCTGACTGTTCCATTCTTTGTGCAGCACCAGCAATTCTTTCCACATCCTCAGTTCTCTCCCCTTTCACTGCCAGCAGATAGGCTGACCTGAGTTTTCCACACAGTATGTAAGCATTGATCTGTTAATATCAGAATTTAATTCACATTTTAATACATATTTGATTTTTTTAAATTCTTGTATTTGTATATTTTTATTAGAATTTCTCTTTTCATTATAATTTATTAGTTATTTGCTATAATTATTACCAGTTATAAATAGTTTGTACACATATATTTTAAAAAACAAAATGATGTAGCAGAGGAAAGAGATAAAATACCTTGTTTGAATCCTTTTTCAGCAACTTTATAAGGTTTTCAGCTTCTTTGGCCTGGGAATAAAAATAATAATAATAAAAAAAAAATACTTCTGAAGAAATGAAGTAACGAATGAATGAATGAATGAACAAAATACACATCGGCTACTGTGTGTCAAACCAAAGGTAAATACAACAAAAAGTGATTACGTTGTATATGAAATTCAATTTTTTTTACTGAAACACAGTGTAAAGAGCTGTATAAAAATAAAGAAATGAATATTACATTTAATAATAATTTACATGATATTAGATGCAGTGAACTCCTATACTATGGAAATTTTTAGAGGCTCTGTTTAACAAGTGTTAACAGAGAATAATATTGTCTAATAACTGATGTACACTCCATTGAGGCCACAGTAACTGTATTAAGAAATAACTTTTTAAAATTCATATTGGTATCTGGCATTGGCTTTCTTCCCTGACTCTGTCATTCCAAAATTTTACAGTATAAACGTTTTACCTCACTGTCTTTATCAACAATGGCTAACAACGAGGCTCCAATGATCTCGTCATTCATGTCTTCAGTTCCTACATTTGTTTTAGAAACACAGTCAAGCAGCTGTTTGATGAGTCCATAACGCTGATGTTTTGCCATCTCTCGTGCTGTGTGACTCAAAATTGATGTCGCCCTTAAGTGACATTCCTGAAATTATCACAAAACTTCATCTCAGCATAATTATTTTTATTACAGTATAAGCTTGACTTGATACACCTCACAATAAAATCAGTCTCGATGTAAAATCTAGTCTCTATAATGCATCTCACAATAGTGCTAATTCTGATAAAACCGTTCTAACAAGGTTTCATTTGTTTTACACATCTTCTTTATCTTTAATTACACTGCTGTTTGTTAATTCATATTTGCATGTAACGAAGTTTTTTTTTTTTTTTTTTGCACTCTAGTTATTGCAACATAATAAGATTTTATTTTAATAGTATTCAAACAAATCTACAACCATATTCATGTAGTAACAGGAGATTTATTTGTTCATCTTCTTATTGTTATAATATCTTGAAATACAAATAAATTTATTTAGAAAAGATTTTAATATATAATTTATATTGGAGACACCCAGAATCAAGTATTTATCAAATACTGATATACAGTGGTACCTTGACTTACAAGTTTAATTCGTTCCATGACCAAGCTCGTAACTCAATTTGCTCGTATATCAAATCAACTGAAATTAACTGAAATACCATTAATCTGTTCCAGCCCCCCCAAAACCACCCCATTTTTTTTTTTATTACTATTATCTTTTTTTTTGTAATGTGTTTTTAAATAAGAAAAATGTATTTATAAATGAAAATATTGCATAAAAACGAAATAAAAGAGAATGTAAAGAAATAAATTGGTTTTGTAAAGTGTATTTATCTGGAGATCAGACAAATTATTTTAACACATTTGGCTGGAGTTACAGCCTTTATTGACTCCTTCTGCTTTAATATGGTACATTTCATAGAAGTACTACGCTTGTACTACCTAGCCAAGTTGACTACATGCACACTTCACTTATGTTTTTTTGTGATTTCATGCTTTAATTCAATGGACATCATCCGCTTCTTCTTCTCAGCACTGTCCTTTGCCTCACTTGCTTAGGATCCATGGCCAGAAAAAAGAAATTTGGCAAAATACTGCTCAAAACGCAAGCACAACTCAACAGAGATGCTTCCGCAGTGAGGTAACCACGTGAAGTAAATGAGTGAGATGCAGGATGCTGGCCGGATGTCATACTGTTCATTGTGCCAACTAGCGGTAGCATATCTGAAGCTCACTCAAAACTCGGATTTTTCCTCACAACTGAAAGCAAAAAATCGACTGTTTGTAACTTGAAACACTCATAAGTTGGGGCACTTGTAAGTGAAGGTACCACTGTATATGTACATCATATTCTTCAGTTAGTTTTACTGAGAAACATCTGATGAGCGTCATTTATTTTTTCCAGTTTTTTCGTTTCTTTATTGTAAGACATTTCATTTTTAAGATAATGTCCATCACACAAATGTTAACCCTACTTTTCTGATATTGTGATCTGCCCTTGGTACTGTTACCTTTATAATCCTGTAAGACAAGTCAAAGCTAACTTTAATATCATTTCCACTTAGAAGAATCTGAAAGAAAAATGTACCAAGTAAGAATATTATAACTGATGTTTTTTCCAGAAAGATTTATAATTTTGTGCAACAGTCTGTACAATTCTTATTTTCCAGAAAATAACATCAGCAAGCCTATAGAAAGAAAATAAAAACAAAATATTTAAAAAAATAAAAATTGCTGGAAAAGTTAGTTATGACATAAAGGTTTTATTTGTTTGGCTGGATTTTAAAAATGTTATTCAGTACACTGTGTTTAGTACTAACCATGCAGACTAAGTCTGTTTTGACTTTGGTGCTGCCAAATAAAGATGGCAGATCAGATGTCTGGGATTCGGCTGTACAACTGGCAGCTAGAGCAGTTGCCTCCCCTTCCATGTTTGCCAAACACTGGTCCAGAAAATTAGTCACTTCAATCTGTAGAGCTATGGTATGCATGTATCTGAAAACAGAATACAAATATGTTTAATGCATCAGTTGGAGAAAAAAAAGGCTGAAAAGATACACTGCATATACTGTACAAAATATCAATGGCATAAAAATGTAGGAAACTGTGCAGGAAGAATTTTGACTGATAAGCTAATGATTTTGAATATATTTTCATTCTTACAGCTTTGAAAAATAAAAACTTGTGCACATATATTAAAATACATGTATAGTATAATATTATTTATCTAAAGTTACCTAAACAAAAGTAATAGTACTAATATTCATGTTCTTTTTATGTATACCAATTGTTTTTTTTATTAATTTATTATTTTATTTTATTTTATCATTTAATTATTTTAATTTCAGTTAGTTTCAAAATTTAATTTTCTACAGTAATATTTACTTGGCCACTTCCTCTGGTGTCAGTATTGTCCTCACAGCTGATTCTGCAGTGGATGTCTGACCCCAGTCTGGTCCTTTCTTGACCATTGGACTACTGGTTGGATGATGGACGCTGCCCCATTTAGATGGGTCAAGATATGACTGCATGTGCTGCTGAGCTGTAAACAGGTAGTGGATACGGCCAGCAAGGTCTCTGTAACTTTGAGCTCGATGTTGGTAAAAGTGAGAGATACAAGTCATAGCAGCTCGAATAAAATCCTGAATAATTAAAAAATAGCTAACTAAAATACTTAATTATTAAAACAAAATAAAAAATAATATCCTAAAATATTAGAAGCAAAAAATTTAATTATTTTATTAGTATAACAACAAAAAAACAAAAACAAAAAATATATATATATATATATTAAAATATTAAAATCCTGGATTCCTCCAGAAACAAATTAAATTGAATGAATCTCAAATTATCATAAATTTCCACATTAATTTAATAAAATTATGAATTATTCTAAAATGCATAATTATAACATGAATACAAAATTATTACACTCATACAAACACAACAGGAGACTTTTTGTTTATGAATGTTTATTATTAACTTGCCTTCATAAAGAGCTGAACCTGATAGAGAGAATTAAATAAATGTTGCTTGACAAGATATCGACAAGTGGCAGTCAGATAAATGTTCCATTTTTCTAATGATGTATCCAACATCAACATCTGATCTAGCAATTTGCTCAGTTCCCCTGACAACAAGGCTGGCTCCAGTAGACTTTCAATAAACACCTCACTGGAGCATTTCTGTCAGAAAAAAAAAAAAAAAAAAATTATATAGACATTATTTTTAACCATAAAATGATTATTTTAATTGATATCATATCAGGATTCAATTTATAACCAGCTTGTACCTTCCTATTTGTGACTAGTCTTCTTTATAATGAAACTTAATTTAATCTAGAAACTACAGCTGAAGTCAATATTTAACTGATATTATTTAATTCAGTTATAAAATAACCAGAGAATATTTTTTTAAAGATAATTTTAGGTTATTTTTATAATATAATTAGTAACTGTGTGTTTGCCATTGTAAAAATATTTATAACACTTTTCAAACAAAATAAAAGTTTTTTAAAAATCCTTTATTATTAATAATGACAATATGTTATTTGGATCCTGAATTCATTCTAACTGTAAAGGCTTTTTATTTTATTTATTTAGAAAATCAGAAATAAGTTTAATAAATAAACTTACATGGTCTAAAATGAATTTAGCTGCTTTCATCCAATATCCATTACGTTGTAAAAATCCAAGATGGTCTCTGTAGGTGCCATAAGATCTAAGATAAAAGAGGCATTCCTGGAAAGGTGTTGTGTCAATTCCTATTCGATCAGTATTGTTCTGAAATTCATAAATTAATACATCAGTGGAACTGAACTGTTCTGTTAAAACAACATATTAATGAAGATAAAGAATGTGCTTGATATAGTAAATGTTTGTAAAGATTACTAAGTTGATAATTAAACTAGAACTGCCCATTAAACATTTGTTATTAATGTAGATTTTAGTTGTATTTATATCTCTGAACTTCATTAAAATTTAAAAAGTATAAACTATATATACTATCTTAGAAAAATGTAACTGCTGTTGTTAAAAGATAAAACTATTTGTTTTCCTCTTTTTGGCATACTAAACTTTCAAGATTATTTACTTTTTAGGAAGAATGTTTATAGCAAACAAAAATGTACCCTTACAGCTGTAGGAAAGTTGACAATATTTTTCAGTGATCCTTGATTGGTTTGAAACATCTGAATCTGAAACAGAAATATTTTAAAAAATTGATGAAAAAAAGATTAATGCTAGAAATTACCAACAAAAATTATTAAAGGAGAAACTCAAAGAAAGCAGTGGCTTTATCATAATATATATATATATATCTAAGTATTACTATTAACATGTTAATTTATTCCACTTCTATAATTTATCTTTTTTAACTGTTGCAAAGAATACTTATTTATTAAAGCCCCAATTACATTTTATTTTTTTAATTACTGAGTATTAAACATTTTTTTGGAGGTTTTTTTGTATAATTGTAAGTGAAAGGAAGCCTGCTGCAATTAGCTATGGACTACTTTTATTGCTTAACACCTGTATTCCCACATAAAAGAAATGAATTCTTGGTTAAACCAGTTGTGATGACACTGACTGAAATGTTAATGGAAGACATAAAACATTTACAAATTGTTACAAGTACCTCAGTCATGCCTGAACTAGGCATGTGTTCAAGGTAATCGACTATTTCTGACAACAAGTGAGATGTAGCTGACTGATTGCAATCCTTTGGAACCTACCAAAAAAAAAAAAAATAGCACATTTTTAGTTTAGTTGTTTAAAAACTTTAAATGTCAAAAAAAAAGAACAAAAAAAAGAGTAAAATAATAGTTTATTAACATTATATATTAACGAAAAAGTAACAATTTTTAATCTTTGTAACAGATACCAAAAATTAGATAAAACAAAGTTACTAGTAATTAAATCTACACAATATATAAATTGGCATGTACAATTCAGTTTATTATATAAAATGATCTAAAAAGTAACTGGACATCTTCTGTTTATATTACTGAACAGGAACTAACAAAGAACAAAAAATGAGGAAGCTGTTAATTCATTTGAAGTTAGGTAAAATACCTATGTATGCACATTAACACAAATTTGCATAGTATGCAACTGCATACACAGACATATACTTTTCAATATTTTTCTTTGATTTTACATAAACTATCAAGTATAAATAATAAAGCTAACCTTCAGACAGTGACTGAATTTTTCCCTGGCTCCAGTGTAATCTCCACGGAGAAAACACGCCATACCCCATGAAGCCCACACACCAGCTGGGTCTAGTCCACACTTTGTTGAGACTTCCATAGCCAGAGATAATCTCTCATTCTCTATCAACTTGTCTCTCAAACGTCTGTAAACATTTGTAAAATATGTTAGCTAAAGTGTATTTTTCATTTTTTTTGCATCATTATTATAATAAATAAATAAACAAATAAACAAACAAATAAATAAATAAATATCTTGCTTGGCAACATGTTTATATGAAATAAAACATCAAACACTAAGGGCCAAAATATATATATATGATCTGTGATGTTGGTGTGTCAGTAAATATTAATCTATTCAGTCAGTGATTTAATAAAAAGTATCTTTAATAATATAGCAATCCACAGATCAAGACAAATAATGCAATATGTATACAACATTTATAGAAATTTATAGAAATTTCAGTTCAATAATATGAATTTTTTTGAATTTTTTAATTATTATTATTATTTTTTTAACAGCTTTTTCTCTATTGCAGCCACCACATATTATTATAGTAAGAAACTGTTTCAATATACACAAGATACATTTTGAAAAAAATATCCAGTAAAACTGTAAAACTAAATTGCATTCTTAATTTATTTTTTACTTGTTTGGCATGAAAATGCCAAACTGAAATTTAAAAATTGCTTAGCTAAAAATCTAATTTGTTATATTTTTGTAAATAAAAACAACAGAATTTAGCAATAATAAAGTATTCTAAATAATCAACCAAAACCTTTAATGTAAAAAAAAATATATAAATAAAAATAAAAAGATACCTAACTGTATAAACTTTAATTGCTAAAGTGATTTATTTTTTATTTTTATGTTTTTTTTTTCATTAAATGATAAAAAAACTATTTTTAATACACAAATTGTCAGAAGTCAAATAAGTTTTTAGGATTCTTGGTTTTTAAAAATTAAGAAATTTTCAAACTATAAATGAGATAACTCACCTCACTGTGTCTACTTTTGTTAATTGCTGTATGGAAGGCAAATCTTTGTAATTAGCAGCTACAAGTATTTTGAGGAGGTCGACACGTATTTGATACATGTCACACATCCCCAGACCCTGATTGTCTCCACACTTGAGAAACTTCAGCTTAGCTTGGAACAGAAGCTGTAGCATCATACTGACAAGAAAAAAAAAAAAAAAAAAAAAAAAAAAATTCTCATGACAAAAAAATATTTTGTTTTCTATCTGGCACTTCTTACAAAATAAAATATTTTTTTAATTATTATTATTATTATTATTTATTTAATTATTTGTTTATTTGTCTATTTATTTTTATTAAAAAAAAAAAAGGAAAAAGAAAATGTACATTACAGCCTGAAATTAAATTTTAATTAATATTATAATATAATTGTAAAGGGTCATTCTGTGTCAAATCACCCAACTGTTTCAGATTTTTAGATTGGTATGCTTGTTGACTGGGTTCCCACAGCACCAAATCTGAAATTTTAGGCCAATCGGATCAGTGGTGTGGGAGATATGGCCCCCTGAATTGTGAGATCTTTGGCAAAAATGGGCATGACCACCAACCTTTGAACCCTCATATCTCATGAACTACTGGGCCAATCTTCATAAAACTGGTATTGTTGAAAAGGCAATATGACAAGGATTCCAAATCTGCCATTATTGATCAGTCACCTTTTGACCTTTGTTATGACCTTGTGGTTCACGTGACCTTGAGATGACCTTTATTGAAATTTAATCTCCCACATGTTAATTAAAACATATAAAAGTTTCCTGGGTGTAATATTTTTTGTTTAGCCACAATATAGATTTGATGAAGTCTGATTTCAGATTGGGTTGTACTGTGGTTGACTGAAACCTTGTTCAAAACCATTGGCAAGGCCACATGACATGATAAAATGACTACATATCAACATCTGACATTGTGTCCAGCTTGAAGGCGTCAGATTGTCAAAGAAATGCAGATAAAGAAACTTCTTTGTCTTAAACTTCTAATTGCCATGTGCTCAATGGGGATTTCAAGGAGTTCCTGACATGCCTGAAGCATCACTTCCTGTTAACCCTTTGGGCCTAATTGTGTTGAACATCTCATGCCATTTGGCATCTTTTCATATCCTTTGGGCATTCCTTCAGACATGTTAGGTGGATTTTGACTCCAAAGATGAGTTTTTGGTCTCAGAGAAGTCTGTACATGTAGAAAATGTACATTGTAATGCATTGTATCAATCATCCATGCAGGTATGCATTTTTTGAATCTATATTATGGCTAAACAAAAAGTATTACACCCAGGAAACTTTTATATGTTTTAGTTAACATGTGGGAGATTAAATTTCAATAAAGGTCATCTTAAGGTCACGTGATCCACAAGGTCAATTTCAAGGTCATAACAAAGGTCAAAAGATCAGTGTACCCCAAACTGAACAAAAATGGCAGATTTGGAATTCTTGTCATACTGCCTTTTCAACAATACCAATTTTATGAAGATTGGCCCAGTGGTTCCTGAGATATGAGGGTTCAAAGGTTGGTGGTCATGCCCCCATTTTTGCCAAAAATCTCAAAATTTGGTGGGCCATATCTCCCACACCACTGATCCGACTGGGCTAATATTTCAGATTTGGTGCTGAGGGATCCAGTCAACAAGTATACCAAGTTTTATAAAAATCTGAGATGGTCGGGTTTTGTACCTGATAATGAGGGCATAGTCCACTTCTGGGTTTGGTACTCCTGGTGACACAGGTTGTAAAAACTCTGACAAATAGTCACACATCCTTAACATCTGCTGACCACACTGCTGTTGGTCGCTATGGAGATGCAATATTGACATACAGAGAGACACACTAGGAGCCTGAAAAGAATTTGTAAACAAATATCCAGAAAATTAAATATAGTAAAACAATATTTTTAACATTATGACAATTTCTGTGCTTGGTGTAATAGTTGTGGTAGTAGCAATAATAACACAAAATTATAAAATCAAATATAAATTTAATTCACTGTAGTTCTGAAATTCAAATTCCATTTCTTTGTGTTATATGATTTGTACATCACACCAACCAAAATAATTTATTTAAAAAATAACAAAAATAGAGATTCATAAAATATTTTTAATTTAGCTTTCAAGTTCATTATTTTTAAGTTAAAATTCAGTGGTTTCAAAAATAAATAAACAGAAAACTAAATAGAAAAATAATAAACACAAAATAAATGAACATTTGCTCCATCATGAAAGAATATTTTTTTTAAGTTAATTAACTTTGTTACCTGCTCATAATAGAATTCTTCTCTGACTGCAATGTTGTGATTAACATCAGTGCTGAGTTGCCATATTCCATCATCATAGAGAATATCTACTCCTTGACCTTCTATATGTAACTCAGGGGAGTTCACTCTAGATGGGGAATCTCCATGAACACTGGTACTAGCTACACTAATACTCTCTTTCCTCCGCTGGCTGTAAAACTCTCCTTCTCTAGATTTCATATCACTAAATATAAAAAAATATATATAAAAAGTTTATAAACATAATAAAAAAATAATTTAGTTTTTCTCCAACAGAATGTAAATTTTAAACCTGAAACTAAAATATTAATAAAATAAAACCTTAAAAAACCCACTAACTGGAACTTCAGCAAAATAATTATAATGACTCCCAAACATCATATCAGCTCAGTTTGTGCTGCAGTCTGTGGGGTGGCAGAGCAAGTACTAGTCTAGTTAATTTTGCTGGGAGCTATTTTTAATTACACAGTGAAAGGGATATCACACAAATATTCTTCATTACAGTTTCAGTCTTTTTGACAAAAAACATTTTTTTGGATAAACAAACAATGCTGTGTATTACATAAATGATTCTGCAACATAAAAACAAAATAAAAAAAGGAACAAACAAAAAATACTATAAAACATAAAAATATTTTTAACAGACCTTGGGTTGTAAATCTGATTGTAACAGTCATCACAAATCCTTGCAGATTCTCCTCCAATCACAGTTCTCTTTGTAGAGCATGCTGCACACACAACACGACCACATTGTCGGCAGTGATGACGTCGATTAAACTAATTTAATATTTAAAATGTAAAACAATTTGTGGATAAATCTTTATATGATGTCATAAAAATGATTTAAACATTATTAAAACTGTTGCTGTAATTGACAGTAAAATAATTTAATCCTATTTTATTTTTTCCAGGACTTTATTCTTAAACCTGATGTAAAATTTAAAAAACAACTTAAAACCCCCCAAAACCCAAAACAATCCCACCTAACAACACTCTTAAAAATATAAATTCAAAACAAAACCAAATTAAAATTCTAAATTTAAACTGTTCATTGTTATTGCTATGAATTCCACAATCAACAAAATCAGATTAATGCTAATTTTAGAAAACAGTTAATTAATGTTATCATGAATATATACTAATATGTGTGTGTGTGCATGCATGTGTGTAAATAGCCCATACACACATACACACAGTACAACATCAAACTGTCATTAAAGAATTTTTTTAAACTTTATTTACCATGCTGAATCTCTCCACTTTGCAAACCATACACACTGCTGTAGCCGAATCTGGAACCCACTTCTCTTTGGGTGGGGGCTGTACTGGCATCATAAATTTACCCTGACTAGACACTGGAGATACAATCCTTTTGTTCATTCCTGGACTACTTCCAAGTGGAGAACCTATCACAGTTTTTGGTGACACTGAAATAACAATTGTATTATAATTTATGAAGTATCAAAAATTTTCATTTCTCATAAAAATAAATAATCACACATTATGGTATCCATTTCTGGTATCCATGATGTCAGAATTTTCATTTAAAATTTTTTTTTGAATTATTTAAAAATCATTTCAGATTTTATTTGTACAGAATTTTGTAATGAACACTTAAAATATATATAAAAAAATTAATAATAAATGATAATAACAATAATAAAATAAAGAATGAAATGAGAAATAAAAATATAACTATTTGTAACTGATTTATTAAATCCCATTCTTCTGACCCATTAAAGTAAAATGATTTAAGTTAAAGACTGTTTCAGATTTTGTAATGATTGTTATTAAAAGATAATAATAATAAAATTAAAATAATAGTATCTGAACCTGTTCCATCAAATCCCATTCTTCTGACTCTGACAGACTCATTAAAGTAACGTGTAGTAGAAGTAGTCATCTCGCCTTCTTCATTCTTTGCTGAGCCACCTGAACACAAACTTTGACTTCTTTCTTTATCTGTGAAAATATAGAGGCATTTTAACAGAGTCCCTTTATTTTTATATAACCAAGAGTAATACTATAAATAATAGAACCAAACAATTTTATTTCATATTAATCATGTTGGTTAATAAGAAAAAGATATGAAAATGTCTTTGAATTAAATACTTCTGATTGTAAGAATCTGTTTCTGTGGAGCCTGTAACGATGAGAATACATATGTATAAAACTATTTATCTTTGTGTAAATTTATGTGTGAAAAAGTTTATGAACATAAAATTTTCTAAAAATAATAATAACTTAGTAATACAATATTCTTTGTATCAAAAACATCCTTTATATCAGTGTTTTGGTTTAAATGAAGAAAAAAAAAAAGAAAAAAAAAAAAAGGAATATTTAGAATAATTTGTTTTAGAAAGTAATAATAATTAAAAAAATTACCTGATTCTATGACCTGTACAACTGTCACTTCCACAGCTTTTGTTGCATATTCAATAAGAAGTTCATTAAACTGTTCTGTTGTGCATTTTAGACTTTGTGTCTGGATCTGGGAAAAATCGCCATTAATTTTGAGAAAAACTTGACCAGCTAAGTCAACCTAAAATGACATTTAAAAAAGTTGATGAAAAAAAAGAAGTAAAAATAAAGTTAACAAATATATGTTGTAATACAACAACAAAAATTGTAAAAAATAAAAAATCCAGTGAAAATAATAAATATTACTGAAACTCCAGAAAGCAAAAACAAACACTTTGAAAATAATAATAAAAAAACAACAAAAAAAAACCCGTCCAATATCATTTATATTCAAATTTAAAGAAACAGCTTTTTGCTAACTGGCTCGTTAAGAATTAAATTTCAGGACAATATTAATAAAAATTTTGACCAAGAAGATTTTTTTACCTTCATGTTCATCAACAGTTGTTCTAGAATCAGATGTGGAGTAGTTACCAAATTGGAGTATTCTCCTCTGATTGAAAATGGAAGACAAAGAAGTGCCTGAAATTAAATGGAAAATTACATAAATATTAAAGATTATTAAACTGATTTGAAATTAAATTTGATCTACTAGAGGATCATACAGAGGATCATAATAGGAAAACATTACATAATAATAATAAGTGTTAATTAATGAAACCAATTTTTAAAATGTGTATGTCTCTGAGTGTGGTGTATGTGTTTTTGGTTGTGAATGTGCATTTCAAGGTGTTCAACTGTATTTTTTTGTTTTATAATGATTCTGCAACATTTCTCTCACTTTTGCTCCAATTAGTCGAAGTATGTGACTCTCAGCCACGTCATCACTCAGTTCAGTTCTGAATGAGTTGAGAATGTAACTTGCTATAAACTGGACATCTTTGTAGTCTGTCAGCTTTTGCAAAAGCATTTCACACATTGACAAACATGCTGTAGAGTTATTGCCCTTAAGATCTTCCAACACCTAAAATTAGCATTTGTAGATCAAAAATAATGAAATAAAATAAAATAAATAATCAAAGAAACAAACAAACAAACAAAAATATAATTTTTCTCAATTTTATGTTACTGAGACTAGTTAAAATATTATATGTAAATTATTAACTTAAATAGTCTTAAACTTAAAACCTATATTATTTTAGCAATCCTATAGCACAATGTTCAAATCATTTTGCTGTCAATCTTAAAAAAGTGAATCAAGTGCCTTACTTAATTATTAAAGCCTCACTGATGGAACAAACTTCTTTGATGTATAAATACTAATTCAGTGTAAATATACCTGAAATGCCTTTGCTGTGTTTGGATTCTTTGATTCAAGTAATGACAAAATATACTGCTCATCAATTTCCTGAAAACATATAATAATGATCAACATAAAATTTAACTTTTAATATTTAATGTTTTCAGGTCTAATTCAGCTGAGATTTGTATTATTATTATTATTGATTTTTACTCTTTTTATGTGATTTTATTTTTAGTAGCATTATAATATTATTATTATTATTATAATAAAATAACATCATTTTTAAGACCTGTTTTGTCAAAATATTCAAATAAATCAAGACTATCCTGCAAGGTAAAAGCAAATCAAATTATGTTAATATAATGTAACCCTATTATATTTATCTTCAAACAACTCAAAACTAACCAATTAAAGATATTTTCATTGATACTGACCAAAATATTATTAGTTCTAAAAACAAAATGTCAAAAATTCCTTCACATAAACAAAGAAATTATATTCTTACCAGTTTTATTTCATTAGACAAAGCATGCATTTTGGCCCATTTCTTTGCAATTTCAAAGTCTCTGCTTCTTATTAAAATGTCTAGCACTTCCTTGGGTGAAGACTCCGTAACCTTGACAACAATTCTCCAATCTGTGAAATATTTGAGTTTGACAGCATACATTCTGTTTATGTCCATCTCCTCAGTATTGACAAATTCTGAGGTAGACAGTCTGAACTGCAGGTTTTTTACACTGTCTGTAATCTACGTAACACAAACAGTAAGTTAGGTTAACATGGTCTTAACAGAATATACAAGTCACATCATAAAATATATTTTACAGAGAAGATGAAAATAAAAATATGCAACAGCGTTTATTGATAATTATTGTTATTTTTTTCATCTAGAATACTTACTGTGATTTATGTTAAAAACATTTTAGCAAAATATTTTGCAATTTCTTTAATTATTGCAGAATTCTATGGTATAAAATTATTTTAAAAATTTATTAGAAAACACTTAACAAACAGTTCCATTATTTTTCATTCAAAATTAAATAAAGCAAAAGTATAAAATACCTGAGAATATATTTTCATTTTTTCCAGTTTTATTTTTAAAGTGTCATGAAGATTTCCACTGAGAGAATGCATCAAGCAAGCCTCTATCACATCTATCCCATGATATTCAGGAATTAAATCACATACAGCTAACACAGTCCTTGCCTGGTTATCATGACAGTAGAATTTCTTCAACTCATCTGGAATCTGAGAACTATCTGGATTTGACTTTATTTGCCTGGTTGCCCAGCAACCTAACACAAAATCATGAACAATCTGCCAGTTTTGTTTTTCATTCATTGTCAATTCTGGAATACAGTGAAACAATCTCAGAAGTGCAGCCCAGTTGCTCTTTGCAGACGTTTGTTTTATCATGTCTGAAATCACCTCTTCAAACTGGATGCTGTCATGGAGACTGAGCATGCACACTTTAACTTTGTCATCAATCTCATTTGTAACAAACTTCAGGATTGGTTCACTCCCAGCAATTATTTCAGGTTTATCAACAGCAGCAAGAGGCACTACGTAGTTCAGTAAGTGACGTTCCAGAATAGGAAATTCATTAGTCAGTCTCTGATACCTGTAAAATGTAATAAAATATTTAGATTCAAAACAATTTGCAAAAGCATTGTAATCTAAGTTAGAGCTGAATAATTCAACTAAGGCTGTAACAAAGAAATAAGGTTAATATTAAAAATATTGTGGATTTGTGATGTTTCAAAACAAATGGCTACTAAAAGCACCTATGTGATAAAAACTACCACTTTTGATATGAATTATGAATAATATAACAGACTGCCAAACCTGATATTTTTCTGAGTGAATTGTAGTCCAGTGTGTTAAAGCAGTGTTTTGAGGCATAACAGATAGCATGATCAATTCTTCTTGAAAGCATATATTGGGCCTGTTTCTCATATAATATTTTCACATTTAAAGCATGAAAACTAACCCAAACTATCTGGTTCTTTTTCCTGTAATAACATTCAGAAAAGAGATTACAATAAATACCTGTAACTTCTGGTATCTACAATACTGATGTCTGACATACTTGTGCTGCAACTTTTAGCACTCTCAGACAGAAAATAATCTTCCATTGGAATTTCAAGATCATCCAGTTCATCAGCACACACCAGACTAACCAGTGTTGCTACAAGTGATGAATCATTTTTCACGTAGTCCAGTGTTGTTGGTGTTAGTCGATATGCTGATTTCTCTACAACAAATCCTGACTCATAGCTCTGGACAATGCTCTCTGTGGAACATTCCAAGCTGTTTGGGAGAGACGATATTTGACGATGTACTTGCACACCTGTGACCATCATGTTTGTATCAAAAATGAAGCCAAATTCTGTGGAGTGAGGAATCAGTTTTACTGTGAATGGTAGTTCTCTTGCTCCAGACATATCTAAAGAAATCAGTAATGTACAATATAAAGTATCAAATCCAAATATTTCAATATACATAATTATAGGCAAAACATAATATTCAAAACATTTCCTTTTACATTTTATAGAAGAAAATATAAATAATATCAGTTTTACACTTAATTATTTTTATTTCTACGGCAATTATTTAAAAAAACTATTTATTTTATAATATATATGGATAACAACATCAATGATAATGTTGTAAAATATAAAAACAAAGATTTTATAAATAATAACCGATGTATTTTAATAAATGGAAAGTAGGAAATAGCAAAGAAAATAACTTTTTCAGTATCTAAAAAATAAAACATAAAAAGATAAACCTAAATTTTCTGGTTCTTCATCAAAATTTAGCAACTGATTTAGGTCTGAAGCTTTGACCTCTGACAGATTCTGTGCCACAAAGGTTAGCAAACCTTCTAGCTTGATTTCATTCTGGTTGTCTCCTTTGTCACTGAAATCTTCTCTGTACCAGTATAGTAGAGCTGGAATTGTCACCTGTCATAAAAATAAAATAATTATAAAAATAAATAAATAAATAAATAATAAAACAAAACAAAATAAATATAATTGTTATGTTTTAACGTTAAAACATAAAGTTCATTTCAGTTTCCAAACAGTTTATTTCGTTTCAAAAATAGCTACGAACAAAAACTAACGCATGCTCCCGGTGACGTCATATAATATCATCTCCCTTATTCCGGTTCCCCTAAACATCGTAAACTGTAACAAATTTAATCCATATACACCATTTAGATACAACACTTCCTCCCCTCAAAATTTTCAGTTTACCCACAAATTATGTTATATCTAACTTCTAAAATAAGTTTGTGTGATTTATTAATTAGTAATAAACAACTGAACTTTGAACGTAAAACAAATAAGTTTAATTTTTTTTTTTTTTCATTGGACACCATAATAATTCAATTACAGTTTATCAAGTATGTCCATTGGTCACATACGGAACTTCAAATAACAAAACTTATTTTTTTAAAAATTTAATAAAAAATAACACGAATTCTACAATCTTTCAATGAATTCAACAAATTCCATTTCAGACTCAGTACCAACTGCAGACAGTTCCGTGGAAGGGTTCCTATTATCTTCCAAATTACGCACATTTACGAAGTTGATCCACATGTCTTTTACACACAAAATCTCCAACTTTCACTCTGTAGGTAACAGGCCCTAGCTGACACAATACTTTTCCACTCAACCACTTGTCAGATCCTCTGTAGTTCTTCACTTGTACTGAATCTCCAACATTGAACACCCGTGTTTTACTTGCTTTTGGAATAGTTCTTTTTTTAACAGAGTTCTCCAAACTTGGATGCAAAATATCCAATCTCGTTCGAACACGTCTGCCAAGAAACAATTCTGATGGAGTACATTTTGTAGTACAGTGCGGAGTGTTACGATACGCAAACAAGAATGATGAAATCTTCTGGTTCATGGCTCGTGACTCATGTTCAACTGTTTTCATTGCAGTTTTGAATGTACGAACAGTTCTTTCTGCCTCACCATTTGAACTTGGATGGAATGAATCTGATTTGATGTGTTTCATTCCATTTTTCCTAAGAAATGTTTCAAATTCCTCTGCAACAAACTGAGGTCCATTATCAGAAATCAACTGCTCTGGCATTCCATAACTTGCAAAGAGATTTCTCAATGTCTCTACTGCATGCGTTGCTCTGGTACTGGACATTCGAAAAACTTCCATCCATTTAGAATGTGCATCCACCACAATCATGAACATTTCTTTCATAAATGGTCCAGCAAAATCAACATGTATTCTTTGCCATGGTTTGGTGGGCCAAATCCATGCATTAGCTGTACTTTTTGGCATGACTGTTTGTTGTAGTTGGCAACACTTACACTTGCTAACTTCCTGTTCTATGTCAATATCCATATGAGGCCACCACACATGCAATCTAGCCAAAGATTTCATTCGCACAATTCCCGGATAATTTTCATGAAGAGAATACAGAATATCTGTTTGATATTTATCAGGAATAATCACTCGCATTCCTCTGAGAAGACCGTGTTCCTCCACGGTTAATTCATCTTTCACTCTGAAATAATGTAACAGCTCCGGTGAAATAGAAGACTCTTCTGGCCATCCATACATGTTATAATGTACAACCCGAGATAATACTTTGTCAACTGCAGTTGCTTTAGCAATATGTCTTGCAGTGATAGGTAATCCATTGACTTGATTTCTCATGGCTTGCTTGTCTTCATGCCAAAACACACTTTCAGATATTTCTTCAGTTTGCAGAAGTGGTAGTCGGGACAATGCATCAGCATTTCCATTTTTGGTAGTTTTTCTGTACTTAATGTCAAATTGATATGCAGCTAACTGAATAGCCCAATGCTGTAGTCGAGAACCTGTCAGAACAGGAATATTCTTTTTAGGTCCAAGAATCATTGTCTGTGGTTTATGATCTGTGAACAAAGTAAATCTTCTACCATACAGGTACTGATGGAACTTGTGTATTCCAAAAATTATTGCAAGTGTTTCTTTCTCAATTTAGAAATACTTGCGTTCTGCAGAGTTCTAGAAGCGTATGCTATTGGCCTATCTGATCCTTCATTTCCATGTGATATTACCGCTCCAAGACCATGCGCAGATGCATCTACTGCCAACATTACTGGTTTCATCGAGTCATAGTGGACAAGAATTTTAGATGATACTAACAGTTTTCCCACTTTGGAAAATGCTTGCTGACAATCATCACTCCATTTCCACTCTGTATCTTTGGTTAACAACGCTGTTAGCGGTGCCACCACTGTTGACATGTTGGGTACAAACTGGCGATAATAATTCACAATACCTAACCAAGATTGCAACTCACTCTTGTTCTTAGGTTCAGGCACTTACAGAATAGCTTCAGCTTTTCTTTCAGAAGGTTGAATCCCATTTTTGTTCACAATAAATGCAAAGTACTCAACTTCATCTTTCATTAATGCACATTTGGACCTTTTCAGTTGAATTCCATATTTTTCTAGGTGTTTCAAAGTGCTGTACAAATGTTTCAAGTGTTCGGTGTCATCCTTTCCAGCGACTATGATGTCATCCAAAATGCAACCTGCACCTTTTAGTCCTTGAAGTACTTTGTCCATAGTCAGCTGAAAAATAGCAGGCACTGCAGCAACTCCAAATGGCAACCTTGTATAGCGATAAAGTCCAAGGTGAGTATTGATTGTGACAGAGTTCCTCGACTCTTCATCAAGCAACACTTGCTGGTATGCATGTGACAAATCCAATTTGGAGAACTTTTGTCCTCCACTGAGTTTGCTGAAAATGTCTTCTGCAGTGGGCAAAGGGTACTCAGGCACTTCCAACACAGGATTTATGGTAACCTAGTAATCGCCACAAATGCGAATGGTATTGTCAGGTTTTAAAACAGGTACAACAGGAGAAGCCCATTCAGAAAAATCTACCTTTTCTAGAATTCCTTCTGCTTCAAGTCTGTGTAGTTCATCAGCTATCTTTTCCTTCAAAGCGTAAGGTAGCATCCTCTTTAACTTTCAGATGAGCTGTTATGCCTTTTACTGTTCCCAATTCATTTGAAAAAATTGAATATCTACTGAACAAATCTTTGGGGTTTCCACAGGCTTTCATAAGCTTAATACTGTTCCAGTCCAACTGAATGTTTTGGAACCAATTCCGTCCAAACAAAGTTGGTCCATTTCCTTTCACAACAATTAAAGGCAAAAGTTTTTTCTGCTTTCCATATTTAACAATCACCTCAATTTGCCCAAGGACTGGCACCACTTCATCTGTATAAGTTTTCAACACAATCGATGTTGATTTCAATGGCACTGTTTTCTTCAATTTTTCCTGATAACTCTTATTAGAAATTATCGATACAGAAGCACCTGTATCTACTTCCATTTTGAATGGCACACCATTCAGTTCCAATGAAATTTGAATTTCTTTTGCTTTTGTAGATTTCACTGTGAAAATTGACTGTTCAAAATCACTGTCATTTCTTTCCATTGCAACTTCTTTATTTTCTTGAACACCTTTTATAACTTCTGATTCAGTTTTGTTACTTCCAGATTATTCATGAACCTCATGCATTTTTAAACCTGTTTCAGATTCAGCATTTTCACTTTCCGAATCACTGGTGCCACTTTCTGATTCTGTAAGGTCCCTATCAGAATCTTGATTCACAACATGAAGGTTAGAATTTTTCTTTTTCAACTTTGGAAATTTCTTTTTTCCTTTTTCCATCTGTTTGCTTTCCTGTCTCTATTTTTTGTTCTTTTGATTTCGACATTTTCTACTCAAATGTCCTGTTTCATTACACTTATAACAGTTTGCCTTTTTGTAAAAACATGCATCAGGATGATGATTAGTTTTACCGCACCGGAAGCATTCAATGACAGTAACTTTGTGGAACTTTTCCGTTTCTGACTTCATTCCAATTTTCAGCATGTCAGTTTCTCTAGCTGCCATTTCCATACTAACAGCTATTTGCAAGGCTTTCCTCAGTGATAAGTCATGTTGAGAGAGAAGTTTTTTCTGTATAGACTTTTCAGACAGACCACAGACCAAAATGTCTCTTAATGCTTCAGTCAAAAATGCACCAAATTCACAATGTTCTGTCAATTTTCTTAATTCAGCCAAAAAGTCACTTATAGTCTCTCCGGGCTCTTGTTTCTGTTGATAGAATTTGAACCGTTCCGCAATCACCAAAGGCTTTGGTTTGAGATGATTTCCTATCAAGGTTTTCAATTGTTCATAAGTCTTACTTGCCGGTTTCTCAGACGAAGTCAGATTTCGAATCAACCTGTAAGTCTTGGCACCACATACGGACAACAAAATGGAATGTTTCTTTTTGGTATCGTCTACATCATTTACCAACAGTTACTGTTCCAAACATTCAATGTATTCATCCTAATTGGAACTTTCTAGATCAAACTCTTTCTAGATCTACTGTAGGTAGCCATATTTTATAAATAGTTATTTTCAGGAAACAGTTCAACCAGTGTTATCCCATCCTCGTCACCAACTGTTATGTTTTAACATTAAAACATAAAGTTCATTTTAGTTTCCAAACAATTTATTTCATCACAAAAACTAACACATGCTCCCAGTGACATCATATAATTCTATCTCCCTTAATCCGGTTCCCCTAAACATCATAAACTGTAACAGTGTTAACCATAAACACCATTTAGATAAAACAATAATATACTCAGAACACATCTCAATTATGTATGTTGTGTTTTTAATAGTTGTTGTCAAATAAAAGGTATCCAGTTTTGTAAACATTATTCTGAACTGTATTCAACAATTCATAAATATGCTTAGGTAGAAAGCCAATGTTTATTTGTTAAATAATTTTTTGTTACAAGTCATTTGTCGCATTCCTTTTATACAAATTCTATGCATGCAAATGTTAAAAGAATAAAGTTATTTTTAATATCTCTTTGTATAAAAACACAACAAAAAACATTATTCTGAAAATATTTTTTTTTGTATTTTCTTACCCTTTTACCCTTTCGATCAACTACTACTGTGTGTTGAAGAAAACTTTTTGTTGCTTTTTGCAGCTGAACATCAAGCAACTCTGGTGTCAGAACCTTAAACAGAACAATATAAATTAAATTTTATATTTGTTATTTTAAAAGAATAAATATTTATACTGTTGTGCTTTACATATGTGTATATCAAAATGGAAATTTATCCGTAAGAAAAACTGGCAACACGAACTAATCATTTGGTATCTTTAACACTTACTGGTCGTAATCTGACTAGTTTCAAATATTTAAATACAAATAAATATGCAAATGAATAAATATAAAAGAATAACATCTGTGAATAAATACAAAAAATCAAAAAAACATGTTTTATGATGGAACCACAATGTTTAGGAATAATAACAAATTTTTAAAAAATATCTCACAAACCCATATCTTACCTGTACTGGTGGTGAAGATAAGCTTCCATCAGTGAGTGCAAAGAGAAGTCTTGGTTCACAATATGATGAACATTTACTCCAGTAATCATTGCAGTCCACATCTGTGTGAAGAAAAAAAAAATAATAATAATAACCAAAATATATGTACTTGATTTAATTATCTGAGACCCAGCTATCACTATATGTAAATTTATAATATATCTATAGGTACAACAAAATTAACAAATATATATCTTGTAACAGACAAGATAAATCTTTTAGATGCATTATAACATATTAAAAGATATAAAAGATTACATTATACTGAAAGAAAACATTTGGAGATGGAATCAAAATATTAAAAGACAGGAAGGTCATTAATAAACAAGTTTAAGATTTTGGAATGATAATCAAATTTTAAAATCTGTTTTCTGTAAACTTACATGAATCAGAATCATGAAGAATATTCTTCCATCGAGAAGGCATTGGTAAACAATGACGATTAATAATAATCTTCAGATCAAACAAACTGAAGTAAAATCATATATAAATGAAATCCATGAAACATTTATAAATACAAACAATTAGAAAACTACATACACTAACAAAAATCTTTATTTTATACTCGCATATTAAAATTAGAAAAAAACAACAAAACAACATATATCATATACTAAAAATATAAATTCAGCGTATTTTGTTCAAACAATATGTAAATATTCTTAATAATGCAACACTAAATTAAATAATCTCAATGGACAAATGTATTAGCATGTAATAGATGTGGAAAAAAAAAAAATATTGTGATCAAAATAGTTTTATGTGAATAAGAAAGATATCTAAACCTACATGCTCACACATGTGCAAGCAAAATAATTATATATATAGGTAAATAGATACACAGACTCACACACACACACAAACACACACACCCACACAGAGACACACACACACATACAAACACACAATTACCTCACAACACCTAGCTGTCCCACTCTGTAAGCAAATTGTTTGAGCTGAACAATGTTATCAATTCCTGACACAGGACACAGTTCCTGAACTTCTCTGACTATTTTTACTCTGCTGCTTTCCAACTCTGACAAATTCTGAAATAATAATAATAATAATAATTATTATTATTATTATTATTATTATTATTATTATCTTAATCAGAATCAGGGCACATTTGTAGACTTTTGAATTTAATTTAGTAACAATTTATCAGCCTGTATTTTCTTGAAAATATAATATTTGATGGTGTAAAAGGACAAATATTTTTAGAAAATGAAATAGTTGAGGATCAAATTAATTTTGATCATTCAATATTTTTAAGATTATTTTCATTTAGGATACATATTGCAGTTAAGTAGAGGGATTAAACAGTAAAGAAAAATAGTTTTAAGCCTATTGCTTATTTTAAATCACTTAAATCATAATAACTAAAATTCCAGGATAGTAAACTATATACTGAAATTGCTAAACAAAATATGTATTCTGGAGTTGGTGGTTTTTAATTTCTACAAACCTGGGATTGTTTTTTCAACCAAACAATATTAAGATTTTGATGTATAGTCATGATGTTCTGCAGATTCACCAAAAAGCACAATGTTGTTTCCCTTGACTTCAGTGATGTGAGATCTGAATTTTGGAGCTCTCTTGTCAAAGAGATAATTTCAGCATATTCAGATTGTTCAATGGCAAATTTGGCACATGTAATATCAAAAATTCCTCTGGCATTAGATTTAGCTGCAATACCTGTAATATAAAACATTAATGATACATTACAGAGAAAATTTAGATAATAAACTTTGAAATAATTTTGGTTTGATTATAAAAAATATATTTATATTATACATTAGATTTTTAAAAATATAGTAAAATCAATAAAAATTAAAAAATAATTAAAAGAAATAATAAAATCAACATGAAATATCAGAAGAAGTAACATTTTCATAAAGTTCAGATTTTTTTGTACTTCCAAAATATTTGAAGAAACAAGTATATATATATGTGCATGTGTGTGTGTGTTTAGTATAAGCAAAACAGAGGACTGAAAAATTACTGTTATATCCAGATAATTAGAAAAAAATCACCTTTCATAAATTTCAACAAACGAATCAGGATAGTTTGAACTAAAATTTCCACATTATTTCCCTTTGTAGTTTGCTGACCTGAGTTGTAAATAATTTTGGTTCCAAACCATTCAAACTCTGTGAAAAATGAAAAGATATATAGATATATATAGATATATATATATATATATATATATATATATATATATATATGTATGTATGTATGTATGTATGTATGTATATGCATATATATAAAAACAAAAAATATTTTAAAATATATAAATTAGCTACTTAATTTGATATTAATAATAAAATATGTATGAGAAAAGAATTTTTGAATATCAGAAAGTTATGTTTCAATCACAAACATTAGAAGTGAAGGAAATAATGAAAATATTATACTTTTAATTATTCTATTTATTTTATTTATTATTTCTTCAAAATATTACATTAAAAATAGATGGTATACTCTCTTTCACTTTCTTTTCCTAAACATTTTCAGTGAGAATATACAAATTTTATTTTCTTTGCAATTTCTCTTAACACATTCACATAATCACTTATTTCCTTAATTTAGTTACTAACATAATCCAGTGGTAACTATGTATCAAATGATTTTTATACTTTAATATGTTGTAAATATTTCATTCTGACTATTAAAAAGAAGTATAATCTGAGATCACTTTGTTTTTCATACCAGACTGTAATTGGATGGGAGGCAGATGTTTGCTGGGTATTCGAGGACAGCAGCTGTGAACAATAATGTGCATTAAGTTCAGACTCAGAGTTTGAGCAATAGATTCCAGTCTGAAATTTTAAAAAATTAGAAAAAAAGAAAGAGCTATGTAGCAAACTCATATTAATTTATTAAAATAATTGATTTTTAAAATAAGTTATATTTACAAATAATTAATAATAAAAATTAAATTAATATATTATTATGGATGGATTTGTAATGATAAGATTTGAAAAAAGAAACCTGTTAATGCAACAACTACTGATTAACACTAAGGGATCTTTTATGTGCACTTTCCTTAAATTGAAAATTCATAATGTAAGTTACATTACATAATAAAAGACTAACTGAATTCTGCATGCTCTGACTGAAAAGATAAGCACACTAAAAGAAATAATCATGTAGTACTTAGATTTACCATTTAATATCATTTATATTTACCTAACTGGGATCATTTTCTTGACAAACATCAGATGACCGAGAATGGCAATTGGTCCTTCTTCCAATATTTTGAAGTAATTTTGAGGAACAACCATAGTTTCTGTTTAAAAAAAAAGAAAAGAAATAATAATAATAACAATAATAATTACCAAAAGAAAAATAAGAAGAAGTAAAAATAAAATCGAAATAAATAAATAAATAAACTTTTTAAAAGTTATTTGCATGAAAGGCAATAAAATTATATTATTTTTGAAAATGTTACAAAATATTATCATATAATTATAATATCTACCTTTACTTTTGCATTCAGACTCTGCTACTAGGAATGCCAGCAATTTGACATGATCATACAAACTCTGAAGATAGTTCCTGTCATGCATGTCTATTGCTGACCTAAAAAAAAAAAAAAAAAAAAAAAAATCATACATAATAACAACAGTAACATTGAAGTAATAATAAATACAGTTATATTAAACTGACTCGGGTATTATACACTTTTAAGAAAAATTGTGAAAGAAACTTTATTGGTGTTCCCTCAGTGTTTGCTTGGGATTATATGTGCATTCAATTAGGATTAAAAACAGTTTAATCAGTGGCATACTACATTTCAGAAAAAATGTTTACAGTGATTCCTAAATTACTTGTGATAAGTGATGGTTTCAGTTTTAAAATTTAAATTCAGTGTTTCTAAGTTGACTGCATAACTGTCATTTATCAGTAGTACAATAACAAGCTGTATCTTACTTTTTCAATAGGTTTATTATTCCACCAGGAGGGACCTGTTTTTCCAACACACTAATTAACTGTTTGAAAGCTGTGTGAATCAGAGGTGAATTCTTATTTTGTGTCATCTTGGACAGTTTTTGGTTGTTAGAAGAAGATCTGGGTGATGAAGTGGGTGATGGTGGTGACAGATGTTGACTATCAGTTTTTTCTGTTTGATTAATCTTCTTAAAGGCACCCATCACTTTTTCCATGTTCTCCTTCATCTCCTTCCAGGCACGGTAAAATGATATATTCTCATCTGCTGTAAGAGAGCAAGTGGCTTTGGTCAGATGGTACTCCAGGCTATGCTTTGGAAATGAATCTGGAGCCTGAATCTCTGTTGACTGAAAATTATCTTCATCTAATCCTGAATATATGAGATTTTCCATCTGCTGTTTGAACACTTTAAATCCCTTAATTTTCGCATCTGTTTTTGATTTTTTCTCTTGATGTGCTGAAACCAAGCCATGGCCACTTTCAGAACCTGAAGATGATTTTGTTTTGATTTTCATGATGTCAAACAGTTTAGTACAGAGATCCCAGGTTCGACATGATGTGCAGACAAGATCTAACAGAATAGCACTGCTACTGCCAGCTTCCTTGAAGAGAGATCTGATTTGTTCTGGTGCAGATGCCAAACCTTTTGGAAAAGCTAATTCAGGAATATCTGGATGTGAAAGCAGATCCTCAGTAACATCAGAAAGAGATGCTGATGCAACACCAACAGCTGCCACCCTGCCAAGTGTTTTTATGTTCAACTGTCCTGGTAATGTGTGTCTGCTAATTAACTCCCTTCCATGACTTTGCAGTTTTGAAGCTGCTTTTTTGAAATCTTCTGAAAACCCCACTTCCAGTGCTTCAACTTGATTCTGAAGCTTGAACAGCTGAAGTTGAAAGATAATTTGAAATATATTCGAATTAATTATTGGTTTTAAAGTTTCGGATACAACATTAGAGTTTTCATGATGAGAATATGAAATTTAGCATTTTCTCTATTGCAATTAAACCTATAATTATTTTACAAATAGATAAATGATGAAATATTTCAAACTGATTTTCTAAAATATAAGGTAAGCTATAAATCAACACAATATTTATTTTTATTTTTATTATCATGAGCAGAAACAAACATTAATATTAAAACATTGGTAATTTACATTTGCAAAAACCAAAAATGTTATGATTTAAAAAAAAAAATAATTTCCAAATGTTTTTACTTTAATAACTTGGCTGGCCTGAGCATAATTTTCTTTAGTAAGACTCATCACAAGCAGAGTGTCTGGTGAGGACAACATCAATGGTATGATGCCTGTGTCATGAATGAATGGTGACAGACAATGTGATTCTGAGCGGCTTTTTGTCTGTGAACATCGTCTTGGTTTTTCACCATCATCTGCTACAGGACTCAGTCTGTCAGGACCTAACGAGTTTCTGTTGTTCTTTGGAACTATAAAATTGTTTTTAGAAAATTACAAGTCTGGACTGATACTGTCTCAAGTACATATTTCTATTTAAAAAAATTCACAATCTGAAACTGTAAAGGGCAGAGTATTGACAGTAGTATGAATAAATGCAGAGTAAGACTGTTAGATAAAGCTTCATCTAATAAAATTTTAATTAATCTGAATGATTAATGACATATATAATTATAGACATATGAATAGCTGATACAGTTATAAAAGTAAGTACAATTATTTTTAAGTAATTATAAATATATTAGATATTATCTGGAGAAAAGAGCATTCAAATGTTTTAAATATTTCATTTGATGACAGTTTTAATCTAACATAAAATAATTCTCAATAATTAAAGATCAAATGCATTAAAATGAAATAAAACAAATAAAAAACCATCTGTGATTTCAGAAAAATAATAAAATAAAAACTTAAAAATAATCAAACCTGAACTTTTATCACTAACTGAAATTTTCTTGTTGCTATAGAAACTATCTGAAAGGCACACACTAGTGATATCATCATTCACCACAAATACAGGTTGCACAAGCACTGTGCCTGGTTGTCTTGGCAACTGATCATGTGACACCAGCTGAAACCTCCACTGAGCTTCATGAACATATTGTGTGAGTCTTGTAAGTCTTGTCTGTAGTGTTTCTTCTGTTACACTTGATTTGACAAGCTGACCTAGAGATTTTTCCAGTGCTGCATCCACCTGCAGGACAGACTCATTTGTTTTTTGAAGCATCTCATTTTTCTGTCCCATTAACTCGTATCGTGCTGCAGCAAGATCCACTAAAGAATCTTTCAACATGGCCAGCACATCACGAACCACATACTCATTAGCAAGGAAGCCAAATTTAGAAATGAAACTTTTCTCTGTAGGTGCACTATTGGAACTTTTTTCCAACCTTGGTTGTTTGGTTAAATTATTAGTCAAATTAGTCACTTCCTGTCCAAGATCAGAATTGTCATGAAACACCTGATCTGATGAAATACTGTTTGGTTTTACATACATGGTCTGATTTACTGGGGGTCTCTCTTCAAAAGGCTCATCATAATTAGTATTCAATGGACCACTCAGATTTTGATCCTGTGAACTTGAACCAGACATGAAGAAGCTGCTGTCACAGATAACTGGAGAGATGTCCTCTTCAGAGATTGGGTCCTGGCTGCTTCTCTTGCTTTCTGACTGTGCTCCCTCTTCTCCACTGTCTAATTCTGCAATGATGGAGCTGTCCTGCATATCCTCGTGCATCACAAACAGAAGAGAGAAGAGGTTCTCCATTATCTCCACTCTGTATCTCAGAGGATGCAATTTCTTCAAATGATCTTTGGTGTACTTCAGTTTCATGGTAACATGTTCTTGAAAAAGTTTATCAAAACTGCTCTGACAATGGATGATGTCAGTTTTTTCCTGGGAGAACATCGTTGTTGTGTTTTGACCAGAACTTTCGTCTCCCTCACTGCTGCTTATAGATAATTCTGAGCTGAAGAGTCTTGAAAAATTACGAAAATGCAATGAACGTCTGATACAGAATGGATTCATAAGATCAAGATTTGAATATTCATAACAAAACTGTAAGATATCCATGATGTTCTTGATGCAGCAGTAGCCTCGGTATATTGCGATGTCCCTCTCCTGTTCGTTGCTGATTGGTTGATTTTCATCACCTGATTTTGTGATTCCACCTCCATCTTTTTCTCTGCCATCAATAATAAATCTGACATTCTTTTTCTTTTTTTCACTGCCTGAAATTATGATGATCAGAAAAATTCAAGTTTATTATATACTTTTTAACAAGAAAAATTCAATTAAATGGTTTTTAATTTAAGTAAAGGATGATAAGCAAATAATAAAAATCTAACTGAAGAACATTATCCAGATTTCATAAATTTGTGGACATTCTGGTACAATTTACCTGATGCCCTTTATATACATAAATAATATTTCTAAAATACATTTCTGTGATTGCTGTAAATTAATGAAACATAATCTCTTCACTATTTAGATGGTATTATCATGTAAAGATAAAGAATTGAATTGGCATTGTACTATAGTTATGAAAACATGATATGATACACCAAAAATCTGGTGTAAGAAGATCACTTAATATGTTATTACAGGTCCAGAGATGTCAAAGACAAATACACTCAAATGGTTAACAGGAATTGTTAAATCACCACTGAATTTTTTTGAGGTGTTAAAGTAGCACTGTACAGGACATTTACAAATGAAGTAATCTCACCATCTATCTGTCTTACATAGTTCTTCAGGAGATCAACAACCTCTGATGGATTCAGTGTAGCAAGAGATGTAGACTGGTGTAGAACAAACAAGACAGAGTGTGTGCCCAGTCCATGAAGTAAATTTGTAGCTCGTTCATTCAAAGGAGAAGAAACAGTGGACCTTAATAGTGGTCTGCAATTAAAATAAGAATAATAAATTTGGACTGACATAGAGACTCTTTTAACAACAAAATAATCTTCTAGGTACTCTGTATATTTTTTAAATGATTTCTAAGACATTCAATTATAATTTACAATAATGCGAAAAACTTAAAAAATATCTGCCAATCAAATATCTCAGCTTAAAACTTGTGTAGAGACATTGAATTTTTCTAAATCATAAACAGTATTAGATGTTATATAACTGTGTTTTAGTGGACAAAATAATAACATCTGAAAAAACTGCAATATATAGATACAAATTGGGTAGTTGTATGCCAAATATTTTCTGAAGAACAAATAAATATATAAAAAGTTGGGGGTGAAGTTGCTATTAGGAGGGAAAGGCATTTAAGTTTACTCTTTGAGACACACGAAAACCACACGATCTGATACATTTCAACTAAACAGTCACTGGGGTATTAACGTCTGTGTTGTTTAACATTTTTTATTGTTACCTTGCTTTTTCCAGGCACCACTGAATCAAATCTATTTGGTATGCCAGCTTTCTACAACCAGCATTTAAGACTGGATGCAGGGAAACTAGCTGAAAATGGACAGTAAATATAAAATAGTTTTAAAATTATTTAAATTAATTCAGTTTATAAATGAACATTTTATTATAAAAAAATAATAATAATAAAATATACTGTAGAGTTTATCCAAAATTGCTTTATAATAAATACAAATTTTATATCATGTACTTGTATAACGTTTAATCATTAATAATTTTGGTACAAACACTACCAATAACAACAAAACTTTAATACTCAAAAATGCTTAAATCATATAATAATTCAGAAAGTTCAGCAAGGTAAGTAAACAAAACAAATATATTTTATTAACTTATTTTATTTTAAGACAAATTTAATCAAAGATCCTTTGCATACAATGAAGTGAACATTTTCACATAAACTGAAATTGTTATTGCAATCAACAACTACCGTATATACTTGTGTACAAGGCGACCTTATGTATAAGTCGATGTGTATTTTAAGACCAAACATTGCGTCATTTTAGGTATTACTTGTGTATAAGTCGACTGTAGATTCCAGGCACCGTCACTATTTTTAGACCAGTGTGACAGTGCCATGAAGGCCTACATTGTACGCCTACTGTAACATAACTTGCACGAGCTGTAACTTGCACGAACATACCATAATAACATAAATGCATGTATTACATGAGCTATAGCCTAAATGTATCATAAATAGTATCTCTTTAATGTAATAGGTCTAACATGGAGACCTAACTTACCATTATATTTAGCTGTTCTATGATTTACAAAATTTGTCGGTAGTGGATATTAATGACGATTGCAATATTATTTCACCAAATTTTTTACAATTAAACAAGTGAGTTTTGTTTATGAAATTAGGACCGATATTTAGTGCAATTTGGCAGAGAAGTCTGCATTCCTAGATCATTGCAAGACGCCGTAAGGCATAACGCCGTACTGACGGTTTTCTCGCTTTAAAATGTATTTTTATGTCATTAAACGGAAGAATATCATGTTTTACATTCATATTTGGTTTTGTTATTTAATTTTTCTAAATTTTTTATACGATAAAATTATATTTTTGAAAAGCTGAAAGACCGCGATTATTTTAGATGCATCCCGTAGCAAAAAATAGTCAAAATGGCGACTCTTCAGCAACAGCTACAAAAGCATTACCTATGTATAAGTCGACCCCAAAAATATTACCTTAATGTAGTCTCCCAAAAATTCGACTTATACACAAGTATATACGGTATTCAGGTCTGCAGATCTCTTTATGGAATACAATAATATTTTTCAGCAATAAATATATTTTCTTTTTTTAAATTACTTTTTTATCCCACAGAACATCAAGTAGTCTCCTGGCTACCGAATGTGTTTTGCAGTATGTCCAGCCTAGAAGCAGAATTACTTGTTTCAAAGGATGTAACTCCACAGGAAGCAGAAGTTTGTGGAGTTTTTCAAATTGCTCCTGTTTGATCAGGCAAAGACTTGTTTCCTGAAGTGTAAAAAAGAACTTCTAAAAAGTCAGATTTGTTTTTTACAGAAGACTATTAAACAATAAGGTTCAAGAAATGGTAACAACTGCCAAATATTTATTCTAGATTCATTTGTGACCAATACTGAAAAGAAACACATACACAGAAACTGAATACTTACAGTAAAATTTATCCAAACTTAAAAGTTAGTTATACATTTATAAAAACACTGTAAAAAAAATATATATCAAAAAAAATAAGTGAATGAAATATTTTTGTTTTAAATTTTCAAAAAGGATATTTTTATTCAAGTGATCTCTATCTCATAAATATACACACTTTTTTAACCTGACTTACCACTATTATTTCCAAGATATGTTTCTGTTGTTTGATTGACAACTGCAGCAGCTTTCTCCAAAAGACATCTGGATCTGGGTTATGGAAAATCTCTACCAAATTCTGTTGATCTTCTGACAAATCACCAACTTTTACCTTCATGTCTTGTTTTATGTTTAATTCACCTGACATCAACTCAGTTTCAAGCTTGATGAACTCTTCAATCAGATAAGTGTGTTTTCTTCCAATTATTACAGATAAAATCTTATCTTCATTCAATCCAGAGTTGTTTAATTTCATCAGTTCAAGAAGACGTGAAAACAAATGTCTCAGCGGAAGATAATTCCAATAAGGCAAAGGATCATACATTCCTAACAGTAGATAGACATCATCACAGAGATTGTTTGACTGGGTTTGATTTCCTGTTGTTTTACAAATTCTGTCCAAGATGGCTTCCAAGCACTGGAGGTAGAGCAATTGCAGATTTTCGCTGTTCTTTGATTCAGAAGCAGCCTGCATGAGGGAGGTGATAAGTGCATGTCCAAGAGTGGGATTGTTAGCAAGAGTTTCTTTGAGGAATGTCAATGAAGCTTTTGACAACAGATGTTCTGATTTGTGATAGGACCCTGAGGAATGTTTCTGAAGAAAGGTTTGGTATAGTTCCTAGGTGAAAACAAACATTTAAAAGATTTAAATAAAAAATGGGTTTAAAAACAAATGAGTGAATATATTTCAATCAGTTTCTGTAATTTGCATAACATATTTCTGACAGTTTTGATATTCTATTTATTTCTCTGTTAAGTGGAACATATTCTTAGATTTATATTTAAAAGACTGGAACATATAATTAATTTTGTTGTTGAATAAATTTTTTAAATAAAATAAAGTACTGAATTTTAATATCTGTGATTCATAGGATATAAATAGTAATACATCTTAGAACATTGTGAAAACAGACATAAAGAATATAAACATACATACTAGTTATTATTTTAATTACTGTTGTATATATATCAACATAAAAAATTATCCACCAAATTTTATTACATACTCCAAGACAAAAAATATCAAAATCACCTTGATAACAACAGCATCAGTCTGATTACATTCTTCATACAGCAGAAGACGAAAATCAACGTCAGCAAAAGTGCCATATTTGTCCTGTTATTAAGATCAATTTCTTCAATATTTCTAAGAAAATACTAATTTTAAAATATGTTTAATATAATATATCAGCTTCAGCTGAGAATAATAACAAAGATATAATTAATTTAATAGCAGGGTAACTGACCTTTAAAAAAATAATGGCACAATAAGTAGTTCATACTGTTTTTGAATTTAAGTATAATTAATATATTCAATTAATTTGACTGATAATGCTTAATCTCACTGACAGAAGATATGAAAATCGTGTTTAATAAATCTACAAAATAACTTCCCATTACTTATGAACAATGTTAATTTTGAAAAAATATATAATAATAAAATAAAAAAATAAAAAATGAAGGAAAACAAACTTCAAACACATATTGAGTCTGCAACCTATCACATTCCAACAGACATAGCCATGACAGATGAGCTGGTGAAGATACTGTTTTTGATCCAAAGCTGTAAGATAAATAAATAAATAAATAAATAAATAAATAAATAAATATTTATTTATTTATTTATTTATTTATTTATTTATTTATTTATTTATTTATTTATTTATTTATAATTAGATTCACATTTCATCATTAAGACTCATTCACTGGATGTTTCTTAACTGCCATATGGGCTGATTGTTACTTCCAGTAAAGGTATATTAAAATGTATTGTTTTTAAAATAAAATTATAAACAACATAAAAATTGTTGATTTTACTTAGTGAAAATTAATGATAAGTATGTAAAACAAATTCAAATTAATAACAGTACAAATCTATCATTAGTTTATTTGTGTTTTTTAGACACATATTAACAACTGAACAAACACACTATTAAATCACATAAACCGATTAAGTCATCACAATAAAAATATTTCAGAAATAATTTTTAAAAAGAATGTTTTAGGTTTAATATCTTATGCTCAAAATTATCTTTGATTTCATTTTAAAAAAGTCTCAGCATATGAATCTATTTTAAGATAATATAATATAATATATTACTGTACAGCTAATTTACTGTGAATTAGAATTATAATTTCTGGTGATGTTTTATTTTAACTATATTTATATATTAATAGTTTTTCTAGGTTGTTTACATTTCCGTATTGTACTGTCAGTTATTATATAATTTGTGTATGCACTTCCTAAACTTTTGCTGAACTGACCTTTGAGTAAATGGATATCCAGCAACATTTTTCAATATCTCGAATATATTATGTTCAAGAAAATGACCTTCTTTCTGTAGCTGATCTACACAAGCGCGAGCAGACTCCCATTGACCTAAACGAATGCTGTTGCAGAAAAATTTGTATAACAGTTTGATAGATTCAGCTTGTTCTTTTTCCTTATTATAAGAAGAACTCCGATAAAACTTGTTTTCAGAATCCATTTTTTATTTAAAACAGATAATAATGACCATCAAAAGTCAAATGAGTTTCTATGAATTGTTTAAACACCTATTTGTAAAAGCTGATGGGCGCAGCCATTTTGAACGATCACATGACCCATTTCATCAAAAGAATTGTGTAATCCCGGAATAAGATAATTACTAATCATATACACAACGAACATGCAGTAAAAAGAAAACAGTTTAACTAAATAATAATAATAATAATAATAATAATAATAATAATAATAATAATAAAAATCATTTATACAAAATGTAAGTACTATTACGGATTAAAAAGAATTTAATTTTCTGAACAGGGATTTACAATTACTAAATTAGTTCGTATCAATATTACAAAAATATCGTTGCCTTCTTTGTGACAATGTGGATTTTATTTTTATGCATCTTGGCATATTTCTGATATATTAAATGAATTAATAACATTTTAAGAAACTTCACAAATATAATCTAAAATAATTGAGTTAAGTTAATAGTTCTTTTACTAAATACAGTAAGTAGCCAACACTTTTAATTTTAATCTTTTCCTTCATAGATATAATTGTTTTCCTTTTATCTATGACACAAAATTGCTGTTCATTTCGCATGGTTCTTGTGCTTTTAAAGTGTGTGTAAAAAAAATGTTTTAAGTCAATAAATTTCCAATTTAATGACTTCTTGCATTTTAGAAATACCACGAAATGAAAATTACCAATTAAAAGTATCTTGTTTTTACATTTGTGAGTGTGTGTTTTGTTTTTTTTTAAAATATAAATGACAAATTTATTCAAGATAATACAGTAATGATAATCATATAACTGGAGTCAAAGTGCTGGATCATTTCTCGTTAAGATACTATTCAGATATACCCCAATCAAGTTAGTTTCACATTTGGTGTATTAATGGCCACAGTATTGTTTTTTTGACAAAAGTGTTTGCAAAAAATTCCTTTTTAATCAGCAGCATTATTATCCAAAAACTCTCCCCTAATATCTGAATTTCATTATCATTCATACAAAAACCACTGAGATATTGTTGAACAAACATTCCCTCAGTCATTTATTTAGAATGTATTAATATTTATTCTCAAGTTATCAACAGTGAAAACAAAAAAAGTTTTAAAATTCTTTTATTACACTACAATGAAAACGAAATCCTGTACTAGTGGTATCACACTGGTTATATTATTAATGGTATCCACAATTTTAGCACTCGGTATATCATTTTTTTTTCTTCATGAAAGTGGTTCTTCTAAACAACAATTCTTGGTTCCTTTTGAGGTAAGTACTTTTGAGGTATGTTCATCCGTGTACAGTATTTTGTATCGTTTTCTGTTTTGTGCATCTGGTACAACAGTTTCTGTTCAATTTTTTCTACTGCTGCTAATGTCAACACCAAAGTCTCGTGTTTCAACATACTGTACACGTTTAACCCTACAATTAAAATAAAAATTAGTTATTTTAAAACTAATGAAAGATACATACAAAACGAACACTTTTTAAAAAAACCAATCACACACACATACAGATTATATATATATAAATTTGAGAAAAAAAGGACATTTTGAGGTTAATTGCATACAGTAAATTAATTAATGATGTAAAAGCAGTCTCTTCTGATTAATTGATTTATTAAAATATAACACTGTTTTCCATGATCAAATATCTTAATGAAGTCACTAAATTTTAAAATCTTTTATTTTTAATTTAAATGATATACATGTACTGTAACTGTAAATTTTGTTAACAATTCAAAAATAAGTACTGCAATAATTTTAGGATCTAATTACAAAATGAAAGCATCTTACCATAAACTGGCATCAGATTAAACTCTGGACACTGGCTCAATGCTATAGAGATGTTTCTAGGCATAAAGTCAGTGCTGCAAACGTAAAATATAAATAATTACTTACACAAATCATTAGAAACACAGGCAGAGTTTTTAGTGTTATATAATTTTACTGCACTAAATTGAAATGTTCTGTTTCTAAACTTACCTATATTTAAAATTAACAAGGTCTAAATTGCAAAAGGATGATTATTTGTTTAGTTACAATGTATGAATATGCAAACATTACTAACAGAATTTAAAAAAAAAATACATACTCATCAACAAACAGCACTGAATAACCCCAAAATCTGGTGTCTATCAATTCTGTCATGTACTGAAAAACAAAAACAAAATGTCAACTCAGAAATTTAAATTGATACAAAACCATCAATCACAAAGTGTTTACCAAAAAGACAGTTCTAATTCTAACAAACTTCATTTTATTTTCTGTGAAGGTCTTTCAGTTTAGTTTAAAAATCCATAATCATATAATGTCGATCAAAATTTTGGAAATTCAGTGAATTAAGCCTGTTTCTAATAATAATCTTGAATTATTTAAATATATCTGCCGTGAGAATGAGAGAACTGTTACTTGTTAAAATTTCTGAACTGTTAAAATCAGTCAAACTGCAAGTATTAATTTTGATATTATTTATTTCAAGTAAAACATGCAACAAAACCCCTTAATAATCCTAGTCTATGTTATGTTTAGAAAAATAGCAGAAACCCTTGAATTTTTGTATCCCACATTAGTATTTCATTAAACTGAAAATCATCAACAAAAATATCTTACCTGTGATTCATCTGAAGGAATATTAAAAGAATCAACTATATGCAGATTATTCTGAAAATAAAATGCATATTTTTTTTTTTTTACACATGAACAATTGGTTTCAACTCATCTTCAGGTATCTACAATAATAATATAATTAAAAATATTTAGATCAGCAATTCTCAAACGGACGACACTTGACTCCCATTGAGGAATTTCAGCCTTAGAAGAATCTTTAAATTAGAAATTAATGTACCTTTTATATATATCAACTTAACGAATAATATACAGAACTATAAGGATGATCACAACTTAACAGTTCACAAAAAACAACAATACTGCTTCAGATTTAATCCCATTTTGGATTATTTTATTATCAAGATTTGAAAAACATACTCATAATAATAATATGCTCCAGTGGCATTTTGGTAACTGTACTAGGTAACAAATCATAATGTATGAGGAACTGAGAAACCTAGGATCGCATAGCAAGGAATGCATCTTGGGATTCTGGAAACTACTGCTTTAGATGTTTCAGCAATTTAATTATTTATTATGGAGCTTATGTACTTAATTCCTGATTTCTGATTTGGACACAACAATTCCAATAAAATGTATATTTAGAAACAGAGAATCATTTGTGAGGAAAAAATTTTGGTTTATGGAAATTCATCTCTCAGTGGACTGGCTTATGATAATAATTAACAGAAATTTTACTGTTAAATATTGGTAAACAATTTATTACAAATTAACTTTGTTCTTTCTGAGTGAAACACAACACTTGTGTATTATAATTGTTTTGTAATAATACCTGAGCATATTTGACAGACAGAGCAGATTTCAACCCTAACACTCGGATTGATGTGGGCAACATATAAAAGTAACTCTGTGGTCCTCTTGGTCCATGCACAACACCACCTGTGAATAAAATAGATAAATTTAATATTTATAATGCAGAGATTATAACTATGATTTTTTTAATTAAAATAAATATATTAACTTTAAAAAAACAGAAGATAAGAAATAAGGTTACAGCTAATATACAATTCTAAATGTGTGGAGTAGACTAAATAAACTGAGTGGTTTCTTCAAATAAATATATGTAGCATTAAGTAATAGAACATTTTATCTTGGTTATTTCCTTGTTGCAGTGACAAATAATTCAGTGTACCTGTTTGTACTGGTATTTTGTGATATTACATGTCATACAATTTATACCTGTTTTTAAACTGATTTGTTTCAATAGTGATTGTATCTAACTGATTTTGGCATCACTGTACAGACAGAAGTATTAACTTATTTTGGATGTTGGGTGAAAAGTAACTAGTACAGGTAGCCTACTAAATGGCAATCACTGAATGTTAATTTAAGGTAAAAGTCCTTTGATGTACTATTTAAGGCAATTCAGAATGCATATCATACCTCCTTGCCATATTGGTGATCGTATGCTGCCATGTCGTGCTTTGTTCATTCCTTTCTGAGGCCACGGCTTTCGTCCTCCTCCTCTCACTTCAGCACGTGTTTTTGTTTTCGCATAAGACTGTACAATAAAAGAAAATAACAAAGCTGCTGTTTAAAGACTTCACATTTACATTTTAATTATTTCAAAACTATTCCTGCTAATAAAAAAATTGAAATACTGATTTATTTTCCTGTTCTTTTTTACATACTTGAGAAGATGCCTTCATTACCATTATTCAAATGTACATTTTTTTATTTATACTGTTATATTATATTCTTGTTACATTTTTGAATTGTTTTAAATGAAAAATGATTAAAGATACAGACATTTTAGGGAGTGTTTGTTATAACTCACTTTTAGACACGTGTGTCTGTATTAAAAGGAGAACAGCCCAAGAATTAATGTATAGAAAAGTCTAGTGCAGATTACTGCAAGGTTTCTTCCATTGTTTGATTGATTATTCTTCCAATTCAAAGAAATATGGGTATAATGAAAACAAACAAAAAGTAAAATAATTATTTCTGTTACAATAAAACTTACAATTCTTTTAAAATTTCTCTGCCATAAAATATTACTGTGCAAAATATCTATCCTGAAAGAAGAAAAAACAATCACTAAAATAAATGAATAATTTATGTATATATTCCATATTTTCTAAAGTATTAACAAATATATATATATCATTAATATATTTTTGAAGCATGTACATTAATAATTGAAATGATGAAATTTAAAATTATTAAAAAGTAAAATTTATTTCAGTAACAAACTGAAACTGAGGTAAGTTCAAATTTAAAAATTTACATATTTAAAAAAACATAAACCTAGGATAGGTTCCAAATATTTCTGGATGTAGATCGATAATTCCCACTTTTCCATCTTCAATTGTATCTAGTCTTTCCAGCCAAGCTTGCTTGGGAGGAGTGTATAAAGGAGGATGTTCAATTTTCCGAGATGTCACAATGGGTAATGCCTGTGGTCCTGTTATAACAGAAGAATTCAAATATAAAGAGAATAGGCTTCCTTGCAGGTTAAACCAAAAAAGAAAACTTCACTGTTTGACAATATTTAAGCTGTTAAAGAGACGTTTTTTTCTCTTCTTTTTTTTAAATAAATAATTATTGGCATCAGTATTGTGAGAAATCAATACTTACTTTTACACACTGTAAAATAATAACACTTTAAAAAAGAAAAACAAACATAATTATTAGAAATCTGTTTCAATCTCATTATATTTTAATTAGATGTTTTAAATATGAGCTTTAGAATGTATTTGAGTTATCTTACCTGACTGGAAACCTGTTATCTCAGATACATCCTGACTTGGATAAGATGTTTTGGAAAAACAGCACTAAAAAAATAAAGAACAAAAAATTATGAGTAGAAGCATATTTCATCTTTTGAAATCTAATATTTTCCTATGTAATATACTAATGCTACATTTACATAGTATTCAGAAGTCAGCCTTTACTACAAAAAGTACACATTTGTCAAATATCTTCCATAAATTTAACGAATATGAAGTACTGATGTTGTGATTTCTTTTATTAACCACTCCTCAGGTGATTGTCAGGGCTTTCAATACCTTACATACACATTATAGAACAATAGTTCATTCTAATACAGCTTTACTTAAATAATTTACATGAACAGTTTAACCTAAGATAACCTTTCCTACAGTATTATTTTAACAGTTCTAATTCAAACATTTATTAAATGATACCCTTTTAACATTTTTATAATCTAAATGAATTATGTTGTGCAACTTTAAATATAAGAGATGTGCAATAAGTAAACTATGATTAGAACTGCAACTATAATGAAATTATGCCATGAACATGATGACCCTCATGAGGTGGTACAGAAATAAGAAAACTATGCGTGAATGCGATTGCCATTAGTCAAGAGTTTACTGTTTAACATGTCGCATCAACCTTTTTGTTGTAATTAATACTATGCTGTTAACTAAAACCATATATAAACAGTTAAAACCTTTTGCTGAAAGGAACAATACAATCGTTTCACTGCTTCTTTTGAAATGAGAACAGAACGTGACAAAATCATTGCGATTCTTCCTCTTATTGCAACAAAAACATTTCCTCCAATATTGTCGAGCACCCAACAATATACGAGCAGGTTCAAAAGTTCTTTTTAAGGTTATGTTTGAAGGATGATAGAGAAAATATATATCTCACTAATAATATTTTCAGTACCTCTTCGTACTATAAAAAGGGACAAATATATGGTCTAAAAATGTAAACAGTATGCAATAGATATGTCCAAATATATGACGTCACCGAAGTGACGTATAATAGATACCCAGTTTGCGTTATCATAATATTTTTGTTTTGTTTTACCTTTGCGTCTGTGTTTTCTCCAGTTTTCATTTCAATAATGTCAAAGACCTTCGTTATCACGGCTAGGAAGTCGTTTACTCCTTGTCACAGCAGTCATTCGGCACCATCGTGCCAACCGACCAATATCGATTTGGTAACATCAAGGTACCTTAATGGCGTTTAATAGCATTCATGGTCTTTTAACTTTTATATACATTTTTAGGAACCTCTATGCATATAGCTTCTTTATTTTATTTATTTCTGTTTGACAATTTTTTTTTTACTCCAAATCATTACCTGTATATCTGGTTCCTGTTTTTCTTTTCTGTTGTTGTTTGTGCGCGCGCGCGCCTGTGTGTGTGTGTGTGTGTGTGTGTGTGTGTGTGTTTCTATATCTCTTTGTGCTGGAACTATTATTCCTTTTCAGTTTGTTGTTGTTGTTGTAATTATTATTATTATTATTATTATTATTATTTCAGTACTATGATTGATATAGAAAACGAAGCCGATTACGATACAGATTTGGAAATTCAGGGTAAAACAAATACACATCTCTCTCTCTCTCTCTCTCTCTCTCTCTCTCTCTCTCTCTCTCTCTCTCTCTCTCTCTCTCTCTCTCTCTCTCTCTCTCTCTCTCTCTCTGCATGCTGGTATTTGTCTTTACCTAAAATTAATTTTGAAATGATACATCATTCCTTTCATGGTCCCGACAATCTTAATTATCCGTTAAGATCATTTATTGCAGAAGAAGCTGAAACGAAAGACTTAGAGGAGACATGGAAACATCAGTATTTGTCTGCTTGCAAATATTATGGCATTATACCGGCTACATTCTTTCTTCGTCACATGATGGACGAAAAATTGATCATGCATCATCACAGTTTAGGAACGTTGGGTGTCAAAGCTGTAGCGTGGACACTGCAGGTTGAATGATTTAATAATTAAACAATTTTATATCAGATTAAAAGTTATTCAGATTTCGCTTCACTTCGCTTTGACTTTCAGATCGATTATACAAAACCATAAGAATTTGTTTTCCCTCAAAATAATATCGTGTTCCATAAATAATAATAATAATAATAATAATAATAATAATAATAATAATAATAATAATAATAATAATAATAATAATAATAATAAATAAATAAATAAATAAATAAATTATTAATTAAAAATAAAAGAAAGAAAAAGTAAAACAACCACGGTATTGTTTATTTATTATTAGCAGGAAAGGAAAGGTTTGCTTACTCGTTCATTCATTTTTTCTTTCTCTTTATTTATTTATTAATTTATTATTATTATTATTTACTTTTATTCTTTTTAGTGATTTTTAAAAAAAATTTATTTCAGAATAACATCTACTCACATTTTGCTTTTTTATCATCATTAATGTTTTTTTCGCATAAATTAATAAAAGACAACTCAGTAATTCATGTGCAGATTAAAACTGTTATATTTTTAATTGTATTTAGCACAGCTCTACCGTGATACATCTAGATCTGGAAGATAATGCAATGGAAGCCGAAGGCGGACGAACGGTCGCTCAGATGCTTAAAGACAACTGCTACATAGCGGAACTGGTCTGGCAAATAAAATAAAATAAAATAAAATAAATAGATTTATTAATACGTAGAAAATCTCTACTATAATAGTTTACAGTAAATACAGTAGCACAAATTGCAGAATCCAAATTTATTTTGTTAGTTTTTAATGATTCGCAGCAACGAATGTTTTTCGAGGCACCCTACCATAGGCAGGAAAGAAATGGCATTAGATAAATATATGTTAAACATGAATCAAGCTAAATACCGATCGAAATAAATACTGCTCGATAAGAGCGTAGGAAGACTGATCCTACAGCCAGTCACGTCTCATACCAGAACTCTGCAACTGAAATTCTTTTGTTATTCAAATTAACTTTAACAGACTTAAATTCTTTTATTTCTATTATTTCTCTGGAATGTTTAAACTGAACAGTGTCCGTAGTAGTTTTTATTTATTTATTTATTTATTTATTCTGTACAGCCATAATTCTATATATATATTTTTTTATTTTTTTATTTCGACACGTACATTTAATTACCATTTACCAGCAAACAAACTATTCTGTTATAAATATATTACTTTTAAACGTTTTATGTTTTCCAGAATATCGCCAACAACAGATTGAAAAGCAGAGGAGCATATGCCTTTGGTGAAATGCTAACAATTAACACCACGCTACAGATTCTGAATATATCAGGTGAATGTGTGTGTGTGTGTGTGTGTGTGTGTGTGTGTGGTGTGTGTTTTATATCTGTATCGTGGTTATAGAGACACTGGTACATTTTATAAAATAATTAAAAAAAAAAGAGAAGAAAATGGAAACAAAATTGCTAATAGAATTACAAAAAAAAAAAAGTTAAAGTAATTATAAATATCGTTTTATATTTTTAAAATAAATAATTAAATAAATGTGGAAATGGTAATAATGAAAAAGAATTAATCACTGAAAAATATATTTCAGATACACTGCTATGCATAGTATAGTTCTTCTAAGAGAGATAGAAAGAAAGAATGAATGTGTTTGAATGAAGGAACGCTGTCCTGTACATAATTATGAGTCCCAGCGTTTTGGCTGTAAATTGAATGACTACAAATGACAAAACAACATAAAGACACTATAGAGCATCCACAAAATCTTTCTGATAATACCATGTCTGATCCAAATCAGCAAATGATCGAAACAAAATACATAGTATGTTTACGATACGGAATACAAGAACTACTTCGTTTGAACCGTACTGGAATAATCGAATCACGACTCCCTGAAACCACTGTTCAACACTGCTTAATCTTTTTCTGAATGAAAATGATATCTGAATTCTACATTTAAAAAAATATTATTTTTAGCAGACTTTAAGATGACCTTATCAAGCTCACAAAGCTAAATCTCCTACCAATAAATCAAATAAATAAAACATTTATTTATTTATTTTACAAACCATAATTAAAGAAAATATAAATTTGTTCCAGGCAATGAGTTCAAAGACAAAGACGGTATCTATTTTTGTAGAGCACTTTGCGTAAGTTCTAGGAGTATTCATTTTCAATGTTTCAAGTTGGTTTCCTATGGAATTGTTATAATTTTTTATATTACAGTAATGTAGCAGTGAAAAAAAAAAGGACATATACGGTAACAGTAAAAATAACAATAGCACTAACAACAACAACAACAATAATAATAATAATATCAGAAACAACAACAATAACAATATTTTTATCAGCATATATTCAAAAATAACTGACAACTTCAGTAAATATCCATAGGTATTGCCATCAAAATTTATTGTTATTCTTTATTATCAGCAATGGCTGATTTTTAGGGGTTTTTTGTTTGAAAAAATAAAAAATAAAAATAAAACTCATTCCTTTTAGCTTTATCTTCGTATGCGACACAGGTGTACTATAAATTGTAAAATGTATTTATTTATTTATTTGTAGGATAATTTCAGCTTACGAGTTTTAAACTTAAGTAACAATGGGCTGGGCGAAGAGACAGCTAGGGGATTAGTAATCCCACTAAGTAAGTAAATATATAAACTAACAATACATATCGAATTCTTTTCTATCATTTTATATATCATTACATATTATTTATTTATTTGTTTGGTTGTTTGTTTGTTTATTTATTTATTTGCAGAAGAAAATGAATATTTGGAGGAACTCAACCTCAGTTGGAATCATTTTCGAGGTGTTGGAGCAGCAATACTTTGTAATGCAATCAAGGTGAGATTCATTCCACCTTAATTGGATAAAACGCCATTTAGGGCTAACGGTACGATGGGATTTTTTAAATAAAATACTATTGAAATTTCTTTTCCTAAATCAGTGTTTTGATTTCTGGATCATTATTATTATTATTATTTTTTTTTTTTTTTGGCTGATGTTGTTGTTGACATAAGCGAAACAGAAAACTGACTCAGTCCTTGATGGTGAATAATTTTATTTATGTAAAATGCATTTTATGTTAAATCAAACTAATATAATTAACTTTAAGACCAAAGAAATGGATTTAGAACTGAGTACAAAATCAGAAACATTATATATATTTTTAGTGACGATAACGCCAAAATATAAGTTTTGACAATTATATATTGACATACATACTCAAGATACATAGCATTTGTTTAACATTTAAAATATATTTACATCACACTTTAAAATCTTTAAACTCGTTCCAGGAAAGCCCTTCACTGGAAAAAGTGAACATCTCTTTTAACGGATTGGGCAGTGAAGGCGCTGTTGCTGTGGCCGGTATGTTGACAAATGCGAAGAAACTGAAAGAGCTGGACGTGAGTTCAAACCGCATAGGACTAACAGGTGCTGTGACGATTAGCAAAGCGCTAGCTGAAAATACGCTTATGATAATTTTCAAGGTAATTTTAAAACGTGTTTAGTGTACCTTCGATGAAACTAAGAAATGATAAAAATATAATTTGAATACTTGCGAAATAATATATTCAAAATGTATGTATATATATATATATCGCATATCTCAGTATTAAAGGATATGTCTATGATTAATATAATCTAAAGGTAGGAGAGATACTGTAGAGTTTGTGAGTAAACTAAAAATGTTGTTGCGTTTACTGGAAATGCTCTCAGACACGTTATTAGAGTTCCCCTGAATAAAACACGAATTCCTTCGCTTTCAGCGCTCTTTTTAAAACAGTCTATGATGCCTTTGTATTTTCCTTGAACGTCTGACTGCAGACGACTTTTAACGAAATCAAGGGGCATTACTACGACCCATGCGGAAATACCCGCACAACCTCCCGCTACAATACTTGAAGTAATTCCTCTTGAATCTGTCCATTGGTATCTGTGCATCTGGCTACTGAGATACTCATACACAGAACAGTATAGACCAAATGATGGCACATCGCGATAGAGCATTGCGACCAAGCCTTTGTACCAACCTCTAATTCCATTCTTTCTAAACAGGTCCACTGCACATTCCCAGGGTCCTTTATAGAATTTTCCAACACGATATGTTACATGCCCACCTGTGAAAATAAACAATCAAATAAGAAGTTATCATTCAGCGTTTCTTTTAACAAAGAATATATTGTTATTATAATTAAGTTGAAACTGAAGGTGAATATAATTTGCATTGTTAAGGTGGGTTTTTTTGTTTTCATGTTTTTATATTAAATTATTTGATCGTTATTTTCATGTTACAGGTGTAACTTTCCCGATTTCTTTACTTTTTAAAATGTTTTATTTTACTTATTTTTCTTAATATCACTGTTGGATCGTAAGTAAAACATGCTAGTATACAAAGGGTTGGGGGATATACTCCATATTTTAATATGAAAGAAAGTAGGCGAAATGATGGAAAAAAAAAAAAAAAAAAAAAATTAATAATTAATAAAAAATATCCTGAATTAGCCATCTGAACGATTGTATTTGCCTCTAACTGGCAACATACGGAAGACATGCGTATTGCTTAACCCGTCTTACCGGATGAAGTAATCTCGTGTGGGATCTGGGACTGAAGAACGACCTTAAAGAGGTCAATGGGACAGCCAAACATGACTGAGGCGGCCCCTGCCAAGCATCCAGAAAGGAAAATATCCATATTCGAAATGCGATCTTCATCTTTTCTCACCCACTGCAAAAGCTTTAGACTATTTCCATACACACCAAAGAAGACCGCATTGACAATACCATATGATAAGAGAGGCCATGACATTCCTCGGAAAGTACCTCGCATCTGTGTAGAACACAGGTAAAAAAAAAGAAATTAAGGATACCACAATTATTTTGTTGTCTTCTTCCTCGCTTAACTCTTTAGTATTAATGTTCATATAATATAGGTTTTCTTCTTCTTTTTTTTTTTTTTTTTCTTTTTCTTTCTTTTCTAAATTAAAAATACGTTTGATATAAGAAGAATGCTGTGATTCAATGAATATTTGTGAAAAATGCTCTAACCTTTATCACAGAATAATTGTTATGACTAGAAACCCTTTACATAATTCTAATATAATAAATATTTCAACACGGACACTGTATTAACAAAGTTGTACGTCTTTCAACACTAATTTCTCGCTACAAATATGTTCCTTTTCTTCCCCCACCACGATCGATTTTAATGTTTGCAGATGAAGACATTATTATTTTAGACTAAGTCGAATATTTAATTTTATTTACTGCGTTCTTGTTGCCTTAAACTCATATTTCAAAATAATTTTTTAATGTGAGTTTTGAAAATTGGTCTTATAACAATGTTAATACAAACACACACGAGTTAAATTATTAGAACTTTTAATAAACAACACCCAGCAATTATCCTCACAACAAAATCAATCAATCGATCATAAATAAAACTATGAATTTTTTTTTTTATCTTTTATAGTTTTTATTTTATTATTTTTTAAATTGAGTTTACAAACGGTTTGACAGAAGGCAAACCTATCCATGCATCGCTTACTTTCTTTCAAGTAAAAAAACAAACTGCATTTGTATTCTTTTATGAGTGCAAATTCCCATCTCCGAGGTATAAGCATGGCATACAATAATATATCATTTAACTGAAGTTAAAGAACAAAGTAAAATATGTTTAAAATACACCAGACAAGCGACAGCAGGTATGACATAAAAAAAGCAGAAATTAAAATATTTTTATTTATTATTATTATATATATATTTTTTTTAATAATACTAAAAAAAATAAATTAATTAAAATAAATAAATAAATATATAGTAAGACATTAAGCCAATTAAATCGAGTTAAAACAGTTTAATATAATGAGCTCTCATAATACCATATCCAGCATACAATATTAAAAAATTAAAGATTTTTTTTTTTTTTTTTTTTTTTTACATTATACAGGGTAAATATTTTAAAAAAATTAATTAAAACTTTAGAAAGAAAAGCAGCTAAGGGACAGAACTCTAGTATCATATTTTGCTGTACACTGGTCGAGTTTATAATTTTTAATAGGAAATAGGACGTTCTAATTGTGGCGATACGACTCTCATTGATATTGTATGCTACATATCGCATATTTAAAATCTTTGTGACAAACAAAACAATTGTAAGAAAAAGCATAAATATTATATCTTTCATTATTCTGCTGAAGCTAAAATTAATGTTTCATTGTCTACATGATTAATGAATATGTGAAATAAGCGTATTCGTAATGTTTAATTTTCGTCCCCTATCACTCGTTTTAACTCAGCATCTTTGAATACTCCCTTATAGTTCTGACTGAATCCAATTAATTATTATTATTATTATTATTGTTATTATTGTTATCATTTGTTTGTTTGTTCGTTTGTTTCTGAGACATCTATTCAGTTACCACTCCTCTTACCAAGCCATATGAATTGACATTTTTCATTGCGTCCACTGTCCCAGAGTAAGAAAATTTCCCAGCCTGTGTCTGTAGTTGTACCTGTTAATATTGTCACAAGCATATTTCAAAGATATAATAAAACATTAAAGTGGGAAACATGTGTCTTCTCTTGTTTTTTGAACTAATACTAATAAACTGTTGAGATGATAATAAAATATTTTAATACCCCAAAGTGACAGAAAGAAAGAGAGAGAGAGAGAGTGTGTGTGTGTGTGTGTGTGTCTGTGTGTATGTTATTAAATAGGTACGAATCAACAGACTAGCTCTAGGCATCCCTGAGAGTAAAACAGAAGTAAACTGTATTATATTAGAAAACAAATTTAACAGTTATTTACATGCTCAAGTTAATCTTTTTCGTTTGAAATTGGCGATGAGGTGTGATCCTAATTTTGCCTTCAAAAATGGTGTCGTCCCATCTTGCCGAATCCCATTTTGTCGAAATTAATACAGGAATAACAACCTGACCCTACCTCGCTGCTGAATGGGCTAATCCAATGCGGTAAATGTATTATTTGTTTTGTGTCTTGTGTTTCTTTTATTTCTTGAACATTGGTTAATCCTCCTTTGTTTCACAAATTGTTTTGTTTAGCCTATTAATCCAATCTTCTCTGTCAGTTAAAACAATCGAATCTTGTGCGATCTTTTTTTGGAAAATTGGTTAATCTTCCTTTGTTTCACATTGTTTTCTTTAGCCTGTTGATCAAATCTTCATTAGCTTGTTTAACATTTTCAATTGCATCCCGTGTCATGTTTAATTGTTTTTCAAATTGGTGAATCCTCCCTTGCCTTACAGTGTTTTGTTTAGCCAGTCTTCTCTGGTTTGTTTTGTTTATTAATCCATTGCGGTGAATCCTACTCATGAAAAGCAAATTAGTAGTCAACACTTCTTATTCGCAAATTAGTAGAATTGTCTCAAACTGGGTTAGAAGGCTGTGATCAAGACGGTACCTATAGTTATCAGTATGGCGGGTCTGAGGAAAGTGGAATACGTCCAGTCTGCTCGTGGTCAACCATAGGTCTTACTTGATGGGTATCTGTACAGTAAGAACCGATCGAATGCTGACAGTGTTTACTGGAGGTGCGTTGACAGGCCATGCAAGGGGAAAGTTACCACTGTTGGCGACTATGTTCGCAATTCCTTTGGGCACGATCACCCACCCGATAACGAGACTGCCATTCGTTTCATGAGCACCATCCGCAAGCGATGCAACCATGCAACAGATCTACAACGATGAGATTGCCCGCGTTCCCGTCTTGCCTACCTTCCACAGTGTGAAGAGCGCCTTGTACCGTTATCGTAAAACCACCATCCCCGTCCTCCCAGCCTCCAGAGAAGAACTGGACCTACAAGGACCCTGGACACAAACAAAAGATGGGAAGCGCTTCCTCTTGTTCACGGATGGAGATGCTGACAAAATGGTGGTATTCTCAACCGATGATCAGGTAAGAAATCTACAGGCGGCCGAGACGATCTACATGGACGTTCTCCTCTTGCCCTGGTTTGTGGGACCAAGTGTACATTGTGCATGGATTGTTTGGTCCCCGTATGCCAAACGGACTTCGAGATGGCTTCCATCCGGGCTCTTGAGCAGGTTTTTCCACGTGCTGTGCTGAAAGGCTGCTTCTTCCACTTCTGCCAGGCTGTGTGGCGCAAGACCGCTGACCTCGGACTAGCCATCCTGCACAAGAACGACCCAGACGTGCAGACGTGGATCCGACGAGCTGCAGCACTGCCACTGCTTCCGATTGCTGAGGTCCAGGGTGCCTGGTTGGAAGCCAAGAGCAGTCGAGATGAACGATTACACGGTGACAAACTGGGTGGACGATGACTCCCGCTTTCCTGTTCTCTTGTGGAACCACTCTGCCACCACAGGACCCAGGACAAACAACAACTTGGAAGGGTTCCATTCAAGGCTCAACAGAGCTCTACCCCACCAGCACCCCAACATCTACAAGTTTGTAGACCTCATCCAAGGAATCGAGAAGGCAGAGCGGGACAAAATAATTCAGGTGCAGCTCCACCCAGGAAGCGAGTGTACAGGGAATGTGACAACCGGCTAGGACGTCTCAAGAGACAGTTGCAGGCTGGAGCCAAGACACCTCTCCAGTACCTCGATGCAGTTGGACACCTCGTGAAACTTGAACTTCGTAACTAGGATGATGATAGTGTATCTGAACACAGTATCCCTGAATATAGTGCTTGAATATTAAATACACAAATACGCAAATTCAACTTGTTTTGTTGTTCCTCTGTGGCCGGTACATGGGATTTGATTGGATGGGACGACACTCGACCATGTGGCCTAGTCCATTGTCTTATTTGAGGGTACCGTGAATGGGATTAAAGATTTAATTATAACTTCGACAAGATGGAATAGAACAATGACATCATGATCCAGTTACGTAATGGTGAAACTATTATTTTATTGTCATGCCTTGTTATAGGAATCGAGACACCTCTGGAGTACAACATGTCGATGACATGTCGCTCAAGACATTAAAATAACATATTTTAAATACAAATAATTTTATTACATTATTTATTCTTATCTCAATAGATGCACTTTAATGTTCCAGTCATTTTATAAAATTATCTGTATTCGTTGATTTTCTGTATGATAAGAAATTGGAACAGAAAAAAGCAATAATAATTAAAACCTGTAAACGATATGACGATTCTCCTTATAGAAATATTGATTAAGCTGTCTAAAACTCTAAACAGTGCAACATGTAGTAAATAGGCATATCATGTCAACATAAATCATCAGATAAAATCCGGGGAAAAGTTGTATCAAAATGTTTGATACAATGTTAAAGATTTCAAATTAATTTAAGCATGAGTTTCATCAGATTAAATAAATTAATATTGTTGTTGTTATTAATATTTAGATAGCTCACAATCCGATGGAAGTGGCTGGGGCCAAAGCTCTTCTCACAGCAATCTCTACAGAAAACAGCGCCGTCAGTTTACTGGATATGTCGGCAAGTACATGCAAAATAACTACAATAGTTATTATTTATTAAAGACCGTGCAGTATTAAAACAATAATGAGAAGATTAGGAAAAAAATGTATAATAATAATAATAATCGTCATCATAAATAAATACACGAATAAATATACATACATACACACGTATGTATAACAGGCACATTTTTAAAACACATTATATTAAAATATTATCTTTTTACCTAATTTGTTTTTTTATTATTTATTATCATTATTATCATTTTTTTGTTTTCTGTCAATATTCGTGCAGTTCGTGGAAGTGGATGATAGTTTTATTCAACAGAAAAATGAATTTTTGAAAACAAGACCGGTTATAATTAAACATGGCGTTGTTTTAGGAGACTTCGCTCTTCGAAAGGCAGAAAATGAACAAAGTAATTGTATTAAAATAACATTCATGTCTAAAAATTATAAATAAATATTCGGGCTAATAATAATAATAATAATAATAATAATAATAATAATAATGTGTAAGCAGTAATAAAACTTATTTTAAAGATGAAGTTTTCGAATGTTTGTGTTTATTAATTATTTTTTATTTATTTTATTTTGTTTTATTATATTATTTTGTCTTTCGAGATAGCTTATAAACAAAAGTCTGTTTATTTACTTTCATAAAAACAAAGATCCATATAAATTCAAAAATAGGTCTTGTCTCATTAATATTTAGGCTTTTTATGTATGTGTATTTAATGTTGTATTTTCATTTGTTTTTCATCTCTGCGAACACAGACGTAATATTTGGAATTCCAGCTGATAAAATGAACAAAGGAAATGTCTTATGCTTCATAAAATGTTATTTAAGAGATAAGAACATTGACTATATCAGTTATTTTAAAAATAAAGTGCCAGGTTCTAAGATTACTCCTTTCGATTTCATCCGATCTTTGGAGGTGGGTATGTTACAGGAAAAACAAATTAAGAATCTGTTATAATGATCACTTCTGTACGGTTAAAAATAATAAAAATAATAAATATAATAATAATAATAATAATAATAATAATAATAATAATAATAATAATAATAATTTACAGTAGAAAGGAATTTTAGGGAGTTCTATATTTTACAGTAACACATCTACGTTTTTTATCACCATAGGCACTAACTGTCGTCCTAAAAGAACGACAAGCTAACTATCTAACTAATGTACTCAGTGAGATGCTGGATGAAGAAGGTTTAGTTGATGTTAGGTAAGCCACTTTAACTTGTTCGTTTGAATTACCACTGTTTTTATTAATTGTGATTATAAGCGATTGCACTTCATAAACCTAACCAAGAAGTGCATTGTCGACGTAAAAAAAAAAAAAAATAAAAAAAATAAAAAGGTTAAAGCCAAACGTGTCGGGACAAATATTTAGACGAGTAGTTATTTGTACCTCTTGTTTTTCTAATTACAAAGCCTATAAATAATCATTCGTACGTCTTAATAATAATAATAATAGCAATATAAACGGTGATTATGACAATGTTAATAATTTTCAATATGTTTTTAATTTGACTATTTTGAAGAATATTTAAATATATATATATATTTTTTTTTTTTTTCAGTGAACTTGCAGCAGAATGGGTATCGTGAAGATAAACCGCAGAAATAATGGAATCAATTTTCGTTGATAGATTTGTTTTATAAAGTTATTACTTATTTGGAAATATACACTGTTGTATTACTATTATTGTTGTTGTTATTATTATTATTATTAATTTATTTATTTAATTTGCGTCTTCTATTTGATAATGTACATATTAAAACTTTAAAATTTATCTACAAATATGCAAAACATAATTTCTGAAACTGCTCGTTAGAATATTATAAATATTGAATATCATACTCCGTAAATATAATGATCGCGTGATATACTGCAGTTTCATAATTTTTGCAGTGATATCATAAAGACATGCTTCTAGAGATTCTCAGAAGTACATATGAATTTTTTATTGAATAAAGAATTGAAGATTTAAATAACCAGAATTATCAGGTTAAAAAAAATAATAATAATAAAAAATAGAGATGAAAATAAAATAAAACACAACACACAATTTTCACACAAAAAATAAAAAATCCACAAATGATATCTAATAAAATAATTTTAATAACAAAATGTCGAGATTCCTTCATCACATTTCTCATTTTAGTATTTCTGAATAATATTTTAGCATCTTCCAGTTATTTTAGACAAATAACAATGGGTTGTTGTTGTTGTTTTTAGGTGGTTTTTGTTGGTTTAAACAAAACAAAAAAATAATAATAATTCTTAATTTATTCTTTTTGTAACTTTTTTAAATTATTTTTTATTTATTTGTTTTACTTTATTGAGTGCTAAACTGAATACAGAGAAAACCCTTGATTATATGTTGGGATTTGTACATGTCTAAAGCTTTGTGCGAGTGTCCTTCAAGAACTGCATATTAATTTGGCTGAGAAGGTAATCACATCATTAATGAACAAAAACAGCAACCGTAAATAACACTTAATGTGGATGTTAATAATATTTATTACCTATTTAAAACGAGTATGCCCTAACTAAATCTAATAACAGTTTTGAAAAAAAAAAATTGATCAGTAACGAAATACGAATTAATATATTCAAAATGTATGTATGTATATATATATATATATCGCATATCTCAGTATTAAAGGATATGTCTATGATTAATATAATCTAAAGGTAGGAGAGATACTGTAGAGTTTGTGAGTAAACTAAAAATGTTGTTGCGTTTACTGGAAATGCTCTCAGACACGTTATTAGAGTTCCCCTGAATAAAACACGAATTCCTTCGCTTTCAGCGCTCTTTTTAAAACAGTCTATGATGCCTTTGTATTTTCCTTGAACGTCTGACTGCAGACGACTTTTAACGAAATCAAGGGGCATTACTACGACCCATGCGGAAATACCCGCACAACCTCCCTTCTACAATACTTGAAGTAATTCCTCTTGAATCTGTCCATTGGTATCTGTGCATCTGGCTACTGAGATACTCATACACAGAACAGTATAGACCAAATGATGGCACATCGCGATAGAGCATTGCGACCAAGCCTTTGTACCAACCTCTAATTCCATTCTTTCTAAACAGGTCCACTGCACATTCCCAGGGTCCTTTATAGAATTTTCCAACACGATATGTTACATGCCCACCTGTGAAAATAAACAATCAAATAAGAAGTTATCATTCAGCGTTTCTTTTAACAAAGAATATATTGTTATTATAATTAAGTTGAAACTGAAGGTGAATATAATTTGCATTGTTAAGGTGGGTTTTTTTGTTTTCATGTTTTTATATTAAATTATTTGATCGTTATTTTCATGTTACAGGTGTAACTTTCCCGATTTCTTTACTTTTTAAAATGTTTTATTTTACTTATTTTTCTTAATATCACTGTTGGATCGTAAGTAAAACATGCTAGTATACAAAGGGTTGGGGGATATACTCCATATTTTAATATGAAAGAAAGTAGGCGAAATGATGGAAAAAAAAAAAAAAAAAAAAAAAAAATTAATTAATAATTAATAAAATATCCTGAATTAGCCATCTGAACGATTGTATTTGCCTCTAACTGGCAACATACGGAAGACATGCGTATTGCTTAACCCGTCTTACCGGATGAAGTAATCTCGTGTGGGATCTGGGACTGAAGAACGACCTTAAAGAGGTCAATGGGACAGCCAAACATGACTGAGGCGGCCCCTGCCAAGCATCCAGAAAGGAAAATATCCATATTCGAAATGCGATCTTCATCTTTTCTCACCCACTGCAAAAGCTTTAGACTATTTCCATACACACCAAAGAAGACCGCATTGACAATACCATATGATAAGAGAGGCCATGACATTCCTCGGAAAGTACCTCGCATCTGTGTAGAACACAGGTAAAAAAAAGAAATTAAGGATACCACAATTATTTTGTTGTCTTCTTCCTCGCTTAACTCTTTAGTATTAATGTTCATATAATATAGGTTTTCTTCTTCTTTTTTTTTTTTTTTTCTTTTTTTTCTAAATTAAAAATACGTTTGATATAAGAAGAATGCTGTGATTCAATGAATATTTGTGAAAAATGCTCTAACCTTTATCACAGAATAATTGTTATGACTAGAAACCCTTTACATAATTCTAATATAATAAATATTTCAACACGGACACTGTATTAACAAAGTTGTACGTCTTTCAACACTAATTTCTCGCTACAAATATGTTCCTTTTCTTCCCCACCACGATCGATTTTAATGTTTGCAGATGAAGACATTATTATTTTAGACTAAGTCGAATATTTAATTTTATTTACTGCGTTCTTGTTGCCTTAAACTCATATTTCAAAATAATTTTTTAATGTGAGTTTTGAAAATTGGTCTTATAACAATGTTAATACAAACACACACGAGTTAAATTATTAGAACTTTTAATAAACAACACCCAGCAATTATCCTCACAACAAAATCAATCAATCGATCATAAATAAAACTATGAATTTTTTTTTTTATCTTTTATAGTTTTTATTTTTATTTTTTTAAATTGAGTTTACAAACGGTTTGACAGAAGGCAAACCTATCCATGCATCGCTTACTTTCTTTCAAGTAAAAAAAAACTGCATTTGTATTCTTTTATGAGTGCAAATTCCCATCTCCGAGGTATAAGCATGGCATACAATAATATATCATTTAACTGAAGTTAAAGAACAAAGTAAAATATGTTTAAAATACACCAGACAAGCGACAGCAGGTATGACATAAAAAGCAGAAATTAAAATATTTTTATTTATTATTATTATATATATTTTTTTTTTTAATAATACTAAAAAATAAATTAATTAAAATAAATAAATAAATATATAGTAAGACATTAAGCCAATTAAATCGAGTTAAAGCAGTTTAATATAATGAGCTCTCATAATACCATATCCAGCATACAATATTAAAAATTAAAGATTTTTTTTTTTTTTTTTAAATACATTATACAGGGTAAATATTTAAAAAAAAATTAATTAAAACTTTAGAAAGAAAAGCAGCTAAGGGACAGAACTCTAGTATCATATTTTGCTGTACACTGGTCGAGTTTATAATTTTTAATAGGAAATAGGACGTTCTAATTGTGGCGATACGACTCTCATTGATATTGTATGCTACATATCGCATATTTAAAATCTTTGTGACAAACAAAACAATTGTAAGAAAAAGCATAAATATTATATCTTTCATTATTCTGCTGAAGCTAAAATTAATGTTTCATTGTCTACATGATTAATGAATATGTGAAATAAGCGTATTCGTAATGTTTAATTTTCGTCCCCTATCACTCGTTTTAACTCAGCATCTTTGAATACTCCCTTATAGTTCTGACTGAATCCAATTAATTATTATTATTATTATTATTGTTATTATTGTTATCATTTGTTTGTTTGTTCGTTTGTTTCTGAGACATCTATTCAGTTACCACTCCTCTTACCAAGCCATATGAATTGACATTTTTCATTGCGTCCACTGTCCCAGAGTAAGAAAATTTCCCAGCCTGTGTCTGTAGTTGTACCTGTTAATATTGTCACAAGCATATTTCAAAGATATAATAAAACATTAAAGTGGGAAACATGTGTCTTCTCTTGTTTTTTGAACTAATACTAATAAACTGTTGAGATGATAATAAAATATTTTAATACCCCAAAGTGACAGAAAGAAAGAGAGAGAGAGAGAGAGTGTGTGTGTGTGTGTGTGTGTGTGTGTGTGTGTGTCTGTGTGTATGTTATTAAATAGGTACGAATCAACAGACTAGCTCTAGGCATCCCTGAGAGTAAAACAGAAGTAAACTGTATTATATTAGAAAACAAATTTAACAGTTATTTACATGCTCAAGTTAATCTTTTTCGTTTGAAATTGGCGATGAGGTGTGATCCTAATTTTGCCTTCAAAAATGGTGTCGTCCCATCTTGCCGAATCCCATTTTGTCGAAATTAATACAGGAATAACAACCTGACCCTACCTCGCTGCTGAATGGGCTAATCCAATGCGGTAAATGTATTATTTGTTTTGTGTCTTGTGTTTCTTTTATTTCTTGAACATTGGTTAATCCTCCTTTGTTTCACAAATTGTTTTGTTTAGCCTATTAATCCAATCTTCTCTGTCAGTTAAAAACAATCGAATCTTGTGCGATCTTTTTTGGAAAATTGGTTAATCTTCCTTTGTTTCACATTGTTTTCTTTAGCCTGTTGATCAAATCTTCATTAGCTTGTTTAACATTTTCAATTGCATCCCGTGTCATGTTTAATTGTTTTTCAAATTGGTGAATCCTCCCTTGCCTTACAGTGTTTTGTTTAGCCAGTCTTCTCTGGTTTGTTTTGTTTATTAATCCATTGCGGTGAATCCTACTCATGAAAGCAAATTAGTAGTCAACACTTCTTATTCGCAAATTAGTAGAATTGTCTCAAACTGGGTTAGAAGGCTGTGATCAAGACGGTACCTATAGTTATCAGTATGGCGGGTCTGAGGAAAGTGGAATACGTCCAGTCTGCTCGTGGTCAACCATAGGTCTTACTTGATGGGTATCTGTACAGTAAGAACCGATCGAATGCTGACAGTGTTTACTGGAGGTGCGTTGACAGGCCATGCAAGGGGAAAGTTACCACTGTTGGCGACTATGTTCGCAATTCCTTTGGGCACGATCACCCACCCGATAACGAGACTGCCATTCGTTTCATGAGCACCATCCGCAAGCGATGCAACCATGCAACAGATCTACAACGATGAGATTGCCCGCGTTCCCGTCTTGCCTACCTTCCACAGTGTGAAGAGCGCCTTGTACCGTTATCGTAAAACCACCATCCCCGTCCTCCCAGCCTCCAGAGAAGAACTGGACCTACAAGGACCCTGGACACAAACAAAAGATGGGAAGCGCTTCCTCTTGTTCACGGATGGAGATGCTGACAAAATGGTGGTATTCTCAACCGATGATCAGGTAAGAAATCTACAGGCGGCCGAGACGATCTACATGGACGTTCTCCTCTTGCCCTGGTTTGTGGGACCAAGTGTACATTGTGCATGGATTGTTTGGTCCCCGTATGCCAAACGGACTTCGAGATGGCTTCCATCCGGGCTCTTGAGCAGGTTTTTCCACGTGCTGTGCTGAAAGGCTGCTTCTTCCACTTCTGCCAGGCTGTGTGGCGCAAGACCGCTGACCTCGGACTAGCCATCCTGCACAAGAACGACCCAGACGTGCAGACGTGGATCCGACGAGCTGCAGCACTGCCACTGCTTCCGATTGCTGAGGTCCAGGGTGCCTGGTTGGAAGCCAAGAGCAGTCGAGATGAACGATTACACGGTGACAAACTGGGTGGACGATGACTCCCGCTTTCCTGTTCTCTTGTGGAACCACTCTGCCACCACAGGACCCAGGACAAACAACAACTTGGAAGGGTTCCATTCAAGGCTCAACAGAGCTCTACCCCACCAGCACCCCAACATCTACAAGTTTGTAGACCTCATCCAAGGAATCGAGAAGGCAGAGCGGGACAAAATAATTCAGGTGCAGCTCCACCCAGGAAGCGAGTGTACAGGGAATGTGACAACCGGCTAGGACGTCTCAAGAGACAGTTGCAGGCTGGAGCCAAGACACCTCTCCAGTACCTCGATGCAGTTGGACACCTCGTGAAACTTGAACTTCGTAACTAGGATGATGATAGTGTATCTGAACACAGTATCCCTGAATATAGTGCTTGAATATTAAATACACAAATACGCAAATTCAACTTGTTTTGTTGTTCCTCTGTGGCCGGTACATGGGATTTGATTGGATGGGACGACACTCGACCATGTGGCCTAGTCCATTGTCTTATTTGAGGGTACCGTGAATGGGATTAAAGATTTAATTATAACTTCGACAAGATGGAATAGAACAATGACATCATGATCCAGTTACGTAATGGTGAAACTATTATTTTATTGTCATGCCTTGTTATAGGAATCGAGACACCTCTGGAGTACAACATGTCGATGACATGTCGCTCAAGACATTAAAATAACATATTTTAAATACAAATAATTTTATTACATTATTTATTCTTATCTCAATAGATGCACTTTAATGTTCCAGTCATTTTATAAAATTATCTGTATTCGTTGATTTTCTGTATGATAAGAAATTGGAACAGAAAAAAGCAATAATAATTAAAACCTGTAAACGATATGACGATTCTCCTTATAGAAATATTGATTAAGCTGTCTAAAACTCTAAACAGTGCAACATGTAGTAAATAGGCATATCATGTCAACATAAATCATCAGATAAAATCCGGGGAAAAGTTGTATCAAAATGTTTGATACAATGTTAAAGATTTCAAATTAATTTAAGCATGAGTTTCATCAGATTAAATAAATTAATATTGTTGTTGTTATTAATATTTAGATAGCTCACAATCCGATGGAAGTGGCTGGGGCCAAAGCTCTTCTCACAGCAATCTCTACAGAAAACAGCGCCGTCAGTTTACTGGATATGTCGGCAAGTACATGCAAAATAACTACAATAGTTATTATTTATTAAAGACCGTGCAGTATTAAAACAATAATGAGAAGATTAGGAAAAAAATGTATAATAATAATAATAATCGTCATCATAAATAAATACACGAATAAATATACATACATACACACGTATGTATAACAGGCACATTTTTAAAACACATTATATTAAAATATTATCTTTTTACCTAATTTGTTTTTTTATTATTTATTATCATTATTATCATTTTTTTGTTTTCTGTCAATATTCGTGCAGTTCGTGGAAGTGGATGATAGTTTTATTCAACAGAAAAATGAATTTTTGAAAACAAGACCGGTTATAATTAAACATGGCGTTGTTTTAGGGAGACTTCGCTCTTCGAAAGGCAGAAAATGAACAAAGTAATTGTATTAAAATAACATTCATGTCTAAAAATTATAAATAAATATTCGGGCTAATAATAATAATAATAATAATAATAATAATAATAATGTGTAAGCAGTAATAAAACTTATTTTAAAGATGAAGTTTTCGAATGTTTGTGTTTATTAATTATTTTTTATTTATTTTATTTTGTTTTATTATATTATTTTGTCTTTCGAGATAGCTTATAAACAAAAGTCTGTTTATTTACTTTCATAAAAACAAAGATCCATATAAATTCAAAAATAGGTCTTGTCTCATTAATATTTAGGCTTTTTATGTATGTGTATTTAATGTTGTATTTTCATTTGTTTTTCATCTCTGCGAACACAGACGTAATATTTGGAATTCCAGCTGATAAAATGAACAAAGGAAATGTCTTATGCTTCATAAAATGTTATTTAAGAGATAAGAACATTGACTATATCAGTTATTTTAAAAATAAAGTGCCAGGTTCTAAGATTACTCCTTTCGATTTCATCCGATCTTTGGAGGTGGGTATGTTACAGGAAAAACAAATTAAGAATCTGTTATAATGATCACTTCTGTACGGTTAAAAATAATAAAAATAATAAATATAATAATAATAATAATAATAATAATAATAATAATAATAATAATAATAATAATAATAATAATTTACAGTAGAAAGGAATTTTAGGGAGTTCTATATTTTACAGTAACACATCTACGTTTTTTATCACCATAGGCACTAACTGTCGTCCTAAAAGAACGACAAGCTAACTATCTAACTAATGTACTCAGTGAGATGCTGGATGAAGAAGGTTTAGTTGATGTTAGGTAAGCCACTTTAACTTGTTCGTTTGAATTACCACTGTTTTTATTAATTGTGATTATAAGCGATTGCACTTCATAAACCTAACCAAGAAGTGCATTGTCGACGTAAAAAAATAAAAAAATAAAAAAAATAAAAAGGTTAAAGCCAAACGTGTCGGGACAAATATTTAGACGAGTAGTTATTTGTACCTCTTGTTTTTCTAATTACAAAGCCTATAAATAATCATTCGTACGTCTTAATAATAATAATAATAGCAATATAAACGGTGATTATGACAATGTTAATAATTTTCAATATGTTTTTAATTTGACTATTTTGAAGAATATTTAAATATATATATATATTTTTTTTTTTTTTGAACTTGCAGCAGAATGGGTATCGTGAAGATAAACCGCAGAAATAATGGAATCAATTTTCGTTGATAGATTTGTTTTATAAAGTTATTACTTATTTGGAAATATACACTGTTGTATTACTATTATTGTTGTTGTTATTATTATTATTATTAATTTATTTATTTAATTTGCGTCTTCTATTTGATAATGTACATATTAAAACTTTAAAATTTATCTACAAATATGCAAAACATAATTTCTGAAACTGCTCGTTAGAATATTATAAATATTGAATATCATACTCCGTAAATATAATGATCGCGTGATATACTGCAGTTTCATAATTTTTGCAGTGATATCATAAAGACATGCTTCTAGAGATTCTCAGAAGTACATATGAATTTTTTTATTGAATAAAGAATTGAAGATTTAAATAACCAGAATTATCAGGTTAAAAAAAATAATAATAATAAAAAATAGAGATGAAAATAAAATAAAACACAACACACAATTTTCACACAAAAAATAAAAAATCCACAAATGATATCTAATAAAATAATTTTAATAACAAAATGTCGAGATTCCTTCATCACATTTCTCATTTTAGTATTTCTGAATAATATTTTAGCATCTTCCAGTTATTTTAGACAAATAACAATGGGTTGTTGTTGTTGTTTTTAGGTGGTTTTTGTTGGTTTAAACAAAACAAAAAAATAATAATAATTCTTAATTTATTCTTTTTGTAACTTTTTTAAATTATTTTTTATTTATTTGTTTTACTTTATTGAGTGCTAAACTGAATACAGAGAAAACCCTTGATTATATGTTGGGATTTGTACATGTCTAAAGCTTTGTGCGAGTGTCCTTCAAGAACTGCATATTAATTTGGCTGAGAAGGTAATCACATCATTAATGAACAAAAACAGCAACCGTAAATAACACTTAATGTGGATGTTAATAATATTTATTACCTATTTAAAACGAGTATGCCCTAACTAAATCTAATAACAGTTTTGAAAAAAAAAAATTGATCAGTAACGAAATACGAATTAATATATTCAAAATGTATGTATGTATATATATATATATATCGCATATCTCAGTATTAAAGGATATGTCTATGATTAATATAATCTAAAGGTAGGAGAGATACTGTAGAGTTTGTGAGTAAACTAAAAATGTTGTTGCGTTTACTGGAAATGCTCTCAGACACGTTATTAGAGTTCCCCTGAATAAAACACGAATTCCTTCGCTTTCAGCGCTCTTTTTAAAACAGTCTATGATGCCTTTGTATTTTCCTTGAACGTCTGACTGCAGACGACTTTTAACGAAATCAAGGGGCATTACTACGACCCATGCGGAAATACCCGCACAACCTCCCGCTACAATACTTGAAGTAATTCCTCTTGAATCTGTCCATTGGTATCTGTGCATCTGGCTACTGAGATACTCATACACAGAACAGTATAGACCAAATGATGGCACATCGCGATAGAGCATTGCGACCAAGCCTTTGTACCAACCTCTAATTCCATTCTTTCTAAACAGGTCCACTGCACATTCCCAGGGTCCTTTATAGAATTTTCCAACACGATATGTTACATGCCCACCTGTGAAAATAAACAATCAAATAAGAAGTTATCATTCAGCGTTTCTTTTAACAAAGAATATATTGTTATTATAATTAAGTTGAAACTGAAGGTGAATATAATTTGCATTGTTAAGGTGGGTTTTTTTGTTTTCATGTTTTTATATTAAATTATTTGATCGTTATTTTCATGTTACAGGTGTAACTTTCCCGATTTCTTTACTTTTTAAAATGTTTTATTTTACTTATTTTTTTCTTAATATCACTGTTGGATCGTAAGTAAAACATGCTAGTATACAAAGGGTTGGGGGATATACTCCATATTTTAATATGAAAGAAAGTAGGCGAAATGATGGAAAAAAAAAAAAAAAAAAAAAATTAATTAATAATTAATAAAATATCCTGAATTAGCCATCTGAACGATTGTATTTGCCTCTAACTGGCAACATACGGAAGACATGCGTATTGCTTAACCCGTCTTACCGGATGAAGTAATCTCGTGTGGGATCTGGGACTGAAGAACGACCTTAAAGAGGTCAATGGGACAGCCAAACATGACTGAGGCGGCCCCTGCCAAGCATCCAGAAAGGAAAATATCCATATTCGAAATGCGATCTTCATCTTTTCTCACCCACTGCAAAAGCTTTAGACTATTTCCATACACACCAAAGAAGACCGCATTGACAATACCATATGATAAGAGAGGCCATGACATTCCTCGGAAAGTACCTCGCATCTGTGTAGAACACAGGTAAAAAAAGAAATTAAGGATACCACAATTATTTTGTTGTCTTCTTCCTCGCTTAACTCTTTAGTATTAATGTTCATATAATATAGGTTTTCTTCTTCTTTTTTTTTCTTTTTCTTTCTTTTCTAAATTAAAAATACGTTTGATATAAGAAGAATGCTGTGATTCAATGAATATTTGTGAAAAATGCTCTAACCTTTATCACAGAATAATTGTTATGACTAGAAACCCTTTACATAATTCTAATATAATAAATATTTCAACACGGACACTGTATTAACAAAGTTGTACGTCTTTCAACACTAATTTCTCGCTACAAATATGTTCCTTTTCTTCCCCCACCACGATCGATTTTAATGTTTGCAGATGAAGACATTATTATTTTAGACTAAGTCGAATATTTAATTTTATTTACTGCGTTCTTGTTGCCTTAAACTCATATTTCAAAATAATTTTTTAATGTGAGTTTTGAAAATTGGTCTTATAACAATGTTAATACAAACACACACGAGTTAAATTATTAGAACTTTTAATAAACAACACCCAGCAATTATCCTCACAACAAAATCAATCAATCGATCATAAATAAAACTATGAATTTTTTTTTTTATCTTTTATAGTTTTTATTTTATTATTTTTTTTAAATTGAGTTTACAAACGGTTTGACAGAAGGCAAACCTATCCATGCATCGCTTACTTTCTTTCAAGTAAAAAAACAAACTGCATTTGTATTCTTTTATGAGTGCAAATTCCCATCTCCGAGGTATAAGCATGGCATACAATAATATATCATTTAACTGAAGTTAAAGAACAAAGTAAAATATGTTTAAAATACACCAGACAAGCGACAGCAGGTATGACATAAAAAGCAGAAATTAAAATATTTTTATTTATTATTATTATATATATATTTTTTTTAATAATACTAAAAAATAAATTAATTAAAATAAATAAATAAATATATAGTAAGACATTAAGCCAATTAAATCGAGTTAAAGCAGTTTAATATAATGAGCTCTCATAATACCATATCCAGCATACAATATTAAAAATTAAAGATTTTTTTTTTTTTTTTTTTTTTTTTTTTAAATACATTATACAGGGTAAATATTTTAAAAAAAATTAATTAAAACTTTAGAAAGAAAAGCAGCTAAGGGACAGAACTCTAGTATCATATTTTGCTGTACACTGGTCGAGTTTATAATTTTTAATAGGAAATAGGACGTTCTAATTGTGGCGATACGACTCTCATTGATATTGTATGCTACATATCGCATATTTAAAATCTTTGTGACAAACAAAACAATTGTAAGAAAAAGCATAAATATTATATCTTTCATTATTCTGCTGAAGCTAAAATTAATGTTTCATTGTCTACATGATTAATGAATATGTGAAATAAGCGTATTCGTAATGTTTAATTTTCGTCCCCTATCACTCGTTTTAACTCAGCATCTTTGAATACTCCCTTATAGTTCTGACTGAATCCAATTAATTATTATTATTATTATTATTGTTATTATTGTTATCATTTGTTTGTTTGTTCGTTTGTTTCTGAGACATCTATTCAGTTACCACTCCTCTTACCAAGCCATATGAATTGACATTTTTCATTGCGTCCACTGTCCCAGAGTAAGAAAATTTCCCAGCCTGTGTCTGTAGTTGTACCTGTTAATATTGTCACAAGCATATTTCAAAGATATAATAAAACATTAAAGTGGGAAACATGTGTCTTCTCTTGTTTTTTGAACTAATACTAATAAACTGTTGAGATGATAATAAAATATTTTAATACCCCAAAGTGACAGAAAGAAAGAGAGAGAGAGAGTGTGTGTGTGTGTGTGTGTGTGTGTGTGTGTGTGTCTGTGTGTATGTTATTAAATAGGTACGAATCAACAGACTAGCTCTAGGCATCCCTGAGAGTAAAACAGAAGTAAACTGTATTATATTAGAAAACAAATTTAACAGTTATTTACATGCTCAAGTTAATCTTTTTCGTTTGAAATTGGCGATGAGGTGTGATCCTAATTTTGCCTTCAAAAATGGTGTTGTCCCATCTTGCCGAATCCCATTTTGTCGAAATTAATACAGGAATAACAACCTGACCCTACCTCGCTGCTGAATGGGCTAATCCAATGCGGTAAATGTATTATTTGTTTTGTGTCTTGTGTTTCTTTTATTTCTTGAACATTGGTTAATCCTCCTTTGTTTCACAAATTGTTTTGTTTAGCCTATTAATCCAATCTTCTCTGTCAGTTAAAAACAATCGAATCTTGTGCGATCTTTTTTTGGAAAATTGGTTAATCTTCCTTTGTTTCACATTGTTTTCTTTAGCCTGTTGATCAAATCTTCATTAGCTTGTTTAACATTTTCAATTGCATCCCGTGTCATGTTTAATTGTTTTTCAAATTGGTGAATCCTCCCTTGCCTTACAGTGTTTTGTTTAGCCAGTCTTCTCTGGTTTGTTTTGTTTATTAATCCATTGCGGTGAATCCTACTCATGAAAGCAAATTAGTAGTCAACACTTCTTATTCGCAAATTAGTAGAATTGTCTCAAACTGGGTTAGAAGGCTGTGATCAAGACGGTACCTATAGTTATCAGTATGGCGGGTCTGAGGAAAGTGGAATACGTCCAGTCTGCTCGTGGTCAACCATAGGTCTTACTTGATGGGTATCTGTACAGTAAGAACCGATCGAATGCTGACAGTGTTTACTGGAGGTGCGTTGACAGGCCATGCAAGGGGAAAGTTACCACTGTTGGCGACTATGTTCGCAATTCCTTTGGGCACGATCACCCACCCGATAACGAGACTGCCATTCGTTTCATGAGCACCATCCGCAAGCGATGCAACCATGCAACAGATCTACAACGATGAGATTGCCCGCGTTCCCGTCTTGCCTACCTTCCACAGTGTGAAGAGCGCCTTGTACCGTTATCGTAAAACCACCATCCCCGTCCTCCCAGCCTCCAGAGAAGAACTGGACCTACAAGGACCCTGGACACAAACAAAGATGGGAAGCGCTTCCTCTTGTTCACGGATGGAGATGCTGACAAAATGGTGGTATTCTCAACCGATGATCAGGTAAGAAATCTACAGGCGGCCGAGACGATCTACATGGACGTTTCTCCTCTTGCCCTGGTTTGTGGGACCAAGTGTACATTGTGCATGGATTGTTTGGTCCCCGTATGCCAAACGGACTTCGAGATGGCTTCCATCCGGGCTCTTGAGCAGGTTTTTCCACGTGCTGTGCTGAAAGGCTGCTTCTTCCACTTCTGCCAGGCTGTGTGGCGCAAGACCGCTGACCTCGGACTAGCCATCCTGCACAAGAACGACCCAGACGTGCAGACGTGGATCCGACGAGCTGCAGCACTGCCACTGCTTCCGATTGCTGAGGTCCAGGGTGCCTGATTGGAAGCCAAGAGCAGTCGAGATGAACGATTACACGGTGACAAACTGGGTGGACGATGACTCCCGCTTTCCTGTTCTCTTGTGGAACCACTCTGCCACCACAGGACCCAGGACAAACAACAACTTGGAAGGGTTCCATTCAAGGCTCAACAGAGCTCTACCCCACCAGCACCCCAACATCTACAAGTTTGTAGACCTCATCCAAGGAATCGAGAAGGCAGAGCGGGACAAAATAATTCAGGTGCAGCTCCACCCAGGAAGCGAATGTACAGGGAATGTGACAACCGGCTAGGACGTCTCAAGAGACAGTTGCAGGCTGGAGCCAAGACACCTCTCCAGTACCTCGATGCAGTTGGACACCTCGTGAAACTTGAACTTCGTAACTAGGATGATGATAGTGTATCTGAACACAGTATCCCTGAATATAGTGCTTGAATATTAAATACACAAATACGCAAATTCAACTTGTTTTGTTGTTCCTCTGTGGCCGGTACATGGGATTTGATTGGATGGGACGACACTCGACCATGTGGCCTAGTCCATTGTCTTATTTGAGGGTACCGTGAATGGGATGAGTGATTTATTTATGACTTCGACAAGATGGGATAGAATCATCAAAAATAGGCAAAATATATTAATTAAAAGGTGGCAACAATTTTATATTTAACACGAGAAGAACCCATTCTTAGTTTAAAATGTCTTTGAAAAATGTTACGGAACACATTCTACTTACTTTCACAGTATCAAAGGGGTGTCCAATAAGAATTCCTGCACCACCTTAACACAAAAATACTGTCATTTATACTTGATGAATAATACAATAAATCTATTAAATTTAGTATTTTAAATGAGTTATTTTACTTTCTTAATTTTGAAAATCCATTCAGGAACAAAGTTACACAAGGAAATCCAAACGATGAAGTCACATTGCAGTTTGCAGTTGTATTTTGTATTCAGTAAAGTAAGATAACAACAACCGCAAAGTTCTAAGCGTGCACTGTGAAATCTGTAAAAGAAAGATCGTCTAACGTACTCACCAAATTAGGTGATCAAAAGGCAGCAGGATCGAATTCCCGTCCAACGGGACTTCTCCTAGTGAAAATAGAACACTTTCTGGTCGGATTCTTGGGGTAATCAACCCGATTAATAAACATTTGAAATAAATGTATTTAACCTTTTATTTATAATCTTTAAAAATATAAATAAAAGCTGAAATACTGATGCACCTTTTACTTAATCACCCTTGTAGAGAAACAATCCGTATATGAAAATATGACAAGAACTGAAAACTGAGAGACGATTTTGGATAAGAAGTAACTGTTGATATAGAACCTTTTTTTGAAGCTTTAATTTTTTATTTATTTATTTTTTTTTTTTTTTTTGAATTAGCAGCTTTACCATCAACGTCAAAAAAAATCAGAAATTACTAAGGTGAATCTAGGAATTGCTGGAAAATAAGCAGATGTATCCACACAAACAAAATAATTATTATTCATTTAGGTTATTTTTGAAATGGTTGCGATTTACCTAGGTTCGACAATTTGCTGATATCCAAGTATCTGTTTTCATCATAAATTCAATCCGGTACCGTTTTAACCTTCTTTTTTTTTAACCCATTCCACCACCTTCATAATACACGATTACACGAGCAAAATGTTCTCTATTAATGACAAAATTGTCTCTCTTTTTCCTAATGCTAAAACATGCATGTTCTCTGATTTAGCGCATTCTCTGACTAATAGAAAGAGATATACCTCCTAACGCTCCAGCGATGTAGTCATGCAGTGGACTACCCGACAGTCTCTTTTTCATATCCTCCTCCATTTTAGAGCATTCTTCGGATATCTGTGGCTTACAGAAATTTGAATAAATAAAATAAAATTAATAATAATAAGTACAAGAACAATAATAAAAAGAAGAAGAAGAAAATGTAAACAAAAAACATCATTACTGTTATATAACTTTATATATATTATACTTTCTTTTATTAGACTTTGTATGATTATATAATATCAAAATATATTTTAGTTGTTTTTCCAACAGCGCAACATTCATCTAAACAACAGCACATCTTGGAACACATGAAAAAATAGCGGCACACCTAGCTAAATATATAAGAAAAATATTTGAATTTTGCAAAATAAAAACATGGCAAGTCATAGACGGCATACAACCGTAGACAAAGACTAGTCATAAACACATACATATTTTCGTCCAGGGCTGTCAGATGAGTTAACACAATAGGAATCATTTCTCTAATGTAAAGAGAACATACCAAGATTGCCAGTGATTGTTCTTTTTTTCTAAATCACAATTTTCTTTTTGAGGGCAACTAACTTCTCTGTTGAAGTGAGAATATTTTCGTGTTTACCTTGCATGCTACTGTTTGTTTTATTTTGGGATCACGTGGTTTTTCGCATTTTCTTAATGTGCCGTTCAAAATATCGCAGCACACTGGTTGAGAATCACTGATCTAAACTGAAAGAAGTTTTGACTTGCTCTACATATCAGACTATACCATTATATGTCTAGATTACTGATCAACATAGTAGTCTTAAACATTTAAAAAATACACTTTATTATACTATATATATATATATATATATATATATATATATATACACACACATACATATATATATACATATACACACACACACACACACACGCACACAATGGTTTCCCCGGCATTTGTGAAAGGGATGGCGGGAGTCGGCGTAACTGGTGGAAGATAAACGAAGGGGTGGTACAGAAAATGTTCAGGGTACAAGTACTTTAAACAATGTTCAAATCACTTGTTTGTCAAAAATACTCCTATAAATAATTGCATCAAATGCATTCACTATTAACAAGTTTATTTTATTTGCAATTAAATTAAATCAAACTATCTGTTGTCGGCGAGTTTTGTCTGGTTGTTCTGTGAATAATATTCTTTACAAAATAATATATATATATATATTGTTCTGTAACCTGTATATATTATATATACGTGTGTGTGTGTGTGTTTGAAATGTGAGATCGCTTTTATAGCTCTGAAAGTAAAAGATCCCCACGCAGTGTGATAATGAATATTTATGAGAATAGCAATGCGCTGTTAATAATAATTAATTTTATATTGTGTGGATCAAGCCTATATCTGTTTTCGGAGGACGAAGATAATATTTTTAAAATATTTATGTATCTTTATACAGTTGCATGTTTAAAAAAAATGTAGCGATCATTGAAATGCATGCGAAATAATTTAGCCATGCACTGTCTGCTACAGTAGCCTTGATTACACAGGCATCGTGAGTAGCAGCAAATTTCAGAGGAATCAAATTACGTTCCTTTGAAATGTCAGAAGGGGTAATTTGTAAATATGACAGTCGCCGCTTCGGATTACATCTATTATGTTTGACAAGATATGTGAACTGCTGACACTAAAAGTGCAAAACAATAGCATGACAGCCAATCTAAATAAACGGGTGGCGGATATTGCTGCCATATGGCGGGCGAACTCGTCGTAAGCCGTAAATGATGGCGGACCCAACATCTCTTAAGTACGTAGCGAGACCTCTGATATATATGTATATATTTAATTTCGAGCGATCTATTTTTATTAATATGTAAGTATTAGAATAAAATAATAAAATTTTGAACGTTAAGATTTTTTATATTAAAGTACGCCTTAAGCATGCAGGATTAGACACACACACACACACACAGATGATAAAAAGGAAAATATCAACTTCCACCAATATTTGTTAGCTTTTATTTTATTTCCATATTTTAATTTTAGTAATTCTTATATAACAATAATAATAAAGAAAAAACAACAACAACAAAAAAATACAGCAGCAACTTGAAATTTTGATTATTTATTTGGTACTACCAAATAAACATTTTAACGGATTAATGCCTCTAATTTTGTTCTTCGCTAGAATCATGTGACGATATAGAACTATCTGTACATTTATACTTTACGTCAGCCAATAAAGATGACATATTCATGAAGATATTAATTAGGAAAAACTGAGAAATCTCAATTTGAATAACAACGTCTGGTTTTTATTTTCTTCTTAATCTACTTAGTAAACTCCTGAAAGTTCAAAGTTACTCTTCTAAGGGTTATAAGAAATGTGTCCTCTATGTGATGGTCGGTAGTAAAATATCTAATTAGAACAAATTAGCGTTCGCTGACCCTCACACAGCGTTGACTTTGTTCACTGCGCGAGTTTATCATGTAAATTGTTCAGTGTTGCGCATACAAATTACCCAGTTACATTTTTACTGCCATCTGTCAAGTAACTTAAAACCCATAATAATAAATACAAATACAAATACTACTACTACTACAATTAATAATAATAATAAAAAATAAAAAGAAGAAAAAGTATCGATCCTGAATACTATCAGTAGTTTAAAAATTAACATTAAAATCTTATACGATTTTTGTGTTTATTTTTTATGCGTTTGTTGTGGATTTGGTTTTGTCATTTATGATCATTTAGTATTATTAATTATCCGTGAAATACATACTAAACTTTCTTATAAACAGTATCAAACCAGTGTACATTCACCATATATTATTGACAATTTTTAACCATTCTGTTTAACATATTTTAACGTTAACATTTATAAATTTGCTTTTGTTGATATTGTAGCCTACCTGTTGACAGTTATTTGAAATTTCTTTCATTCAAAGAAAAACGTGCTTCTTCTACTCTGAAAACATTCTTACTCAGTTGTGACCTAGCTTATCTATTATAGAAGATTGAATTGCGGAAAATAATACATATTCACAGATTTAAGTAGTATTTCTTTTTTCTCTGTATTGTTAACAGAGAAAAGGTCTGACCATTTTCCACATGGAAAAACTGGCGCATTCATAAGTGACGAACTATTTATTTATTTATTTGAAATTTTTATTAAAATGTCAGGTATAAACTAAATAAATCTGTTACTTCAGTGAAGAATAGTGGATAATAAACTCCATAAAACAGAGATATATGTGAATTTATTTATAATTATATATATTATTATTATTTCGTGAAACAGGTCATACACAATTATATAAATCTGTTGAACTTTTTATATCGGTTGATGACCTCATTGATCGTGACGTCATACTGTGGATCTCAAGAAAGAGTGCATTTCACTGTCTTTTGTTCCAGGTAGTGGTGAAGTTGTAAGAATTTTTTTTTTTATAATTTATTTTATTTCATTAAACCAGTTAGTAATATTCTGATATATTAAGTTCGTAGAATGTCAAAATACTAACCTTTATTTAATACTAATTATTTATTATTACTGAAATTGCCGTGTGTGGTATTTAAATTAATATACTCTACTGGCAATAGAGAGAAACAATACACACAGACATAAAATTAATTAATTAAAATAAATAAATAAATAAAAGAAAAGAAACTTAGAAAACTGATCATGAATGACAAATTACATGTAATGAATTTCCACCTTGAAACATTCAAAATATCCAAGATTATATTTATGGACACATGTTAAATTAAGTCATTTTTTCATGTGTAACTTGGTGCATGTAGTTAATGCAATAATTTTTGACAACAAACCATTTTGATAGGTTTCTAAATATTCGCTTTATTATTTCCATAAATAATGATAAATTTGCAACTTAAAGAATAAAGAAGTTGAAAACAAATTCATTCAAAGTTCACATCACATTATAAATGAAAACAGATACAGTATTATTAGAACTATAATTTAATGCATAACTTTATGGAGATTTCTTGTGATTACTCTGCAGAGATGGAGCTATATAATGAATTTCCATTTTTCCAATACAGATTAAGCATTCTTGACCTAAGAGCTTTTTCGAAAAGTATTTCTGAATACAATTTTCAGCTTTTTGACCCACAAGAAGTTGATCTGTGTAGAATTTAATATGTTCTGATATCAGTGTACAGTTATCTCCTCCAGATTTCATAACACCAGGAATAAAATATTCCTCATCAAAATTGCTGTGATTAATGACTATTAATTCCATCATTAATGAATCCTCCTCAAAGCAGCACTCGTGTTTGTCTAGACAGACATCTTCATCTGCATGCTTACCTAACAAGGTGTACTGATCACCAGTTGTTGAAATCAAAATGCCATGGAAACAAGATCCATCCTCCAGAAAGCACAAATGTGCTAAACCTTCCACTGAACTAAGTGACATTGCAGATATCAAATGTCACAAGTTTCCAACATCTGTAACAGAAAGTGAAGTTTGTCACAGATCTGCAATTGTCCATCTGAGCTGCATTTATCATCTGTAAACTAAGTAAAATTAGCTATTGTAAAAATACCACCTTATCAAGACATTTGGCTTCCAGATTTCAATGCTTTAGTCTCTTCAGATTAAATAAACCAAGTATTGTCAGTATTTCTTTTACAATGTACTGAACTTTTTCACCACTATGTGTAAAGTAGCCAATCTGCAGTTGTATGAAAGACAGAAGCACCACAGCCAGTGAAAGCAAACAGGAAGATAATACAGATATATAGAACTGACTAACATAGCAAAAAACTTGTTTTCTTCCTCTTCTAAATGAGCACTATCCCTACTTCATTTACTTTTACAACTTTTTCAAAATAAATATTGCAGAGATCATTGTCATTTAATAATTAAATAATTAAAAATAAATACAACATTTCCAAATATTACATCCAAGACAAAAATGCTTGAAATAAAACATACAGCCTAAAAAGAAAAGTACTTAATGAAATGAAAATACATACCATACCTCCTCTGTTGCTGTCAGTATTGATATATATTAAAGCTGATGGAAGGCAAACATAATAATTACTCTATATTCAGTGAATGTTTTTGGTGAAATATGGAACAAACATTACTGCTGAATAATTATGCTCAGTTACTGCAACAATTTCTTAGTTCCATGCCCTATTTTTAATGTTAGTAGTTTGTAGTATAAATAATGAATTTACTGCACCTGTTTATAAACCTTTTTAAATTATCTTGTGCAAAATTAGTTTTCACTAACAGTGTGGGATTTAATCAGGACAAAATAGATGATTATTTATATATGAAATGTTTATATTTTGACATTTAAACCTGTAACAAAAATTGACTATTTTGTGACCTTTTGAGCTTAGTATAAGCTAAAATCAATGGTCAGTTCATACAAAGTAGACCACTGACCTAATCAAGACAGCATATGCATAGTCATAGACTTACAACTGTTAAACTTTACAACTTCATGTCTGAGAGTCATGCTGCAGCTGAAGCCAAGTTCAGACTTATCTAATGCAAGATATTTTTCATCTTTACTGCAAGACTGAACAGGAATGGAAATAAAGCTCAGAATATTTGTAAAGAAAATGACTCCTTCAGCTACCCAAGGCAACAGTATCTTTGTCCTCTACCCAGCAGCAGTGATCAATAAATATTTGCTATTGTTGGGTTTTTTTTTATAGTAAGTACTAAATGCGTAGTAGTGCAAATTGGGTTTGATTTGACTAATTAAAGGGTTAACTAAAACTAAATTATATGCATAATGTATGACTTAATACTGAGATGTTATACATACAATATGGATTCTATAAATACAGACGTCTGATTTAGGTCATAATCAACTTACAAGCTGGTGACTATATATATATATATATAACCTGCAATCACTGTAAGCAGTAGCAAGATATGATTAGATAATTTACTGTGTTTTCAGGCACTGACCAAAAATAAAGCTTCATATTATATTTACTTGATAAATGACTTGTTACATACATATATACGTACATACATACATACATATACATATATATATAAAACGGTGTCATTATTTAATCTTCTCAGGTTAAAGCTTTTATGTTACAACAATGTCCAGTTATTCCATGTGTGTGGGTGTGTGTGTAAAATTTACTGCAGATGTAATCACATTTTTTTTTTAAACAAAAATTAAAAATAAACAGCATAAACAAAAAAGCAATGCATATTTGAACAAAGAACATAATATATTTGATATTACTTTAATAAAAATATACATAGATATTTAATGCTCAATACAATATGAATATAGAAAAAAAATGTAAGGCCTTATTAGTACTTTGCACACATAGGTGCTTCTCTAGCTCATTATGAATATATGGAATTTATAAAGTTTCAGAATACACTTTTTAATAGCAATAATTATCTAAAATGACTTTAAATAACATTAAATTGATTAATAAATATATATATTTTTAAAAATGCAATGAAATAACAAAAACGAAATAAATAATAGAAAGGTATTATTATTAGCATGGACCAATGATTTTTTTTTTAAATAAAAATAGCAAACTCATTGTATGCACATTTAATAGTACATGTTTTAGAAGTTGAATACTTTTTGTTTTAACGAAAAAGAGTGAACATTTTATTTTTAATAAAAAAAAATTATAAGGCCGGTTGACGGACCTTTAACTTTTTCAAAACATTTTCTGTTGTAAAACTGGTTCAAGCGTTATAATGAATGTATCAAGGCAATCATTCAAATAACACGTGATCAGTTTGCTTTTTACATGTAAATACGACCTCTAGTGCTTTGAAAATGGAAATAAATATATATAAAAAAGAATTATAATGGTTTCAAGTATCGTTTTAGAACTTCGTACTCAGAACTGTCTGCTATTGAGTTTTAGCAGAATAACGTGTCCACATTATGGTACCTAATGAGAATAGTCATCTTCAAATTCCAGTGTCTGTGAAAATTATTTATTTTATTTTACTATTATTTTATTTTTTCGTAATAATATCTGAAAAAAATACACAGTACGAAACGTGTACGAGATGGTATGAGCTATGACGGCGAAGTTACCTAAAAAAAAAAAAAAGGTTTCGACCTTTGCAGCAATTTCTACTCAATAACAGACATCTATGTATACGAGGCATTGAGTAAACGACATATTTACCCAAATTACTTTTAATAATACATGTAGAATTGATTGCATTATGAAGGCATACGTATTTAAACGTTTGTAAACACTAATCGGCGTTCGATGCTGCCATGTTGGATTTCGATCGGACATTTCCGTGAGCTCACGGAAATATTTAAACTTCCAAATTATATTATTTTGCGTTCATTTTTCAGAACCTTTTATGATTTACACTGATAAAGGTAAGGATGGTCGTTCATATTACCAAACCATGATGTCACACGCCTTTTCTAACTACTTTTTCAACGTAATCAAACTTTTCAAACTGGATTATTTTTGTGTAAATGCATGCATAATAAACTGAAATTATAATGCGGAATAAGATTAATGAATATTGAATTATGTTATTTTTGTTAATTATCTACAAGTAAATTACTACTAAAGTCATAAATATTTGAAAGTTTGATTTCTGAAGCATCTTGAATAATACTGTTCAAGCAGATCATGTGATTAAAATGAGCATGCGTTGAAATTAATTACCATAAAAAAAAAAAATGTAATTTGTCAATGTCAATCATTGAATCAATGAATCCGTTCAATCACTAACCGTACTGTGTGTACACGTGACAATGCCGTGAATGCGTAACTGTTAAAGTATATAATTGTTTACTTATTATATTCTATAAATCATGAACTGTTTGGTTAAATCTCAGTTGTGATATGATTAACGAATACAAACTGTGTTTTGTCATTTTGACATTAATATAAACCCAGTTAACTGAAAATTTGTGAAATACCAGAGTTACTTGCAATAACATATGATATACCCAAAATTGAAAGAAATTTATTTGAATGTATTTTGATAAAGTATATTCTATAACGATAATCAAAATAATTATCAATCTCTATTCAAGTTATATGTAAATATTTTTAATTACCAGCACTAAAGATCACTCACCTTATATACGACGTTATCACTATAATCGCCAGGTGTCGCGACGTTTTGTTGCGTAGACTGAACGTCTTTGGAGTTACTTCGCTTCAGTTTATAGCTGATGAGCTATCAATAATAGAGAAACGAACACCAGTCTGTTCAGTTTCCGACCTTGATCAAGCAGATGCATATCTTTTAATCTTTTTGGATAAAGTTAGTAATTTCTTTTTCTTTTGTTTTTGGTTTTAAAAGAATATATTCAAAAACAAACAAAATTTTCAAAGAAATGTTTTGTTTATGCATAATGACAGTTTATGTCTTTCAGTAATGGCTAGTGTCCGTAGTGACAAAGAGTCGAATGACAAACACTGAAACAGTGAAACACTCGAAGTCATGTATCATTTTTATGCAAAATCTTACCAGATAATTTTCAGAATTCAGTTTATGATCTAGCACCAAACATACATTGTCTACCGTGATAATGATACGGTTATTTATCTATGTGACAATTCTAATGAGTGAGAAAAATAAAAGGCCGAGGTTGAGGTCTAGGGAAGTTTTTAAACATGAAAAAAAAAAAAAAAAAAAAAAAAGGGAGCAGTTTATATATAGTAATATACTTACTTTAGATGATGAAATGGCATTTACTTCTTATATAGTTTATTGTAATCCATAGTGATACTTTTGCTTTTTTTAAAGTTATTTAGTTGACTACCATTTATAGCACTAGCAGGGTGTTTGTGATTCTAGATTGGCTATTTAATGGTGATCAACGATGTTAAAGTGCCATCCAATGACAAATCATTCCTAAAGTTTGTCTTGTTCTTTCTGATAATGTTGAAGACTCTATCCTGTCCAGCATTGAAGTGCAGGATGATCAGAACAAGTGTGGCAACCTCGGCATGTTCTCTTAATCTGTATTCAGCCCCATCAAGCTTACATGCCCCAAAGATGACCCCCAAATCCTTTCTGTCTGGTACACTTCATCTTTATCATCAAGTTTGATAGTATACTCAGTCCACACATATTTAGAGATATTTCCAGTGTCAAGCAGATGATACTTTCTGAAGTTCCTGCAGTTGGTTTAGTGGAGTGGCAGTAGATGGGCATATTTATTAACAAAAAAAGTGCATCTTCAAACATAACACAAGCTCTGTCTGTAAAATATACAAATCTTGAAAGTTTTAACCACCTGGACCCAGTTTGATCAGTTAGCTAGGAGCCACACTGCCAGGTAACGATTCACTTGACTGTAATGGGAGTGTGAAATTGTGCTATACCCTGTGTAGACATATTCTGTTGAAAAGATTGGTTCTTTCAGTGCACATATTAATACTTAATGAAACCTGATGAAACAGATTCAGCATTACAGAGACCATTCAAAAGCACATTTTTCCTGGTTTATGAATCAAATTAGTAATATTGGGTCTTATGTTACAAATCATATGATTTTCAAACTATACATGACTGCTGTTTCCATGTTTTGGCCTCTTCTGAGAACATGGCAGAATTTTTCATTTTAAATTAGTGTGCTGAAATTTACTTAAATTCTTAAAATTTTTCATAAGTACATCTCGCAAGATACCATGCCAGCACAGCTGCATGTTGAACCACTTGAGCATTCCCGAGTCACAGCACATTCATCAAATGGGAAGTCCACAGCTATCAACTTCATGCACTGAACAGAATTTCCTAGCTCCACTTCAGGTACTCTGTTGAAAACATCAGATATTGCACTAAGGTATTGCGAAATGGTACAAAATATAATTTTTTCACTTTGTGTGTATATATACTTTGTGAATGCACACAGCTTGTACAAGCTGACTGCCAGAACTCCATCAGACTTCAGTTTCTCCTTTGTCTGTGACACTGCCATTTGTCCACAGAGACAGTAAATCAGGCCCATGTTTTAAGAACAACCTTCTTGACAGGCACCATTTTCTGGTAGTCTATCCATGGCACATCTGCTACAGGATTGGAACATGAAGGAACATGTGTTTCCATTGCCTACAGGTGTTTTGAAATTTACCAATAGTTTTGATAATGCCATCAGCTGTATAATTATTTGAAGGCACTGACCTTTTCAGTAGAATATTGCTACACAGGATGATTACAGACTCCCACTATAGCTAGCTCAGTGAATCACTACATGGTGCAATGATTCTTGGTCACTGACCATGGGAATGACAATGTAACATTACCTGTCTCTTTATCAGAGTTCACCAACCAGAATATCAGCTATGAAACCAAAATATGCTAATTAATGAAAGCAAACCAGTTGTTACCATCACTCAACTTTGTGTCACCTGACTGACATTAATTTCTCCTATGTATTTACACCAGTAAATAGGTTCCATTTGGCACGCTGTTTTCCTCTGGTGTGTAGTCCACACAAGTGATCAGGGGTAGTCTTATCCATATGTTTTCAGTGCAAACAAACTTCCAAAACAGTTCCTTCATAAAAGAGAGAGTTTGATAATAAACTGTAATAAAAAATTCAGTGTTATGAACAGTGGGAGAAGAATTGTTGCTGATTATGTTATTAAAATGGGGGACTGTTCAGCATCAAAAATGCAGGCGAGTGTAGTGTTAAAGTAAGTAAGTCAGTTATCAGTAGCATCAGCAAATTGGTATATTGATTATGGGCAACTATTAGCAGGTAAAGAGTACAGAAAACTCTGCATAATCAGTATAAAATGCTATTCAGCTCTAAAATACAAACATATACAGAGGGGTGCAAAAGAAGGTATACAGTAGTATCACATCAGTGAATTTAGTAGCAAATTAAATTAGTTGGACTCATTTTTCTTATTTTGAGTGTCATTAACCATATTTTATTTAAATTAATAAAAATGCATGTATTTTTATATTAGCTTTTTTGTTTGAATAATAAATGCAATGAGTACTGTGTTTTCTTTTTTCATAACTGTACACCTACTTTTGCACACCCCTGTATGTATGTATATATGTTATAAAAGTGAGAGACTTACCCTAAATGTGTGAGAGGTTACATTTTATTAAATATTGAAGATCTTGGAATAGTTATACCCTGCTTTAAATGATTCTATAAATATTATGTATAACACAAATACCACAATTTCAGTTTTTTCAGTTATTCGTAAATTGTATTAACAAAGATTACTCGCTTGTCTAGAGTAAATACCTTCGAAAGTGAAAACCATTAATTAAACTGCTCAGTATTTTATTTGGAAAAGAAACGTTTATGTTGTTTGTTTTTTCAGATTTTTAGATGTTTAATTCATCGCTGACAAGGATAATCTACCAAGTCCGTCGCAACTTTCTTTCAGTCCTGTTTCCTAGCATTGTAGGATTTTTGATCTATTCAGACTACTCACACACCAAAAAGTACAAAGCACAGTTGCAGCTTGAAAAAGCAGTCAATTAAAGGTACACATGTAGTTTATTTTTAAAAAATAAAAATATAGAGAAACAAAATAACATTTCATGTTAATGTCCTGAATAATTATTTTTAATTATATTTATTTTAATGTTTAATAAAACCAAGATCAAATAACTCGACATAATAATGAAGAACTAAGGAAAACAAATTATTACTTATTTTTATTTTACAGATATTCTCTTTTTCTTATTGTTTATTTTCAGATTGAAGATGGGTTTCAGCATGTTGCAACCACGTTTCATGAAGTACTACATTGGTATTGTTATCCCATTTGGATTAGTATTTGTGGGAAGGGCAATCCAGCTTCACAATGATGACCGTCATTATTCATCATTCAGAAACAAAAGCAAATTATATGGTGGACGTCATTTGGCCCCAGGAGAAAAAGCCTGGTAATAACATTAAAATGTGCATGTTTATAGGATATATAGATGGTATTATAAACAGTTGCAGAAAGAAAAAAATATCCGTATTCTGTACCTTAGCAGTCAATGCCTGTCTTAGAATTTAAAGAAAAACAAATACAATTAAAGTGATATTTCATATAATTATTTTTTTTGTGTTATTTTTTCTATATACATCAATTTAGATTCAATCCCAGTTAAGAGTGGAGTTAATATCAGAGACTGGTTGGTTACATTACTAATAAATATGCATATGCACAAGTAATATTACTTGAGAAAAATCTGTAATTATATCTGCAGAATATTCTGATCTCTGTTACTTAAAACATTTACCTTTTTCTCGTGGCTAAAACAATAATGCCATTAAGATTTCTTTTCTTTTGTGTTGATATTTGTCTTTGGTTTTGGTTGTTTTACAAAAAAAAATTCAGAATCCCAACAAAAATCACATAACATAGGTATAGACATACACACATTTTGCTCTGAGGTTATTAAATCCATTAATTGAAAATAATTAGAAATAAAGAACATCAACACATCTTAAATGTAAAGCATATATTCACAAAAGTAAAATTTTTGTCAACTCATCCTCCTAAACAATGATGTGACGTTAACATAAATTATTTGCATCTTCCCACTCTTCATTTAGTAAGATTTTATTTTTGCTGATGAAAAATTATTATTTAAAAACAAATACAGTGTCATCTTTTGTCCTATGTAAAATATAACAGTGATTTAATCAGATAGAAAAGAATAGTGAGTAGCTGTACAAGTATTTTCAGTAAAGCCTTAGGAAACAAAAAAAAAAACCAACAATTTTAGTAAATCCTTTATTGTGAACAAACTTAACCAATATATATGTATATATATAATTCATCTTACCAAAACAAAATGGTCTTTTTCTCTATGCTTATTCTGAAAATTGAATAAACATAGTGAAAATAATTTTAATTAGTTTAAATTCTTTAAATTTTATACATGATAGTGGTGATATATTAACAAAAAATACATAACAGCAAACAAATAAACAAAACATATAAAATGATAGAGAAATTATCCGTTACTGGTTTCAGTTATTTACATAATGTAACATTTAAGGATAGAAACTGAATACAAAAACATGACAAGTGTATCTTACTTATTTTCTAAATTAATATGAAATGAACAATACTGTTTATTTATGAGCCCTTTGCATTTATTGTTACTTGAACAAATAAAAAAAATACATTTTACAAATACACTGGGATGTTTTGGCAGTAACTGGAATGTCTTGTGAAATAAATGTGGGTATAGGTTTGAAGATTTTTATGATTGTGTAATTCATCTAATAAAAACATATCTTTTTAACTTATTACAGTTTTAAATCAGCGTTTTTGATACTAAGCATTAACTCTGATGTCAGATATAATTAGTAGGCATTTAATTGTTAATTGTTAATTATAATTTTCTTTGTTACCCTGTCAGGCAGTTAATAGATGTGGTTTATTGTAGTTCCTTGCATTACTATTTTAATAAATAAATAAATAAATAAATAAATAAATAATAATATATATTTACAGTTTGAAATGTAACTCAATTTGAATTAAAATTTAAAATGCTCACATACTTTTTTAAAAACACTAGATGATTTTAATAGAACATTATCAAAAACATTCTCATACAAATGAAAACCAAAATGTCATAAAATATGTAGCACATATATTCATAGTCCTAGTTATTGTAAAGCATTTTTCTTTAACTTGATGTTCATACTTCAGTCTCAAAGTCAACTTGGTCTTTTAATTAGAATCATGTCCAATTTTATCTTGTTTTGATTATATAAAAAATGATAACTGAATCTTAAAATATTTATATCAAAACTTGTTTGATTAGATGAGATCCAACAGCAAATGTTATTGATCAGATATCAGTTCTTAATCTGTGCCATTTTTTGAATATTTCTAACTCGTCCAACTGGAAAATACACTTTTTGATCACATCATGATCCTCATCTAAAATTTAGGATTCCACCATTTTTATATTTATACTTTGCTCTCAAATCAAGACCATGATATTCTAAAGCTTTTGTCTTCACTTCAAACAGTCTGTCTTTGAGTTCTTGTCTCCTGGCTAACTCTCTTGTGTACAAATCATCATTAAAATGCTGGTATTGCACTGGTTTATGATCAGTATACCTAGACTTGGTACGTAGGTTTTCTTTTCCATTAATGTCAAATGAAACTCGTTTTTTAGGAGAGTCTGTTTCTCTGTCAGCCCAAGACAAACAAGGTGGTGGTGACTCTGAAAAACAATTTTTTTATTATTGAACAGTTTACAGTGAATTAACTGGTTTTGAATCCAGAACTTTTCTCAAGTTAAAAAAGGCAATGTATTTAGTGAAATGCAGAAGCAGCTTACAATCATAAGCAGATAAAAAATAATACTTAATAAAAATGCTAGAAGTAAATTCATATACTGATACACAGTAAGAGAATGACAACAATGGAAAGCATTATTACATTTTATTGTTTAATAAGAATGTTTTTTTTAATGTTAAAGGTCTCTGCTGAACCTACAGAGGTATACAGACATTTGCCATCATTAATAACTTTCATATTTCTATAACTGTCTGTAACAGAATACCTTTGCGCCATGAAGAATTTTTTGGTGGGGAGGGGGACAGGACGGTGGGTTCAGAGTTAATAAATTACAAGAATATTTATGTCATTGAAGAATTTTTTATTAGGAAGCATATCTTGTAAGTTATCTTGTTTGCTTTAGTTCTTTATATTGGGTTTTTTGGTTGTTGTTTTTTTTTTAATTTCTTTTCAACTGAATAAAAAATTACTGGAAAGTATCACTTTAGCACTTAAATTTTTTAATAATAATAATAATAATAATATATTGCATTTAAATGCTTTAATAAAATTACAGGTATTAACAGATATTTTAAAATTACTTTAAATATTTCATTCAAAGCAAAACAAACATTGCCAAAACTTGCAACTTTTTTATTTTTCACAAAATCATGCTTTCACCAAACATTCAATTTTGCATGTACATCTTGTAGTGTACAACTGCTTTTAATAACCAAATAATAGAAATACTGAGAATATGCTGTAAAATCTGCAAATTTAAAAATGAAGCATTCTTAGGCCATTTTGTTACCATTTTATAAGTTAATACCAAATATTTTCAATATTATCAGACTTTTTATATTCCTTTGTTAAAAAAAAAATTCTCAACCATTCATAAAAGAATATTATAATACTTTATAATACTATTTATTATTTGTGTAGTATTTGTAACAAATTGGTATTTGCGTAATGTTTGTAACAAACTGGTATTTGCGTAATGTTTGTAACACTGATATTTGCGTGATGTTTGTAACAAACTGATATTTGTACAGTGTGTTAATGAACTAATATTTTCATGGTGTTTGTAACTGGTAATTGCAGTTTACAACAAGCTGGTATTTTATGTAGAATTTGCAGCAAAATTGTATTATAGTAAACCTGTGTTAGCATAGTATTTAAAATGGTTTCAAGATACTGGCATTATGATGCAATGTTTTAAAAAAACCACCTGTCTAGTCTATTACAAATGTTTGGTGAAAGATACAAATACAATTACTTACACATTATAAATGATAAATTTAATGAAAAGGCAAAATCCCAGTCATCAATGAAATTGAATCAAATTTAAAAAACAAACAAAATGTAAGAAAAATGTGCATCCTTACCTGGGCTGAAAGATAACATTTCATTCATGAAACATTCAAATAATAATACTGAATGGCATAATCAAACTTCTAAAACTATGAACAAACAAAGCAATGTTTTTCCTTTGTTTTTTATAACCTGAAGATTGTAAATATAATATAACTAAATAAACTTGAACAAAATTGAAAAATTACTGTGTAGTCAAAATCATCTACATTTGAAAAACAATTTTTACAATACAACTAAGTGAACTTGAACAACACTGAAAAATCATTGGGTGGTCAAAATCATCCATGTCTGAAAAACAATCAATTTGTATATTGTTATATTAACTATAAAAAGAGAACATGCCAAAAATGTAATGACAAGGTGAAAATTATGAATGGATATGTCATACATAAAAATAGTTTACAAAAATGAAATGGACTGCAAACAATCTTCTCATTTCGTATGTTTTCTGAATAAATGTAGTCATGAGTTTTTCACACATTTTCAGTGATCCTAAAAATCTGTATGTAATTATCAGGAGGCAAGATTTTTTTTTTATGTCAGAATTTAATGTGTGATGCAACACCTGGTTGCCAGTGTGATAATCCAACATGAAACCCAAGATTTTTGATACAAAACAGCACAATGAAGGTAATAACTATGTAAAAATGATTGAATCTGCATTACCTTCAAATTTCCACTTTAAAAAAGATAAAAACTAAATAAAACCAATTATATATTACTCTTCAGCTGGCAAATTTCTGAAGGAACTGCACCAAAATATTTTATCTGTTTTTGTTATGAAAAATATGATTATCTACAAACATTATGACTGCACATACTACATTACTTCGTGATTAAACACGAAAGATTGTAAAGCAAATTATCAAAAATATTTGTGTTTTCTCTTAAAGATACGAGTATTATAAACATTCTAAACATGTCAGCATTCCAGATGGTCATCTCATTAAAGTGACAGAAAATCTTCTAAAAATACTAAGATGAGTATATTGTACACACTACCATGTACAAGTGTATATTGTACATTTTAAAAAATAATCCACAAATGTATATTGCACACATGACAGAACATGACAAAGAGTAAGAAATGAAAGAAATATTATGATTACTTTCATGGATAACTCATTAAAACTTGTGTCATTTGTATTTTTACACTTTTTACTGTGATTTTAATTAGTAATCATTTGAAATTTTATATTATTTTTTATATCCTGCCCTTCCATTTCATCTACCCACAGTAAAGAAACTCCAAAACATTACAATAAAATTATAAAAATATACATTTCTAAATATTTCAGCTATCATACAAAAATATTTAAACCTTTGTTGTTCTTTGTTTTGTTAAATCTATATTCACTGAAATTCAGTGTGTTATTAAATCTTTTTATTTATAGTTTCTTATGATACAACAAAATATGGTCAAGCTTGCATTTGTGTTATATAAAATGAAGCTGTTGGTAACTGATCAACAGTTGTATAAAAATTATTAAAAAAGTCACAGAGTGGTAGAAGATGTTTGTAAATAGATAAAATGTTTTAAAATGTGTTAAAAGGATATTCATCAATTTTAGATGTCTGGTCAACATTAGCTCTTCCTTTAAAATAAACTTCTTTAAAAATGTTACTTCTAATGTATGTTTAGTATTATATTATTTTGTTTAATTTTATAACACATTTTGTAACTATGAAATGGAAGACATGTTGCAAAAAATAATTTTCCTTAATCTGCCATTTTACTGTCAATGTAAAATGTCAGCCACAAGCTATCACTTAAAGAGTATATCCATGAAAATAATGAGTTACGCACCAACTATGACTAGGTGAAGGTTAATCAAATGATGGCAGTACAATACCAACAGATATTAACCACACTGTCTGTTAACAGAAGAAAGAAGCCAGAAATTGATTTCTGATTTACAAAATTAAAAAGATCAAAAATGCATCATAAAAGTTAGGTAAGTAATGTACACTATACACAAAAAAGAACAAAATACATATTGATATAACAAAGTTAAAAGGAACAAGAAAAAAATTATAAAATTCAAAATTACTGTAATTTTGATTAAAAAAATTAAGATTTTGTCAAATGTCTGCTGTTAAAAATGTCAAACACTACAAATATTAGGAAAAAATTACATGTGATAAACATTTCATTTCAGGTAACTTTAACACTATAAAATCATCAAAATTTATATTAAAAATTAAACATTTGTTAAAAACTGATTGATATTTACCTACATATCTTCTACCGTCATGGATCTCTATGACAGATTCATTTTATATCAAAAAACAAAACAAAAAGCATCTCAGATTTTCAGGGTTAGACGAATTATCTTAATGCTGGCCTTCCAAATTAGTTTACTAAGATTTTTATACCATTATTTCTGTAATTTTAGTTTAAATAACCCTCCAAAGGCTTCTATACCATAGATAGAGGATAACGTCAAAATGGAATTAGCATAAAAATGTGAGCTGTCTGCAGAAACAAATAGTACATTTTATAATTTGCTTTTCTTAGTACATTTAAAATAGATAATTGAATCTTACTATTCTCTTTCAATGTTTCATATGTATTTCTAAGAATGAATGACAGTCCAAAATCATAGAATATATGCAAATATGAATCTATGTATAGGTACAAGTCACCATGTCTAGCAAAGATAAAAAGAAAAGTCTCTTTACATGTACAATATGAATTAAAAAAACTAGTCAAATATTACCTGAAAATCATTTCTTAACAAATGTTATATTAATACACAGCAAGGTAGAAAAAGTCATTATTTGTCCCAAGATAATTTTTTTTTTTTTTTAAATAAACTGTACAAGCCCAAATTTAAAAATTTTAAAATTTTAAAACGAAATCTGTGAAACTGATAATTATATATGGCAAAAACATTTCACTCTGAAAGAAATTAATTCTTCATATTCTATACTTTTCTAGGTTTTTTCATAAAGCAATTTTTTTTTTTTCAAACCTCAGTAACTTGGGACAAACAATTGCATGGCCACGTTAGAGTTAATCTATTCTACTATCTAATCTAGTCTATCTATGCATCTGATTAAGCCTCTGAAGCGGTGAGCGTTCATGTGGCAGAAAATTAATTGCTGGTGGGTTACAGTTAACACTGGGGGAAACATTGGCAGCAGTGCGCAGGGACAGGAGAGACAAGCTGTACACGCCAGCTATCCAGTTTCCTACCTAGCTGTACAGGGGATACTGGGCTTGCTCTATTTTCATCTATAACAGCCGAGTCACGTTTCTTCAGCTGTTTCCATATTTCAACAACTCTGTAATATTCAGCAAAATACTTTAATATACTCCAAAAGTAAACATATGTGTAAAATACATTTAAAAAAAAAAGAACAAATTTAAAGAAAAATTTAAAGAAATTATCTACTAAAAATGCAAAGAAATATTTATAAGAAATACATAATGGTACCATGCTCAGAGCTAAATAGGAAGATCATCATTTCATTTCCTCTTACACTCTAATACTGACTTGCGCAGAAAATCCAGGTTTCTCTACTGTTCCTAAGACAAATATGCTTCAGTCTTCAGTGGATGAAACTGACTGATACCAAACAGTGGTATATGCGAAAATGATTAAAAATAATGCAAAAATTTACCTCTTATATTTTTCATCCACTGCCTTTTCACGAGAAGCTACAGCTCTTTCACGACCTAAATTAACAAATGTTTTAAAGACAAATGAACTTTTAAAAGTGTAAATATTATCAAACTTATAATGTAATAACACTGTTTTAAAATAACAAGTATTTTACAGCAAATTTAATTTCACTGTCAGCAAAAAATATTTATTATCTTCAACTGCTAAACATACAGACCATTAAAACATTTAGTACTTGTAATCAGATTTTTTTTTAATTCAAAGAAATAGCATCGACTGTTGACCTAAAACAATCTGAGAAATGAAGACCAATCTGTGAATGTGACAATTTTATAAAAATCCAAAATCAGCAATTAAAAAATCTACTGAAATGTTATAAACAGATATATTCCATTATTATTTTTAAAATTTATTAGTTTATTCATTCTAAAGGATATTTAAATTATTATTAAATATCAAAATAAATTTTCCACAAAACATGTAATTAACAAACTTTCTAATTCTTTTTCTCGAAGATCAAGAACTTTCTGTCGGACTCTAAATTCTTCCTCCAGTTCAAGTTTGAGTTTCATGCTCTCAGATGCTGGATCAGCTGAATTATGTTTTTCCATTTTAAATCTCCTGAACACTAACAAGGGATCAGTCAGTACTTGTTCAATGCTTGGCCTTTTCAGAACCTCCATTTTAAAACAATAAATTTATATAAACAAGAGTCATGGATATAAGGAATTAAAACAGAAAGGATTTATAATCAGAATGATATCTGTTAACATTATATAAAATTAAATCATTTTGAAATATTATGAATATAAAAGACTCTTGCTTTAAATGAAAAAAAAAAACCATTTTATACATTAGACACAGTTGTTTTTAACATAAAATATTAATATAAAATGATCAGTTATAAAATACTAAAGATTTCTGCCTCACCTCTATTACAATTAATTTTCGAATTATCTGATCCAGATCATCAGAGTACTGTGCTGGAAGACGAGGAAATACTCCAGACCGAATCTTTCTGTTTAGTTCTGATTGGTTTGGAGCAGTGAATGGAGGATGAAGTGCACACAGCTCATACAACATACATCCCATTGACCAGATGTCACTCTTTTCATTGTATGACAAATTGTTCACCAGTTCCTAAAGATAAAAAATAATAGTAATATGAAAAATATGCTAATGTTGATCTTGTATGCCAGAAATCTCTCTTTGCAGCCATTCTGTATTGAATAACAAATGGATCTCTTTCTTATCATGTCATACGGAAAATTAAAAAATAATTTTTCTGTTACCTATTCATAAGGATGAAGACATATAATTCTGGATAGGAGAGAGTCATAAAACATACAATTATAAAATATTTATATTGTAAAAACAATTAAGATATTTTAAAGCTTCATAATTTGTAAAGTAACACAACACTGCACTTTACATCCACATTTATATTAAATGAATGAAATATTAATATTGTTCTGGATGCAATGACCACATCTAAAAAGCTTTTTTATCTTTTATTTTCAGTATTTCATATAATAAATTAAATTAAGTAAAGGATTCATTTCTTAAAATTTAATTTGATAATTGTCCTAAAATAAGTCCAAATGTTTCACACTAAATTCTTCATACCGCACTTACTGGGGACATGTAATATGGTGTTCCTACATAAGTGTTGGCAAAGCTTGTTTCATGATGTAGGACTCGGGCCAGCCCAAAGTCACCAAGTTTAACATTTTGATTACCATCCAAAAATATATTAGCAGGTTTGAGATCTCGATGGAGAACAGCTCGCCCATTTTTCCTTCGATGACAATCTTGTAAAGCCAGTGTCATTTGAATGAGAATTTTCCAAGCAAATTCTTCAGTGACATGAGTACTATGAAATAAAATATTTATAAATAAATCATAATAATTTTGTTCACCAGGCACAAGTACTGAGTTTTATTTCAAATACAAGGTAACTAAATTAAATGCATCAGTTATCGTTTACAAGCAAGAAAATTAAATTAGTAACACAGAAAACGATAATTTTAAATATTTTCTGATAAACCTTAACTAATGAATTTATTGCCATTCTTCTTTTTAAGAAAATGTGTAAGTTGATTGAAATTAAAGGACCACACTTGAAAATAGAAATGTCTTACCCTTGTTTCTTGTTGTTAGCAATCATAGTGGCCAAGTCACCTCCTTCACAATACTCCATGATGATATAAATGGTAGTTTTGCTGCGATCAATGATACGGTCATAATAGCGTACAATATGTTGATGTCGTAGTTCACGCAGCAGGTTTACCTCTGATACTAGCATCTGCTTTTCTGCCTCAGTCATAAAGCCATAGTCCATTTCCTTCCATACCAAAATCTGTAAAGTGATTTTACATATCAAGCTGCAGTAAGATACTTACAGTATGAATTATTTCAAATTATTGTCGAGTTTCAGACCATTTTATGTTATTTTTAAAAACACCAATAATAAAATTCTTAAAGCAGAGCTGTCAACAGGATAAAAGATAAAAATAAATAAATTATTTGGAAAAACACATTCAACTCATTCAAAAGAATTCAAAATCTGCATTCTGCTAGAAATATCAAGTTCAAGTAATATGCATATCCCTGTTTGCAATACTTCAAACTTCATGAAAAACTGATAATCAATGTTCACCTTTCCATCCTTCTTTCTTCTGATTTTTTTGCAGGTTCCATAAGAACCAGTCCCTATAGTTTCCAGAATTTCAAAATCATCAAGTGCAGTAGGCATTTTGGATCTGTAAGTAATTAAAATTAACAAAAGGTAACATTAAAATTTGATGATTTTATTTACAAGGGAAAATTTTTTTTTTTTTTAAATAACCTTATTCATAACAAATTTTTTATATTTCAACAGTTATATTCTTAAAATGTTGAAATAAATATTTTAAAAATAACAGAATTTTATTCTCTTCAGTATATTACAGTCCTGATTTTGAGTGTGATCAGGGAAATTGCTGCAAATTTGTTCTTTTCAGGGAAATTATAAGTTTGTTGTTTTGTATGGAAAGCATATGTTACACCGCCATTGGTAAACAAGCTGATGAGCAGACCTCAGTAGGAAAAAAACGCATTAGAGGAATTGAACATTAGTGAGCAACAGTCCTTTCTTGAATACATAATTAATGTCTTAACAATAAAATCTTTTTCTTCTTTTTTGTTAAATTAAAACTGATACCCTACCTCCTAAATATTAATATGAATAATGGGATATTTAGCTTCAGCATCCCTGCTAATTTGTTAAAAAAAAAAAAAAAAGACTGAAACTGATACCATTTTAATAAACATATTTCTTGAAAAAGAAGTTGCTAAAACTGACTACAAGCAGAACTCAGCTGCTTTAGCTATATTCAAGAAATGCATTTTTACAACACCATCTCAATTTAACTGTTATATTTTTAACTGCCATTTTTATTCAAACTGAAATCTAAAAACTTAAGTCTAGAATTAGAATAATCTCATCTACTGTCGAGTTCATATTACGCTTTTCTGAGTTCTGATGAATGGCCTAGAAAATGAGTGGTTCTGCATGACTGATGATCTTCCTGAACATGCTGAATTTGTTCTTTATCTTCAACATTGTAATTATTAACAACACTGTCAGTTTTCTTATAATTTCCTGCTGCAAATTCCATTATTTTTTTTTTTCTCATTTGCTGACATATTATTTTTCCAAAAAAGTAATCCAAACAGACAAAACCAAACAAAACAAAAATGAATACGATGAAGTCTTTTTAAACAGGTCGTAACGTGTTCATTCATTATCATTGTTATAAATATTCATAATAAAACACGTTGCAACTTGTACAATTTATAAAGTTACCATTGTAATATTTCTTCTATGATATTAAATAAAAATTCAATTTGAAATAAACTTACGTCTAACTATGTGGCTATTTTTAACTTGTTTACAAAATATTGCACTGAAATTTTTTATTTATTATCATTATGTAAAAAAATATGAAAAATAAAATAAAAAAAGTACTCGAATTTACCGCTTTTCGTATCAGGATTGTTGATTGGCTATTATTACCATTTGTTAACTGGTTAATGATTGGACTAAATAAAAACATCAATTATTGACAAAAATAAGTTCTTGCTTATTTCACATTATTTAAGAAATAAAAAAATTCTGTTTATATAATTTTGTATTATTTTTATTTTTTTTTATTCATTATTTTTTGTTGGTATAATATTATTATTATCTTCTTTTTTTCTTCTTTAATGACAGATTATTATAATTTAAATCTTTTTCATCGAGGCGTTTTTGTTGTTAAAACAAGGAAAGTAACTCTAAAGTCAAAGTATTGCAGATCTGTTCCGTTTTCGTTTCTCTTTAATATATTTGATCTGACTTCTTCTGCATATGTTAACGTTAATTTATAAATATATTATTATACTTTAAACATGGAAAAATGTGTCATCATAAACACTGTTTTTTATGCTTGGTTGTTTGTAATATGTCAAATGATGGCTGAAGTTGCTGATGGAGGTAGGTAATGTTCTAATAATGGTAATATAAATAATATCCACCGGGTCTGTGGTCACGACTAAATCATTTAGTAAATGATTAATACAATAATAGTAACTGTGTGTAAGCGAATGGACCATTTAGTAGTGTCGAGTTAAATATTAAGCCACAGATTCATACAGACTTGAAAACTCGAGCGTTATGTGTGTTTCAGATTATATTACTAATTTATTTATTTAACATATATATATATATATATATATATATATATATATATCTTTTTTAGCTCTTGTAAAGCAGTCACATTTATGTCCTGGTCTGTATTGTGGAAAAATTTTACCAGAATCCGAATGTGGGGTAATTAGTTTTTAAAATTATATATGTAATTTAATTAACTCATTGTTTTTCTTATCATAAAAAGATAAAAGATTGTAAGTGCAATTTATTTTTGTTACAATATAAATATTTTATGATCAAATGTAGGGGAGACCGGGGCACAGTGAATCTGTCTATTTTTAGAGAAATTGATACTTTGTAATAACAAGATGATGTCTTCAGTTTATACCTGTAGGCAATCCCCAACTGAATTAGTGCATGATTCAAGACCAGATTTCACTGCAGAATAATTACAAGGTAAAGTATGTTTTTCACTACCTAAAGTAAAATTTGCATGCTCTATTGTTTTTGTCATTTAGTATAGATCATCCAGTAATCAGTAACCAAGCACTTGTTTTTAATTAGAAGGCTGTCTCATGCAGTTAATAACCACGTGCTCTGTCTGCTGCAGGCAGCCACTTTTAAAACAGTGCCACAAAAGGGCATTAAGTGCATTTGGGGTACAGTGGCTCATTTTGACAAGTGATTCACTGTGCTCTGGAAAATTTTCAAAACTTTATTTTTTTTTCTAAACTAATTTTATTTTCCTCATTGAAATTATTTTATATTCTTAAGATAGCCTCTTAATTAACAGTTTTTATTTTACCATTTCAGGCAATACAATTAATGGTACGCAATACGAAACAAGGAGAAAGAAAAATGGGAAATACTGATAGTGGGCAAATGAAAGAAACTGTTTGCACTGTGATTGATGAAGGAAAAAGTATTCAAAATGTTGGTGTAACACATAACATCAAGTTTTCAACTCTCTGTAGATACGTGAAAAAGGCACGCACTTCTGAAGACAAGCATATTCACCAAAATACAACTGCCACCAGGTTTTCAGTCATGATGAAGTGATACTTCTATAGGATAACCTTATTATAGTATCAAAAATTCAGTACAGGCTGACAGGTAAAAACAAAGGAGGAAGAAAGAAGGGTGCAACTCTTATTCTGACAGACACTCCAATCAAGGAACAAATAAGAGAAGTTGAACAAAAAAGAAAAAGAAAGAAAGATAAACAAGAGAGCCGAAAGATTAAAGTAGTTAGAAAAGTTACAAAGAAGCTTAAGTTCCAGTCTATAGATAATGCAAATGAAGACAGCACAAGTTCCAACAAGGAAGCAGATGACAGCACATTCTGTGTTGATGATGATGATGCATCAGACTATGATGAACTTATGGAGCATCAAGTAGAGGACATAGAATTGCCAGATTCCAATGCACTCAATACTTACGATTTTGTTTTGATAAAGTTTTCAGTGAAAAAACTACAGTTGTGTACATAGGGCAGGTCCAAAACCGTATTGAAGCTACTGATGAGGCAGTCTTTGAAGTGAAGTTCTTGAGATGTGAGAAACCAAAGTCATTCACATTTATTTTTCCAAATGTAGAAGACATACCAGATGTTTCATTCAATGATGTTGTAGGAAAGTTGCCTGCTCCCAACCAATAAGATGGCACAGCTCGTGTCACACACCACATGGTATTTCCAGTGGACCTCACCTCTTACTCAGATGTGCTGCGACAGGTTAACATCAGTTAACATCTTCAACCAGGGGATTCACTGACCTGTTTTGAGTATTGCATGACCCACAGATGCAGTTTAGTTTAAAATGTTTTGCAAGACATGCACATACTATGTTCCCTTTGTACTTGTTCACTGTTTATAATCTTGAACACTAGGTTTAACTGTAACAGGTTTTATAGGACTGTTTTAAATTGAGTTATTATAATTTTATTTCCTTTTGCCTACACTTAGGTACCATCACAGTGTATCCAATATTTTTTTTAAAATTTCCATTCACCAAAAAATGGTGGCAGTTGGCAGGTTATAAGTAAAAAGTTTTATACAGGTGAAGTTCTTCTATCATTTCCACCATCATCATTAAGTATGCTGACTTTAACATAGAAATAATATTAAACAGAAGATTTCCAATCCACTGTGCCCCGATCTCCCACATGTTAAAATGAGGTTTCTCTGTCAGAATCATGCATATAAATATGTTGATACTTCTGTTTTATACATACATACATATATATATATATATATATAAAGTATCTGTAGTAATATATGTCTAAGTACACTGATAATATTAATATTCATGTTTCAATTTTATTATATAATAGGCTTGTCCACGAGGTTATCAACCAGATAGTAAGTCAATGTGCATACGATGTGATGGACATCTCACATTATATGATCAGCTGTATCTTGGATTTATGGCACTTCTTTCTCTTGTTCTACACTGGTTTTTTATTGAATTTACCACCAGGAGAAAAAAGTACTGTCTATTTTCTTTTTTTTAAATTTTAGTTTACAGTTTAAATAATTATATTGTCCTGAATGTGTCGTTATTTTACAGAAAATCCTGTACTTCCCATCTGCATAACTGTCAATGATATTTTTTTAATTAGTTCAGCATTTTGATCCCAAATAATTAATATATTTTTTCACTTTTGATCACATAGGAAAAATAATACTTAACAGAAACAAATATTCATTTTACTAATATAACAGTAAATAAAGTATAACATTTATTGAATTATTATTGTTATTTTCATTAAGGCTGCTGTTCTTGTAATTATTACTGCTTTAATATTATTTAAAATGGCTAATGACCAATTTGCAATGTCAGACATTTATCTTAGTTATAAAAACAATTATTTCTTTTTATTTATTATATTTTCAAAACTTGATATGATTGTTTCAAAACAGAAGCCAGTAAATATATATAATAATTAATTAATTATTTTGTTTGAGCATTTATTTTATTATAATTTAGTATGAAGATTTTGTGCTTCAGTTTATAAATGGAATACAGTAAGCAGTATTTTAAAATAATTAGTTTATGTTGTCCATGTAGTACTTTTTTTTAATTTTTTTTATTATACACATCTTTGATTTTCAGACGAGTGATATTTCTTCACATCAGTGCTCTGCTAGAAAGTGTCCTGGCTGCTCTGCTAACCTTGGTCATGGCAGACCCTGTAGGCAGACTTGATATTAGATCCTGCAGTGTCAACCACCTCTCTGACTGGTACACATTGCTGTACAATCCAAGCATCAATTACACAACTACTCTTCATTGTACTCAAGAAATGGTGTTTCCTCTGTGAGTTCACATGCATTCACTATTAATATTAACTGTTATTTGTAATGTGTTTAGAAGGTACATACATACTGAAATATCTGTCATATAAATAAGTGAATTTACTTAAATAATTGAGTTTAGTTGATACTTCACACTTTTATAATAAGTATTTGCTGATTGAAAATGCAGTGTTAAAAAACAAAAAACATACCTTCAGTTTTTACTTGTTTTCTTCGACTTTCTTTCCTTTCACTATGTATGTTGATACAGAAAGAGATACACTGATTTTTTAAAACTTAAACTACTTTGTATTATTATACATACCAGAAGAGAATGTTTTATTAAGACAAATGAAATATTTCTGGGTGAAAATATTGATATTTTTTATTTTTTTTTTTATTTTTTTTTTTTAAATCAGTTTGCTGGTATAGGGAGAACATAAAATTTAATATTTTTTTGTTGTAAACACAGTGACAAAATCTGTGTTTAAATATTTTCTTAAAGTGACATAAGAAACAATACTGCTGATTGGAAAGAATAATTTAACACATGTATTTTTTATTTTGTAGGTATTCAATGGTTATGATACACTACTCCCTATCACTTGTCTTTCTGTTGCTTATCAGAACATTTGTATCCTTCAAGTTGGTTGAATCACGGGGTACTAAGTCAGCATATGCAGCACTATACTTCTTACCAATACTGATTGTTGTACAGGCTATTTTTGGAGGACTTCTATGTAAGTTAGATGAAAATGTGAAAATATTCAATATTACATGTTTCATTTTTATGGTGTTTTATTCAAAGTAACTTTTGTCAGTTTTTAATATATAATTTTATCTTGATATATAAGAACTTTTGTTAACATTTTTTGAGAATTGTTACTTTATTTATTGATTTTATTTTATTATTTTTTTATAATCTAAATTGAACAACAGATCCTAAAAGTATTTTTAAAAACTCTTCTTTTTTCAGATTATGCATTTCCATACATAATATTGGTTGTATCTGTTGTGACAAGTGCAGTACACCTTGCTACAATGAAAGAACAGGTAAAGAAAGAATTATTTTATATGTATGTGTGATTTTTATTTTTATTGTTCTTGTTGCTGTTGGTTTTTTAGAAAATAAAAAAGAGTTGATTTAAAAATGTTGCAAGTAAAGAAACAAGTAAAAAACATTATTTTTTTAAATATTAATTTCATTGAAACATATTAATGGAATTGTAACTTTTACTGTTCTTACAAGTTTTTACTAATTACACATCATTTATTAGCACAAGTGATCTTTACCTACCTGCAACATTTATGATGTTTCCAAAAATGTTTGATTACCCTCAAAACTAAGTTTAGCATCCTCAAAACATATTTATATTTATATTTGAATATTTCAGGAAACTTCATGTTCTTTTCAATTTTCTTTCTTTATTTTTAGAACATTAAAGACTTATTTGTTGATAGTTTTACCAATGGCCGAAATGCTACAATACTTGTGGGACACTGGGCATTACATGCCTATGGAATAATTTCACTGACAGAATTGAAGAATCCTAGTTTTGAAATGCCTCTTTTGGCTCTGGTACCATTCCCAGCATTATTTTATGTGTTAACTGTCAGATGTTCCCATCCAGATAAGTTAGAAAATGTATAGTTTTTATGTTTATATTTAAAAAGGAAAAGGTAAAAAATGCCTAATATTCCTCTGAGAAATCCTATTTATTTTGCTAATAATTACAAGCTATAATTTAATAGTCATTAGACGTGTTTTATTGATATCTCAAAGATAATTTAATAATGTTATATAAAACAGCTGAATAAACATCAACAGTAAATGTTAACTGCAGGAGAAAAATACACAAGTACTATATAACTGCAGTAAATATACACGCTTTCAAAGGTTGGAACCAGTACATGGAACTTTGGATTTATGTTATAATGAAAAACTTGATTTATGTCATAGTTATTGTAAAAGGAGAGAGACTTAAGTTTCAAGGAAGTTCTTTGTTAAAGTGTTGGTGATGTTGTTAACATCTGTTGAAAAATCTGCATGGAGGAAGTTTATGACTGTAATTTTTAAAGAAAAATCCAGAATTTGAGTACATACAGATGGTTTATTATAAAATGTCATGTTATTTGTACATAATCACTTGTTGTACAATCTGAGCATCAGTTATGCAATTCTTTCTTCATTATAAATGCTAGTTCTTTGTTACTTTTTTTGTTGTTGTATCCATATTGTTCAGTAATTTTTGAACTAAGAAAGTAGAAATGTTCATATGAACCCAATAGAAGTTTTTAAATACAGAATAATTTTTTTTTATATTTTAGGTAGCTACATGTTTTAGGGGATGCAATCTCAATAAGAGTTTGTATGGATTTGACAGATGCTTTTTAATACATTTGTCAAAAGGCAGCTTAAATATAAAGTACACTTAAGTTATGTTCATAAAGATTGTTTTGGTGAGCACACTGGAACTGTTGATTTTCTTAATTATAAAATGAACAATAATATCAATATTAATGGTTTTCTTAATCCTTAAAGGCTTAATTAATATTTTTAGAACTTATTTGAACATATGCAAACAAAAATACCACTGATGTTAATATTCTTAGCAAAAGTTGATATTTTTCTACCAGTTTGAGATACTTCATATTACAGCTTCCATATTTATGAATGGTAGTATTGTTACGTCTTGCTTTTTTCATGATTTTAGTACTTTTCTGTGAATAACAACATTATTAAACCTTCTTGCATCTTGTTTTTTCACTTATTATATTCAGTTGTTAGTTTTCTACAAGTAATAGTCTGAAATTGACTGGTCTGATCCAGTGTGCTCAAGTTTGATTGCATTAATATTTTTCTTCAGTACCAATATTGTTAGAACATATATCAGGTTTTAATTATTGGTAGTTTGTTGCTGTTGTTTAGATAATAATTTGGGAAATGGGCATTTTCTGTAGATAAGAGTTTTGAGAGTTTGTCTGAACTGATCTTTCCTGTGACATAACTTTCCATAATTAGAAGTTTTAAATTTTGATGTAATTTTAGAGAATTAGGACATTAACAGAAATTGCCATTTAATTCTTTTGGTTTTTGTTAATTTTCTACAATAAGAAAGTTATTCAGTCATTTAATCTGACTGAAAGGACTAACATTTTGTTATTATTTTGAAACCTACTGGTCATTTTAATTAATGAATCCCTCAGTCAGATGTTAAATATAATTTTCTTTTTTTTCCCATCTGTTATTCATCTTGCTGGCATAGTATTGTGACAAGTTAATGTTAAAATTAATATTTATACATTTACTTTGTTTAATATGCATTTAAAAAATCACCAGTTGTAATGTATTAATTATGAATAAATATTGTTCAACTACATATTTTAGACTTACAACCTCTTTTTTTTATTTTTTATATTAATTCTGTAAAAAATTACCAAAGGTTATGAATGTGCTTTCTTGTACATATAGAATTGGCAGTTGTTTATTCCTTACTTCCCATATATTGTTAAAAATATTTTAATAATAATAAAGTATTATATATACATAGATGAGAATGGCCTGACAAAAAATATCAGGAAAATATTTTTATAAAATTTAGGGAACCATAAGCAGTGAATTTTTTTTTAAATCAGAGTATGTGATTTGTTTAGCAGCTCTGTGCACCGAGGTTGTTTTACCACCTACGATGGTTTTGCCTTGTGATTCAACTTGAGCCTGATGGCTCTTTGTTCAGTCTCCAGCTTAGCTTGTTCAAGTTTTTTCTTGCACCTAGCAGCAGCAGTGTTTGTGTGGTAAACCATATTCTGGTCCACAGGAGTTCTGAGAATGTCATCGCGATGGAATGCCTGGATGGAGGTGGTATGCCAGGCAGAAAGATCATATTGGACATTCTGCATTGCAGAGTCGGCCATTTCTGAACAGTTTGACTTCTTTTTGACAATGTCATTCATCTGACTGAACGATTGTTCAATATGGGGTCCTGTAAAAATGCTTAGACATGCCTCGACTACTTTAGCCAATATGGAATACCTCCCAAACACTTTAACCCACCAGTGGTCTAATTGAACAGGCTTTCGATCAACTTCTGCTGGTGGTAGGTCTTGATCTACTTGCAAATGAAATGCCTCCAACAGATAAGTGTCATACTCTTCATTTTGTAACACATTGGGCATGAAGTCCTTCAGTTTTCTCAATGCACCACATGTCATGGATTGTCCCTGAATTCTGGGCTCTAGGGCTGACAGACACAGAAGCAATACATTCTCCAAGTGGAGCTTCTGCTGCATGTATTTAGAGGAAACTAAGTGCTTTCTTCACTGTTTCCATGAATTCAACTGCCTCCTTTCTTTGGATAGGTTTCTTCTTCATTGCATCAACAATGGACTGTGTGGCTGATCCAATGAATATGGACTAGATGGGGAGGTGATTTCCCTCATCTTCTACATCAATTCTTTTCAACTGTTTGAAATTAGTATCTCTGAGGACCTCATGCTTCAGGAAACATGCTAAGAAGTGATGGAAGAGGTCAACCATTTCATCATGTAACCAATGTATCATCAGTTGTTTTAGTTCAAACATGAGGATCATGGATTTGAACATGGGCAGTAGGGCTGAGTATAAATTTATGTTCAACTTTGTTTGTTCATAATTTATAGAGTACCCTGGTCACAATTCTCTCCTTAGGGCTTTTACCATCCTGTGTCAGGTTATTCTGCTTCATATTGTTTATGATGCTATAGATCCTTTGCCTTCCTTCCATGGAGACTTTTGAAAGGAGTTTTGCAACAACTGGGGTGTAAGCAACTTTCAGGCCACCACTGGTAGGTTCCCAGGCAAAATAGAAGATTCGGAATTCATTCAACATTGGCAAGTTCTTTGTCAGCATATCATATACACATAACCACTGATGTGCAACTCGTTGGGCAGGCATTGTGTAGCTTATTCCAAGAATGAAGCACACCTCTTGGAATGACTTGTGTATATCTGGGCTTCATTTAAAATTCATGTGCAAGTCAACCATCAGACTTTCAACTAATACCCAAAATGAACACAGAATTTCTGAACACTGTTGTGTATGTGGCGACAGATATCACCATCAATGTCACACAGATGGGGGACCTTTTCTCTCAACAGGGTTTCAAATTCGGCATGTTTTCCTCTCATAAAATTTGTAGAATCTGACAAATTGGATATTAGGTTTGTTAGTGGAATTTGGTACTTCTCAAAAGTTTTCAAGATAAAATCCAGAAGTTTCTGGGCATTCACAACTGTCACGTCTTCAGACTCGAAGTGTTTGACTACAGCCTCTTGCTGTGACTTGGAGAAGTAGCTAACTAATATAGAGAGCACCTTTTTGTTGTTGTTTGAAAAACACTCATCCATGTTCATCGAAAAGAAACTTTGATTCAAGTCCTTCACTAGCCTCTTGTGAGAAAAAGTACTAAGTCCTTCACACATCTTATGAGAAGAAGTGGTACAATGCATGCATGACAGGGCATCCATTGCCTTTTTATCTCTAGCAATTTCTTTAGCATATTCTATCATTTAGGGCATCCATTGCCATTTTATCTCTAGCAATTTCTTTAGCATATTCTATCATTTTGGGCATCATGCTCAATGGCAGGGAATTCTCAGCATTAAATGACAACGTAAAGGCTTCCTGGTGAGCTTTCTGATCAGTTACACTGACCAAAGGTGCAGGCCTTGGCAGCACAAGATTTGAAACTGCCTTACGATTGCCACAGTTTTGGGGATCACCATATGGAATCGTAGCAGTTTCCTGCCAAACATGAATGTCAATGTCCATATCACAGTCTTCCATTGCCTGTGTCGCCTTCATCACAACTGGAATGTGAAGTGTCCTGCCTCAGTGCCTGGCATTCTGAATGTCAATATGCTTCTGTTTCTTTGCATGTGCTTTTAGATCGGCTTTGCCACTACTCGAATATTTTAGCTTGACAATGCACCACACACAAATTACAAAACCCGGCACATCAATCTTTCTCAAATACTTACTCAAGAAATCACCGTTTTCATCCGTTTCTTCCAACCACATCCGCCAAAACTTATTCTTCACATCCCTCCCCAAAGCATTCAAGTCGGCAGTTCAGTCAGTTATTTTGTATGCTATCATAAATTGTCTATTCACAACGGAATTTCAATAACAAAAACGATGAAGCTTATGTTCCTGTACGCATGCCATTGTTGATACTGCGCACTTACTTCCCAAGAGATTAGTTAAAACGTGGCGGCAGCCATGTTTGTTCGACGATTGAATTAGTGGTTTGTGCAAAACCCAGAATGATCACAAATTTTGAAAATCAATCGGGCAGTCAATAATCCAGAAGATTCACATCCATATATATATATATATATATATATATATATATATATATATATATATATATATATATATTGAGTGATATATAATATATAAATTATTTAATTTTTCTGATTTTCTTATAGAAGATACCATTTTAAACGGACTATTATTTATGGATGTCTATAAATCTTTCTCTAAAAAACACTAAATAAAAGACAACACAATATTTAATCATAAATAATGACCAATGTTTTCAAAATTTATTCAAGAAAAAATTAGCAATATCGTGAAAAGAGAAAATGAATGTATCAGACAGCTTGCCAAAGACGAGCTTGACCGAACACAAGTAAAGGATTTAGAGTGAGAGTGGTAATCACGTAACATACAAATGGTTAAATTTACGAAGTCACATACAGATAATAAAAGAGCTTGTGCAAACTTGAAATTACTGCAAAAATATACACATTTTCAACATACATTTTTAATAAATGTAATGTACACACCAAAACAAAACAAAAAACATGCAAAAGTTTCAGTCCATTACAGCAACAGGTTTAAATGGGTAATTAATATATTTTAAAAACAGAAACTCAACATTACAAAAAAAAAAATTAAAAAAAAATTACACACACACGCACACACATATATTGTACATTTGTGTATCTGTGTGTGTGTATAAACACTTTAAAATGCAAAACAAAAACTTTGGTTTTTATATTACTGGCAAAACAAGTTAGGGGAAAAAACCTGATTTAAATCAAAAGATATATTGAAAAACTGGGATACAATGCACACAACAAAAATCACACTAAAAATTAAATACACAAAGTATAGAAATATAGAAATTTCAAAATGTTTTGAAGTATCATTTAACTGGCAGATCCTGAATTCAACATTATAGCAAAAACAGTTCTGAAGAAATTTCTTTTGAGCCAAAATAAATTGCTGAAGAGCTAGGTCTCTCTGAAAACAAGGATTAAACACTCAATATGAGCTTGATGCTAAGTTTTTCTTGTTAATTTTATTTTATTTTTTATTATTATTTTTTTGAGACATAATTAGCTCATGAAGGACAGTGTTCATTTTGAAAGTTCACTTTTCAGTAACTGTGAACTAGTTAACATCACTATCTGCATGTGTTAACATTATTTTTTCAGTCAAGTATATAAGAATGTAATACATCATTAGTTAGAAATGTTTATCTGGTAATTACTTCCTTGTGAAAATAAGTATATGCTATTCGAGTCATTGTTTACAAGTTTAATCCATAAACTCTATTAACACATATTTTTTATAACTGAACCAACCTGCTATCATTCTGATATTTAACTATGACATCATGTAACATATTTTCTGTAATTTATTAATGTATGTAAATGTCATGCATCAGTATCAATTATTTAAATACGAATTTGATTTCATGAAGCTATTATCTTTTAGGCTTTAATGTAAAGCCATAGGTAAACAGCAGATTAAGCTTTCTGAAGAAAATAAACAGACAAGAAATAATTGACTTTGATTAAATAGTGTGATAAATATGTACATCATTCCAGTATTAATATATTACAAGACTGATATAAATTAATTAGCTGCTGGTTAAATTATTTCTGATGTAATGTACAAGCCATCTGGCATCCATATGTTTATCCATTTGCAACTTCAGATGATAATAAAATAATGAACAAGCTAATATATTTCTGAATAAAATATTAACAGTTAATGTCAGTTAAATAATTTTTAAAGATTTCAACAGAATTTTATTTTATTAGTCAGTAATTTAATTTATTTTCTTTTAGCAAAACTACATGCAAGTAGATTCTGTTGAGCAGTAACTAAAATTGTGTATCCTAACAAATTTTAGGTGAAGTGGTTAGATAGAAACCTGGCATTAATTACTGAAATTGCTGCATTATCCTACAAAAGGTGTTTGTATCTGAAAGTTGCTTTCACACATAAATACTTTACTGATTTCACAAATGATATCTGCCATGTTTAACAGTACTTTATAGTGATATATGTAACTGTTTTTAATCTGCATTTTAAATTTAAGTAACAAGTTAATAAAGAAAACATATCTTAACAAGTTATGAATTAAGCTTAGGTGATGATTTAAAATAAAAAATGTTCTGGATCAAAATTAAGAATGCTAAATTAACTATTACAAGTAAAAAGATCCATTTTAGGCAGTTGTCTTTGTTCTATTTTTTTAAACTGTAAACACAACAACAATAAAAAAAGAAACTATAACAGAACAGGACATCTAAAGTATAAAAATAACAAAAATTAATATTAACTGTTTTTAGTGCTTCTTTGGGTGAACAGCCATACATGAAATAAAATCTTGTTTAAATTAATCATGAATTACTGAATACCTATCTTTAAATGACTGGTACTTTTATGAGCCAAAATTTGGATTAAACCCATGAGGTAATGTATATTTTTGTAAATTTTATAATTTTTAAAATGATCCATTTATTTTTAAATAGTTTTAATTTAAAATGATAAAAACAACCCCAAACAATTAAATTTATTTTTAAAAGAAATATAAAACAATATTAACAGAAAACAGAACATCAGATTATTAAGTGAACATTAAAATTTGAGTGCTGCTAATGATGATCAAGCAAGTAAAATTTTCAATAGATCTTACACAAAATTTACAAAATATATTTAAGTTGGTGTTACATTTTCCTTTCAAAACTGAATTAGAAAAAGATACTATAAGGTGAAAATCAGTTAAAAGCCCATGAAATGTAAAATAAATTAGTTGTAGTTCCATTGAAAACACTTATGAACAGATAAGTCACATGCAAAATAATAATAATAAAAAACGGTAACAACAATTACAAACTTCTTCAAACAGCGTAAGCCGTATACATTATGCTGTACAACTTATTCTGACATTAAATGACATCACTTTGGGTAAGCTGAATGTTAATCTGCAGTATCAGTAAATGCTTCATACCAGAGCTTCAGCTTTAGCCAGTAGCAACTCTGATAAATGCTTCATTAAAATTCTAGCTGATATTATCAGTACTTAATGTACTTTTATTTTTTGCAATAAAAGAATTCAGTTTCTTTCAATACATATTGAAATCTTTTTTTCATTAATGTTAATGCCATTTCAGATGCCCAGAAAATTAAAAAAATATAAATATATATCTTTAATTATAAGGTTTTCTTAATTACCGTAGGAATATCCTGTAAGATTCTACAGAATAAGATACAACTAATCATATATTTGGAGATTCTGATTTAAGCCTTAAATAAAGTTCAGTTACTTTGTTTTGATGTTGAGGTGAGTGTGATAAACATAACAATACGGTCTATTATTAAAGAGATCTTTGTTTTCTATTTTTCTTTTTAATGTGTGTAATTTTTTTACTTAAAATGAAGGACTTGCAGCCAAAATAAAAAAAAAAAACAAAAAAAAACAACAAATACCACCCTCAAAAACAGCATATAATTAACTAAAAATGTTTTACTTGACATATATTAGGATTATAAAACAGATCAAATATTCTTAAATAATGCTGAATGTAATAAAAGAAAGAAATATTTATGAGGCATGTATGTATATATGAGGAATGCAATTGAGTTTTAATTATGCATTAAGAATTTAATAATCATCAAAAAAAACAAAAACCTAATTAATTTCTTCATATATATATATATATATATATACAAAGAAATTAATTATGGTTTATATATATATATATATTATAATCATCAAAAGTAAAATTCAGTCGGTTTTTTTTTGTTGTTATTATAAATATCTAAAAAATACTTTTGCTCAGTTACAAAATAGATTTTTCATCTGCTTTTATTACATATAAAAAAAACAAAATATCTTTTTCTTCCTTTTTAAAAATTTTACCGTTAAATATTTATTTGCATCTGTGACAGCTTTTAGAAATTTAATGAATTTGTACATTGTTTTCTTTCAAATACAAATATAAAGATCACACACAATCACTTTACATTCACTACACTGAATAAAAACGATTTTTTTTGTGTGTGCATTTAACCCTTTTTTTCACATCAGACTAATCCAATCATTTAAAATGGCAAAGCCTAAAGCAGTCAGAAAAAACAAATAAGAAACAAAACTTGTGTGGTCAAGCCTTTTCAGTGCCCTGAGAATATTATAAAATACTTTTATTTTTAACAATAAAACCAATAATTTATTCAAAAACAAACAAAATAAATAAAAATAATTTAAAAAAAAACCAGAAGAGAAAATCTACTACTGACTGATAGCTGAAGCCCTAGCTAGCATAACTATACACTTACTTTTACTAAAACAATGAATATTAATAAATTAAACTGACAGTCTAACAATAAACAACTAGTACCACATCAAACAGCTAAGACAACAGACTAGCCTCAGAATGAAAACAATGAGCATTCATTTGAAATATATCAAATTAAGTCCATTAATCTCAAATGTGGCTATTGGAATTTATTCTTAAGCTAGGTAAAAGAAGATTAAAAAGCTGTAGAGTAAATCCGAGAGGTTTGCCTCAGTGGCCAAAAGACTGAGAGAGGATAAGGAGTATACCACAGGCTGCCTGGCCATCTCTCTACCACTGGCACATCAGAGAACAAAACTGGAAAATCCAGCTGCAGTGTGTCTAATATGAAAGTCCATAACATATCAGAGTCAGGGCTGAGAGACCACCAAGCTGTCATGGAAAACAGATATAGGAGTCTTCCCCTTTTTTTTACAAAAAAAAAGGGGGTTCAGGGATTGTTTTACACATCCACAACCATCTTCTTGTGAACATCCATACTGCCAACAACCTAAAAAATTAAATAATTTCACACTTTTAAATGTATAAAACAGCTAAAAACAACTCTGTTTAAACTTTGATGAAATTATTTTGAGGGATTTAATAATTTTTTGCACCTAGAAGCTAAAAATAATGATAAAATACTCTAAAATTAATAATAATAATAATATAAATTAAAACCAAGAAATAATAGTACTTACTGCACAAAATTCTTCAAAGGATATCTTGCCATCACCATCAGTATCTGCATGAATGATTGTCTTATCAACTATCTGCTGCAGCTGTGTATCTTTGAGATTGTTGCCCACCATCATTTTGAGCACTTGAAACAACTCTCCATTGGAAATGTAGCCATCCTTGTCAATGTCATATATCTTGAAAGCAACTGCAAATAAAATGAACACACGTGAAAGAAAATTAAAGACATATTCGTATCACAACAATTAGGTAATGAAAATGTTCACCACTTCAATGTTTAAGATACAAAATTAGTAATTGTCTTGTATAATAATCAAATTTCTTAACAGAGTATGGAAATTGATACAAACATTACAATACATAATCCAAGCAGTCTGATTATTCTGATTTTATTACTTCCATTTTTACATAATCAGATTTCATAAATAAACAAATAAAATGCCTGCTTACTTATTATGATGCTACCAGTCTAATTTTAAAATATTCGGGAATTTGTTGTTTCAGTTCATACTAATTTTTCAGCACTGTATTAAAAAGAAGTGGATATTTTCACAATACCAAATCAAAGAGTCTGGGAAAAGAGACCAGACAGTCCAGAGACACAATGGTAACAACATTGTAGTATTAGCAAGTACCAGAAAGTCACAGGAAGGATTACAAATAATTTGAAAAACACAATACATATTCTTTTTAAATGTCAGGTTTAAAAAGTATATGTTCTCACCAACATTGAATAATTAATACAAATTTTTAATGGCTTTATACTGTCACTGTTGTAACTTTTAGATGTACTCTTTAATTCTAAAATAACCTTGAATGTTATTTTACAAGTTTTACCTAAATCAGCAGCTAGGGTATAAAAAAAAAAAAAAAAAAAAAAAAAAAAAAAAAAAAAAAAAAAGAAGAAGAAGAATAATGATGTTTTATTTTTTAATTACTGTGCTATGTTAAATTGGTGTTTTAAGTGGTGGTTATATAAGCTGGATACAAAAAGAAAATGTTAATGACATTACACATGAAAGATAAATCAGAAGCAGCCTAATTATTGATAAATACTTCATTTAAAAAAAACAAAAAACAAAAAAAAACACAAAACAATATGATATGATAATTTATATGTAATTCTATTTGTTTACATAGCCACAACATCTAATGATGCATTATTACATGGCAGCAATATATTTTCTTTTACAGTATAGATTAACAATTTACTTCTGATTTTATCTAGTTTTATGAAATATGCTGTTATGTGAAATAAATAAATAAATAAATAAAAAGATAATAAAAAGATTTGAAAATAACAATGATAAAAACAAAACATTTCATAATATAATTTTAAAAAGAAAATAAAGAAAAAGAAAAGAAAAAATAATGAACTGAAGCCAACAACAATATAACTGCAAAGTGCATCTGATTCTTAAGAAAAGCAGAAATAACAAAAGAAAAGGAAAACAATAAATAAAACTCCAAACATAATACCTATCAATATTAAACATAATTTTAATATTGGTCTTACCTCCCATGCTATAATAATTCCTAAGTCTAAGAAAACTTATTTTAACGTTTTTGAGTCCACTCCCATTTGCAAAAGCTAAATTAACTTTACTAAATAAAAAATATGTGACAGAAGTTTTCTTTGTTATGGATATCCCATAAAAGCATTATCATACTTAGTGATAATATCTATGTTAATTTAAATTCTAATGCAAAATGAATTACATTTATGATTACCAAACCAGTCATGGAAATATAAACTTGCATGTTATTTATAAACAGATAAACAAAATGAATAAAAATATATACTTTTAAATTAAAAATCACCTTGAAATATATTTATGATAGATTAAAAGGTTATTTATTTTTAAAAATGTGCAATAAAATATATAGTTTGTTTCACACAAAACCCCAGAGCAGATCTTGTAAATATAATGCTACATTCTTTCAAACAAGCAAAGCATTACTGTATCTAGTATTCAATAGCACTGATTAATGTAGTAGTAATTAAATACATTCCTGTTTTGGTGCTGTTCAGTGTGCTTACATAGGAAAGCCAGTTTTTAGATTATATTTTGGTTTAATAAGCATATATTCTTTTTTAATTTAAAAAAAAGAAAATTTGTATCTAGTTAATAGTAATTAAATGTATTAATGTTTCAGGGCATGTTAATCTGCTTCGTAACAAATGCAATGGACTCATTATCTAAATTAATGAGCAATTCAGCCATACATATTATTATGATCCGAAAGTATTACTGGTTTTGAGACCTGCTACATCTAATCCAACCTGAAAAGAATTTAAAACAGCATATTTTGAGAGAAAAAGTAATAGTAATAACAGCAAACAAAAAAGAAAAGAAAAAAGTGTTAAAATTAAAATTTAAAAGTAAATAAATAAAATAAAATAGCACGATTCAATTTTAATCTAATTTAAAAGTATTGCTTTTAAGTACAATATAAAAAAGACAGTGTGTAATAAACAACCTATATAAAGATTAATTAGCCTGTCAACTCTATTAACATTAATTTCTTTCACCACCAATGCTTTAATGGTTAGCCAGATTAATAGGATTTCTGATACATATCCCCAGTTCTTAATGCTCACTAACCTGTACACTTCAGTTGCTAGAAGAAAATAAATTAATTTCCTAATCTTAAAGTATACTTGTTATGTGTTGTATATTATTTTGTAACAGTATATAGAAACTAACATTACTACCTGGTTCTTAATTAAGTTTAATAATCTAGATATGTAATAACAAGAACGCTATATACTGACTGACACTTCAGCAACATTGGTTATTAGTAAGATTGTGGCTTATAAAGTGGGTTTTTTTTTTTTTGTTGTTTTTTAATATTGCATGGTTCTGTTGTAGAGAAACAAGTTACTTCTGTTACATTCATGTTTTATAACAATTAAACATTCACAAGAACAGTGAACAGGATTATAGTTTTTACAGAACATTGTCAACAATACACTGAAAGGCTGCCCCTTGAGAGAATAAAAATTCACAAATGTGGAAAAGTCAGCACTTTTCATATTTTCATTTTATAAAAGAAGCATGCAAAAATTCCAAGTTGAGAGCTGTATTCTGATATTTAATTTACATACACTTGTGTACTGGTCATTTACAGTATGTGCATAGCATATGTACACAGTAATATGACACTGCACTATAAAAATACCCCATTACAATTACCCAATAAAAAAATTTGAATTCCACCTACATTACCAAATATTAAGAATTGAAAACACAGGATACTCTTTCAACTTTCAGTTTATAATAGAATCAATGAAGAAATGCCAGAAACAGAATATCATACGTAAATGATGCAGATCAAATTGTTCTAAAATATAACCAACAGCAATCTGCTAAATATTATGTAGCCACTCTACATAAACAAACAAACAAAATAAACATAAAAATAAAACATTTTTAAATCCTTTCTCAACCATAATGTTACAAGACTATTTCGAACAGCCATCATCTAAATTCCAAAACCTCACTGAAAACTCACAAGAATCTAAACTAAAGCATAAAGGCAAACTAACTCAATTCAGATTTATAGGTGCAGATTATTCAACTGATCCCAAGAGTGCAAGTTCAGCAATACCTAAACATAACTATGTAAAAGTGTCTGTTGTTATTGTTTATCTAAATCAACAACTATTTATTGAATATGCAAAATTCATAAACCATACATCTAAATTTAAAGGAAAAAAATTAAAAGAAGAGAAAAACTACTAACTGAGCAGTTTATTTCTAGACTAAACTTAACTAAGCTAGATCCCAATAAAATACTGAACTTTAGAATGTAGTAATTATTTTAACAAAAAAACTCATCTGTGTGTGTACATTTTATGCATATACAGAACAGACACATGGGTGTATTAATGTTTTATTGAAATAATTAGTTCTTTTCAGTTTTGATGAAAGATTTGAAAATAAGTGGTATATAATCCAGAGTAGCAGAAAGAATGAAAGCTGAAGATTTTTATTTTATATAATCTATCTGAAAAGGTATTCCGAAAGCTTTAGATAATAAGAGTTATCAGTTTTAATATAAATATTACAGACATCTCTACAACACTACATGCTTTAACTCCAAGAACCCTGACAGATCAATTAACCAGTAGCAGATACATGTACAATAACTAGAAAATATTCATGCAAACCAGAAATTCTCATTAACATAACATTTCAGTTTAATAAGTAATGGAGTAAATCCAGATAATTAAAAAATTTGCCATTGATTTTTTTCTGTTTGTTGTAATTTTGAAATATTTCTCAAATCAATCATTTTAATTTTTTTTTAAATTAAAAAAAAAAAATAATAATAATAATAATAATAATTTTAATATTACATCAATATATTTGTTATTAAACCATTAATGAAAGTAACAATTTTCTGATGGATTTAATAATTGAAAAACAAATGAGAATTTCTGGGGTGCATTTTCTGAATGGTAGCACCTTTCACAAAATTAAAATAAAATTCAATAAATTTGAAAAATTATCTGTTTATCAGTCAGACTGAAATTTATACCTAAACAGAAATGCTTTACAAAATAATAAATATATGTCCGTTTGGTATTTTTCTACAAAAAATAAATGTTGAGTTATTGCATTTTTCTTTTTAAAAAAATGCTTAAGATAATGACTACTTATATTTGAAACTTAAAATAACAAACTAGTTTCTAATTTACTAAATACATTTACATTACAAAATATTAGATTTCTATTATTACATTGATTGTATTACTTTTAATTCATTTTTTAGAAATAATAAATTAATACTGATTTATATTCACACTAATCGTAACATGGATGAGACAGTTTATATAAATTAGATTTTAATAAAAAATGCTACCATCAGAAACATGCAATGGGATAAAGTCCCAAGGGGCATATCTCAGCCAGGGACAAACAGACGCTTACACTTACACCTCATCTTCGATTCCTTATCTCCACGAACACTAAACTGTGAGATTCCTTCTATGAATTCTGAAAATAGTCACCATAAAATGAGGAACTCATATGCTTCATTTACCAACAAGCTATTATTTGTGAAATTTAAAAAAAGAAATTGCTCTTTAATTCCCAAGTTTAAAAAAATAAATGCTGTAAAGATTTAATTACATTCATTTGAAATATATAATACTGCATATTTATTATATTTTAATTTGGAAATAATGTTAAATAGCTTCAATATATGTGAGTGTGTACATAAAATAAAAATAAAGTGTGCAAAATTATATTACTGAAATACTAGCAGTAAAAAAATAAATGATAGATGTAAAATAAAGTAACTAAATAAAAAAAATTGAAAAACTGAAAAACAATCATTAAATTACCTTATAAAAATATAAAGGTAATTTGCAAGCTAGGTTTTTGTCCCAGTTATAAAAATCTAAGGTGTTAAATGGTACAAAATACAAATATTCCAGTTATTTCACATTACTTAGATTATTGGATTCAGTAAAGTATAAAATAACATTAAAATATTAGTTTGTAAGGATACACTCTTGAGGTCTTTGCCATACAACAATGGAATTGGCTTCACCAACCTTTGAAATCTACCTCTCCATTTCCGTCTGTGTCAAAAATATCTATGACTCGTTGTACCAATGGATTTTGCTGCAATTCAGGCAAAGACATAAATTCTTCTACACTGAGGGAACCAGAGTTGTCCAGATCTAATTTTCTGAAACGTTTGCCCAATCGTTTTATTTCATCCAGATCAACTGTATAAATATATCCCACAAATATTTTAAACTTTTCAATTTACAGAATGCATATATAATCATACTTGTATAACAAAAAGCAATATAATCAACAATTATAAAAAACAAAAAACAAGTTACAAATAGCAGTTTACTCACTTATAACTACATCTTTCAAAACTAAATAAAACAAATTTTGCAGCCGATTTTTAAAGTGCATATATTTTAAATGCCTTTATAACTTAATAGACTGATAAATTTCTGAGTTTTAAACCAATGTTATTGATATCAGTGCTCTATAGTGTTTTATACTGACTGTGGAGGCTACAAAATATACTCTCCCAAAAAAGAAATGCAAAATGGTTGATTTCTTAGATAACTATTGTAAACTGACACATATCGATGTACAAACAATGAATATGACATTTGGTGATTCAAACATATAGCTTTAGTTACAGTCGCCGAAAAGCAGGTAACACAAAATAAAGGCAATGATTGTGTTTATTAGCCAAAATGTCCCTGCATGCAAACCACATTACCAGTGCATGTGCACATGCGGCACATGAAACTTGAATATGAGGGTTATAAAAATGCAAGGTTTTCAAAAACTTCTGTTCGTTATTTTAGTTCTGACCCAACATCAAACAAATGCCACAACTGAGTGAACCGCAACGAAACAATGCCATCGGCCATTTACAAGCTGGCGAATCCTTCTCAGCTGTAGCCTGGGTGTTCCATGTATCCCCAAGCACCAACTTGAGATTGTGGTATTGGTTCCAGCAACATCAAACACGTGACCGTCCCAGATCAGGTAGACCACGTGTACCACCAGGGCCCAGGACCACTACATACGGCTACTTCATCTATGGGAAAGAACCACCATAGCAACCTCTACTGCTTCAGCAATACCAGGTCTGCGTAGAATATTGGCTCAGATAGTGCGCAATCGTTTATGTGAGGCAGGTATTCAAGCCAGATGGCCTGTAAGAAGAGTGGTTTTGACTCAACAACATCAGTGGTGTCAAGTGCACAGAGTCTAGCCACAATTACGATGGAGAACAGACATCGTGGTGAATGTTTTGTTGCAAACTGCATACAGAAAGTGGACAGATTTGGCGGTGGTAGTGTGATGGTGTGGGCAGCAATCTCATACACTGGCAGGACCAACCAGGTTCACATCCAAGGCAACTTAATGGCACAGAGATACCGAGATGAAATTTTGCAGCCACATGTCGCTCCAATTATGAATAATAGTAACACTGTATTCCAGCATGACAATGTGAGACCACATACAGCCAGACTCACAACAGCGTACCTACACAACAATATCATTCAGGTCCTGCCCTGGCCCTCTGAAATCTCCAGATTTGAACCCTACAGAGCATTTATGGGATGAGTTGGATGTACGACCAAGGCGGCATAAACCATAGCCACAGAATCGTGCTCAGTTGGCATTATTACTACAGAAAGAGTGGGCCATCATTCCACAAGGTGTAATTCATGTCATTACTGCCATGGGAAGGAGATGTCAGGCTGTTCTAGACTCCCATGGTGGGCACACAAGATATTGATATTATACTGTTATAACCTTGAACTTTAACCTTTTCAGTGTAATACCATCAATGTTAATGAATTGCGAAAGTGTGTGTAAAATGTGAACATTCTGCTGCTTTCTGTTGATCCATTAGATAGATATTCCCGATGTCAATAAAATCTACTTTTGCATTTCTTTTTTGTTTGAGTATATATTACACCAATATCACAATGAAATAATTGTATAAAAATGTGCTTACAGTTTGAGCAGAGCTCCATGGGAAGACTATTTTCATTTCCCTGAAAAGATCATATTATATACATACATATATATATATATAAAATAAATCATAAAAACAAAAAACAAAATCATCACGTCTTCAGAATACATTAATAAAATAATAATAATAAAAACATATTCTCCACTTAAGTTTATCATAAAGATATATTCGTCCTTTTCATTCAAAAGGGTAAAGAAATTGTGATTCTATGAATGGCATTTCATCATTGATAAATAATTTATTTAGATAGTTTATTATAGATTTTGTAAGTAAAAGTCTAACCATTCAGTTTATCTCTTTGAAGTTTAATCTGAAATACTATATTCTAAATTCAAAAATATATAACATGGAATTCTTTATTTATATATTGTTGTATACTAATAACATTATGTGACAACCAAATTCTATAATCCCCTTTAAATCTTTAATGAATTACAGATACACCATTTTTTTTTCCTGTTTCTAAACCTACGGTCACATTATGTTTAAAATCTTGAATCATCACAAAGTGCTGATCAGACTTCAAGTATCAGTTATAATTAATGGCCTGAATGACTACAAATGTTCTGTTGGCTTGTAATAAATACCACTCCTCACCAGACTATATGATTTGGGTAAACTTGATTTGACTAAGACCTTTTACCCAGTGTTTTGATATAATTTGTTCTTTTACCATTTAAATTTCATTATGTCAAATAATTTTTTCTTTTCTTCCAGTATTTATGAAATTATATGAAGTTTAAAATAAAGGCTTGAAAAAAAAGAAAAAAAGAGGTATTTTTTTCATGACTTCTTTATTCATTCATTCATTAAGAATGGAAGGAATTTTCCCACATTTGACAAAATGGTTCATCAAAGTCCATGCCAATTGTTTTCCTGTCTGTGGGAAGGAATATGCTTATAAAAATCACTAGCTGTTATGCACAGCAACTGGAAGGAGCATGTTCCCACTTTCAAACACAGCAGAATGAGGCCCTGATGTCAGACCAGTTTTGTTTAAAAACTCTATGACCAATTGTTTTCTACCTCATGTATCTTTGTGTTGTACTAACTGGTTGAAGTTTTAGAAATGCATAAAGGGAACACTTTCATTAAATAGCTTGCATTTTGTTGAACACTGTCCTACTGAATATTTTAGACAAACTTGATTGCCTTGTGTTAGGTCACTTGATAAAAATACTGCCATTTAGTTGGATGTTTATTTTACTTCCACTTCAGGGAATTAAATGTTTGCTGGATGTATGCATGTGCAAAGCAGTGATCACATGTTTACCTACATTTTTCAGGACGTTATCCTAAACTGTTATTCAGTTATTTTCATTCTGTTACATTGTTTTCCTTCACAGAAAGTTATAATTACTTTAATTTGGATTCTGTGAGCCTATACATTTGTGCTAAAAAAAACCACCAGATTTTTTAATCAAATAAAAAAATCATGACTTTCACAAAAATTGACTAATTTAGTAATTATAAACATCTTGGTATCATTTTAAAGGCGAATATTTATTCTATTAATGTTTGAGAACTGTAACGGAATATTTACTTTTTGTTTTGTAGGTAAGCATGGATTGCATTTAAACCTTTGGCGCATTTATTTATCATCTTTACATATATATATATATGGTTTTTTTGCACTTTAATTGAGGAAATGAAACAAAAGCATAAATCCGATTATGTCAAATTCTTAGAAGCTGAATGTTGCCAATGACAGCTTCTGGTTGCAATTCATCAAGCAAAGAAAATGTCTTAGATATAAACGAATGTTGAGTTTTTACAAACAGATGCTTGGTTATACGTCATAATGAATCTATTTTCACTCATTTCGCTTACCATTGTGCTAATTTGTTATCAAAAATATAAACCAAAATTCCTTCATGTAAATTTCAGTCAATCATCCGGGTTACTGATAATTTAAATGAGCAAATGCGCATATCCCAAATTATACCGGTACGTCATGTCCTTTTCAGCCTATGACATGGCGGTCGGTGTGAGTGCTATATTTCACGTGTAGTATCTATCCTTTATCAGAGACATCTTTATTAAAAAATTTCGGGTTTTATGATTTTTATATAGTATATTAGTTTATTAACATCGTTGTTTAATATTTATTTCAGACACTTTACACCTATCCAGGAAATTTCCGAGCTTATAAAGCTCTCATAGCTTCCGAGTACAGCGGGAAGGAATTGAAAGTACCAGCTGACTTTAAGTTCGGTGAAACTAACAAAAGCAAAGATTTCATTTCAAAATTTCCATTAGGAAAGGTATTTTCGCCACAAATTATAATATTAATTCTGTATTGCAATGTGAGTCGTCGGAAAGAAACAATTGTGAAACATAAGTTTCATTAAAAATGTGCACAAAAGTATTCAAGTTTATTCTAGAACAGTCATGGGCAAACTGCGGCTTTGATTGGCCAGCCTAATTTCACAAGGAAAATAACGTTAATTCAAAATTCACAAAATTTGTATCTACTAATATACTAAAACGCATGTAATTTTTTTATTATAACAGTTACTGAAGAAAACGAAAAATTTCTTAAAATAAACTACATAAAAACAAAAAATTGGTACCTGCGGCCCGCCTGAGGATGAGCCATGTCTCATGTGGCCTGCTTCTCAAAAAGGCTGTCCATGCCCGTTCTAGAATCAGTAATAACTAAGTATGTTGACAAAATTTTCAGACCCCTTTAAAATGACACCAAGATGAAGTTAATGTTGAATATTAAGGAAGTAACAGTAATTTCAAAGCCTGTAATAAGTGCTTATTTTTGTGCAGTTAAACACTGTTTTAAGTTGTTTAAGAAAAAAGGGCTTGTACAAGTTGCAGCCTGCATCTGTTTTTAGCTAGCACTGTAACTAAAACAGTGCCTGTGTATTGTAAAATAACTCGCCACTTGCATTTTTAGACCATTTGTCATAAAAAAAAACTTGGCAAAAAAAGAAGTTTCAGCAAAAATGAATTGCCAGTTTTCCACAGTTGTTCATTGTCTGAGATTAAAGTGGTAGATTTTCCATTTTTCCCTTCAGTGAATTAAATTTTAAAAGGTGGATATTTGAAACAGAAACATAAAGATTTTTCTTGGCTTTGTACTTGCTGTGATTTGACTGCAAACGAAAGTTACTTATCATCAGAACATTATTGGTGTTTTCTCTGATAGAGCTAATCAGCACTTTAACCTGAATAAACTGTTTTAAAAATCAATTACTGATATTAAAAAAAAAAAGTTGTTTATTTTTAATTCAGCATTTGAGCAAAGTTTCTTAGATTCATTGTTTAATTTGCCATTTATTGTTAGAATTTTGCAAACAAAATAATTGTCTTAAGAGTGCCAGGAATATCATTTTCAGTAAGTTTAATAAACACAAATGGTAACCTGACAGCCATGTTTCGCTTTCAAACAAGCATATTATTTTAAAATCCGAAGACATTGATACAATTGTGGATGAAAAATTGCCGGTATAACATAAGGACATCTTTTTCCATCATTCTTGTGTAAGATAAATAAGTCCAAATAATTCTTTCTCAAATACAAGTCATTAAGCAGGACAATTGGTCTGCCATGACACTTTGCTGAACTGACCATGTTTCAAGTTGTAAGGTTAACAGCATACTTGCAACTGCTTGATAGTGTGTTGAACATTTGTAATTTTTAAAAACAGAAAAACTTGACCAAATCAAAATATTAAAAACAGAATGCTTGTTGATTTTATACTAGAATCCCCCAGAAGTAACACAATAAAAGCGAGCAAACAATGCACATCCTCAAGTGAGAGAGGGTGAAGTGGAACAGCCCGTTAATGCGAAATAGCTGCAACATATGGCGATTACATCCAGATACCTATAATATCCAGTGTGTAATGTTGTCAGTGATAATAAAATTAATAGTTAAATTAAATGCAGCACTATAAATGCACAACAGAAAATTATTTATTGAAGAAATAGTTTTGGTTTTCCTTTTTTATTTTTATTAAATGAATATTCACCAATACAATTGTTTAAGTAACCAATTTTCTATTATCTGATTTTTCAAGTTTAGATTTGTAGTTATCTTTCATTTTGTTTAGGTTCCAGCCTTTGAATCAGGAGATGGTTTCTGCCTTTTTGAAAGCAATGCAATAGCTCATTATGGTTAGTAACAAATAACAAATAAGCCAATTATCAATTGTTTTTGCTTAAGCTTGTAGTGTAATTTTTTCTTTCTTGCTCTGAAAAAAAAACAACGAATGTCACCAATTTGAAAAATGCTGCTTTTATAATTTTAAACCATTACATGTGTAGATAAAGAATTTTAAATTATATTTAAATTCAAATTTGTCTAACCACCTACTTACCAAGTCGGCTTTTATTTTTTATTTTTTTCTCTCTCTCCAGTGGGAAATTCGCAATTGTCAGGAAGTAATCCAAAAGATGCTGCTAAAATCCAGCAGTGGATCAGTTTTGGAGACAATGAAATTATTCCATCGGCTTGCACTTGGGTTTTCCCATGCCTTGGCGTGATTCAATACAACAAACAGGTATATAACATATTTTTCTTTATCATTTTTAAAAACAGGTCAAATTCTCCATTCTAAGACATGCTTGTCTGATAAATGGCACAACATGTAGGATGAGGATATAAATGAACTTGATGAAATTAGTCATTGGAGTGTGTTGCCAATGGCCTGAATACTTGCAAGTTGTATGCCAGTGTCATACATTCTTGCAAAGTAATATTATAAATAGGTGATATGATAATAGAAAATGCATAATCATTAACAGGTAAACTTTCATTGTTATTTAGAGTAAGAATATTGTTAGTTTGCCTAGAAAGGTAAAGACAGTCATTAGATTGTTCAAAAGTTTAAGACTCTGATTAGGTATAATTTATATTTGTATTAGGTACCAGCAGGCAAACTTTTTCTGACTTCAGTTTCATATAATATGCAAAAAAAAATATCACATAGCAAAAAGAAAGTCATAATTTTTTGTGTGTTTTCAATCTCCAGCAGTCAAGAAAATACATGCAAATAGGTACAACAGGTATTTGGTTGTTTTTTAGCCCTATTTTGGCTAATTAGCAGAAAGGGCAACTTTGGCCAACAGTAGTTTGAAAAATAACTGATACAAAAGACTTAAAATCGACAAGAGTGCTGGGACCAACTCGTTAAATGAGCTCAATTTGTTTCAGACCTGTATGTTTTTATGTGTGTTCACAATAACATGCTAAACTTGCCAAAAATCGTCAAAATAACATGTGGCAGAATGACTAAAAGTGTGAATAGACACTGTGGTTTCAGTTTTTGTCTTATTTGACAAATTCAACCTGTGTTGTGAACAATTTATCAAGATCTTTCAGATGACATACATGAATTTAACATTTGTAACAAAAAACATCAAAACAAAATTGCCAAGCCCATAAAAATAAAAAATTACCTTTTCAATTTTTATAGAACAGCTTTATTTACAACTTTATTTACATAAGCAGCTTCAGTTTTCACTCTATTAAATAATTTGTAGTAATAAGTTCAGATACTTTGATGTGTATATATCATACATATATATAAATGTTACTTAAAAGGTCTACAAGCATTTGATGTTTAACCATAATCCTTTGCAATACATAAACTCAGCTAATCCTTGGAGTCAACTCCGGAAAAGTGTTGCAGTTATTAATCAGGGACAATAAAAAGTATGTAATCGTGAGACTAGAGGCAATTAAAGACACAGGTGTTAAGTCTCATTTGAACCAAACATAAATGAATTTTCTTAGCTTTGTACTTGCTGTAATTTGACAGCAAACAAAAGTTACCTATCATCTGACCATTCTTGAAATTTTCTCTGATAGAGCTTATCAATAAGCAAAACATTTTTAAAATAGATTTTTATTCAGCATTCCATCAATACCTCTGAATACTTTGTTCTATTATGTTGTATAGTTTATGTATACGATTCTTAATTCGATGTTTATCGCAAGAATTTTGAATGCAAAATAATCAGTGGTTTTAAACTGAAGATAGTATTCGGCAAAACAATGTTAATTCGTTTATTTCACAATGCGATTTCGCTATGCACATGCTATAATGTATGCGCTAAAAGTAGGAACACTGAAGAAAAAATAACAACCAACAAGTTAATTAAAAATATAAACGACATATAAATGTAACCATTTTAAACAGTGCCAGACCTTTCTAGCTGTACATAAAATCTATGGCGATTTTATTCTGTAAAAAATGTAACATAATGGCGATTTTGCCAAGCACGTACTACTTTCAAACATGGAGGTTCTTTCCACCAAAAAAGACACACCGTAGTGTCTCTCATTGTTTGAAAGGTAATTGAATGATCTTTCATTTGATCCCATGAACATAGGTTTTATTTTCAGCCAGTTTTTTTCAAAATAGGTTTGAAGGCATGAAAAAGTATATTTTTGGACACACCTTTTGATAAAAGCCATTGCCAGTGACGACATGCACTGTTAGAAAGATTGAACTTTGACCCTCCTAGCTGTGCTAAAAATAACATTGTACCCATTTTGGCAAAAACAAGCCAGGTGTTTGTGGAGCAACCCTATTTTAGGATCATGGGCGCCGAAGTGTGTTTACCCCCACCGCGTTTAACACTCTGTACAAAGAACTGATTTAACATACAACAAGAACAACACCACCATTTAAAAGAGCACATAAAGATCTTTAGTTACTTGTATTTGTTTTTTATGGTAGGTTTATAGAAGGGATTTGGGAGTGGAGGAAAATGGACAAAATCTGAACTTTTAACAGCTTCAACCAATTATATCGGCTAGGCATCCAGTACCTATTTGTATGCTGCTGGAGCATTTGTAAATATTTCTCATATTTATGTACTTGGTTATTGTTTTGAAAAAAGGATCAGTTAAAAAAATTTAATTGGAGTAGCACAAGAAATGTATAAATTGTTCTTTTTGGCTAAAATGTTTTACTAAAGAATTAATTTCTCCATCAAAAGGCATGCTGGTCTAAAATGGCTATCGTGTAAGAAGTGGAGATACATTAAATTGATATTTTGCAACCAGTTACATCTGTTAACTGGTGAAAAGCAGTTTTCAAACACTTAAATTATCACTGTTGCCACTGGTAGAATTCCAGAAATGGACTAAGATCTGAAAAAAAAAAATAGACCTAAGAAATCAGTTGAGACTGTCATGAAAATTTAATAAAGCAGATGAAATACATCAGACCTTGTTTCAGTGAGTTGTAAGCAAAATAATAAAATGGTATTTCACAAGTGCACCCATTCTGTTTCACTGTTTTGGTTAACCTTTGTTGCAAATTTATTAATTACAAAGTACTGTTAGATGTTTCAGACAAGGACTTTTATTTGAAATGGTTTGTTTTCTTTATTTATCCCAGTCAGGCTTAGGATGCCAGGCTGAAGAAACAACTTGTTTGTCAGAGTTTTTGTGTGGTGTCGCATACAGTTAGGATAAGGTGGGGTAAATCTGGCCCCATTTTCCATTCAACCTCACCTATAGCTTCAAAACACACAAAAACTACATGCATAGTGCTTATACTTTTGAAATGGGAATCAGGTTAAAAAGAGTTTTCGAGGGTAAATCTTGCCCCTACTACCATGATGTATTTCAGTCCTCAAATTAGTCCTAATCATTATACAAGACAAGATTCAAAACTTAATAAACTAAACTCCTTGACAAATATCACACAAGAATATAATAGTCTGCAACAGCTAGGATTTCGAGGTTTGCGCAAGGATCAAGACAATACCAGTTTGGGTACCCATCACATCCTATGATTATGCCACCATCAACTCTGCTACAGAGTTCACATTTTTCTTGTGTATTTACTACATTTCTGTCTTTCTGGTTCAGGCTCGTCACCGCCAACATTTTCTTTGACTGCATCCACCGGTTCTGCTGTAACATTCAAATTGAGCTGCCGTTTTACCTTTGGTATCTTCTTCTGGTTATTATTTTTTTACCTCTCACCTTGGCTCTCTCTACCTTTTCTTCCTCCATCTTCCTGTTCTCTGACAACACTTCTTCATACCTTGTGACGCATTCGTCATCTGTCAGTCCCTTGGCATACCTCATCCTCTTCATTTTATTTGAAGTTTGATGACATGTCCCAAAAGATGGACTGTGGACATTCAGTTGTTTCAAAAAACTTAAATAAAATTCAGAATGGACTATATCAGGGCCAGAATTGCCTATGTGGTGGAGTTAAATAAAACACACACACTCCTTGCCTAATTACCACATATTAATCGGTTTTCTTCTGCTGAACTTAATAATTGATTTTATATTTACCTATAATAAGTTATCACTAACCTTATGTCTAAAGAACTAAAAAAATAACTCGTATTTGAAACCTCAAAATGCACTTTAAAAAAAAAAAATTGTTTTGACTACTTTCATGACCGCTATACTCCATGTGTAAATGGCTGATTAGTTACATCGTTTGGAGATAGGAAGGTTGTATTTATATCAACAAAGTTCCAGAAGCCTGGACAGAACAGTATAGTTGCTGTAAGCCAGGAATGTCCCACCGTATCCTATATAGAGTATTGATGGTGTAGATAGTTGTTTTCTGTGTTGTTATGGGACTGCATATGAGGATGTGTTAAGTTTCAGCTGTATTGTTGCAATGTCTGCAGTTTGATGGGTAATTCCATTTGATTCTGTTTAAATTGTTCATAGATGTCTGGTACTGGCGTATGAATAATTTGTGCATGCATTATTTCCTGTTGACCACTCTTCTAACCATGCATATATAGCATCTTATTGGAGATTTGAAACGTTTCATTAGATTGACAGTCTGTTTCAGGAAATCTGCATATTGTATTGGTCAGGGAAATTCATAAAAAGTTGCTGAATCCTCTGTATTAACAACTTTTGATGTTGCAGTTGTATATCAGTGGAAAAAAGTGAAAATAAAATTTACTTAATTAATAATAGCAATTTAGTTATAAAACTATTCCTAAATAATTTTATTTCTTGTTTATTATTAAGGAAAAGCATTATGAATTCTTGCTGTTGTGCACTGTAACATTTTTCTATAAAATATTGCTAATATATGAAATAAGCTTGGCAGTCTTGAATGATTAAAATGATAGTTTGAATGGTTAAAATGCATTAGATACATACAAGTACAAAATTAATCAGATTGTCATTTCCAGAAATAAGTGACATTCTCTGTACAGCAAGCAGCACAGAAGATCCTGTTTGTGTGAGATCACTACACATATTGCTATTAATGCTTGCATTGCTGCATAGGCTGGATTAAATATTACATAGAAAGCAGTGTAAACTTTTCCTGTCACAAAGAGATCTGTTTCCTTAAAATCTCTGTTCATGGCTTGACCTTAGCAGTAGCCCAGCAAATTTAAGCAAAGGTTCCAGTTTTCCAAGAGCAGTACACCTGTAGAATAAAATGTAGCAATTATCTTGTCATCATTGATCAAATAAAAATGTATTAATATATTTCTAATAAAATCAGATTTTATCAAGTAATATTGTTTTTCTTTTTCATAAATTCCATTCACATTGTGAGTACTGAAGTTAATCAGATCTTGATGAGAGTTGCCATTTTCATAAAAAGTAGTGGGGAATACCGGTAAATCCACGTGGGTTAATGATGACACAGCCAGCTGATTCTTATTAAGCCAGATGGAGATGTTACAAGTGTTATGAACAAAGAGCATTGTGATATCTGAGAAGTTTTAGGGAAACGTTGACACTTGTTTGTTTTGTTTTTTAAATTCTTCCAAAATCACCACCCATTAATTAAATTTTTTTTTTTAGATAGTTACTATATATATATATATATATATATATATTGTGTAATTTACTCTTGTGGCTAGCACTCTAATGACAGTCAAGTTTACTGCCAATCCTTTCAGCAGGGCAGTTGTGCTGGTCATGATTGAAATGAACAGTTTTGCTCAGCACTAAACAATCAGGTTATATAAAGGAGTTAAAAAGAATTTTAAAACCAACACATTTTTATTGAAATTGGAATTTTCCATTAAAACTGGTAACCATGCATGTTACTTTTTCATTTCCACAACTTTAAGTGAAGCTGATGAGGGGAAACCCAATGTTTTGTTGTTTTGTTTTTATCTCCAACAAAGGCATGCTTGTCTGAAAATGGCAGTCATGTAACAGATGGAGAAATATTAATTGGCTAACTTGGATCATTAGATTCTGAAGTATCTTTTGATCAGCTCAGTAAGTGTTGTACAGAAAAACTTTTTTCAGTGAAATTGGCCATTATTTTATAAATTTACTAAATGTTCTATTTATTCAGGAAACTGAAAAAGCAAAGGAACAGATTAAGAAGGTTTTAGCTGTTCTAAATGACCATCTCCTAACAAGAACTTATCTAGTTGGAGAACGTGTGTCACAGGCTGATATCAGCCTTGCCTGCTGTTTACTGCTGCTATATCAGCATGTAAGTATTTATTAAATACGTAATCTAATACATCATATTCAATGTTCAGCAAAAGATGATCAAAACAACCTCTGCTACACCAGTTGATGGGAGTGGAATAACTTTAAATAAATAATTCTTGTAATAAGAACATTTCCATATTAATGGAAATTATTTTGGAGAATGTTACCCAAGAGCTGTGTCAAAGAGGATAGGACATTTTACTTTTATGGCAATGTTTATTTTTAAGAAATAATGGTTAGCTGGTTCACAGAGAAATTTTCGGTAGCCTAATTGATACTTCATTTGAAATTATTAGGTAATATTTTTTCAGAAAATGACACATGCTACTTTAATTACAATTTCTTAGGTTCTGGATGCAGAATTTCGTAAGCAGTTCCAGAATGTCAACAGATGGTTTACAACCTTGGTTAACCAAAAACAGTTTAAAGCTGTTATAGGAAACTTTCAGCTGTGTACAAAGATGGCTCAGTTTGATTGTAAGTCACTTTTTGCTTAAGAATTTTGTCTAATTTTTTGTATTGGTTTTTGTGTCTTTGACAAAATACTAGAAACGGTAATATTTATACCATTATTGTCTGTAAATCACTAAATTCCAGAGCATCTCTAGCATAGTTGTTAGAGCATTTGATTCATATGAGGAACAGCAGTACATTTTGGTACCTGTCACAGTGACTAGTCTGACCAAAGGGTAGCAGACTATAATATCGTCATGTGACAAGGTGTTAATGAGATCTGAGAATATTCTGTATCCACTAGAGAATAATAACACAAACAAGAACTGAATATGGGTAACTGTTTTATATTTTACATAAATTAACCATCAATGGTAACATACAATTTAATCATACAATTTAAATGATTAAAATAGCATTGATTAATAATAAACTAGTTACCCCCAGCTGCTTACTTTAACTTTCTAACAAATCTTTTAGTTACTAAAATAAGTTATCTTAGTTTGTTACTTAGTTTTCAAGTGCAAGTATGTACCACAGAATAACAATAAAATATCCAACGGAAATATATTTAGCTATCTTCTATCAGTCAACAGGTATGTTACATAAAAAAAAAATTAAACCATAATTACCATTGCCTGAATGATCCTTTCTTGAGTACATGTCCCTCAGACACTGTGTCGCAAAACAGCACACCGATCAAAAGATCTCGTTTAAAAAGCATGCCAAATATTTATAGATTGCACAGGTATTCATGTAACACCTCTGTATGACAACCTTTCTGAATTTATTTTGCTGCTTAAATGCCAGTTTTGAGTTTGTTAATCCCAGTGTTTCTTAGTTTATAAAATAATGGAACTTACCCTAATTATATAATACAGCTTCTAAACAGTTCATGGATGTCTGCATACACTGCTTTTTGTTTTTGTGTAATGACCCCATTTTCTGACATTAATTAGCTAAATATTTAGGAACTGCAAAAATATGAATTTATAACCATTATGCACTACAGCTAAATAAATAATACTATAATACTGTATTTAAAATAAAATGTAGTAGTCATTCTGCTTTAAAAGAGCATAAAAAAGAAGTGTTTTGTGAATATTACATAATTCACTAGATGGAATACAAAACTATGATAAATACAAGTCTGGCAAAGAGGCACTAATGAGGTTTCATCACAGTACCCACTGGGTCATATTATGTGACTAATTAATAAAAAAAACATTTAATACCTGTAACTTCTTCCTTTGTTCTTTAAAAAAAATAGTGTCAGTTACATTTTCAGCTAAAAAGTATGCTGAACTACATGGTCAGAAGAAAGATGCTGGAAAGGAGAAGACTCCTAAGAAAGATGTCTCAAAGAAAGAAGATAAACCAAAACAGCCAAAACCTAAGGTGAAAAAATATCCTGTTTTAGAGTTTGTTGCTTCAAACAATAAACATTTAAAATATCAATAGTTAATGTAATGTTAAAATAAATATTAAATGTACCTTTCAGGTGACTTCTAATTAATAAAAAATAAAAAAATAGTTGACTCATATCCCACCATAATGCCTCCCTTTATGTAGTTGAGATGTTTAATTTAAATATTTAGACTGAAATTACATATAAGGGGAAAAATAAAAATGCACAGAAATGGGAGGCAGTTGTTTTCTTTTTTTTTCCCCCAGCTATGGAAAGTACTTTACTCTAAAAAAAAAAAAAAAAAAAAAAAATAATAATAATGATGATGATGATAAGAATAATAATTTTAAACATATTAAAAACAAACTAAGAACTGTGAAGACTGTCCTGCAGAAGTTTACACCCAAAATATTTCTGAATATTTTTACAGGAAGATGAAGAAGAGGATGAGGTTCCCAAAGAAAAGGAATCTAAAGATCCTTTTGCAGCTTTTCCAAAAGGGTACGTTAACTTTATTACAGCTGTTTCTTCAACTTCTAATTTGTGAGTTTCCAGAGTGGTTGATGGGACTATTCAAGGTGTTGATAAATGCCTGGGAGTTAAAAAGGAGCTGATTGCACTTTTGGGGTTAAATGTTGACATTCACATAAGAAATAAAAATATAACTTCGTTTACTCATTTTTAATATATGTATTTTTTATTTGTCTGTTTATTTATTGTTTTTGAACTTAAGTAAAATTTAATAACTGTTGTAATACATGTTTTCATATAAATCAAATTAAATGTTCTTTAGTTCTGTGCTCTGTTTTTTTATACTTGATAAAGTTGTTAAGGGTCATTCTGTGTCAATCATCCAATGAGTTAAACTTGACCGTCTCAGATTTTTATCAAACTTGGTATACTTGATTACTGGGATCCCACAGCACCAAATCTGAAATTTTAGGCCAATCAGATCAGTGATGTGGGAGATACAGCCCCCTGAATTTTGAGATTTTCACCCAAAATGGGTGTGTCCACCAATCTTTGAACCCTCATATCTCAACTACTGGGCCAATCTTCATAAAATTGGTATTGTTGGAAAGGCAATCCAGTGAAATAACTTAGAAGGTTCATGAGGTTGCATGAAATGAATGAAGAAGTCTCCATGCTCATATTTGGAATCCTCATCATGTTGCCTTTCCAACTTTATGAAGACTGGCCCAGTAGTTCCTGAGATATATGAGGGTTCAAAGGTTGGGGGTCACACCAATCTTGGGTGAAAATTTCCCACACCACTGGTCCAGCTGACCTGGATTTGGTGCTGTGGGATCCCAATCAACACATATACCAAGTTTCATAAAAATCTGAGGCAGTCAGGTTTAGAAAAAAAAAATTGGGGGTGATTTGACATGGAATGACCCTTAACTATATTATTCCTCATTAGCAGTATATTATTGTAACATTTTAAAACATTTTAGCTTGGCCTTGGCTTTATTTTCAAGTATGTAATGAAAATTTGTGTTGTGGCAATGCTAAATTGTCTGATGGCACCAACCTGCCCAGAGACAGCCAGTGGATACTCAACACCCATAACTATCAGAGTGGTGCCAGTAAACTGATAGCCATGCATTTACAGTCCAAATTTGCCATATTTCTAGTAAGCACAGTAGCACTCGCTAATGCTAAGAAGTGAAGACAGTTTTCACAAGAGTACGTGAAATTTGGATTCGTACCTTCGTTTACTAATGAAATGGTGCCTATGTGCCTATTGCATGAAAAGTAATGATGCCACGAAACCTAAGATGAAAGATGGCTAATGTACTTGGAAACTGCACATCTGCTTAATTGTTATTATTAATTTGATTGGTATATGCCTAGTTGTCTGTGGTTAAAAACATTTGTTGGTCCCTGTTACAACTGAATTAGAAAACACTGATAAAGGTAATTTAAGTGGATATTGGGTTTTACGAAATTGGGGTGGAGTGGGGTGGGGGGTGGATAAAAATTGTATAGATATTAATATACTTATTTTCTTCCAGGAATTTCAATTTAGATGAATTCAAAAGAACATATTCAAACAATGACATTGTCAAGGTTGCCTTGCCATACTTCTGGGAAAAATTTGATAAAGAAAACTGGTCTATTTGGTACTGTGAATACACAGAAGATCTGTCAAAAAAGAAGAAATTCATGTGCAGCAATCTTGTAGATGGTAAAAAGGAAATGTATAGTTTTTTTTGGTTTTCATCTTATAAGTTGAAACAGCATCACTGTTGTCTTTTTTTTCTGTTACTGTTCTTCTCATGAATTTTTATTTTCAACTTTGGTCATTTACAACAAATTCCTCATTTTAATAATTACTGAACAAAATTCTTTTTGTTTCAGAAGTTTTTTATGTTAATTCATATATTTTTTATTGTTACTTTTGTATTTAAACAGGATTAATGCAACGATTAGAAAAGCTTCGTAAAAATGCATTTGGTGTTATGTGCCTGTACGGTGAAGATCACACGGTTTCCATCAGTGGTGTCTGGTTTTGGAGAGGACATGAACTAGCTTTCACAGTAAGATGATGCTAATTGCATTTTATGTCTTCTACAACTTTTAAATTTTCACCCTTTCAAGTCTAGTATTGCTGACCTTCAAATGTTGGTAAGACAAGTATGAGAGGGGAGATAATCATGGTGTGTCGAGTTTCTGTCATCAGTGTGGTGAAGAGAATCCACAACATACCAACATTTTGTTAGAACAGTGGACTTGAAACGGTCTTGAGAATTTTTATTCCACCCTTGTTAATGACTTTAATTTCATTTGTACTTTAGGCATGAGAATATTTTAGTTTTACATCCAACTTTATAAATTAATGCAGTTTATCTACTGATATATATGAAGCCGTTTCATTTGTAAAAATAAGATCAAAATAACTTTCCTTGGTAAATTAAAAAATGTTAATTACTAAATTAAAACATCTTTAATACTAATGCTTTTGCAAAAATGAAAAAAAACACCTTTTGTTCTTTGTCCTTTTGCTGGTGTTTCACCTCTATCAGTTATTGATGCAAAATACCACTTTTTACATATATGGCTAAGGCATCATTTACTAACTACCCATTTTAACAGATTAAATAGCTATGGTATTAATGATAAATAAAATATAAAATGTAATCTATGACAAAAAGTCAATTCAAAAGATGAGTTCACATCCGTTTAATCAAATATATATATATATTATTATTTTTTTTATTTTTTTTAACTGCAGCTCTCACCTGACTGGCAAGTGGACTACGAATCGTACTCGTGGAAGAAATTAGATCCCAGTGATCCAGAGACAAAGAAACTTGTGGAAAAGTATTTTGCCATGGAAGGTGATTTTGGAGATAAAAAGTTTTTTGATGGAAAAGTATACAAATAAATTATTGATATATATGGGACCTTGACAAATGTGTACCATGTGTTTGAAATCTGAAAGTACAATAAAAGCTGCAAATAAAGAATGAAATGCCCAAGTTAGTTATTTTATCAGGTTGACATCTTAAGAAGAAAATTTAAGACTGAACAGTTGTTAGTTTGCCAAGCCCATGTAAATGTATTTGAAAACAACTCAAAAACTGCACTTCTACCATTTAACTGATTTTATTTTACGCTAAATTATTAGGCTGTTTATAATTTAATTTTTAATTTTTATCTGCTTAAAGGAATGGGGCAAACAATTGGAAGAGAAAGATAATTTTCAATATTAAAACATGCTCTTACAATAGAATGACAAGTAATTGCTCAGCAATCAAATAAATCTTGTATTCATTATAAAATACGGGTTCCCTATTTTATTTATTTTGTTATATAGTATTATAAATTAATGAACTATTCTCTAAAAATGAATATTGCATCTGTTCAAATATTAAAAATAATTGAATAAAATAATTAAGAAAAATAGGTCTGTAATATTGACTTATTTGATGATTTATATGTAAAAATCCCATTAAGTGTTGGTTTGGGTTACAGAAATTATGATTGTTTTTTTTATATATATATATATTTTTTCTTTTTTTTTTTTCTTTTTTTTTTTGATACTCAAGAATGTAAAAGCCTCTTGTATAAATGAATTACAACTTTGGTAGTGATAACACTTCAAATGCTGTTATTTATCTGAAAGTACTCGTGTTTATGATAATTTATTTTTATATACTGAATGTTATCTTGCATTAAGAACTATATATAGTACACAGACAATTGTAGAAGAAAATATTTTAAATTTACAATAAACGAAAACAATGGGTAACATTATCCATAATTACAATACTTGAAAAGAAAAACACCATATTTAAATAAAATGAAAAAATAAACATTTAAATAACTGACACCTAATAAAACTAGATGTGTTTAGGGGAATGTCAAGGACATCTCATGATAAAAGGGATAAGTATCAGTGACAGAAACAATTTTTACTAAGCTGTGCATTTAATATTTTATTTTTGTGTTACAACTGAGCAAATGTTATTTGAACTTTGCATGACTGTAAACTAAATATTAAATGTGAAAAAATACTAAGAATTTACATGCTCATATGTTTAGCGCTTGTTCAAATGCATGTGGCCCTAATACTGTATTTAATTTGTTTTTAAGAAAACAATGAATATATACATTTCTTTTTAAATTCTCATCTTCCCCAGATATTCAAAAGTTAATTAGCTGTTTGTTGTTGGTTAATCTATCCAATACCAAACTTGCTGTGCATCTGTTAAAAAATAAAAAATAATTTACCACTTGCATAAGTCAATGAAAAGTGACTAACAATAGATAATCTGTCCAATAGTAAATGTATTCTGTAACAGTTAATAATAATTAAAAAAATTAAAAAAGAAACCGAATCCCATAATATTAGCATAAAACAGATTTCAATTGCATTATCAAAAAATAATAATAATAAATTCTGACATCCCACAAATTATTTTCCAGTTCGGTAAATTCAGCCAGCAAGCATTCAAAGTTACAACATGCACCAAATGAACTGCAAAAATGTTTTGTCGTTCAGCTTTTTACAACTTAAAAAAAAAAAACGTGCAATAAATGGTAATAAAACATCCATTTTCGTAATTTAGCCAGATCAAGAAACAAAAATGGGAGAAGCACAGATAAAAAGAAAAAAAAAATAGTTGGCAATACCCTGGACCCTCTACATATAAATAAGATGAAAACACAGAAACATAAAGAAAAAATTAATTCTGCAAGGTAGTTTACTATACTGAGTTCATTGGACAAATTTAAATAACACTTCTGTAACAATAAAATAACTAACAAATCATTTACAGATAGAATGTAATTTACAGTTATTACTGATAGGCACACATGTTTTCAGCCCGATAGAATACAAATAAAAAAAAAAATTAAAATGTATAATCTATCCCATTGAAGGACACATCGTTGTTCACTAAAGATAGGTCCCACTGTCTTTTTTTTAAATATTTTTGTTTCTAAATAGAGCTGTCATTTTTGGCCCCTAAAGCATAAGAGGCATTACACCAGTGTAGCATCTAAACATTTGTCTTATTTGTTAAATGCACTCCCTATCACAAAAAAAGTTAATATATCTAATGAACTAGAGATGTGTGTCTTTACATTTGAGAATGAAAATTTACAGTAATATCCAAACTAAATGAGCTGTAATATCAATACAGTTCCGTTTTTGGCTTCTATTTTGTAAAATAAGGAAGATTTTGGTTAACTTTTATTTAGTTTCAGTATTAGCTTTAATTTTCATACAACTTCAGTACATTTAGTCATTTAAAAAAAAAAAAAAAAATCTTTCTGTAGAATATGTAACTACATGCAAATAATTTCAAAGATGCAAGAAGAAAAGCATGAAAGAAATGTTATGTAATCTCAGAGCATTAAACAATTTTTAAAGTATCTTGTTGAACCAGCCATTTTTTTTTTTATAAACTATATATATATATATATATGGTTAAGAATATTTTTTCTGAATTATGTTATAACTGTAAGACGAGACCAGCGGATGATATGTTATCTCCACCCCCTGATGTGACAAATACATCTGTGCAGACTAATACTGGTGCAACACAGATTTGGTACTCATCTTCTTCCCAACATGACACTGGTCTTTTATCTACAAACTCAATTCTTCTTGATGATTCAGACTGACTGCTTGAGAAAGAATAATCAACAATCAGTTTAGCTTTTCGTTCATCAATATTATCAGAACCACAGACATGTCTGTGAGCAGTTAAGGCAGCTTTGGCAGCAGCAGACATAGTATTTTTCCATGTTGAATCTTTTGATGTTAAAATTACCTGATAAGCAAGTGTGTGTATGTGCAAACGAGACAGCCTTCTCCTTCCACTTACTTGTGTTGTATTTCTCAGCAGGCTGTAAACCTGTCTCATCTGATCAAGCACTGTAGCAATACGTGGATAGCTGTCGGATATCAGTGACACATTGCCATGGTACAGCAAGCTGACTAGGTTAGGCAGTTCTTGCTCATTCATGCCAAGGGAGTCACAGTATAGTAAAACATGCTTGTAGATTTCATCCATCAGAGTAACATCTGTAAAGGAGGCCATCTCAAAGTGGATTTTCATTTTCACTGGAACTTTAGCAATAATGGACTCTAACGTTCTAAGTCTGTGTTGCCGTTCACCTATAAGAAGAAAGAAAAGATGTATTTGAAAACAAAATTTAATAGTTAAATACTTAAACAATCATGAAATTAGATTTCTTGTAAAGCAGAACACTTAATTAAAAAAATGTTAATATATTAAATTAATATGGTTGTTTTCTCACCATCATGGAATGGAAAATTGTCCATCAACTGCAGACCTCCAACAACCACAAGGGATGGATCAAACTGTTTGAGCTGCTGTTGGAATTCTATCATTGATTCTAGGAAAGGGTTTAAAGAATCACTGTGCACTATAAGTCTGTAAATAAGTATAAACGTTAATTATAGATTCAAGGATAACTTTTAAAGAAATTTAGAAATATTTCATTATTTCAGTGTTCTAAAAAAATAATGCTGGTCATGAATCAACATCTTATATGATATTTGTATACATCAGTAATTAATTAATAATTGTAACTGAACCTGTTGCTATTCACCATGTAGAATCAGTTACACTTGTACAACAAATTTTTTTCACATATTTTTGAGATCATTTGCACATTAAAATATGCTTTGTTTAGATGACAGCATTTGGTAGCTGAAATAGAGTCAATAAAATGCACCCTTTGTTAATGCTACATGGAAAGGTTTACCAAATAAAGAGAAGAAAAAAAAATGAAAATAATAGTAATAGTAACAATAATTAAATAAAAGTTGTTGAATTCTGGAGGATTACTTTTAAGCTTTAAATTGTTCATGAATTATATCCATGTGAAATGTTTTGTTGTTTCCCTTCCCCCTCAATAGCTAGATTTATGCTTACAGTTAAATTTGGAAATGTTTTTGAACTGCCAATAACATTTTCTGAACCTTGAAATAAGACTTACATAATGTATTAAAAAAAATGCATATTGTCACATTTTCCTTAACTAACATAACATGAATTCAGGTTTGGCTAACAGTTAAAATCAGCTATTGATATAGTTGTTACCTGTTTGCCCGTGGAGATGTGTACTTTCCCCAGGTTGCCCCTGCTTCATATTCCAATCCTAAGTGAACCACTTCCTTTGCAGATGGTTTTCCAACAACTGTAATAAGTACATTGCAAAGCCAGTAAAAGTTTTACTAAAAACAATCAAATACATTTATAAAATTGAAAACAAAAAATTATAATAAAAAAAAGTTTTAAAAAACCCATTACAAACATTAATAGAAACTACACATCACAGATGTTAAAATGTTTGTTCATTTCTGTAGATCTAAAACATAACTATTTCTTCTCAATATTTTGTTGTTTTAATCATAGATCATTTTAGACATACTGTTCCATGTCATTTTAAATCAAAGGCATTCTTAAGTGCAGATATATGTCAAAATGGTAAAAAAACAATAATTATTCAATCCCAACCAAAAAAATCCAAAAGATATCAAATCAAATTGAAATAAACATATGACAGTCATTCCAGAGATGTATAAAATAACAGTAATAATAATAAAATTTTATACAAAGTTTAAACCTCTAATGTTTGAATCCAGTGTAGTGCTTAAGAACTCTGTTAATCTTGCACCAAGCATCACTTCCAAGCCTTCCTTTGCCATCCGCTGTGCCATGACAGCTGCATTCCCTCCAACAATCCATTTCTTATTTGGCAAACTGTGAGCAGTTTTTACAAGCAGATCAAAAAGTGTTTTGTTGCCCACATACCGTCTGTAAATAAACATCTCATTTAATGTTACTGAATATGGGTTTTTTTTTTTTTTTTTTCAAATTCAAATCAGTATTTAAGTGGAATGAAACACTATGCAGCACCAAAATAATAATAATTATGGCTGTTATGTCAAACCAAAATGAATTTGTTAAAGTGGACAGGTACAAATATATCAATATTTGATACTCTAATTAAAAAAAAAAATAATAAAAAAAATAAAAAAAAATTATTTACTCTTTATTTTAGCATAATGTAGATCAGCTGAATAATTATACATTTTTAAAGTTAAATAATAATTATAATAATAAAAAGTTATAAATTTAATTATGTTGTAGTTGTTATTATTATCATTTTTATTTTTTAAGTTTTATTACTGCCATTTAACCACATATAGAAACCGTTAAACGTCATATCAACTGATATTACTTACTCCGCCGCTGCTCCGTGTTGAAAAAAGTAAGCTAGTAATTGCGAAAGTTCTTCGCTGTTTCTAATACTGTTATAATGTTTCGGATCGGTGGGCGCTGATACGTTGATTTTGTCAAAAATTTCAAATGCCCTGACATGTAAATCATAACAGCCACCAAAACCAATTGCAACTCTTGTTTTGGGTAGCGGAATTTTGTTTTCTGCGCTGAGCAAACCTGACAGAACTTTGTGTATTCGTTCTTGTAAAATGTCGTCACATCGTTTATTATACAAATAGGCCCCAATTATTATAAGAATGGATACCAGGCTACTTTTTGCTTTCAGTCCTTGCGAAACCATCATATATTCTTTTTTTTTCTTTTTTTTATCAATCCAATTTCAGGAAGCAACATCATGAACGTTTGTTACTTTTTTCTTTCTTTTTCTTCCTTCTCCGATATTTGTTGTTAATAAATTCCTTCCTAGAATATAAAAGCATTCAAGATTGTTTTAGTTTCAACTTCAGTTCTGTACAGTTCGGCAATTCCTGAATATTATTTGGAAGAGGACCAATATATTCCTTTGAAAAATGAGAATATCACACATGCAAGGCATACGTTTGTTGTTGTTGTTGTTGTTATTGTTGTTTTTATTTGTTTGTTCTTGTGTTTAAAAAAAAATATATATATATTATTATTATTCCACCCCCTCCCCCTTCTTTTTATATTGTTGTAAAGAGATGAACTGAAGTACGCTGCTTTTATTCTCTGTAACTAAAAGCATTCACAAACAAATAAACTGGTATCATGCCTTTGATTAAGAAAGGACGCCTGTCGTCGATTTTATAGATGTATTTATCTTTTGTTTTTAATAACTGAAAGAAAACAATCAAAGAGACACATACACATATGTACATAGGTACACAGATCTATGCATGCGTGTATTTTGGACTTGAATTGGTGAGGTTCGTAATACGTACATACATATATAAATACGTAAATATAACCACGTTCTAATAATCTTTGTTACATAAGGCTTGTAATTACCTATTCTTATACATAAAGATAATAGCATTAGTTTGACGTGACTGTATTTTAGTCCAAATATGCCCTCTGTTTTGGGTCGGAAGCACAGTACTGAAAAGTTAAACCGATTCGGCGATTGTAGTTCAATGGTCACTATTAGTCGCCACATCTGTATCTAATTACGACTCTTTCAGCTTAATAGCCTTAGGCTGGATCCCATAATACGTTCCGAACACACAGGCTTTATTGGTTGAGTTAAATCCAATAACATAGAAATAATTATATTACTGGCTGAGTGAAAAACCTTTCAAATAAATGAAATAAATTGAAATAGGTTTTCTTTTTAAATTTTTAATATCACTTTTTATGATAATTGAATATTTATGTTGTGGCTAGAAAACATACATTTATTTTAAATAAAATCTTCAGTGGAAAAATAATGTGTTACTCTACAAGCGAATCGAAAAGATGACCAGCTCTTTTTAATTCTCAACTCAATTCATTGATGATGATGATGATAAAAACAGAAAACAACAACAAAATAAATAGAAAAAAAATTTGTAATGATTTAGTGAATACATTTTAATTCTGTTAATCTAATCTGAACAAAGTATTTATTTATTGTTATTATTATTGTTTTTTAAACTATATATGTCAGTAACGTAAACAAACATGATATGGCCTGTGTGAATAGATCTATGATAACATTTGGTAAACATATACGTAAACAAACATTTATCCATCCATACGTACATATAGCTATGTCGGACGTAAGCCTCATATGGATCTAATTTGAATATGATGTAATAAGAGCAAAATTTCTGAACTTATTAATGTCACTGGCCAAGAATTCTTGCAATTCAAAATAAGTGAATTATTATTTGTTTTATAAAATATTTTAAACATCTTATAATCTAGTAAACTTATGGCCCCAAATTGTTGAAAACCACTGAATATGTAACAGATTGTTTCTTGTTAATATCTAACAGCAACCACGTACTAATATTTTCTGTCTCTTATAATGATAAATAATAATAATAATAATAATAATAATAATAATAATAATAATAATAAATATAAAGATAAACAAATAAATAAATAATATTAAAAATTAAAAAAACCTAATATTTTTTTATGTAAATATTTATTCGTTTTATTCACAGAGACATACTTGCACCAGTTAAGCACTTGTAATCAGACAATGTGGTACTTATGGCTGAAATAGGTCAAAACAGGTATGTCTCAACAGTCACTTGAAAATATATGTTTACATAATTATGTAAATTTCTGTTGTCCCTGTCGTAAATACAAGGACAGATAAATACAATAATAAAACAAAGAAATCATATTACATTTTAATGATGTTCTAGAACGGTTTTTTTGTTTTGTTTTGTTTATTTTTTTTTTTTTAGGGAATTTATGTATATATGTGTCATCATAGCAAATAAAACTTTTGAAATATGTAAGTTTACTGATGAACAGGAAATAGGTAGTTCTGTGTTTGTTTAATAATAATAATGATAATAATGTATCAAATAAAAACACAATGCAAACATAATAGAAGAATAATTAATTAATAATAATGTGCATACAATATGGTTGAATATTATAAAAACGTATATTTTTATCCATACATTTACATATATTAAGTATGTGTGTGCCTGTTTTAATTAGTTTCTTTCTTTCTTTCTTTCTTTAAATTTATTAATTTTTCATAATATTATTTTATACATGCATGGATATATGACGTATGTAAATGTATATACGCATATTATTTTATTATATCCTTGATTTATGAAAATTTCGATTTACGTCAGATAAAACACACAGAGACACACACAGTCACATACATATACACACATACACAATTAAGAAAAAATGACATTTAAGAATTAAGAATTAAGCACATTACGCTTCTTAAAGTTACTAGGGGCAACCCGTTAATAAGTCACGCCTCTCTCTCCTCCCACCTTTTTCGTGTCATTAGAAGTAATAAATCAGGCGTATGTTTATGTGAGAGTGATGTAAGAGACGATAAATGTCCACCTGGTAAAGGTACGTGTTTAGATCCTGGCACACATTCTTACTTCGCTCTATCGGCCAAAGTCCAACTTAGCCGGCAGTATATATATTTATAACGGAACCCAAAATACGCAACACGCGATAAAACGCTAAAGGAACCGAACAAAAAACAGCTAAATTTGACTTGTACAGATTTCTAAACAAGTAAGTAGTAATCTCTTGAAAAGTTTGTTTTAGATTGATACGTATTATTCTTCGTTTATATTATTACTATTATTTAAATTGTGTTCTTTTCTTTGTTATTTTACTATTTATTATTATTATTTAGAATGTATAGTAAGTATGGCATGCATGCAGACATACACACATACACACACACACACACACACACACACACACACACACATGTATAATTACATATATAAATATCTATAAACAAATTACTAAATATATACAGAGGCGGCAGCAAGCATAAATTTATCTTTTTTAATATGTTCATATAGGATCTTATATAAGTAAGGAGCTACGTTCTTATTTACATATATGCCTCATGTGACATGTATTCAGATAACATTCGTAAATCGCTTCACTGACTGCTTAGCTGATCACAGATAGAGAATGTTTGGAAGAGCAGATTATTTCAGTCACACGAATAAATAGCTGTAAATATTCAGGTAATAATGGTTGAAAAAATGTTCTGGGAAAGATTACAAAAACTCAGATCATCATCATCGTCGTCCTGGTCTTACTCATCATCAACAACTGCAGCAACATATGGCTTTAATAAAGTTTGAATAATCTGTATGAGAAAGATTAAAAAGATCATGTAATAATAATAATAATACATAAAAAATGAAAATTAAATTATATAATTATTCTTTAACTGCTTCATCTCCTTTAGATAAGCTATATATACAACAAAATAAAAAGGTAAAAATTAAACAGTGAAATGAATTGACACCAGTAAGTCAAATATTAAAATTAAAACACATGCACAGGCTTGAACGCGCACACACACTCACACACACCGTCCAGATAAAAAATTAATAATAATAATAATAATAATAATAATATATATATATATATAAATTAAATATTAAATTAAAAATAATAGTACACATCAATGGTTAAATAAACTATTAAATAAAAATATGTATGTATATTTTATTGTTGCATGATTAATGTGTTTTAATCTGGTTTTTGTGTTTTTTCTTTTACTTAAATGACCAAAACGTGCGAATGAGATGTAGGTTGTCTTAATTAGGAGACGAATGTACTAAATTTAGACAGCAACATTTCCTTTGACCCGTTTTATTTTTTTTATTATTATTTACAAAAAAAAAAAAAAAAAAAAAAAAAAAAATTGTGCTGCTGATGATATTACTAATAGTAGTAGTATAAAAATAAGATTCATACATACAAACATACATGTTCATATTACCTAAATTTGAAGTTAAAAATAACGTTGGTTTACATTAACTGGTTTTAGATCTTTTTTTTTCTTGCCACTCGAGAAAGTGTCCGAATGTGCGTGTTTTGTTTTTGATATTGTTTCTCAATATCCCGACATTACATTTTGCAACGCAATCCATTATCTTTTTTTTTTGAAAAACAAAAGCTCGTCATCTTTGTATAAATTTATTTATTTGAAGTGCGCACCTCAAGCCACTTCTCAAGGCCATAATTAGATCTTGCCGTGCAGACGAAATGTTATGCTTAATAGTACGGTAGAACTTTGGACCCTGTTGTAAAAATAAACTGGTTTGTCTGGTTCACTGTCTTGTAACTAGAGCGACCGAATTTTTAGTCCTCATTTTGTAATCATTATATACACCATAAGTACACATAAGCAAAAAAAAAAAAAAAAAAAAAAATACAAGAGTTAATAATTGTATTATATGTTAATAGTTTGTAAGATATATAGGAATACTATTGTATACTGGATTAAAATGTCTTATATATATATATGTAACAATGGTTTTTTAAAACTGTGTATGAATGAGATGTGGATTTGATATCGGCTTTCATATGTAACGTAAATCGTGTGTATTTTGTGGTTCTCGTGGTGAGATCACGAGTAACTTTCTAAACATGACTTTTCTAAGTAACATAAAAAACTGTTAGAAAATGACCAGTATTTATTATAATCATTTTATTACTATTATTACTGTTGTTGTTGTTGTTGTTGTTGTTAAAGTTTAGTTTAGTTTAGTATTTTAAGTGGGTAGTAATACTATTACTAAAACTAATACTAACGACAGACATACTAGTTTTATAATATTCGTGAACCTTATTTGACTGTTAGGGCGTAGCTGTCACAAAGTGATCGACACCATTATTTCATACCCACCTCATCTAAAATAACACCATGTTGATAATTATCCAATTGCCTTTGGCAACGTGGTCAGCGGTATCCTATCTATTTCAACGGGGATCAGTGTAGGGCAGACATCCGAAACTTCACCTTTCGATACAGTGATCAACTAACCGTGAAAAATTTAGACGAATTTTTAACAATAGCTAAGAAAAGAAAGCTGTGCTTAAGAACACCTTTAAGTAAATCATGTCCAGTGTTTGAGTTTCAAAAGCGTTACAGAAAAATCTCGCTAAGAATAGACTGTTTACACATGGCTTTGATCGAAAGGTGATGTGACCCTTGTACACTTTTGCTACGTTTCCGACATCATTGCCAGGGAAAGTACACGAGTGCTTGTTTTAATCACTGTCAAGTAGAACCGCGCGTCGGTGTTATTTAACATACAATTGAGATAAGAAACTCAACTGACTGAATGAAGTATTATAATTACAGTATTTATATAATTTTTGCATATATTTTTTTATATAATAACAGAGAAGTAAGCCGCTGCCACCATTCCGTGGTCACTCATGACGATTAGCAGTGTGGGGTGTTTTATAATTATAAATTTTTCCAACGGATAGGGAAGCACAAACCATAGTCTTTGAAACCTAAGTCACAGAGAACTAGCTAGAGCGGGAAATAGCACAGTGAAAATTCTGCCATTCAAGTATAGTCGATTCTCCTATACAAAATATACCATTTAATATATATTTTACTTTACGTCACAGTTCAAGAAATAAAAATGCACACATTTTCTCACATAATTATATTTTATACACTTGAGTGCCGAAACACAAACATTATACAAAATATATAAGCATAAAATCATGATTAACCGTTTTAATACACAATATATTTGTAAAAGTTACTATCAGAAATATTGCGAAATAAAGCGGATGCCTTACAGCGGCAAGTTCAATCGTGCACACATCCTAGCCTGGGTAGATTTCCCTCATTTCAAAGTCCAACATTTTCTTGTCATCCGATCACTGGTATTTTCCAATGCACCTTAGCCGATAAATGTTTTAATTACCGAAATCTATATCTTATGACAATGGCATATAATTTTTTTTTTTTTTTTTTTCCAAGTCATCTTATGACATTCTTTTCATATAGTTTTTGACACCGTTTTTATTCTCAAAAATTTATATTAATTTGAATAATAATGTATTAAATTGTTATTTTGAAATGATATTCCCCATTAATGTTTCTTCATTTGAAGTTTTGATGTAATCAGAGATACTGAAGATGAAACAGTCAACAAAATTTATAAATTTGTTGGTATTAGCATGATGCATAATTATACTATAATTATACAAGATAATAATAATAATAATAATAATAATAATAATAATAATAATAATAATAATAATAGAAGTTTAGCCGTATCTCAACAATGTTAAATCGGGTAATTTTGTTGAAGATTGGATAGCCGGATATCGGATTTTGTTATAATTAAATTACAGATGTCTTTTTTTTTTTTCACTAACAACGAAATCGAAGAAAGTATTTCTCACAAATGCAGGTTTCAAAATTATTTTTCGGTATATATATATATATATACAATGTCATAATTAATGCAAAGCACAGCAATATAATTTCATTTATAATTAGACAAAGTAAAATACTGACGTGTTTCGCTGTCTCTCTCCATATGTACGTATGGTGTAGTCATGCTTTGTATGTGTGTTTATGGTGATTTTACTAAAAACGTGGAAGTCGTTTCCTTAAAGAAAACATTAATTTCGGACATATTGATAGACATGCACGGAATGTGCTGTGTTTTTTAACTGTAGATACACAACTGTCTTTTTAAGCAAACAAGTTTTCCCCGTATGTTATATTCATTTCTGCTTTGCCAGTTGTGCAGCTCTCGATCCATTGACTCGTCCCAGGCGTTTGGCGCGCTAACTGAAAGCTGGTCTGTTAATCAATGAAGTAGTTGTGACCTACTTTATCATCCGCAGAAGATAATTCCACGTGGTTAGCCGTGTTTCGCTTTTCACTGCGGTCAGTATGCTTATATTCATAAGTTCTAAGGCTATAGTTATCTAATATTTAATGAAGATGTGCATGCGTTAGGTCATTTTCATTTAAATTTATCAAATACACAGGACCGCGCCCATCATTTTATTTCAAAACATGATGATTCGGCTTATGGAGTTCCGACTTTCCGAATGAAAAAAAAAAAAAAAAAAAAAAAAGAAGAAATAATAATAATAATAATAATAATGTAATCTTGGCAAACTGCCCATGATAGCTATTTTTTATTATGCTGGTATTATCTATGAACCAAGAAAACATTTCGTTTTAGTTTTGTTTTTACATCGATTCGTTAAGTTAGTAGAAATTAGTAAATATTAATTAGTTTTTGGTTTGTTTACTACTGACTGTATCATTATAAGGAGTATGCCTACAAGGTTAAAGGTATGACTACCCAAAACAAAATAAAAAATAAAAAATAAAATAAAAAGGGGGTGGTTTCGAGTTTTTATTTATACAGTATCAAAAGGATTATCCATGATGGTAATCCTATTAAATCGTATAATTGCAAGTTTACTTCGTAATATCTTGCATATGTTACAAAGTATATTGATTATGTACAGTTCGTTAATTATGCTTTTGTTGTGATACTAATTTTGTTGCCAACATTATTCCATGGACTCATGTCGTGACGGTTAATACACTTTAGAAAGTAGCTTGATTCAATTAATGCTGCACGTTTTCATTGTTTAATTAATCAGCAGTTATCAATAGTTACCAAAGGTATAATACAAATATATGTATAAATCCTCTTAGGTATACATGCAGTGGAAACATTAATATTATAAAGGGTTTTGGGGGTATATTTTGGGGGTCTGATTTGTACCTGCTTATGTTTACTTCACAACCAACAAAACAGTACATAGTGTAGCTCTAGCAGTCTTTTTTTATTTTGTTTAGTCAGCCATGCTGAAAAACCAGTATCTGTTGTGCGTGTTTGTATGTCTATCATTGTATACACCATTTACATGTACATAAATTTATGTGTTATGTAATTTTAGCACATCAGTTTTTAGAAAAAAAGAACAAAATCATATAAATTTCGTATTATATTATAATTTGTATTGCTTGCTTTTGTGCGAATTAATAAACAACAAACAAAAACGATGTTAATAACTATGGTATCATAATCATTGATCTTATAAAGAAAAAAATCCTACAACTCTGACGATATTGCCACTAATCTCTTTCGATTGGTCCGTAAAGCAACTCCCATGTTTTGCCTGCTACTGCCAAAAGCTGGCGGCCTTGTCCTCAAAATACGTATTGATTTTTCTTTCAGTTCCGAATTCAGCGTACACGCATATTTATAAAAATAGTCTGATTGCCCATGCCAAAGATATAATAACATAGAGAGCTTTACTAGTAATGTTATCCTTTGCCATAATAGGTAGATGGATTATCTTGTATACATATGCACAAAATCTACGTTTTTTTGTTTTGTTTTTTTCTATCCACGCTGACCTCTTCTATATATTTTGTTTCATCGTAATACAACCTTGTGTACTGCTGTTCATCAGTTTTTAACGTTGAAAAGTGAACAGGATACAATTAAGAAAGTGAACTGCATCAATAAATCTGAGAAATTCCAATCAGTAAATAACAGCAGTTAGGCTGTTCTTTCAACGAACATCCTCCATTAAGCGCAAGATCACCAGCTCTCCTTCCATTAGGACATTATTTAACTGATAGCTACAAAGCATAAACATTAAGTTTACATGTTCAAAGATTTTGAACTGAAAATGTATATAAATCAATTTATGCCCATACACATCACAATTTATAGCAAATAAATGAATAACAATACAAATGGGTGGGACTCGATAGCACAGGACTTTGGACTTTTCAGAGTACAACCACTAACACAAAATGTAGTGTTGGAAGGTTTTACAGATGAAAACAGTATTTACCTGGAAATTAAAAACGTAGCAGACGATTCGTGTCCTTTTTTTCTTCTTTAAATAAAGGCGGTTGGCTAAATATAGATTTATAATTTTCATACTGAGTGAATAGCATATTGCTCTTCGTACTCAAGAAACCTTTATATGCTCTTTGTACAAAATCATTACTGTAGTGTAACGTTATTGTTAAACAAATTCCAGCTAGGTAAAGGTTTCCTCGTATACATATTACCTTCTAACCCTTTTTGGACGGCCATAATATAGTCCTAAGTGTAGAAATAAATTATGTGAGAAATAATTATAATAAAGTATATGTTTACCAGATATCAAATAAAGGACAAAGACGTTCATTTTTGTCAGCATAATTTTTTGTTCTTTTATGTTCAACTTATTCGTATTCATAAATAGTACACCTTGTTTACCCTATGAACATTTAATCAGTTAATTCATTGATCTTTAAAATGAAATATAAAGAGAAAAGTGCACAGACCATATTAAACAAAGAAAGGCCTTAATATACACGAACACACATATATCAACAATGAAGTACAGATCCCGAAGACCTGATTATAAAACGTTTAATAAAGCGGCTTAAAAATAACAGATGTGATTTAAAAAAGTATTGTAATGTTATTTTGAGAACTTTTGATTCTGTATTACGAACATTCTGTTTTATCAATAATACTGTATACTATTAAATCCTATTTTATTTATTTATTTTTGTTACCATGGGAACAAATAATGAATATGACTATAACATTGTTTCGACAATGGCTTATGCTCTGTGGTTACAGCACAGTTTTGATTATGTCTTAAATCTCATGACCAGTCCTTTCCAGTAGATTCATAGAGTTATTTTTCGTGGTAACTAGTGTCGTAGGATTGGTTGCATCTGATTTCCCTTTTGTAAGACGCTGCATACAAAATATCCTCTGCTAGTTCTGAAAAAACAACAACATGTTTTGCCTACAAACCTTTATAGTTAAACTTGCTGAGGTGTCATTAAATCAAGTGTAATTCATCCATTCACATCACAAATGTTGCTGAAGTACCCCGGTGTTAATTTGAACACATTTGTTTTTTGTTTTTAAAGTACTCATACTGAAAAAAGTTTAATTTTATAGATATAAAGTCAGAAAAGAATATACTGACTGACCCCATCCGACCAACCTCCTTACTAATAGGGCACCCACCCTTGTTATCCTTATTTCTAAAAGAGTGGGCAAAGCTGCAAATTGTACTTGCCAATGAAGATAATTTAAGTCAAGGATTGTTATTAACCTGCCATATGTATGTATCTCTCTATGTCAGAATTATGGTTAGCTAAATTTGCATTTGCAACAACATGGCTAACCTGAGAGTTAGATGGGAAATTACATCATAATGTCTTGTGCCAAATAATGAGCTAAATCTTACAGAAGGAATATTTTCCTAGGTTATCTACTGAAACTTAAGTGATCAAGTTATCTGGATGAAATAAAATGTATAAATAATTATAAGCCTTTCTTTCATTTATTTATTGTCGGTAGACATACAATATACAACAATGAGGGATCATACCATGTTTTATATGGGTAACGGGCAAAGGATTAAGTGTGCACCAAACCTTGGCCTGTGCTGTTATAAACTGACAAATAAGCATATGACTGATGGGAGGTAATCCAGTCTACGTTTATGTTGCTGAAATGTGGCGATTAAAAGTAAATGATATTCTTGCGAGTTTGTTTCATTATTATCACACTTAGCAGCATGAAAGAAACAAAACGATGTGTTTGTCGTATGCTAAATATATTTAAAATTTCCACGTGTGTGTGTGTGTGTGTGTGACTATTTTAATGAAATATTACATTATATAAGCATTAAAAAGCCTTTTTTTTTTATCTGCATAAGATGTGATACAGCGCGTACAGAGTAGCTTAAATATTATAGTAATGCATCATACCTTCGGGTTTTATTTCTTTTCACACTAGAATTTATCTTAATGTTGAAACTTGATTAGCTCAGGTGAACCATATAAAGAAGATTATATGTAAGTTCAAGAGAAAAATCTTACCGTACAGAAAATCCGTATTACAGTAATTAACGGCGTTCGGGTGATAGGGGTATTAGATTAGGTAAACTCTATGCAGCCAGTATTTGTACTTCTAATAACCGGTACTTGTAATTTGTATTTTCACAACTGTTACCTTTAGCCTTGGTATATTTTCTTGTTGGAAACTTACTGGAACCGGGGAAACAGTGCGTCATAGATAATAGTTTTTTATTTGTTTATTAATTTTGTTTTCTACTGAAGCATTAGTATTAAATTTCTCAGGGTATAACATAAATACATTTCTGGCTGTTTTGTGCAAACTTTAAAAATTATTCCTTATGTACAGTCATAAAGAATAACTTGGTATATTATGATATCAACCTCATTTAAATAATATATCACCGATGTTTCAGATATAAATATATAATTTATCGACGTTTCAAACTGATTGATAGGTGGTTCAAATATATTTTCAAAACATCAAAAAACCCTTCCAATATCCTTTAAAAGTAAGTTTTATGTAACTTAGATAATTACTGCACCAATCTGTTAAAAAAGTATACATCTTGATTTTAATTTATTATTAATATTATTATAATTTTAATTTTAATGTTTTTTTTTTTGTTGTTGTTTTTTTTAATTTCAGAAATATGAGATTCTCGGTGACTAGGCTGGTTTCCCGGGGTCTGAAAAACGGTCGCACGTTCTCCACGTCTGGGCTGCATTCTCGCACCGCCGTTGGCTCACAGCTGCTGAAGGTCTTACGCAAAGGAAGCAGTCCCGTGCAGTCGGCGCGTCTCATTTCATCAGTAACGTCAGACAATATCTTGAAGAGTCCATTTCCTAGTGAAGACATTCCAGATATTTCTCTTACAGAATATTTGTTTTCATGTTTTGACGAACATGGAGACAAAACAGCAGTCGTATGTGTTCTTTTTACATTGTTATTAAACTTTAAAATATCTTAACAAAAAAACAACATTTTATTATATTCGAAAAGTTTTTTTGTTTTTTTTTAAAATTATTATTGAGCTTGACCTTTTATCATAATAAAGTATTACAATAAGATTATTTTCTCTTTTTCGACACAACATTTCGTATAATATTTTATAGAAATTTAAATGAAGGTATCGGAAACCTTTTTTTTTCTTTATGATTTTTGTTTTCACGTATAACATAAAAAATACTTTCGTTGGAAAGCAGATGAAAACAAATGTATGCTATTACTGCTGTATCCTGACGTCACAGCATGTACTCAAACTATGACATACACTACATAAGTTATAACTTGTAATTTATTGTTCTGGTTAGCCAGTGTTTAATTTTACTTTTTACTAAGATAAACTTATATCTGTCTTCAAGAATCTGTATATTTTAAAATAACAAAGATTCTCGGAAAGACTGTCATAGGTAGTGTGTTAGTAAACATACAGGAACATGTAGCACTGATTAATAATTTATATGAGCTGGACAAGTCTAAATAAGCATAAGAAATAAAACAGCAACAAGGGTTAATCTCTAGAAATAACATAAATTTATGTTTGATATTTCCACACATAATTGTGATAATAATTGTGGAACATCACACCCTGCAGAAAACCAGTTCAAAATGTTATGCCATCATTTCTTAGTTTGATCTTTTCTTCAGACATAATTTTATTACAAATATTCTTCTGATTACTGAGTTAATAGGTGTCTAATAGTGCATAGAACATAGCTAATATCATCTACATTAACAACTTTGTACAATTTGTAACAAAGGGAACACATTTTTATTGCATTTCAACAGCCTAATTAACAGTGGATTTAATGTTTAACACAATATTTTTATTATTTTAAAATAAGAATTTTCTACTATATATATAGAAAAAAGATGTCAGTATACTACTACTACTACTACTACTAAGAATAATAATAATAGCTGTAGTGATGATAACTGGAGATAAAACTGTTGATGATAGCAGTGACAGTGATAGATAAAAATAAATTTCTCTATTGAACAGATCGACTATCCGACAGGTAGAAGCTATACTTACTCACAGCTGAGAGATTTTTCTATTCGAGTAGCCAGTGCTTTAGTTAAGCGTGGCTACAAAAAAGGAGATGTAATAGCTGTCTTCAGCCCAAATCTCCCAGAATACACCATTCTCATCATGGCTGCAGCCTGTCTAGGAGTAATACTGTCACCAGCTAACCCTCTCTACTCCCCTTGTAAGTGCTGATTTTGTTTTGTTTTGTTTTGATTTTTTAAAATATATCTTTGATTGAAAGTACAAATAGACTGCATTATATTTTTGTGTGCAAGTGCTTCCAAAGTATTATTTTAATAATTAATAGTCACCATTCTTTTCTAATAATAAAGAATAACAATATATCAGATATTGTGTTTTTGATGGGCATTTTTGAATCTCTGAAAAGTATTTACAATTTTGTTTTAAATTTATTTTACTTCTTACTTTAATAAGCCATGTTTAAAAAAACAAAAACAATTGCCATTATTTTCACAGCTGAGCTAGCTCGCCATCTCCAGATATCTGAATCAAAAGCTATAGTGACCATCGAAATACTGCTACCAACTCTGAAAGCAGCTTACCACAAGCATCCAGCCATTGAAGAACAGATAGCAGAGGTGTTTACATTTGGTGAAGTTGAGGGTTGCATACCAATTGGCCTCATGATGAAAGATGACGGAAAGTCATTCTCAGGAAATTTTGACATCAACCCTTCAGAGGACACTTTGGTTTTACCTTTCTCCAGTGGCACCACTGGCCTGCCTAAAGGTGTGATGCTGACTCACAAAAATTGTGTGTCCAATCTTAAACAGATCAGGTGAGTTTTGTTTGAAATTCATATTCTGACTTATAATAAAACAGGTGATGGAGTTTTGAGGTTTTTATTTATTTATTTTTAATTTTAATTTTTCTTAATTTTTAATTATTTTTAATTTAAGTTTTTATTTTTTTATTATTTTTTTTTTTTAAACAAATGCTCTTTATAAATGCATAACATTTAGCATTCTCATATAATGTGAACACATGGCCATCTTAGAAATAGTTTGAATTGTCTTATCACAGATATGGGTAGCAGAGATCGAGACTAATCTAATTTTGCCTTATTTACTAACTTCAGATATATATTTTTTAACTTGTGTTAATTTTATGTATGTACACAGACACTAGGGCCCTAGTTTTGACCATTTTTCATCTTTTGGCAACATTGCTTGCCTTATTTAAAAAATTCAAAAAAATTTGATAATAAACAATTTAATTTAAAAAAAAAAACACCAACATAACAAAACAATTTCCATACTCACTTACTTAATTAAAATGTGTTCCCCAAAAGTGCTTATCTTGACCACCTTTTGATAATAAAAAGGTTTGACACATGAAATTGATAAGCTCTTGAAAATTAATAGAAACTAATATAATTCAAAGTCACTGTTAATTTTTTAATTTTTATCTAGAAATATTCCCACAGCCAAAAAAAAAACCCAACAAATGTAAATAAAATAAAGTTTGAACAGAGAAAAGCAAATGTTACATTTTAGTAATATGAGGTTCATTCACATCTCTCAATGAAATAAACAATATTAATGTTTTAAAAAATAGAAACCCCATGGAAGTGTCACCAGATGATGTTCTACTAGGAATTCTGCCATTCTATCACATTTATGGAATGATGCCAGTACAGTTTGGTGCCTTGCAGAGTGGAGCCACTCTTGTCATTCTGCCCAAGTTTGATCCAGAAATGTTCCTTAATTCAATAGTCAAATCTAAAGTAAGACCTGGAAACTGATACCCTGTACATGTATTTAATTAAGAATTTTTATGTTTTTAAATTAATAAATTTTGGTCGAAGTTATTATTATTTATAATTAATTTATAATTTATAATTAATTATAGAATAAAATATGATTGTTACTGTATTACTGCTTTCATTACTATTACTACAACTACTACTACTACTACTACTACTACTACTACTACTACTACTACTACTACTACTACTACTGTTACTACCACTACTGTCATAATGATCATGATAATAATGATATTTACACACACATAAAGAGGCTAACATTCATTCATATGCTTACATTAAGACACATAAATAACCTTTTCTTTTTTGCTTCTGGCCTTTTTTTCACACTTCAGTTTATTCATGTGACGTATAATCTATTTCTCAGTATTTCTGATCTTTTTCTTGCCACAGATAAGCATAATGCACATAGTACCTCCAATTGTTCTCTTTCTGGACAAATTTCCCAGTGTGACAAAGAAACATATGGAAACTCTACGTTACATAATCTCTGGAGCTGCCCCATTGGGTGAAGGACTTGTTTTGGACTTTCAAGACAAATACAACATACCTATCTATCAAGGTATGTCAATAATCACTTTCTATAGAAAATTATTACCTTATCAAAATATAGTTAGTCAAAGAGATCAACCAGTCTCTTGAGATACTTTGCATTTTTGATTTCTATAGCAATTATTACTTAATTAAAATGTGTTCCCAAGAAGTGCTTATCTTGACCACCTTTTGATAATAAGAAGGTTTGACACAGGAAATTGATAAGCTCTTGAAAGTAAATAGAAACTGATATAATTCTAAGTCACTGTTAATTTTTTAATATTTATCTAGAAATATTGTCTAAGAAAAATGTCAAACAATAATCTGACAAATCCACAAACAAAAATATATTAAATAAGATATTATTTGATAAAATATATGATATTGCCATGTATTAAAATTGAAAAAGAAAAATAATGAAATAAATGGCTGACAGATACAGAAAAATATTTATAGGTTTATTTATTTCTATTTGTTTACTAAAATCATCAATGTATAAATCATGTTACATAATTATTATAGAATTAAAAATTATTTAAAAAATATAATAAATCATTTAAATTGTATAAAATGAAATGGAATACAATGGAATACAATGGAATAAAATGAAATAAAATAAAATATAATAAAATGTAATAAAATAAAAATAAATAATTGAATTAATAATAATCAAAACAACAACACTAATAATAGTGTAGTTAAGTATATTAGCAGAAATTACTTATATTTTGAAAAGATAACAATAAAGATAAATTAATCACACAATTTGCATTTAAGGTTATGGACTAACTGAATCATCACCAGTAATCTGTGCAGACTCCCCACCAGGTATCCCAGGTACCATTGGCCACTGCATCCCTAACACTGAGGCCAAGGTATGTTATCAGCAGCTACACAAGACCATAGCATAATAAATCTCATTTCTTTTACATAAATATAGTTATTACATTTTACTCTCAAGTTTAAAAAAAAATATTTAATACTAGACTATTATGAGACTGAGTGTATCCAGAACTGAAATTATTACATCTTGAATTAAAAATATTACATTTACATCTGAAAATATTGAACCTATGTCTGAAATACTGCATTTATATCAGAATTTTTTTTTTTTTTTTTTTTTTAACATACTGTTTCTTTATGGAAGATGCTGAATATTAATGTTATATATTCTTTATTTCCATCTCTTGTATTACAAAGATCTTGTCTGTGGAGACAGGTAAAACCCTGGGAGCAGGTGAATTTGGTGAAATCTGTGCTAGGGGACCCCAGATGATGAAAGGCTACCTGAATGACCCAGAGGCCACAGACAAAATACTGGATAAGGATGGCTGGTTACATACAGGTAAACATTATATGTGATTTGTTCATATAAAACAACAAACATACAGCTAACTCTTCCATGTACTTTTATAATGATCTTACAAAGCAGAATATCAGACACATAAGCAACTAGTCAGGTAATTTTACATCATGGGTAAATATTTTATATAATTTCATAATATAAACCATCAAACGCAAGGGCAGGCATTTTATATAATATATGTACATAGGTAACAATTTATATAGTTTAATAATATCAAACATGGGTAAACTAATGATATAATCTCCTAAAGTGTAACATCAAATGCAGTTTTATAATATAGAACAAAACAAACATGCAGTTTTATAATACAGAACAAAACAAACATGCAGGTAAATTTCTCATATTATTTACAATTTTTATAAAATGAATTTCAAAGACACAGGTAAATGTTTTACATAATTTTATAATAGGCCTATATAACACCTAATCAGTAAAATTATCTACTTCTAAACTGCTACTGCTTTTTGATGCATTATTAGTATTTTATTTGACAATAGTAGTATTAGTAATTTTTACTTTATACAATATAAAATTGTAAATATATTCCTTATTTAACAGGTGACTTAGGTTTCTACAACGAGAATGGCACCATTATTATTGAAGACAGACTGAAAGACCTCATCAAATATAAAGGATATCAGGTAAATTTAAACCTTTTGATGAAAATAAAATCTGTTTGGAGACAATTTTAATAATGTAGTAAACAATATTTATAAATAGTTACCAACTCTTTAGAAGAGATATTTAATATTTTGTTTTATAACTAATAATTTTAGCATATTTATTGTATATGGTTGATTGTCTGTTTATTTTTCAACATATTTGAAAACTATTTTATTTTATATGATGTGGAATATTTACTTTAATTTTTCAGAAAAAAGTTCATCCATATATTTCTGAATGTATTTTCAGATATATAATATTTATCGGAAAATATCGTCAGAAGTTCTAAAATGGCACATAACATTACAAATAATGTCTTGGAAATATAGGTGTGTGTGTGTGTGTGTGAGAGGATGGGTGGGTGTGGGTGTATATGTGTGTGAGTGTGTATTTATATATGTATATATTTTCATGCAGTAACTTTAGTGGGACACTTCAAATGATTAATTTAATTCTTTTTTATTGTAGGTTCCACCAGCAGAACTTGAAAATCTGCTGCTCACCCACCCATCTGTTCAGGATGTTGCTGTGATAGGCGTCCCTGATGAAGCAGCAGGAGAACTACCCAGAGCATATGTTGTCCTCAAGGACAATGCCAAATTATATGAAGGGGATGTCATTCAATTTGTTGAAGGTAAATATTGTTTTAAAAAAGAATCAGGAACACTATTTTTTTTGTTTTTGTTTTTTTCACCTTATTTATGATAAATAATGATGATAATGAAAAAAAAGTTATATTTTAAACTGTTTCAAATATCTTTTCAACATAATAATAGCTAAATTATTCAGTAGTTGAACACTTTAGAATGATTTAAATGTTTAGATGAAATTGCTGTTCATATTTTCTTTAATTTATATTTAATAAACCAATAAAAAATAATACTAACAAGAGATTGTTTGAAATTAATTATTTAGAAGAAAAAAATAAAAATAAGTAAATAAATAAATGAAACGAAATAAAATAAAATATAATGAAATGAAATGAAACAAATATCAAAATAAGTCATATATATTAACTGGACAAGCAAAAATAATAGGTGAAATAAAATATATGTTTGTATTGTAGATCATGTATCCCCATACAAAAGACTGCGGGGCGGAGTGGAGTTTGTAGATGAAATTCCTAAATCTGTTAGTGGAAAGATTCTTCGAAAGATTCTCAAGGAACAGATGATGTCACGACCATAAAATCATACAACCACAACAAACAAGATAACAACTGCAACCAAGCCCTGATGATGAACAACAAGTGTTTGGTTTTATTAAGTTGACATTTAACTAGTTGTAAATCACAAATATATTTTAGCATTATGTCAAAAATAAAATAAATGTCACCAGAAATTTGATAATTTGGAACTATATAATATTCTATTGCTGGATAATAGGAAGTGTTATGATCATGTGTATAAATAGGTTGATTTTGGTTTGACTAACAATTTTGGTTTTGAGTGACAAAGGTGAAAAATAAAATGCAGTTTGAAAAATATTTTCATTTCATAAGGTCTTAGGTTACTTTTTTTCTGTGTTACATATTGATACAGTGATGTATTTTCTGTCTATATTAAACTGGCACAAGTAGAACAACAAATATAATAATAAAATAAAGTAAATAAAAGTAAAGAAAGTAAAATAATAAAATAAAACAAAAAAACAAAACAAAACAAAACAAAATAAAACAATAAAATAAAATAAATTAAAAATGAAAATAAAAATAAATAAAAAAGTTAACCAAAAATATATGGAAAAGAAATTTACTATTGTATCAGTGTGACAAAAATTTTGTACCATTTATTTATTTATTTATTTATTTATTTATTTTTGGACAAGCATCTCAGATAGAAAGTATAAAATGAACACTAATTATATTTTTTTTTCACTGTGTCATGATGGATATCACTGTTTCTCGATATTGATCAATACTAACGGTATTAATTATCACCTGAATCAATATATAGGTATTGCAGTGGAATTGTTAAACACTTTTGGTTAAGATGAAATATTGTTGTTCTGCTATAAAGGACAGGTCTTTGTGTCATAAAATTGCGACGGACACGCCTGCTGACCTGTCAGGAAGCGTGCCGGTCGTAGACGTGCTTCACAACAGTTTGCTCTGATTAGCAGGTTAATTGTTTTCACGTCACGTCATAAAATACTGTTATATAGGTCATTCAGGTATAATTGTTTATTAAGACTGAAGTATTGTAGAATGTTTCAGTTTATAATATTTGTGAAAATAAGGCTGTGTATTAAATTATAGTAATTATTATTACATTATCACAAAAGTAAAAAAAAAAGAAAAAGCTAAATAAAAATAATTATTATGAAAAAGTCATTATTATAACTTACAATAATGACTTTTTCATAATAATTTTTTTTTCTTTTGCTTATAAGAGATTCTTTAAGGCTGAATTTTAAATTTTAAATGAAAGGAAATTAAATCTTTACAGACTGAATCATAAATTAAACTGATGTGTTAAAAGCTGAATAACTTAGTCTAAGCTAAGCTTTGAATATTTTTAAAACTTAAGAGAAATTACCTGTAAAATTTTTAAAAACAAAAGAAAAAAACAGAGCAAAAATAAACAGAGTCAGGATTATAGTATGAAATATGAAATAACTAAAAACAAAGAAAGAAAAGATCAGGGAAATAAGACCAAAGATCTTTATATAAAAATACTTTGAATATAATTATTATATAAACATGACTTTATAAATTTATTTATATTTAAGAATACTGGTGCCTTGAAGTTGTCAGCAATAAAATGTATGTCACATAAGATGGTAACCTATATTAGGAAATAAATAGTGTAAACAGACTTTTAAGAAATATAATATTTAGCATTTTATAGCTCGATATCACCATTACTAAATATTTCCTAAGTGGCTGCTGTCACTAAAAACAAAATAATAAGTATTTTATGAATGGATATTACAATAAATAATGTAATAATAAATATTAAATGAATGTTATTTGATTAAAATATCTTTTGTACATTTTAATTTTATCTGTAAGATTATAATGTATGTAGCCTTTTATATTTTTAAACATTTTGTGTAAATTACTTTTTTGACTGGCTTGCAGGTTTCTAAAAATATTTTAAATGACTTATATTTTTATTACTAATATTTTTTTTTTTTTACAGGATTTTTATAAAAAAAATTCAAGTCTTTCAAGCTTCATTTAAGATTATATTTGGCATAAACTGAGCAATGAATCACTCATACTGTTCAGTGAAATTATTTTAATATGCCCTTTTTTTTTTTACTGGTGTTTTGCATTTTATGCAACCATCAGTCCAGAATATTTAAATTTCTTTAGATCTTAATTCAAGATGGTTTATCTGATATATTGAAACTTATTCCTTCTGCTTCTTTTTCTTAAAATGCCCAGACACGAAACCTTTAATAGTCTGAATAAATGCTTTTGTGAACTGCTTAGAAAGCTCTATTATTTAACCCCCCCAAAAAAAAAACAAGAAAGGCAAATAAAATTACTGTAATGTTTAACAAATGGGATAGTGAACTGCACAGGCAGAGATTTTTAAATGGGGAAAACTACTAACATTTTGATATCTGATAAATACCTCAATGCACATAATTACAGGATGTTATTTAATTTTTTTTTTTTTTTTAAATGGGATATGTCATAAAGTCATCATCATTTAATAAATTCAGCATGAGATTATGCATTGGAAGCATCCTATCTTGATCCATAATATAATTTTTCCTTGGGGCCAGGTAGTTTCTCATTCAGAATAATTTTTACAAATCCCAGTAGCTGCTCAAAATCCACAATCATTTATACATGGTTTTCTTTTCACCTGAAACAATTATCTCATTTACATTCTATTTCATTTTAATTAATGAATGATAAAATAAAAAGAAGTAAACTTTAGTTAAAATTTCACTATTACAGAGGAAGAAATCTTTTTATAATAATAATAATAATAATAATATCAACAACAACAACAATAGCAGCAACAACAAAAATACTAATACTGATAATGGAATACTGTTTATATTTTTTGTTGTTACAAAATTTTGAGAAATGTGTTTATTTCTTTATGTAGCATTCTTGCATTCAATGTTAACAATAATATACTGTGTAACAATAAGCAATTTAGATGTTTAAAGCTCTGATTTCATTCTTGTTTTTTGAACATTAAGTAATAAATGTACTGTTTCTGTGTGTGACTTCCAGCTTGAAAAAATAAATAAAATTAAATAAATCTGCATCTTTCTATATATATATATATATATATACATATGAACTATATTTTCAAAAAGAAGTAGTGTTCACATATAAATTAGTTATTTTGTACAATAAATGTGTTTTGTATTTTGAAAAATTATGGTCGGAGTTTTAGGCAATATTAGGTATTGTTAAAAAGTGTCAAAAATGTTCATAGAATATTCTTCTTCAAAAAGAACGTCTTTTTCCCTATTTTATATATTGTTTCTGTTACTGTTATTGTTGTTGTTATTATTATTATTATTACTAATTTTCTTATCACCCATGAAAATTATACTTTGCATTTTGCATTCAGAAACTAATGCTAATAAATATAACATTCTTGTAAGCATCTTCAATGCAATTTTAGAACTGTCTTTTCTATGCAAAGTTGACATTGAATTTAGATTTGACTGGTTTTGAAATCATTTTACAGTTTTTAAAAAGTCAGTACATATAATATCAAATTAAATAATGTTCAATGCAATTATAACCATTTTCTATTCAATGTTCATATTGCAGGATTCATATTTGACCATATCAAATCATTCTCTTTTTTTAAACAAGTAATTAAATTTTATAATCAAATTAATTAAATATCAATGCAGGTTCTGTACAAACTTCATTTTGTAGGATTCAGAGTTGATCAGTCATCAAATTATTCTCTGTCTGATCACAAATAATTAAATATCAATGCAGTTTTATAACTTTTATTCATGTTTTTATTTATTTTTTTACCAGTCCTTAAATTGTTATCTAGCTTTTTCATATTCTGTTTATGCAAAATATAATTAATTTTATAATCCAAATGATTAAAAAGGAAAACAGTTTTTTCTGTTTTATCCTGAATTTGCTAATAATTAATATAGATCAGCCAGTCAGAATTATATTTGTACCTAATTAAGCAGTTGTACAGCACTTAATATTATGAATATTATGATATTCATTTTAAATATAATTTTTTGTACAGTCTCTCACTATTTTATATTTTCTGTGAAATAAAAAAAAATGTTTGTTTTCTTTCTTTCATTCTTTATTATTTATTTATTTATCGATTTATTTCCATATTGTTCATAAATCTACTGCTCTTCATTCTTTACATAAAAAATTATTTACAAAAAAGTAAAACTTTTAAAAAGTTAGCATCTTCATTTCAGTTGTAGCTTGTTTGTTCAGTTTTAATGCTGGTATTACAAACTGATAAAAGAAATATTTAGAATCTTGGAATGTGTAACAATTTTTTAATGTAGCAAATGTAAATATGGATGCCCAGAATTCTTTGGTTATAATTTGACAATTAAGCTTATAAAATTACATGTGTATATATCTAACAATGAAAGCAGGGAGGTTTTGCTCAGTATACCTTGTCCCATTTAAAAAAAAGAAAGAAAGAAAGAAACTGATGATAAATTTACTGGATAGAGCATTTGGTATTATCAGTGACAGAATGTTTTAAAGTTTATTCAAGAAGCAATATTATACTTTTCTCTTTGTTATTGTGTGTGTTTTCAAACTTTAATTTAGACAAAAAAATAACAATGTTTATTATTTTATTTTATTTGAGGTTACTTAAATAAATATTAGCAACTGACAAACTTATAATAATAATACATTGAAATAACATTCATACATACACAAACACACACACACACACAAATACACACATATGTACAAACACAGATATTATAAATACCCATACACTTATACACACACACCAGACAGTGTTTGAATAAAAGTATATAAATATTATATATTGTATTTTTAATCACTAACAATTTTAACAAAATTGTTTAATGTTAATATAGATTATTAGTACAGATTTTGTTTTGATGGTTTTTATAACTGAACATTTAAAAAATTATTTTCTCAGCTCTTGATTTAGTATTGTATTTTTAATATATTTTTAAATGAATTTAATAATTCATGGTGTTAATATTACTTTTAATCAAAAAAGCTTTTTTAAAAATTATTATTTTCATGTGGATGTGGTATTTCTATTATTTTATATCTATATCTATATATCCATGTATGTATGTATGTATTTTGAATTTAGTAATGCACAAATTTAATGGTTTTTAATTTTTTATCAGTTTATTTTATTTTATTTGCTTATTTATTTGTTGTGCCTGTATGTTACTTGATAATCACATTTCTTAAAACTTATTTTGTAAAGCTTAAATTGAGCTTGATGTACCTGTACTGCATTATTATATATTTTTGTTTTCTTATCATTTATTACTTGTTTGGTTGTTTTAAAAAATAATATACTGGTGTTTACTGTTATAAATAGAACTGTTCCTTTTTTACATATATAAATATTAAGTGAAATTAAAACAAAATACTTGCAGTTAGTAAAATATAACACTGATATAACATTGTTATTTTATTGGATTAAAATATAAACCACATATAATGTTATGCAGTTGTAACATGATCTTCAATTGAAACATTTTAAATTATATATGTATTCTTTAATAAGCTTTAAATAATCATCTTTGAATATTTTTAAAATAATGTTTTTCATTGGAATAACATCCTTTAATAAGCTTAAAACAATTACTATTTCAAGTTATACAAGTATATACAATAGCAGACAGACATACATATAATATTTTGTAATATAGTCTGTTGTTAGTTTAAAAATAAGTACTATACTTAACAATGTATGTGTGTTTTGCCACTGTCTAGCTGCTTGTTGTGACAGACTTTTTTTTATTTTATATTATCACTGGGTATTTAGCAAAATATTGCTGTTACAATAATCACATATTTTGCAAAATATTGTAGATACTATGTGAATCAATGCATTTGTGTGAAATACTGCATATGTTATGCAAACATTTGTTAACAATGCAAATAGTGAGAAGTAATGCAATTTTTCATTATTTTTTTAATTCTATTTTTGTGGTCAGAAAAATAATCATAACATTATTTATCAATGTTCACACTATATCTATCATGATTAAACTAGTCTTTAAAAGGAATATAGTGTTGTGTTTATATTTTATAATCTGTTATGTATGCAAGTGAGATTATCTTCACTACACATACATACTTAATATAATTTATCTTTATGCAAGGCAAATATTTTTCACTGGATACACAACTGATATAAGCAAGATATTTTTTTCTTCAGTGCATTCACATTTGTGTCAATAAGTTAGTGTCCTAACTTTCCACAAATGACTGTCAGGTAATTAATAGTGACTATTTATTCATTATTTATTTTATGAATTTGTTTAGTTTTGTAAGAGCTGGAAATTTCATTCAGTTTAAGATTTCAGAATTGTTCTAGTGTTTTGTGTGTTTCTGTGTTCAATGGCTAACAAGAATATATTTAAGTCCTCTAATCTCATACATTTCTCTCCTTCAAAGTGTCCTCACAGTAGTGGCTTCTTTGATTTTACTGCTGCTATTCATTGGTGGTTCTGGAATGGGTAGGTTCAGTCACTAATATAGTCAGTACTGGATCTTATTCAAATAATTATAATGTTGACACCATTAGTCAACAATGCAGTAAATTCAAAACACTTAGGCACAATGAAACATTACATGTAACTTACACATAAACACACACACACACAAAGGAAACTTGCATTCCTTCATGTTCCACTCCTGATTTACTCTCTCTGTGGAAGGTGACAGTGTTACAGAAAAAGGAGAGATAGAAGTATGTGGAACTGATTGTTGTTCAAGTACACTGTCCACAAAGTGAAAAAATAATATTTAGTCAGTCTTCCTGGCTGATAGATGACATATGGGGGGGCCAAAAAATCAGTAAGTATTGTTTTCAGCAGACGATCTGTTAGTTATATTGCCATGTGTCTCATTTGGTTCTTGAATCTTTTACCATGTAGATCTTGGACATGAATTTTTTTAATTCTATGCTAAAGTAAAGCAAAGTCCATTAAGACAAGCAATTAGGTCAAGTACCACCTTCTGAAGTTTTGGTATGATGGGATCTCCAGTATATTTATGAAACTGATGTGTGCATCCAGTACCATTTCTGCCAAATCTTGGCCTTTTCAATGGAAACTTCTGATGGAATATGAGCCAGCTGCTGGATTTCAAGAGGCTCTGGTCTGCTGTGATGTTCTGGCTTTACGTGGAGTCAGTTTGATACCTGATCTTTTCAACAGAATACAGTGATATGGTGGACATAATTTATACATCCTGTTGGTTTCATCCTCCTCAATCTCTTCATTGTCCTGGAAGTGGAGCCAGGAAATGATGTCCAAGAATCAGTTCCTTGGCACTGTCTCTATGAAAATATTTGAAGCGATGAACGAGTCAGTCAACCAATGCTGCCACATCTTGGTTTTGGATTGATGCCCACAGTTCCAAGCTCTATGATGGCTGTAGGCTTTGCAGTATTGGATGCTGACATTGGTAGAGATTCATTTCTAGGACCAACAAATTTACCAAATCATCCAAGAAATATTCTTGCAAAAAGATTTGGGATGGTGTTGCAGCATCCTCATCCGTGTATTTGACACTGACTGTCACATAGATAATGCAGGAAAAGTTCTTCGTATGAAATTTTATATAAAACTCATTCACTTTCTGTCTGGCGCATGAAGTTAATACTTCAGATTTCCTTATGAATGCGCTAGGAGTCTTGACACCCGAATCACAACTTCATCATGCATCACAGTGGATGCATTTTTTTGTAGACTTTCAGAATGCCTCTTATCAGTGTGCTTATTTCTTGAGATTTTAAAACTGTGCAATAGTCTATTTCTGATCTATTTCTAGCATTATCCACAATTAGAATTTTTGTATTGATTTTAACTTGTGTTTGTAATTTGTCTATTCAAGTTCCATATCAAACCTCTGAGTAGAACCTTTGATGCTTTGAGCAAAAACAGAATATACATTAAAGGCAAAGTATCATTAAACATATTCATTAACACAGGCCCAGTCAGTATATTTGCTGAAACACATGCACTATATTTTTATGTAATTTCATAAGAATATCTTACAGAGGAGGTGTGGGGAACAAAATAACTTCTGTCCAGCATTGAAAACATAAACATTGCTATAGGACGGCCTCCAGAAGACGGTGAAGAAAACTTTTTCATGGAAGGCTAGCACTGGTTAAACTGCAATCAGAGTCCCAAGAGAAAAGGCCTCCAATGTTACCAAGGAGCAGTTTACCTAGAACATTGCAATGAAGATGACTGGGCTTTTCATGCACTCATCAATTCTCATGAATGTTTTGAAAAGTTTTACAAGGAAAGTCCACATGTGCTGGTAGAGAAATCAGAGGATCCATTTTGGAGGCTCTGACATCTGAATGATGAAGATCTTCTTTGGTATCTTAATCAAAGATGTATCTTCAAAAGATTTGCTGTTCGTAAAGGTGGAATGATTCTCTGGGACTCCAGACTTGTCTGTGCAAATTCTTGACCTCTGAGGATCAGGAAAACCCTGGTTGTTGGATGTATGTTGTTTTTGTCAGTATGGCTCCAGCAGGCTGGGCAACTGATAATGATTTGGAAATGAAATGCCAGGCATATGAAAATCTAAAAATGATGACACACTGGCCTTGTACCGGGACTGGAATCTTCCTTTTTAATCTGCCAAGGAGTGCTTACCAAAACATCCACCTGATATCTGAATTATCAGAAATTGAAAAAACTATAGAAGCTAAGCAGTTAATGGGAGTTCAACCATATGCACGTTTTCGCAAACCTGAATGGGACATAGAGCAAATTAAACAAGAAGAAAAGGAAGAAAGAAGATTACTCTCTGGAGCAGACGTTTGGTTTAAAGCCAGACAAAAATCAACAAAACAAGTATACTCCTTTGCTGTAGTTACATTCGCTGTTACTGCTACAAGCAATACTATTTCACAACAGTTTTTCAAGGAAAGCTAGCATGATGAAAACTGTTTTACCATTCATAATATACAGACTACCATAATAACTACATATTTTTGCTCTTGCTATTTTTCTGCTTAAAAAATAAAAATAAAATAAAATAAATAAATAAAAACAATAATAATAATAATAAATTCATCATTTACAATAATTTATATTCAGAAATATCATATAACATAAATAATAAAATAAAGCATATTTATGTATATGCTTCTATAAAAGATCCCTCTCCTGTCCTTCTAAATTTCAGATACTGCAACAGTTGCAGTCTAGTTTGAAATGTAGTCTGTGGTAATCCTAAAAATTAGGAAACAAACAATGTACATGTATTCAATAAACATATACATACACACACTCACACACATATATATGTATGTATTTAAAACGACCCCCCCCCAAAAAAAATAATATTAATAATTACTAGATAAAATAATGATCTATAACTAACCAATTAGTTATCACACAGCACATAGGCCTTGCATTTAGGCCTGAAGTACCCCCATTTCACAAATTCTTAAATAACTCCAGCTATTAAATAAAGTCTATTTAAATTATTACAGTCAATTTTACTGTATATAAAAAACAAAAAGTATTATTTGCAAAATAGTTTGTTATTTGTTTCTGAGAGATACAACATCATTTTTTCTCCTGCTATTTAATATTATTTGGGTCAGATTAATGCTACAACAACAACAACAACAACAACAACAAAAAAAGAAGAAGAAAGGAAACAGAAGGAAAAACGAAAACTGAGATATTTTATGCAAGCAATATTCGTTTTCTATCACATTATATTTACTGATTTCTTACCAACTTCACACAGAGCTAATGAACGATATTTAATCTTAACTGGACGTAATTTTAATATGCTAATTATTAACAAAATCTTGTACAAATGTAGAATTAAAAATCTAATATAATATTAAATATTGAAATGGCTGTTAATGTGTTATAGATTGAAAAGAACGACAAAAACACCCTTCCCCAAAACCTCCACATACAAAACAATCACTGCTGCTACATACGTTAAATTAATAAAGGAAGAGGGCAGACAGCTGTATTTTAGAATTAAGCGTTTACAGTAAATATTTAAATAGTGCAATGTAAGGTTTAACACACATTTCTTAAAACTATAAGAAAACTTTTATTAATTAATTATTTTTTGCTACAACTAATATTTCTTTTTACGTGGACCACTAGCATCGAATCTATTTTCATTTTCCTAATTAAGTAACGATATACACCCTAATAGTTATAATACATACACTCTTACATACTAACACATTACTAACGCGATGCCGCATTTAAAGTGTAGAGGAATTAAAAAAATAATAAAAAATACTTGTTTCCTCGATCCCCTTCCGGGTTCGCCAAGTTATGGCCGACTTGCAAGCGAAATACCAAATATTGGCCGCTGAATATTCAAAGGTATGATTTCTGCAGCATTAAAGAAGATGTTTCAATAATCATACAGATGTAGAGTGGTTACAAGATGTCTTGCGACAATGACAACAAGAATCGTATGCTACTGTTTGAGGCCATTTAATTATGTTACGCCCCCTTCCAAACATCGATATCAAATGTAATGAAATGAATAATGATTTGATTCATATTATGAACATCATGATATCAGTTCGGGTAGTCGATGTAAAACTAAGGATACCTGACTACTTAATCAGCAGTCAACTTGGCTGTTTCCAAATGGCTTGGTAAAGAAAATTCCATTGCAGATATGAACTCTAGTTAATAATTATTTATAATTTTATTGCTGAAATTCTTTAATTTCCATAAATTCCATTTTCTACAGGGAGGGCGTCGTACATTTTGTATGCAAGTCATTAATGCATAAACTTGTAATAATTCAGTGCATATTGTTTATAATTATATTTTTAATAAATTGTATGTTGCATGTTTTTCTTTGGCATTCCAACGTTTACTTAGCTTATATGATAATATGAATAGGTTACAAGAAATATTTCTTAGCCATGAATTCATTGTAAACTAGTAGAAATAAATCTGTTTTCCTTGTTATAAATCATTTAATCCATTTAACAGTTATGACCTCCAAAACCACAAGATCAAAAGGCAATAAGTAAAAGTTAACATTGCATACATTACCAGAATAGGATTAGGCATTATTAACAATTTTGTATTTTATCATTATCATCATAGGAGGCATTTTGCATAAAATAATTGTCCCCAGGTAGCTAGACCAGATTCTCATTTGGATACATACATACTTTGGTTATATGCATTTCTTTGTGAAAAAATGTATTTAAGATTGCACTGAATAATAATAGGCTTAATAATATAATCATTTTTATCAGCATCAGTTCTTTCTAGCTCCACATAAAATGTACAGTGACTTTGTCCAGTAGGAAATGGAATTTACAGTGATTTTGCCCATGGCAAGATTGCCTTACTCCTTTAATTCAGTACATTAACCCACAATACAAGCATTATAAAAATATATTTTATATTTCACTAAACCTACATAATGAAAGCTTTCTAAAATATTATATTTAATATGTTTCTTGTACTACTGAGCCATGACAATCATCATCTAGTTAGGAAATCTGAAATAATTTACTAAATTTATGTATTATTGCAAATGTAAACATACTGCAATATAATATCACTTGCATTTGGTTAATGCTATCATTTTCAGTCTTTTATTGTCATTTAACAAACATTGCATACATACATACATACAAACACACAGACACATACACAAACTGACACACACACACACACACACACACACACATACATACAAATATATATACACACACACACACACACACTGGTAATTATTAATTTTTGCTGAATGTGATAGTTGACAATTGTAAACTTTGTTGGAACATTTGTTGTTGTTTTTGTTTTTTTTAGTTAAAAGCTCAAATACCTGTCCTGAAGAAAGCATATCTTGATGAGCAAGTTGAAACAGAAAAGTTAAAGGTTATGACTGTTCCATTTTAAATTATTTCAATTAATAATCCCAAACTATCTAATTTCTAAAGCATATCTTTATATATACAAACGGTTTAATACATTTTGCAAACTTATAGATTACCATTTATTTTTAAAACAATGTTCCTTGTTTTTTTTTTTAGTCAATATTTATTTATTTATTTATTTATTATTAGTTACTGGTTATGGCCAACCACAATATCCTAATAATCAATATGGATATAAATAACTGATCACCACTGAATTACCCTCTCTTTTCTTATATAAACACACTCAGCTGTGCATGTATATGTCCATAAACTGATTCTTGTTTCAGTAAATAAATAATTTATCATGTTTGAATATTTGTTTATAAATTGGTGTGGTATGGTGTGCAAAAAATGCATTTTGATGTAAGTAAAAGAAATATATTTCGTTATTGTCTTTCAGGAATCGATCAAGGAAAGGGATCAGTCAGTAAGGAAGTATGAGCAGGAAGTTGATAGTTTAACCTTCAGAAACCAGCAGCTTACAAAACGTGTTCTCTTTCTCCAAGATGAGCTGGAATCAATGCAATCAAGCAAAAAGAAGAACAAAGTATTAATAATAACATTAAAATATATATATACTATAAAAATAATATTAATAACAAAAAGCAATGTTACAGTAATAACAGTCCACAATTGAAGTGCATTGTTTTAATCAGCAAGAAGATAATATATAATTTTATAAAAGTATAAAATTTCAGCACAAAGAAAATAAAAATATATTAATTTCATCTCAAAAACAATAAAAATATACTAATTTCAGCACAAGGATAATGATGTTTCCAGTCAGGATATTGATTCCTCCAGTGTTCTCAGTGAGGAACTTCACAGCAAGATAGAAGAAAATGCTCTGTTACACAAAAAGGTATCTACAGCATTTGAAACTACTTTTCCTCTTCTCTGACCAAGTTGTTTTTTTGTTTATCTTTTTGGTCTAAAATCTACACAAATGATAAAAAAACAAAACAACATATTGTGTAAAAGGTACTCAGGTTTTTCCTCTGCACTTCAAGGGAGAAAGGAAAAACTAAATTAGCAGTCTTTTTTGTAAGGATAGGAACCATTTGTCAGTGTGATGATTTCTTAAACAACACTAATAAACAAACACAAACAACACTTTTTACCACTAATAAACAAACACAAACAACACTTTTACTGCTAATAAACGAATACAAACAACACTTTTTACCACTAATAAACAAATACAAACAACACTTTTTACCACTAATAAACAAACACAAACAACACTTCTTGCCACTAATAAACAAATACAAACAACACTTTTTAGCATTAATAAACAAATACTAACTGTACCATTTAGTGGCAGTGAACAAATACAAGCAGTACTTTTAGTGCCATGAAATATTCATGAAAGTTTAACTGATACCTTTTTCAGTTGGGGGAGTCACTATATTTTAATAGCATTTTCAAAGCAGAGATAAATTAGAACATGAATTTTAAAGGTGTATGAGGCCACCAGCCAGTATGAAAACAAGATTACCGAGCTTGAACAGCAGCTAAAGATGTTGGAAACAGAATGCAGTCAGCATGAAGAGGTTTTGAATGCAACTCGACAAAAAAGCAAAATACAAATAGACAAATTACAAGAGGAAAAGGCCATGTTAGAGGTATCTATCTATTCACTGTCATTTCAGTTGTTTAAAAATTTTTTAGTATGTTTTATCCATCCACCGATCCAAAAGTTCACAACACAGTTGTGAACTTTTGGATCGGTGAATACACACAGAATTATGAATACACACACAGTTGTTTAATGCAGTTTCAAAAACTTAATAGCAGGTGGTTTTAGATATTCATTGTTCTGAAAGAATTTTTGCTCTTATTGAAAAAGTGGCTTAAACTATCTAGTTAGGGCTGTTTGTTTGAAATGAGGCTCTCAGAAATCTTAAGTAAGAAAACTCATAATGTTGTGTATTACTACTATATTATACTTTTCCTACTAAATCTAAACATATCTTTTCAATGGGTTTTCTTTGCAGGTTAAACTTCAGACTTTTGAAGCTGAATTGAAAGGTTACAGAGGGAGAGTAGAACTGGCGTATGTGCATAGTTATGACTGATTATGTTCTTATTTTCTAAATTGTACATTAAGCAGTTAGTATTAAATCCTTGGGAAACAAAACCTTCAACTCACTAAAACAATCTTTAACATTTTTACTGACAATATTAGACTGTGTGTAATACAGGAACCCAAATGTGTGTAAAACTGGAACAACTGAAATATAAAGAGTTACACTTTAACACTTAAGCATGCCCAGTCATGAAACTGTATAATTTTATATGTTTGTTAAAATGTATCTTACACTGAATTTCACATTTTGTTTTACTGTATGCTGGATAAAAGTATACCATCTGCACAAGAACAAAACAATTTTAATTTTTTTTAATTTTTAATTTTTTAATTGTTTTTAAAATGCAGAGAGGAAAAACTAGGAGCTGTTCAAAGAAGCTTACAAAACAAATTGGACAGTGCTAACAAAATAATTGCTGACAAACTTCCATTCGTAGACACAAGTAAGTATTTCAATTAATTCATGTGCAGTATAAAATATTCTTTACAGTGTAATTAAATTATCAAGTATTTATTATAGTATAAATATGTTGTCACATTATCTAGTAATTTAAATAAGTTGTAAAGAATTTCTAATTATACAAGTATGTTAACAAGTATTCTAATAATTCCAAGTTTCCTCAGGAAATTTAATAATTTTATTAAACTGAAGAACAGAATAATTAATTACATTATCCTACTAACTACAGAGTAGTCCAATATTTCACAAAAAGATTTTATGGTTTGAAATAACAAAAATTTTCTTAGAACTAAACACTTACTTGTATTACAGTTGCAGATAGCATTATACACTTCTATTAAATTTGAAACATCATATATTTAAAATTTAGAAAATGCACTGATTGAAATAACAGAATAACTTAATACGTTGTTTATCATGTTTCAGAGAAAAGAGATTTAAATCGACTGAACATACCTACACATGATCGCAAACATCAGCTGCGAGCAAGAGAACTTGTGAGCCAGTCATCTAACCTGGTGACTGAACTTGTCCAAGGCTTGTCTAATTTCTACACTTACAGTGAACAGAGATCTAAGATCTACCCTGCTGATGGTGTCTCCGAACCTCTTAGTGTTATAAACATAAAAGTAAGATCAATTTTCACTTTAAATAATACTTTACAAATATTTTACATGTGCTTTTTACATTACTTTGAGTCTAGCATCCAATGTTATCTTTTTATATTGGTTTTACAGGTTTTTCTTACAATAATATACAGAACCATGAACTTGAAAATTAAATTCTTTACAGCATCTTTAAAATACGACTTTGAGACATGTTTTATTTGTAAGGAAACTGTTAAAACTGCATTTACAAATCAGCTGTGTAATTTCTTTTCTTTTCTTCTTTATTTTTCTATTTTTTTTCAGTACTGTAAATATCTACATGAAAACATGGCTCACCTCCGACCAGTGGAACTGTCACTCCGACTTTTCAGTGAAAGTTTAAAAGAAGATTCACTCACAACTCTAGTATGTTTGGCAGATTGATTTTCACATCAAACCATTAAACTCTTCATCTCAAAAAAGATCTCAACAATGCCCTCTTTTAAAAATCCAACACAAAACAGGAGCCAACAACAAAAACAAAAACAAATACTATAAAATAAATAATAATAATAAAATAAAATAAAAAAGGTTTTGAATTTTAATCATGAAACTTTAATTTACTAGATTATTTGTATGTAGATTTGATATTTTTTATTTCCTTGTGTTTGTGGAATATATTATTCTGCTTCAGTACTTCACTTCACTGTCTATAAGATACAACATTTTTTTCTAGATTTAAAAAAAAACAATGCTCTTTCCTGAATCTTTAACATATATTTATAATAATTACAGTTTATAATATTTTCACAGTATACATTATGGGCATTTCTCTTTGTATGTGTGTGTTTGAATTTCTTTTTTTTTTTTTTTTTTTTTTTAAAGCTTATAATTTACTACTAACAATAAATCTCTTTTAATTTAATCAGACATTAGATCAGGGGCAGGCAAACTTTTATAACAGGCCAGATGGATCTTACAAGAAGAGCATGAAGGCCAGAATATGAAATGAGAACAAAAAAGATTTCAAAACGTATATTTTATGTAAACAGTAAATTCACAGTGAAAACCAGTTTTGATCGTGGCAGTTAGCGTGGTTCAGTTCGCCCGCATGTGTAATTGACACAGGATTGAAATAATGATCGTTATAGTTTGCATATTTTGAAATAGTGAAGCAAGCAGCCATTCAGAATTCAGATTTGATTTGACAAGCACCTTTGAGATGCCTTAAATTTTAAACTTGAGTGCGACTTGAATAAAAAAATAGCTGTGTCAACTGACTTTATTTCATTGACTTTTAGTTTGCTGTCTCACTAGCCGGATGGCAATGTTAAATGTGAACAGTTTGGCGGGTCAGACAACAAATCTTTGCAGGCTGGAATTTGCCCGCCCCTGCATTAAATGATCTTATCTCATGAATTTATTTTATAAAATTTATTTTAGGAAACAGCTTTAGATCTACAGTTATTTTCAAAGAACTTTCAACACTTTGTGGCTTACATGAACAGATTGTTGCCATATCAGTTATCCAGGTGCAAAATTAATTTATTTCTTTTAATATTATTACTACTACTACTACTACTATTATTATTATTATTACAGAAAACTGAAACCATTGCTGTAAAGAGTGACATTTATAACAGCAGTATTTCTTTCTTTATGTGAAAGATTAAAAATAAGTATTTGTCCAGTTTAAAATGTTTTGTAAATAGCATTTTTAAATACAAATTTAAAAACAAATATTTTTTAAATAATTTATTTGTTATATTTATTTATTTTTCCAGTATTGAAGAAGAATGTGCAGTGTCTTCATGTACCTCAACTCTGGCTGCCAAAAATATGGAACTGTTTAAATCTATGAAGAGACTGAACTGTGTTTTTAATAAACTGGAGACTTATGTCACAGTCCTAGGTGCTCAGAGTGAGTATCTGTATTCATTTGAATTAACTTAATCTTTAGTCAGGTTTTTATGCTGTATCTTATTTTTAAACATTCTTTGTATTGTTTTTTCCATAATTTATTTATTTATTATTATTTTTTGCATACATCTACAAACATTTCCTAATATATTCATATAGTTAAATGTATAAGACTTACATCTAATGATTTTGTGCACAGGGATTATTAAATGTATTGATTATATTTCTATGTTTACCTCTAAATGACTTCTAATAGCTGATTTACTTTTATGGGTTTGGTGTAACCAAATGTTCATTCATTCATACACATATGATTACAGTCAAAAAGAAAAAAAAAGGGTAATTTGTTTTATAATTTTAAATTTAATGAATAAATTCTTTTTCTTTTTCTTTTATTCATAATTCATTATGCAAGTAAAATGTACTGATTAGTAATTATTTTCATTTAAAATATTATAATTTTGTTATTTTTATCTTTTACACAATATATTTATAATATGTTTTAACTTTAGGTAAAGCTGGTTTTGTTCCTCATCCACATTTAAGTCATGTGAAGTTTTTCAGTCAGCTTTGTAAATTTCTCAATGATCTGCATGATGCTATCAAAGGTAAGATCATTGAAACTTTTTTTTCCAAAATTAACAAAATTTGTTATTTGTAACAACCATGATGACAATGAAAAAACAAGAACATTAGAATGTTTTTTTAAAAAGATGAAAAAAAGACACCTGTTTCTAAATAAAACAACAAACAGAACAAATTTAAAACTGTGTCATATATGTGTGTGTGTGTGTGTTACTGTGTATGTATGTGTGTGTGTATGTATATATATATATATATATATAAAATAATAATTAACAACAACAAACTCAGAACAAAGTTTAATTTATTACATAATAGATTATTATATAAGATGATGGTATGATTATTATTGTTTTTATGATTATTATTTTTTTTTAATGACTTAAAATTAAGTAATACAGAAAAACACAAATCAAATTTCATTTCTCTCAAATATTTTTCTTGTTGCACCTCATTGTATAGATAGATACATACATACATACATACATACATACATACATACACACACACTTTTTCTTTTCTTGCAGAAGTTTCTAAGCATTATAATTCTAAGGTATCTTTGGAACATCAGTTGCCTACAGCGACACAGAAGTTAAAAACAACTGATGAATGCGTTGTAGCATCATTAGTTTCCTTGGTTACTAACACTGGGAAGGTGAGTTATAATATTCAATATATTTAAAATATAGTTACATCAGGTCAGTTTATTTGTAAAATTAATTATAACAAATATTATTACTTAAAAAAAAATTATAGAAGGACTCTCATTATTTCAGATGCTACACACACAGACAGATATAAACATATATGCTCAGAAATGGTGTTAAGCAAATTATTAGCCATTTATTTCACAGATGGATAATGTTAATCAGATAATATTAGTGACAATAAAAATTTTAGAAAAGTAGAATATCACATGATTTTTGTTAAATTTTATAAAAACAAATTCAGTTTGCATTTATGGTATTTAAAAAAATGTCTCCAGATTTCAGCATTCATGTCTGGTAACCTGGACTTCTTCAGTGAGACAGCTGGTTATCGCACCCGAGGAAGCAGTGTTGGCATTGAAATTGTAGATGGAGGACCTCGTTCTCATCCTGCTGTAGTGAATTTCAAAGCCCGGTCCTCCAGATACTTGTCCTCTCTTGCAAGGGTAAGATAATCTTAACAAGTTTTCTAAAGGTCTGAAGTTTATAAGGATATTCCAATGAATTTCATATGGTGTGACATTTTTCATTAAAATCTTCATGAGAAAATTTCAATGCATTTTTTAAGTTTTATTATCAGTAGGCAGTTGTAAGAAATTTGTTTTGAGTTTCATAAGATCAGAAATTAATTTTTGTTATGAAATAATAAGATAATTTCTGTGAGCTAAAATAATAATAACCATAATAATAATAATAATTACACACACACACACACACACATACATATGTATGTATGCAATATGCATGTGTGTGTTTGTGTGCAAACTAATATCCTAATAGATCAAAGAGATTTAAAAATATTTATTTTACTATTCATTATTCAAGCCAAATATATGGGTTTATGTACTTCATAATATATCACTCAACATATACAGTCTCTATATTCTGGTATCACATGTGCATATGCATGTACATGTTTTATTTATAATTCAAATATATTTTTCTTACGTTACAGCCATGTCCAGAATCAGTCCCACACAAAGTGGCTGTTCAGAACAGGAAAACTCTTCTTAGTTCTACTGAGAACAAACAAGGCTTGACACATCAGGTTTAATCTTTTATTTATTATATATATGATTTTTGTTTATTATTACCCCTCAGATCATATGCAATGTCAAGGGTGGTGAGCCTTGAATCATTGTCTTACAATATCACATAAATATCAAATAATATGACATCAGATTATACTAACAATGTGTTTTTTTAGCTTCAATCAATATATGGTTCCTCATACAATTAATATCAGTATTGTCCAAATGAAAATAGATCAGCTTTTATCTTTGTATTTAATTTAAATATTATTGAATTAAACAGTGGAAAAACTTTATAAAAGTGTTGTTTTTTGTTGTTGGTTTTTTGTTGGGTTTTTTCTAATGCTAAAAAAGATTGGGATTTACCACACCTTTAACAAGAAAAATAATATTTTTTCTCTTTTTTTTCTATGTTTAAGAAACAACTGTGCTATGCAGAATCCAAGAATGCTAGCAACATAAATGTAATATTTTTGGTATTTAGTGATATGTCTCTCTGCTAAGATTGACCATGCAGTGTTTTTATTTCATGTAGGTACTGGTTGATAAGTATGATCCATAATTTGGAATAAATAAATAAATTAATTCATTTTCATTTTTATTTTGCTAAGTAAATTTATTTGTTTTCCAGATTCATGTTTTCCAACAGCGAGTTAACAAATTGGAACAAGAAAAAGAGCACTGGATGCTGGAACTACAATTACTTAAAATTAAATATGAGAATGAGTTAACTGTAAGTACCATTATGAGTTTACCATTTTTAAAACTAAATCATTACGTAGTAAATTTAAGCAGAGTAATATAATTTGGAGAAAATAATGAAAAAGATTATTGCTCAGTTTTAGATTAATTAGATGAGGAGTTAAAAATGGTGTATGAAGCATATAACTATCTGAATTCCTGTTTTGCTACATCAGACTGAGATAACTTCTTACAGTTTGCGAGAAATATTTTCTACATTTATTTTCCTTCCATTTAATATATATTTCATATTTTTTTTAAATCCTAGAAAACAAAACAACAACAACAAGAAATTGACAGATTACAGAATACTGTACATCGTGAAGACTCCATTGAGGATAACATGGACATGTCAGCATCAGCATCAACATCAACAGCAACAGCAACAACAAAAACAACAACAACAACAGCAGCAGCAGCAGCAGCAGCATCCTCATCATCAGTTGAAACAACAATGGTAAAAATATATTAAAATTTTGCTATTGGTACTCTAACTCATTTTACACATTTTGTACATAAATATACTCTAATAGCTGTCTAATAACTAACAAAATTCAATTTAAATTTATTAGAGATCTAATTTAAATTTAAAATTAAAATATATCCTTTTGCTGTTCTAATCAAATTAAGAAAGATTGAAAATTAATTGAAATGTTGTTTCTTTTTCTTTCAAACATAATATCCAAGGTTTTACTGATTTAAGATGTAGTTACTTCCAATAATATGTCTTAAATATTTTAGTTTTTATTCTAGTCCAATTTCATATTTAAGACAATAATTATTATTATTATTTTTTTTTTGAATAGATTTGTTTATTTAAATACTTGATGGTTTTAGCTCTTGAACAAGTGTCTGCAGTTCATATGTTGCCTATGAAACAAATTAAATGCTTTTTTTTTTATGATTAGCTAGATAATCAAGTCCATCAATCAGTTTTAAATATGTTTGAATTACCAAACAGTTGATATATTTTTATGAAATGTTTCAGCTTGGCAGTTTGGACAACCAGTCAGAAAGTAGTGATTCAGAAACTCGAGAGCAGCTTATTAAAAATCATTACACAACTCGTATCACTGATCTTTCCCTGCAGCTTCAGGCTCTCGACAGCAAATGTGTCAACTTCCATGCTGAAGTGTGTATAAATTTTGATCAGAATAGCATGTTGTTGTATTTTTACCAACACTACAGTGTTGATAAATTGGATTATTCAGGATTTCATGTAATATGTACAGTATATATAATTTAAAGCTAATACAGGTAGTACAGTTTTGATAAGTTATAGTTCAGAATTTCTTATAAAGCTAATACAGGTACTATAGTATTGATAAGTTACAACAGTACTGACAAGTTACACCGTTGATAATTTCATATAAGGCTAATACAGGTACTACAGTATTGATAAGTTACACTGTTCAGAATTTCATGTTTTTGTTATGTTGGTATCAATGTAATAGTGGCAGAATTAATATATTTATGTCAGGGTTCAATTCATTTTATAAGAAATTGAGTTCAAATTGTACATTTTGTAGTGTATTGTAAATTCATTTTAGTGTTCAAAATATTGCTGCTAGCATAGGCAAATATTCTGTAGGTACTAATCTTACTACAGAAAACTGTTGCTATTACTGGATATATATAATTCATATCCAGCTTTGTTTTGAATTTTTACCTTATTCTCAGATTCTGCTGTCCTTACAAATAGATGTATTTTGAGACACTTACTTTACCTGGTAAAGAAAAGTGTGCGTGTGTGTGTACATGCTCGGGTGTGCCTATATATATTTATATTTATATATATATATACATTTTTTTTTTTTTTACCAGTTTTATGAAATGTAAGCAGTGTATGGTATTTGTTTAAACAGGTGAGAGCACTACACAAACAATTACAGTTAGCCCAGAAATCTAAATGTGCTGCCCTAGAAGAACTGAAGATATCCAATCAGTCTCTAGCCCAGCTGAAGGTTTAATATATTTATTTCAGAGATTTTATTTCATTTGTATTAAGATTTCATTCAAATGTTATTTCTGAATAAACAACAACAACAACAAAAAAAATGTGGAAAAACAAAGAACAATTAAAAAAAAGTATATTAATTGCATGTAATTATATGGTGGTAGTTTGTTATTAATATTTTCATTTCAAATTTTAATATATAATTTCCACTGAAAAGAGAATTTACTTCTTTATACATTTGATATTCTTTCTTACAGTTTTATACATTTTTGTTTTTGTTTATACATACTGTTGTTGTTAAAGATTCTAAAAACAGTTTATGTAGTGATAATACTAGAAATATTTACTGAATATTTGCTGGTTTGAACTGCAAACAACAACAGAAGTATTAGTTATAAGTAATATTTACTGTATTTGTTGCTAGGATGAACTGCAGACTACTAGTCGAAGTTATGAGGGACAGCTTAGTATGATGAGTGACCATCTGGCTGGAATGAATGAAAAACTCACACAACAGAAAGATGAGATTGATGATTTAAAGTTGCAGCTTCAGACTGTATCAGCTAAGGTAATTTTAATCTTTAAATGTTATGCGAGTGATACATCTTGTGAGAAAAAATGAAAGAAAGAGACCAATGGGAAGAAATATTAGAGAATGAATAGAGAGGGAAAGAGAATTATAATGAGAGAAAAAGAGAAAGAGGGTGAAAACATGACAGATAACTAGAACAAGAAAGAGGGACACAACAGAATAGATCATTAGAATAAGGTTTGTTAGAGAAAAAAGATAGATTGCTATAGCAAGAGAGAAAGAGGAAAAGACAACAGGATAGATAAATAGAACATGCGAGTGAAAGAGGGAAAGAAAACAGGATAGATAATTGAATAGATAACTAGGTTGCAAGACAACAAGAAAAAGAAAGATAAGAAAAAATGTATTTTGAAAAAGAAAGATGATAAGATGTGATAAAATAGTTAACTTAATTGTTTCACTATAAAATATTAAATGAATTTAAATATTTACAGTGGAATATTTTATGTGGGCATGAACATGTAAGTAATATTATTATGTAATGTTTGTTTTCAGGGACATAAGAAAAACAGGAAGTAAGAACTTCATGAAGATACCAAAATTCTTTCAACAGTTAACTGGAGCATGAAAAACAAGACTTGACTGAATTGCCTTATAAAGAGGGGACAATCATTAATTTTAAAAGTCAAACATTGCTTGGCTATTTCTTAATTTTCTATGTGAGATTAATGATGTTTTGGAATTGTGGTTTTGATATAATTTATTAATGTTAAAAGCATTTTCATTATCCGATGTCTCTTTAATTTATATAAATATCTTACTCGCAAAATAAAAGTTTTGGGGGTGGAATTCATTACTTTCCATTGTAAATTTTGATTTGTATCATATTTTCTTAACAGTTGAAAATCAGTTAAAAACATGATATTTGTATTTCATTTATTTATTTGGATTTTTAGAGTGAAAGAAATGTTTTCTTATACTGTTCCACCATTAAATATCTACTGTCCAGTCATCTTTCATCTTTCAACCCTTCATAAATTAAAAAAGTAACTGTAGCTAAACAAAATGAGGTGGAAAAGAGTGGCTGTGATCATTTTACTGTTAACATTTACAACCAGGATTTATGAAAAATAATTTTTATTTTTAAATATTTTAATATAGAACTTGAATAACAAAACAGATACAATTTTTTTTTAGGTATGACAATTGTGTCCTTGAATTTAATCACAAATGTTACGGCACCAAGGCAAGTTGGAGGAACACCAATGTAAATTAATTTAAGATGTTTATTTGAATCACTTGTACATATAAAATACAGTTGACAGCTTTGTGCATTTTACAGCTGCTGATCTATGCTGCTGCTTTTTATGTTTTTTTAATTCTGTCTTGTTGAGGTATTTCTAGTTTAAAATTTAATACAACAGAGATGCTAATTAATTAACATAGTACTGACCTTATTCCACAAATGAATATTGCCATGTCCATGGTGATGCTTCATGGAGCCACAAACTGTTCAGTTGGTGGAAGTTGCAATTGAAAACATTTTTAAAAATAAAAAAAGGTGTGTTTTTGGGTGTTATGGTAAAAAACCTGGAAGCTTGGATGTGAATACGAACAGATATGGTTACACACACACACACACTTAAATACATTCACACACAAACATCCAAATGATGATGCGTTTTTACATATTTATTCAAGACTTTGGATATATAGAACTTTTTGGTAGGAACCATAAAAAAAAGAAAACAAAAATAAAATGGTCTGCATAAAAATTGAAGCTTTGCATATCTGTTTTTATATTTTAAAATAAAGAATATTTTTCAAGTTTGTATTATAACAATGATTAATTGTGATTTTTCTGGCAATAACCATTATTTGGTGCATTTTCACATTATATTTTCATATTTTTAAATGTCTTTTTCCTCCCTTCTTTTTGTCTCATTCAGCCAGGGTAGATTAATGATATCTGAAATACATATTATATATGTATAAATAGATATTTATTTATGTGAGGAATACTCAAAACACAGCTTGTGTTGCTGTTTAATATATCTTCCTTGTTTTGAGGAACCAACTTATCACATTTTTTTTTCTCATTCTCTATAAATGAAGTTTAACAAGTGAAGAATTTCATTGAGAAAATAATATATGTTGGTACTTAACTAGCCCAAAATAATAAACATAAAGAGCTGATCTGAAGATATATAGTGTGAGAAACTAAATACAGATTGAAGTTCCTAAACAGAGCATAGCTGGGACAAGTGCCATGTTGATTAACAGAATTTGCTAACTTTGGAATGTTAATATATTGTACATGTAAACTGAATGCTGTGCATGCCTCAAAGTGAAATACAGTTGAAGAGCAAGCACCAAACAGTTCACACAGTATGTGTGCATTGATGATCCTGAGTCTAACTTCTCCAAAACATCTATTTTTTCTGTTATACACAACATTGTATTCTTCCTTTTCTTCGGTGTCATTAAGAGGTGATCCTGGGTGTTTGGTTGTGGTGGTACATATTTTCAGAGCAAAACAGTATAACAATTTCACCAAATGTCAAGAAAAAGAAGAAAAAAAAGAGCAACATACATGAATCTGCACAGCACAGCCAGAAGCACTTTGTAAATTTGGTATGAAGATACTGTGGCAGTGGGTAGGTAGTGGGACTGTTGTCAGATATGGGATTTGCTCTATTCTGGGTTTAAGAATACTGATTTTGGGAACTTCACTGTCAAGAAAAACAAAGTGGGATACACAGTTTATGAAAACAAGGACGATATACAAGCAGAAAATTCAGTGTGAAAATATTGCCATTATCTTGTATAGCCTTGTTGAATTAAAGAATGAAATGGAATATAAATGTGTTGATTTGTTTCTCTCTGCATATGCATATTAATGTGTGTTTCTTAATCATTTGTATACTTGGTTTGTGTATATGTGTGTGCACATGTATGTGGGAATGTCTATATAATTAACACTTTTCAAAAATCTTCATATATACCTTTATGTTTTCAACTGGAGTAACTGGATATATTATTTTAGCCAATATTAAATAACAACCATGTTTGTATTTATGATTTTTCTTTGGAGATATCAAAAACATTTACTGTCCTAAATATTTACAGATTAACTGGCACATACGCAATACATTATCTCTTCAAATACCTCACACTGGTTCACTGGCACAAGTCAGTCACTAACTGAGATAAAATATCTGAAACAAAATGCAGAGATACACATACACTGTGTATTATAATTTTTAATCTGAAAGATGAAATATCTTACTATAATTTAATTATTATTATTATTAGCTTTTTCCTTCTTTTTTTGAACATGGATATTTCTCATTAGCATTACTACTTGTTTATAATATTTTTAGTGTTATTGTTATTTTAATTTTTATTAATTTTTAATTTTATTTGTTTCATTATTATTATTATTGTTGTTTTTGTTACTTTATTAAAGATATCTGGTCATTTGAAACAACAGCAGTTTTTACTAAAATAATTAAAATCTGTTGAGGTATTATTAAATATTCAGTCATTGTTTCAAGTATTTCCTTCTTGATTAATCTCTGCCATATTACCACAGATTAAAGATCAGGAGTGCATTATTGATATATAAGTTACTTCATTTAAAATTTTTGCAGCTAATCTCCAGTTTTATCATCATCATCAAATATAATCATCACCAGTATTATTACTTGTTTTATTAAATACATTACTGATAAGATATACAGACATTAGCTATGGTGTGGTTGTCAATGTTGTGCGTCAGAACTCTTGACTTCAACCAATATAAAAGTTTTCATGAAACTTAACAGCAAAACTACTTGTTAAAAACAATATCACATTTAATCAGCAACTCTTGTGACAGTATTTCCAGCTATCAAACTGACACAGTGGACAACTGAGGTTATCAAAACCTCCTTGAATTCTCAGATATGGTTGTTGATGAGAAATGACCATATGGTCTCTTGTCTCTTATCTTTTGTATGGAGCTAAAAAATAAAAAATTTAAAAAAAATATACCTTTTAGGATTTCATTTTTCTATATTAATCCAACACACACAATAGTTATATGAGAAATATTCTGTTTGAAAAATGTTCTGGCTATTATAGTTTGTAGACAGATGTTTAAGATATATACTGGAGCATTATGTGAAAATTATATTTTAAAATGTTTTATTTATAATTATGGTTGTTGGAATTGATAAGAACACACCTGATTAGTTTTGTACCTATCTGTGTGGGCAGATGAAAACAAGTTTAGTATTGAAGACTGTGGATGTCATAAGGTGTCACAATGATGTACAGAGCTGTTGTCATTGCTGTGTTTGTGATGGTGTATGGGATCACTGTGTCATTAAGACTGTTTCTAAACCCTGATGAGTTGCCATCTGTGAAGAGTATGTGTGATGCCCAGTGTGAAATGTTGTGTCTGGAGATTGGACAAGTAAGTTGTAAAAAAAATACTGGACATGAAATCTTATAATTTATAAGCCTATTTATTAAAAAAGATATTTAAAACAAGGTTGCATCATTAATATGCTTTAATTTGTAATTATTGTTTTTCACATTCAGATTTGTAAGTATTTTAAAAATTATGTTTAGCATTTAAAAACTTTTAAGGGTCTTCTAAAAATATACTCATTTTTTGACTCAGAAATTTATATCCACCTTAACTTGCATAACATTTTATTTTAGGTTGAATAGTTAAACTATATATTTTTTATTTTCAGTTATGTAACAAAGTTTGTGGAGATGATTATGAAACATACACATGGAAACTTAATTGCTCAGTAAGTCTATATGATTTCTTAAGCAAAGTTATCACACCAAGATACTACTAATATACCTACATCCAGTTAATGTTCAAATATATATGGAAACATGATTGTTCAGTGTGTTTCAGTAGTCTCAGTAGCAAAATCATTATATCAGTGTTCTGTTAATGAGCCTATAATCAGGTAATGCTCAAGCATATTTGTGATGGGTCTAGTCTGACTATAAAGTCACTGATTTTTTGGGGCTGGAAAGAACAAGTTCTTGCTGACAATCAGTGAATTACCATTAACCATATTCTCCCTGAAAAATATACTAATACAATTTTCTTTCAAAAACAAAGTGGGGAATTATGTATCCAAGACAATATTATTTACAATAGTTTGTTAAGTTTATTATACAATAATTTGTTAAGTTTATTATCACTGGGAAAGTGCATATGAAAATACTTCATGGAATTTTATTAGTCTTCATATATTAAAATTCAGGATATCAGTAATAATGATGATGACAGTGATTATAAAGATGATGGTAATGTTAATGATTATGATGATGGTAACAGTAGTAGTAGTAGTAATAGTAATAATATGATGAGTTAATATATATATAAAAATATATCACTGATACTAATAATTATATTAAATATTTTTATCTTTATAAATCTTTATTCTATAAAAATATGCTATAAAAATATAATACAGAATTATTTAAGTTTTTAAAATTAATGTGTGTTTTTTTTGTTACACAGTATGGAGGAAACTGTATGAATCAAGGGTACTGTACTAAACTAGAAAATTACAGTCATGGCAAGTGTTTTTTATCTTTCCTAATAACTCATATAAATTAAAAATATTCCTGTAAATCAGTCTTGATTCTACTATATGTAAATGTTTTTTTGTTTTTTTTCATGGAGTGTTTGGCTGAGTTAAATTTGGTCAGTCCTTCTCAGAACACCTTTTAAGTTGGTGGTAATAATAGGCTGTGTTATACGATTTTCTATCTCTGGGAAGGTTTGCATAAAAAACCTCTTACTGCTGACTGATACAAGAAACTGATTAACAGTATGTTTCTTCTCTCACAGTTCATTATGAATTAATGAGTTAATGTCTCATTAAACAAACTGAGAATTTTTTAAATGTATTTCATATAAACTGAAAAGCCACATAATTTTAAATAAAATGTGTTGAGTATGTCATTAAATTCATTTCCTTCATTCCTAATTCTTGTTAAATATTAAAACATGCTTTTTCACTCTTTTATTTTAGGCTACATTCCACAAAAACCAAAAATAAATGTTGAACATGACCTGTTGAAGAAGAAAGTGATAATTAGGTGGACAAAGATCCCATCAAAGTATAAAATTATCTATGTTCTGCAGTGGGACCAGCCTGCATTAACTACACTGGTTAAAGATGGACCTGCCATGCAGCTGAAACAAAAAAACAAATCAAACTGGGTAACGCTTGGCTGGGTATGCAAAAATTTACTTTTTATTTTTATTTTACATTTACAGCAGTGAGCTTTTATTAATTTTTTTTTGTTTGTTTTTTTGTAGTTTTTTTTTTGCTTTCTATTTCATTTTGTATTTTTGTTTATATATATATATATGGAGACAAATCCACATAGAAAAATACACCCACACACATATACATGCAGACATACCCTCTAAACACACACCTACAATTGGTATATAATATTTGCATATACCTCTCTAAATTTCTCCTATTTACTCTAATGATTACATATTTGGATGTTATGAGATATATATATCATTTAATCTCAGAGCTAACAATTTTTTTCATTTTCATTGGTTAAATCTCTTTTATACAAGTAATAACTTGTTGAAAGGTAATAATAAAAAATAAAAATAAATAAAAAATTAAGCTTAGATTTATGATTTTTGTTTTGTTTTGTTTAATGTAAGTACCAGTGATCCTTTCTTATCCAATGCTTCCTATAGGCTGATAGTAGTTACTTCATTTTATCAAATTTCACTGATGTGTGTCTTCACCCTAAATTCCGAGTGGCTTCTGTTTCGCGATTTGGTTCACAATGGTTCACTGAAGAAGTGCAGACCCCAGGTAATTCTCTTAAATTTCTTTTTGTCAAATAATGATGCTGATGATAATAATAATGATAATGATGATGGTATAGGTAATAATAATAATATAACAATTAAAAGATATATATATATAGTGAAACTCCTGAAAACCATGTTTTATATTTGGGTATATTTAACACTAAAATTTACCCCTCTAAAATGCATCAGACAAAAGTATCAAGTTCCACTGCATTCCTTTAATGCAAATTTACATGTGAAATATGCAAAACTAATTAAGTGTCACTGTTGTGCAGTTGACAAATACCAATTAAGGGATTAATTAAAACCTTTGATGTTCAAGTAACTGGAAAAAACACACATATTCCCTTCATTCTGAGTTCAGTTGTTACAAACTTCAGTTGTTACTGATTAACATACAGATTTGACTGAGCTCTTTTTCATAGCCTTCGTGTATGTCTCACAGTTACCACAGTGAATGGCAAAGCAGCGGTTCCCTCCCAAAAGACAGACATCCCATAATGCAGACATGCCTTTTGATAGACAAAACTTTTTAATGGGTCATGTACACCCCCGACTGCTTTAGTGGTACTCTCCAGTCTGTTCAGCATACTACTGCTTGTTGTTGTTATTATATCTACCAATTCCACACAAATTACTAGGAGAACTTAACTGTAATCTGCTAAACAGAATTAACAAATGTAAAGATCTGTGTTTTATGAAGTCCCTGTGTTTAGAGTTTAGTTCATGGGCTTCTCCACTGCAATCCGTATTCAGTTCATTTCACGTCAGTAAGACAATGTTGTCTCTGACGACCAATGTCTTGTATTTCATTGATCTACATTTAAACTGTAGACAATCACAGACATAACATATAAAAGTTCTTATACATTAACTACATGTACCTACCAAAAACAGACTAAAATTTTATAGTCATGGCTGATCTTAGAAGGGTAGAATTTGTTCAGTCACAAAAAAGTAGACAACAAATAATACTGCACAGATTTCTATTTGCAACGAATCGCACCAGAAGGGAAAATGTTCATTGGAGATGTGTGACAAAAATGTGTACTGGGAAGTGCACCACTGCCCTACCACAGACTAGAGCCGATGTCAGCATAGAAGAACCATGTACAAAGAAATATGACGGAGACGCTACCTTTTATTTAGCAATGGAAATGAAGATAACATGCTTGTGTTTTCTACAGATGAGCAAATCGTAGCAAGATACGTGGTTTGAAGCCATGGATAACGGACCTGATGTTGCACAGGCGGAGACATTAAATGATTAAGTGGTTTCTACAAGGGTAGATGATGATGCCGGATTTAAAATTAGGATAAAAATGCGACAAATGGACATGTTAAAATCTATAAATAAATTTAATTAGATATAATTTTATTCTGTGTTCTGTATTTAGTTGTATCGAACTATTCCATTATTTATTATATGTACTATTCAAGGTAAATGGCAGGTCATTAGTAATGTGCTCAGCTGTGTCTTGTGTTGTTTTAATGCGTCTGCGTTATGGGATGTCTGACTTTTGGGAGGACACCAAAGCAACTACGAATTCAATTAATTTTTTTCAATTGTTAGGATCCTATTTTGTTGTTTTGTTTTTTATCTTTGCAGATTTTATTTAACAAAATAGAGAATAACCAAGAATAAAACTGTTTGGTTTGTTCTGGTGAAAACATAGAGAACAATAATTCATTATAGTATATATTATGGACATGTTGGAACAATAATGATAAGCTTAAAATAATTTGAAAATTGAAAAATGTACTGAAATCTCTATAACCCTGATACCCCTCAAACCGGTCTTTTTTCTATGTCCCATGACTGTCTGGTTTTGAGGGATTTCTCTCTTTCTTTCGTTTTATAGAGGTTAGGCCAGGACCTGCTACTTCTATATCAGCGTCTAATTTTGAGTTTGTGGATAACAAACCTGGAGAAGTTTATTTTAACCTGACTTGGGATGATCCTGAAGGTCTGTTAAATTAAACTCTCTTTGTAGTGATACTAACAAATTACTTTTACTACTGCTATTACTGCTACTTCTACTGCTGTTACTGCAAATACTACTACTACTACTACTATTACTACTACTGCTGCTATTACAACTACTACTATACTACTTCTACTGCTACTATTATTTTGACTATTACCACTACATCTACTTTAACTACTTCAGTCTATCACTATAACTAATTTTGTAAATACATAAAGCTATATTTTATGTCAGAGAAATAAACAATTTTACATTGTTTAGGTTGGAGGTCAAGCGATATATTGCTGTATCGATGGAGAAAAGGACCTTCAACATGTCCACAAGCTGAAGTATTTTTTGAAAAATCTAAGGTAAGATAATAATAATGTTATGTTTTAACATTAAAACATAAAGTTCATTTAATTTCCAAATAATTTATTTCGTTTCAAAAATTGCTACAAACAAAACTGACGCATGCTCCCGGTGACTTCATATAATACTATCCCTTCTTCCGGTTCCCGTAAACATCGTAAACTGTAACAATGTTAACTATAACACCATTTAAATACAACACTTCCTCCCCTCCAAATTTTCAATTTACCCACAAATTATGTTATATGTAAATTTCTAAAATAAATTTGTGTGATTTACTCATTAGTAATAATTAAACAATGGAACTTTGAACTTAAAAAAAATCAACTTTTTTTTTTTTTTTTTTTTTTGGACACCATAATAGTTCAATTACAGTTTATCAAGTATGTTCATTGGTCACATATGGAACTTCAAATCACAAATATTATTCTTAAAACAAAAATATATAATAAAAAAAAATAACACTAATTCTACAATCTTTCAATGAATTCCGTATTACACATATTCAGATTAAATCACTTAAAATAGTTTCTATCAGTCTTTGAGGTGTTTTTTGAGCACGTCTAGGATATCTTGGGGTAGACGGTATTGGTAGTTGCGGTACCGTCGATGGCACTAGAAGCATCCTCTACAGCATTAGAAGTAACCGTTCTATTTTCGATCTCAGTCTCTTCCACCTGAAAAGTTGGTTCAACAAATTCCATTTCAGACTCCGTACCAATTGCAGACAGTTCTGGGAACGGGTTCCTATTATCCTCCAAATGCACACATTTACGAAGTTGATCCACATGTCTTTTACACACAAAATCTCCAACTTTCACTCATAAGGTAACAGGCCCTAGCTGACACAATACTTTTCCACTCAACCACTTGTCAGATCCTCTGTAGTTCCTCACTTGTACTGAATCTCCAACATTGAACACCCGTGTTTTACTTGCTTTTGGAATAGTTCTTTTTTTAACACAGAGTTCTCCAAACTTGGACGCAAAATATCCAATCTCGTTCGAACACGTCTGCCAAGAAACAATTCTGATGGAGTACATTTTGTGGTACAGTGTGGAGTGTTCCGATACGCAAACAAGAATGATGAAATCTTCTGGTTCATGGTTCGTGACTCGTGTTCAACTGTTTTCATTGCAGTTTTGAAAGTACGAACAGCTCTTTCTGCCTCACCATTTGAACTTGGATGGTATGGAGCTGATTTGATGTGTTTCACTCCATTTTTCTTAAGAAATGTTTCAAATTCCTCTGCAACAAACTGAGGTCCATTATCAGAAATCAACTGCTCTGGCATTCCATAACTTGCAAAGAGATTTCTCAATGTCTCTACTGCATGCGTTGCTCTGGTACTGGACATTCGAAAAACTTCCATCCATTTAGAATGTGCATCCACCACAATCATGAACATTTCTTTCATAAATGGTCCAGCAAAATCAACATGTATTCTTTGCCATGGTTTGGTGGGCCAAATCCATGCATTAGCTGTACTTTTTGGCATGTCTGTTTGTTGTAGGTGGCAACACTTACACTTGCTAACGTTCTTTTCTATGTCAATATCCATATGAGGCCACCACACATGCAATCTAGCCAAAGATTTCATTCGCACAATTCCAGGATGATTTTCATGAAGATAATACAGAATATCTGTTCGATATTTATCGGGAATAATCACTCGCATTCCTCTGAGAAGACCGTGTTCCTCCACGGTTAATTCATCTTTCACTCTGAAATAAGGTAACAGCTCCGGTGAAATAGAAGACTCTTCTGGCCATCCATACATGTTATAATGTACAACCCGAGATAATACTTTGTCAACTGCAGTTGCTTTAGCAATATGTCTTGCAGTGATAGGTAATCCATTGACTTGATTTCTCATTGCTTGCTTGTCTTCATGCCAAAACACACTTTCAGATATTTCTTCAGTTTGCAGAAGTGGTAGTCGGGACAGTGCATCAGCATTTCCATTTTTGGTAGTTTTTCTGTATTTAATGTCAAACTGATATGCGGCTAACTGAATAGCCCAACGCTGTAGTCGAGATGCTGTCAGAACTGGAATATTCTTTTTAGGTCCAAGAATCATTGTCAGTGGTTTAAGATCTGTGAACAAAGTAAATCTTCTACCATACAGGTACTGATGGAACTTGTGTATTCCAAAAATTATTGCCAGTGCTTCTTTCTCAATTTGGGAATACTTGCGTTCTGCTGATGTCAGAGTTCTAGAAGCGTATGCTATTGGCCTATCTGATCCTTCATTTCCATGTGATATTACCGCTCCAAGACCATGCGCAGATGCATCTACTGCCAACATTACTGGTTTCATTGGGTCATAGTGGACAAGAATTTTAGATGATGCTAACAATTTTCCCACTTTGGAAAATGCTTGCTGACAATCATCACTCCATTTCCACTCTGTATCTTTGGATAACAATGCTGTTAGCGGTGCCACCACTGTTGACATGTTGGGTACAAACTTGCGATAGTAATTCACAATACCTAACCAAGATTGCAACTCACTCTTGTTCTTAGGTTCAGGCACTTTCAGAATAGCTTCAACTTTTCTTTCAGAAGGTTGAATCCCATTTTTGTTCACAATAAATGCAAAGTACTCAACTTCATCTTTCATCAATGCACATTTTGACCTTTTCAGTTGAATTCCATATTTTTCTAGGCGTTTCAAAGTCTTTTTCAAATGTTTCAAGTGTTCGGTGTCATCCTTTCCAGTGACTATGATGTCATCCAAAATGTAACCTACCCCTTTTAGCCCTTGAAGCACTTTGTCCATAGTTTGTTGAAAAATAGCAGGCGCTGCAGCAACTCCAAATGGCAACCTTGTATAGCGATAAAGCCCAAGGTGAGTATTGATTGTGACATAGTTCCTCGACTTTTCATCAAGCAACACTTGCTGGTATGCATGTGACAAATCCAGTTTGGAGAACTTTTGTCCTCCATTGAGTTTGCTGAAAATGTCTTCTGCAGTGGGCAAAGGGTACTCAGGCACTTCCAACACAGGATTTATGGTGACCTTGTAATCGCCACAAATGCGAATGGTATTGTCAGGTTTTAAAACAGGTACAATAGGAGATGCCCATTCAGAAAAATCTACTTTTTCTGCTTCAAGTCTGTGAAGTTCATCAGCTATCTTTTCCTTCAAAGCATAAGGTACTGGTCTAGCCTTGAAAAACTTTGGAGTAGCATCCTCTTTCACTTTCAGATGAGCTCTTATGCCTTTTAATGTTCCCAACTTATTTGAAAAAACTGAGTATCTACTGAACAAATCTTCAGAGTTTCCACAGGCTTTCATAATTTTAATACTGTTCCAGTCCAACTGAATGTTTTGGAACCAATTCCGCCCAAACAAAGTTGGTCCATTTCCTTTCACCACGATTAAAGGTAAAAGTTTTTTTTGCTTTCCATATTTAACAGTCACCTCAATTTTCCCAAGAACTGGCACCACTTCATCAGTATAAGTTTTCAACACAATCGATGTTGATTTCAATGGCACTGTTTTCTTCAATTTTTCCTGATAAACCTTATTAGAAATTATGGATACAGAAGCACCTGTATCTACTTCCATTTTGAAAGGCACACCATTGAGTTCCAATGAAATTTGAATTTCTTTCACTTTCGTAGATTTCACTGTGAAAATTGACGGTTCAGAATCACTTTCATTCCTTTCCATTGCAACCTCTTTATTTTCAAGAACAGCTTTTATAATTTCTGATTCAGTTTCGTTACTTCCAGATTCTTCCTGAACGTCATGAATTTTTAAACCTGTTTCAGATTCAGCATTTTCAATTTCAGAATCACTGGTACCACTTTCTGATTCCGTAAGGTCCCTATCAGAATCTTGATTCACAACATTCAGTTTAGACTTTTTCTTTTTCAACTTTGGAAATTTCTTTTTTCCTTTTTCCAGCTGTTTGCTTTCCTGTCTTTCTATTTTTTTCTTTTGATTTCGACATTTTCTACTCAAATGTCCTGTTTCATTACACTTATAACAGTTTGCCTTTTTGTAAAAACATGCATCAGGATGATGATTAGTTTTACCGCACCGGAAGCATTCAATGACAGAAACTTTGTGGAACTTTTCCGTTTCTGACTTCATTCCAATTTTCAGCATGTCAGTTTCTCTAGCTGCCATTTCCATACTAACAGCTATTTGCAATGCTTTCCTCAGTGATAAGTCATGTTCAGAGAGAAGTTTTTTCTGTATAGACTTTTCAGACAGACCACAGACCAAAATGTCTCTTAATGCTTCAGTCAAGAATGCACCAAATTCACAATGTTCTGTCAATTTTCTTAATTCAGCCAAAAATTCACTTACAGTCTCTCCGGGCTCTTGTTTCCGTTGATAGAATTTGAACCGTTCCGCAATCACCAAAGGTTTTGGTTTGAGATGATTTCCTATCAAAGTTTTCAATTGTTCGTAAGTCTTATTTGCCGGTTTCTCAGGCGAAGTCAGATTTCGAATCAACCTGTAAGTCTTGGCACCATATACGGACAACAAAATGGAACGTTTCTTTTCGGCATCGTCTACATTATTCGCCAGCAGATACTGTTCCAAACTTTCGATGTATTCATCCCAATCGGAACTTTCTAGATCAAACTCTTCAACTTTACCGTAGGTAGCCATATTTCATAAATAGTTAATTTCAGGAAACAGTTCAATAAGTGTTATCCCATCCTCGTCGCCAATTGTTATGTTTTAACATTAAAACATAAAGTTCATTTAATTTCCAAATAATTTATTTCGTTTCAAAAATTGCTACAAACAAAACTGACGCATGCTCCCGGTGACTTCATATAATACTATCCCTTCTTCCGGTTCCCGTAAACATCGTAAACTGTAACAATGTTAACTATAACACCATTTAAATACAACAAATAATAATAATGATAATAAAAAAAAAATTAAAAAAAATAATAGAACCATAAAAGTAAAAACAATGATAATAACAATAGCAGTAACAAGAACAACAATAATAATGAACATTTTGCTTATTGATTAAACTTTACAATGAATATCATTATAAAATCTTCCATATGTCCATTCAAATTATATGTGGATCAAAGTAAGTATTTCAAGTGTGAGCTGCTTGTTTTTGTTATTATTATTATCTTCTTCTTTTTTTAATAAATATATATATAATTATTATTTATAATTATTTTTTGTACAGGGTTTGAAGAGTCATCAAATGACCGTTAGAATTCCAGAAAATGGAATTGGTTGTATTTTTAACCTACAGGTGAGTTGAATATATTTTTTATGCATTTTAGATGATAAATATGAAACCTTTTATTTTCCAGTATATATTATGAATGTTTACTACCATATCAACATTTACTGAAATAAATCTAACTGCTTGAGTATTAAAATTTATTTTGTGAATTAGAATAAAAAAATATTGATATTATTATTACTGTCATTATTTTATTGTAGATGGATGTGGTTTCAAGGTGCAATCCTAATATTAGTGGCGCACTGACCACTTTTAAGATTATTCTAGGTAAGTGTAGAAATTAGTCTTCATATCTTCATCTTAAAGTTAATATAGTATAATAGTAAGTGTGTATATGTGTCTGTATATATGTTCTGAAACTGTGTGTGTACACATGTCTGCATAAAGTACAAAATTAGAGAATGTAAAGAGATGGAGAAACAAAAGCTAAAAGAAGAGTTAAAACAAAAAATGATTATGTAAAGTTGGGTTAATTAACTGTTTAATCTTCTAGTAAATAATGGTAAAATGTATTTTAAATATATGCTGTTAAATTTCAATTAATATTTTTAAAAATATTAAGAAATCAGTATTTTCCAGAACATCAAAGAAAAAAAGAAATTAATGTTTTAAAACATTCATTAATTTTTTATTTTCAGACTGTCATAAGATTGCCAACTATACATGTAAACCTCCCATTTGTAAGTAATGCAAAAGTGCAAGTTTTATATATGCTCGTCATCAGAATCAATATTTTGTTTTTAAATTTTTGTTATAACAAACATTTGACAATAGACACACACACAAGAAAACCAGTCAGCAGCAAAATACCTTTTGTATTAACTTGCACATAAACAGCAAAACACATGCTATGAAATTTCACATATCATGCTTGATACTCTGGTTGGAAATAGTGTACATTCTCAATCTTCAGGTTAAAAATTTAAAAATTTCAATTAATTTTTTATGTTTATTAATTCTTGTATTCATTTCTTTCTTTTCTTTTCTTTTCTTCTTTTATTTTTTAAATTTATGCTTTTAATATCATCCACTGTGGGTCGATGGGACTATTCAAGGGGTTGATGAATGCCTTTGGTCAAAAGGGGTTGACTAAACTTTGGGGTTGAATACTGACATTCATGCAAGAAAAAAAAATATAAATTGCTGTTACACATTTTTAATTTATATATATATAATTTTATTTGTTTATTTATTTTATATTCTATTTGAACTTCAGAGAAACATAATGATAATAATACATTTGTAATAATTTATTATTAGTTGGAATCACAATGTAATGGACTGCTGTAATATCCTGTTTTCACATAAATTAATTTACTGAAATGTTCTTTACTCATATGCTCTATTTTTTAAAACACTTGATATATATTTTAACTATATGTATAATATTCATCATTAGCAAAGTACTTTTGTAACATTTTAAAACATTTCAGTTTAGACTTAGCTTTACTTTCAAGTGTGTAATGAAAATTTGTTTTGTGGCATAACTTAGCTGAGTATCTGATGGCACCATGTTCATAAGAGTATCTGAATTTGGATTCATACCTTAATTTACTTATGGAATAATGCCTGTGTGCCTGTTATGCGAAAAGGCCACTAATATACTTGGAAATTACACATCTACTTAATTGTTTTTATTAATTTATTTTTTTGTACTTGCTTGGGGATTGATGAAGGATCAAGGATTCCAAGAAGAGGTCAGTGGTCTAAAAAGTTTGGGGACCCCTGGCTTAGACCATATTTCTTCTAGGAAAACCATCACAAAACAATAGTAGAATTTATTTTTACTGCAGTAAAGTTTGACATTTTAGAGAATTCTCAAGATGAAAAAAAAAAAAGGACCAACAAAAAACAAAGCTTAAATGAAATTGAATGTTTTTGAAGTAATATTTATCCTTTCAGACAATGCAGGAAAAAATGTTAAAAAAAGAAATAATTTTAACAATTCAGACAATCTTCAACAAACCCCTCCCCACAAAAAAACCCAACAACAACAAATAAATAAATAAATAAATAAAACATTTAAATAGAATAGAATTTTAATGAAATAATGTTTGACATTTCAGACAGTACTCCAAACAAACAAACAAAACAAAAAATATATATAAATAATAATAATAAAATAAAATAAAATAAAATAAAATAAATAAAAATGTTTGACATTCCAGACAATCCTCCAGGAAATGTTAAAGATATCAACCTGCGTGTGATTCCCACTATAAAAGGACCTCTCATTCAGTTAAGCTGGAAACCCCCAAATGACCTGGGATCAGTGGGTGTCATTGACAAATATAATGTGAGATGGGGAAAGTTGAATCAAAACACTTTTGATGCCTTCCTACAAGTTGGCTCTTTGTATGAGACTCACATATTTAGTGTACCAGCAGTATGTATATAATTACAGATATCAGTACATTCACAACAACAAACACACACACTTACAGACAGAAGCATACATGCATATACACATATATGAATACACAGACATATGCATATTATTTCATTATAGGAAAAATTATCCATTATCATTTAAGTAGGGATGTTATATCATTAAGTGATATTTATCAAGAAAATATAACTTTATTTAAACATTATTTCAGATTTTATTTTATTATTATTATTTAAAAAATAAATTCTGTTTTATTTTTCAAATGACAGACACAGCTCTGGACAGAAATTTTGTTAGGGAAGGTCAACTCTACAGATATATATGGTATACAGGTAAAATTTGTTTTTAATTTTAAAATAGATTTTAACATCTAAAGAAACTAGTTGGAAATTAGATTTTTTTTAAAACACTTTTTGATATAATAATAATTATTATTATTAAAACAGTCAATAGTAACAACATTAACACTTATGATGATGATGAATATTTCATAATAGAGAGAATTAAATGTTTACTCATTATATTTTATGATAATAGCTATAATGGAAACTACAAAATTAGTATACATAATAAATAAATTAAACTGAAACATTGAACTATTAGATCCATTCTACAAGATATATAATAATATAATACTTGTTTCTGAAAATGGTACTTTATAAAGAGATTGCTTACAGGTTATGCCTTCAGCACCAGGACATGACATTCAGTACTGGAGGGCTCCTATTAATAGTATGCCACCACTCCCTGCTGACTGGCCAAATTTGACCAATGACAGCTCATCACACAGTTAGTAACCATCTTTTCTTGCAGTACTATTTCATTTTAATTAGTTACATAGATATGGTTGTTAAGCTAACATTCTTGCAATTAACCAATTGCTGCTATCCAACTGGCTTAAGATAACTTTACTTTAATTATCATATAAACAGCAGATGCTGTCTTTGAAATGGATTGTACTGTGACAGACATGTACATTTTTCATCTCTTACTTTAAAATGGGTGCATCACAGTTATCCTTGCAAATTTGTGAGAAATAAACAAAATAAATAGTCATAAATTTATAAATATATTTATATAATCATTATAAATACTTGTGGTAAAGTTGAAAAGAACTGATTTAGAAAATTATGTTTGATTTGTTGTTTATTAATTGTTTTCAGTTCATGTTCCACACATTATCAAAGATGGCAATGGTGTGATTATTGTTCTTGTTCCTATACACCCTCATCCGTCTGTCCGACTCTTCCTCAATATGCCTGAACAGCAGTTCAGTGATGAAGTGAAGGGTTTTGAAGTGCAGTGGGGATACACAATGTCCAAGAAAGGTTCACCAAAAATAAACCTGGAAGTTCTAAACTCAACATATATCCCTAAGGTAAATCTTATCTATAAAGTGGAAAATTTAATATTAAAGAGAAATTTAAAATAATAATAATAATAATAATAATAATAATAATAATAATAATAAATAATAATAAAAATAATATAAAAAAGATTATGTTTAAGAAAATATTAAAAACTATCTTTAAAGAAATCACCATAGATGAACTAATCCAGATTCAGGTTTTTAAAACACAATTAAGGAAATCAAAGGAATACAACAAATTTCATGTAATTAGTTAAACTTAATGTCCAGAGCATTTTACTAACATTTTTCATAGACTGAATTTAGATTCTTAAAATAGTTGAAAAAGAATTAAAACTTAGTTTTATCTGTATTGTATTTGCACACATGCATCTTGTATGTGCATGCTTTTGTGTATTTTTAAAGAAGACACAAAATTACATTAATTAAAAATGTTCTGTGTTATTTTGTTTCAGAGATAGTTGCAGATTAATGAGCAGGATTCTCAGTGTGTCACAGTGTGTCACAGCATGTCACACTATGTATGAATTATAAATCTTTTAAATATTTCATTTCATTTTCTTGTTTCACTTCATAATAAAGTTTCAGTGTTTGAAAAAAAAGAAAAAAAAAAAAGAACTGAAGTTTTGTTATTTTTTTTAAATTAAATTTGAATAAACTAAGAAAAAAAAGTTTTATAATTTTCTGTAGCAGCATGCTGTGACACACAAACACACATATTCTAAATACAATAAACAGAAAAACAGAAAAACATATAGTAAAACATTTAAAGTGTCACACATGCTGCGAATACACAACATTTTTCTGTTCAGAATTGGGACTGAAATGTTTTATTGCTCAGGTCAGAACAATAGCTTATGAAACTTACAGGTTGTGATGAAAGTAACGCCATATTTATTAGTTTTGTTGAATAAAAGTATATAGATTTTTAGAAAAGTATTGTTTGTAAAATACATACAAAATCACATAGTATAAAACTAAAGGATACATAGACAGTTATACAGTATAAAATGATAAATACCGATAAAAAAAAAATTACTTTTGCCACACCCTGTGTGTGACTGTAAATCAGTTGTCACAGTGCATAACTGAGCTGTGAGGTTTTCCCATTCTAACCAGTACCATGCAACAGGTTTATCATGCACATATTTTTAAAAGACTGTCATCAGAAAACACTTACTAAAAATTAATAGAAATATTCTGTAAATTACAGTATTATAAACATGTCAAGCTTAAGAGTAAAATGATATTCCTTTTATGTAATTAATATGAACTATAAAGTTAAAAAATTTAAACTAATTTGACATATATATGAAATATCTGTTACTGATGCAGATTAAACCAAATCACCTTATCTTTTTGATCCACCTATTAAATTGATAGGCATTAATTCTAAGGTGTGTTTTGGAGCACTTTTATTAACAATGTTAATTGTGGGATGCAAGAAATCATCCAATTTGTCTGGATATATTTAGCCATATCCTTGAAACTAATATTAAGACGAATGAGATATCAAAATGGAGTCAGGAGTCTGAAACTGTCCCAAAATCCAGTTTAACACCTGGTTCAGTGTGATAAGTTACAAATGGTAAAGTTTAGGTCAAATGAAGTAGATAAAAATAAAAATTAATGGTCAGCTTCTCAGGCATTAATTAAAATTTGGTACAAATATAAATACAGTAAAAATATAAATAAAATTTCCATCCACTGAATTTAAGATAATGAGCAGTTTCATGCCAGTTCATCCCAGATGGGTTTGAAATGGTGTATGATATTGGTGTCTTGTGAAATATAGATAATTATTTATAATTATCTGTTTGATAATTTGATAAGTCACTTGTCAAATTATTTGTCTTTCAGAATGTCACTACAGTTGATATTGAAAATCTTCATCCAAAACATGATTATGGTATCAAGGTAAATATTGAAGAAGATGAAGAAAAAGAAAAGGAAAAGAAATAAATCAGCAATAAGCATAAATTTTACAATACACTTATCTAAATTTCTTATGCATTTTATTTACATGAATAACTGCATGTCTTCAAATATAAAATAAGTACATGATTAAATATAAAAACAACAAACCATAAAATTTAAAAACAAACACTGCCAAAATCATTTGGATAAAATAAACAAAAAACAAAAAAATAAATTAAATAAATTAATTAATTAAATAATAATATAAAAAATAAATAAATTAACAAATAAATGAAATAAAACAAATCAATAAAATAAAAAATAATAATATATATATATATATACAAAACAAATAATAAATAATTAAGTACATAAATAAATAAACAGCATTTTTCATTCTTTCTCTCCTGCATTTCTTTTGCTTTTGTTATTTTTTTTCTCTTTATCTCTTATCTATTTTACTCTAAGATTAATAATAATAATAATAATAAAAATGAAAACAACAGTAAGAACAATAGTAATAACAATGGGAAAAGACTTTTTTTTTTTCTTTTTTCTTTTTTCTATTATTATTCTGGTAAAAACTTTAAAAAAGACAACACCAGCAACAACAGATTAGTAAATTTTTTAAGAAACTACAGATATTTAAAATAATTGAATTTTTCTAATTAACAATTTAACAATGTTGATTTATGTAGATAAAATATTTTTATTTCAGGTTGTTACTGTTTACAAAGAAAACAACACAACAGAATCAGCCTGGGAAGAAGCTGTTGTTCATGTTTTTACAATGCCTGAGCAGACCAGTACATACCTAACTTTTTATATATTTTATATTTATTTCAAAAACACACACACACACACACACACACACACACAGAGACACACATACACACACATATAAACATACACATGTATCCATACTACATAAATGAATGTCTACAACACATTTAATAAGAATCAATTACTAAAATAAAACCTTTTTTTTTGTTTCAGTTTCAGAAGAGTCTACAAATGTGAACAAAACAACAGCCAGTATGTCAAGTATATCATCACCTGTTTAATTAAGTCCTTACAGCAGACAGCTTATAACACAGAAACAAAATATTTTAAGAAAGTGAACTTTTAAAAAAATAAATTATTTAATATGCATATACTTTAACATACACTCTGTTTATCCAAGTGATAAGGCAGTTGTCCTTTCAGAGATACACCATACTGCAGAGGTTTTCAAACATTTTTCTAACTTGGAGAAAATGTTTGGTTGATGAGTAGCTCCTTCCAAGTAATTATGGCAGAGCAGCTTCAGAATGCTCAGTTAATGCATGAGTTAAAAATGGTTTTGGGCTGTTTTTGATGATCAGATAAAGATGATTATCATTCTTTAAGTAGCCTTTTGTACAAATATTGTTTTTATGTTTTGTGTGCCATTTAAAAAAAACAAAAAAACCCCATCTGTTGTATTGTTTGTATGTACCAAGATATATTTTTGGAACCAAATGTAACTTAACATCAAATTGTCTTTAAATGTGTGAGCATGTAATAGAAGAAAACAGCAGTGTCGACAAATCAATTAAAGTATCTTTTATTAATCTCTATTTTTCACCCAGGATATGATATAAAAATGAAGATATTTTCCATCATTACCTCAATATGTACAGCAGCCATAATTACAACACCTGTAATTTTTTACCTGTTAAAATACAGAAGAAAGAAACTGTCATACCTGGAAGACAGACAACAAAGAGAAGATGTGCACAGACATTACACACAACCAAGTCCATTTGAATACAGGTAAAGTTATGTTATATTTGTATTTTTGTGTAACATTGATGCAACTGAGAAAAATGACTGAAAACAAAGATGAATTAAAATAAAATAAAATAAATAAATAAACAAATAAAAAATAAAAAAGTAAATAAAACTAAGTAAAAAAAAAGAAAAAGAAATAAAAGAATTATAATAAAATAAAATAGATTAAAATAAAATAAACTGAAATAATAATAACAAAAAAAAGAATGAAATAAAATAAAATTACAGATTTTAAGTGGCAATTTGTTACTAAACTGTTACAAAAACTTTATTTCCACAAAATGTAAAATATTAAGAATATATTCAACAGACTACAAACACTCTACAACAATTTTTCTTTAATTTTGTTCCATTTTCTGTCATTTATACTAACTTGATTAAGATATCAAGCTTCATCTTAATGATATACTTGTATATACATATTTTGTATTTATTGTTTCACACTATTATTATTATTGATATTATTATTTTCTTTCTTTATTTGTTTCCTTCCTTCCTTCCTTCTTTCTTTCTTTTATTTTTTATTTACTTATTTATTTGTTTTGTGGGTTTTTTGTGGGGTTTTTCACATGTAACAGATCAGACACTTCAGAGCTGCTCACTTCATCCCCTGTGCAAGACAGATGGGAATTGCCTCATAGCTGTTTGAGATTTGGACATGTGTTAGGAAGTGGTGCATTTGGCAAAGTAGTTAAAGGACACATAACATCTGCCATGTTACAGCATCGTGGAGTGTCCTACCCTACTTTAAAAGAACACTGTGGAATTTATGTTACTGTGGCCATTAAACTGTTGCAAGGTATAACAACAACAACAACAACAACAATAATAATAATAATAATAAAAAGAAGAAGAAGAAGAAGAAGATGAAGAAGAAGAAGAAAAAGAACAACAATAATAGTAATAATAAAAAGAAGAACAACAACATCAGTAATAATAATAATAAGAAGAAGATGAACAACAGCAACAGTATTATTGACAAAAACAAGAAGAAAAATAATAACACTAATAATTAAATAAAATAGAATTGTACAGATATTGTAAATACATTTCAAATTCCAGAATCCTGTATTATCAAACACAAAAAAGAAGAAATTATTCCTACCTTCAAAAAAAATGTTCACAATTATTTCCATTATTAATAAATATTACAAAACATTAAACATAATACTAAATCCATTAATATCAATATAAAAGTATGTAAATAAAAAATGTACAAATTATATAATATTATTTTAACATATAAATAGAATCATTCTCGTAGTTACTTAAGGGAGTCAAAATAATCTTGTTTTGAAAGTATTTGTATAAAATGTAAAAATGTCATATATGTTATAAATATTTATGGATAGGAAATGCAAAAACATATAATTTTTATTAATTTCTTTTGATTTTTAATTTTATATTATTATGTACTCACGTATGTTTCTTACAATAACATACTCTTTAGGAATTACAACATTTGTAGAACTGATTTATAGATTTATATTACAGATTATCATGATACTTCTGTCTTTTGACATGTTAATTTACTTTTATATTTTATTATATTAACATTCAGTGAATTAATAAAAAATTAAAAAATAATAATAATAAATAAAAAAATATAAAAAAGGTAATTTTATTTTGGTGCAATATTATATAGATATTTGTGTGTGTGTGTGTGTGTGTGTGTGAGATAAATAATTATATTTTTTATTATTTTTCAGAAGGTTGTGACAGCAGCTATAGAACAGATTTTCTAAAAGAGATAGGCTTAATGAAGAAGATTGGCTACCACATCAATGTTGTCAGCATGCTGGGATGTTGTACACTGCGTGACCCCATCTGTCTTGTTGTAGAACACTTGTCACATGGAGATTTACTGCATTACCTCAGAAACATTCGGCATGATTTTCAACAAGTTAATGTTCCGTTTAATAACAGACCTTCATTAACAGTGTTTGGTGTTGGCTATTTTTAATACCTAATTATTATTTGTCTATCACAGAAGTTTGTATAAAAGGTGTATTTCTGCTAACGGAAAGATACAGGAGTTTTCTTCTGAAGATTAAATATAAGAATAATCAAATAATCATTTGAATATTCCTTACAACAGTTAAAGGGAAGTAATTATTTTAGGTCATTATAATATAAAAATAGCAGTTAATGCAAGATAACTGTGTAAATCACATCTTTAAAATTAAGACAAAGATAGTTGAAGGGAGATAACCATGTTAAGGACTGTAATTTATAAAAATTATTTCTTAAGTGGAGACAAGAGTTTATAAATTCTGATTTAAATAACTTTAGAAATTATGTGAATGAAGATAAAAGATTAATTCTTCAGGAAATATATAATATTAACCCCTAAAATATTATAGCTATTTGCAGAAGAAATAATCTTTCATTCATACTGTAATTATAATTTATTACTGCAGCATAAACACAATGATACTTTAAACAAATCAAAGAAGTTATCATCCCTGGATCTGTTGTCATTTGGCCGACAAATAGCTAAAGGAATGGTTTGTATCTGTTGTTTATACATTATAATATTATATTATTGTGTATATATATATATATACATATTTAATACAGTATAATCTTAATTTACACATTAATAATGTCTTACGATATAAATATGTATATAACATTATAGTTAATTATAATAGCAATTACCAATGCAATAATATGGTTCTTTAAATATTTTCTAATTTTTTTTTATAGTCTTTAAATACCTATCTATAGATTTTGTTCAGAAAAATAAAAAATACAAATTTAGAAAATATTTTGAATATTTGTATTTAGTCATTTTGAAAACTGAAAATCAGAAAATGTTTTATTCTATTATTATTAACTTTTTGGTAAATAATACTAAATATCTATGTATTCTTCTGCTTAGAAATTTTTTTAATTTTTACTGTTCCAAGAATGAAATAATGATAATAATCCTAAAATGGACATCAATATTTACATTTTTTTAAATCTTCATTATTTTATTAATAATTTATATAATAATAATTGAAAAGGCAATGTACATTATATTTCTTAGGAATTTCTGTCTCTCAAAGGCTTTGTTCATCGTGATCTTGCTGCTCGAAATGTTCTTGTTGGTGAAAATAAGACTCTCAAAATTGGAGATTTTGGTCTCACTCGTTACATCTATGATGACAAAATCTACATCAACCGTCATGGTGGCAGACTGCCTGTAAAATGGATGTCAGTTGAGGCAATCTTTGAGAGAACATATTCAACTGCTAGTGATGTGTAAGTAATAGTTATTTTATTTACAGATTTATCTACAATTTTCAGATAAATTCAGTTTTAATATTTTGTTTTAAATTCAATAGATGGTGTTGGTTTTGAGGGGGTTGTTTTTGTGTTTTTTTACAATTTATTTATAAATTTTTCTGATTATAAATATAAGATTGAGAAAGATTTTTTTCAGATTCTGAGAAAGAAACATTAATAACATAAAATAAAAACTGAAAATATCCTTTTATTCTTTACATTTGTTTATGATCATAATTTCCAGTGCTTTTGTTTCTTGGTTATAAGTTAAATTAAATAATTAAGTGGATAATAAGAACAACAACAGCAATAATAAAACTGACAACAACAACAACAACAAAAAAATATAAAGTTAAAAGTATTAGTAAAAACAACAGAATCAATAACAACAATAATAATCATAATTATAATAATTTCTGTGAGATAAAATATCCACACATTCATTTCAAAACTCAAACAAATCAAATGTATGAACATAGTTATCTCCCTTGAGCTATTATGATATTTACATTTGATTTATAACACAATGTTACTGTTTCTGAAAAGAATGAAGACAAAATATACACATACAGACATTTATTAAATAATTCATTTAAACTAATTTTTACCAGAGGTTTTATCTTTTATTTATATCCCACGATATATTCTAGAGATAAAAATCTGTCGAGACCACAAAGAAATTCTTTTGTTTGCCTAGCCAGTAACTTATGTAGATTGCTGGGTATAATGGCCCCTGTCTGTGTTGAACACTCACACTGTTTGCATCAGCTTGGCTCCAACATGGAGACAAGTCATTCATCCTTGCTAGCCATCAAGTCTGATGAACACCAAGCCTACTTTATTAAGCCTAAAGCCCAACATTTTTCTCATTTAACTCAAGTAACTTGTCTGGGTAAAATCTCAGTTTGTGTCTTTGGGATTATACTGTATTTTTTTCCTTCTAGAGTCTCTTGGACTTGTGGTAAATATTTATGATCTTTTTATTTCTTTAAAAAAAAAAAAATGGCCTTACTGATATCTGTATTTCTGAGTCTGGTCTAGTTTTGTTTTGTTTTCATTCAGTTGGTTTTTCATTGTTGAATAGGAAATGTTTTGACACATAAAAAATGTTTTTAAAATCACTTTTGTGACTTTTTAAACACAATTTTAATCAGTGACTTCGTTAATCTATAAAACAGAATAATTATTATTTGTATTGTAAACCTCTTTTTAAAAATTCATTTTAATGAAATTACATAATTATAGTATTATTTGCATAAATATTTCAAAGAAATTTATCAGTTTTGTTATTGTTTTTGTGTTTTTTTTTTTTTTTTTTACCTAGAAATCAGAATATAGTAATTATTATTATCAATTCAAGATTTTAATGTCATGATTTTGTTTTTAAAATAGCCCCCACCCAAAACATTAAAAGTATTATTGCATGTACAAGATAATTACATAATTTGTTAGTTTTTTAAATTACAAAAAATGATAAAAATTATTATTATAAATGGTAGTTACAAAGTTTGTTTTCCATATTTAAAAATTCCTATTTGACAATGAGGCAAAATTTTATCTTTTTTCTTGTCATTTCTCTTCATTTTGGTAAAAATATTTAAATAAAAAAAAATATATATTCATTCCACTAACTGAACAAAAAAAATACTTATTTTCAAAATGATTAAATCTATCGAGAGTATTATTATTATTATTCTTGTTGCTTTTTCATTTTGGAAAAGAAATCTACTTCTAAAGATTTACGTTAAAGCAGTAAACAATTGAATTTAAAAATATACATCTTTATATACTTTTACAAATATAATTCTATGGGACAGGATGTTAATATTATATAACGAAACATAAGATATTTTATAAAATAAGTAATCTGCAATGTAATACAGAGTAAAATGATGTAAGGTATTACATAACATAATGTAATGTTTCATAACACAACATAATTTAATACATTAATATCAAACAAATATAAAAATATAAATAATATGTCATGCAAAATAATGTAATATAAATACCATAATTTAATATAATGTAGTGAATACAACTAAATGTATTTCACTGAATAACATTACAGTTATTACTTTAATAATTATCATATTTTGGTTTTATTTGCTTAATTTTAAAAAATATTTATATATTTAATTTTGATATAAATAGTAAATCTACATACTTATATACATATAGATATATAATGAACTGAAATAAATATAGTATGTAATATAGCTTAGCAGAAAAAAATTTAATATGAAGTAGTGTTCAACAATGTTGTTACTGTAAATAACATAAGTTTAAATTTTAGTTTAGTTCAGTTTATTTTTTTTATTATTATTATTTTTTTTACTTTACAGTTTTCTTCTTTTTTAACTTAACTTGTGCTATATTATATTATATTATATTAATAAATAGTTAAATATATAATAAATTAATAAATATATTTTAAATAAACAAATAAACAAAAACTAAAACAATAATAAAATAACAATATTCAATTTATTTTATTTATATTTTGTTTTTGAATAATTTTATTTGATAATCTTTTGGATGTTTTTTTCTCTGAATTGGTTTATATGTTTGTGAACATTGTGTAGCTGAAAACTGACTATAATAATTATAATTAAAAAAATACATTAATATTAATGATAAACAATTAAATTAATAAAAATAAATTTTAATAAAACATTTAAAACAATTTAAAATAAAATAAAATAAAATAAAATAAAATAAAATAAAATAAAATAAAATAAAATAAAATAAAATAAATAAATAAATAAATAATTGAAAACAATTAAAATAAATTAAATTAACATAACCAACAAAAAGTGAATAAACAAATTTTAAAAATTTAAAAGCATTTAATAAAATAAATAAATTAAAATAATTAAGCAAAAAAAAAAAAAAAAAAAAAAAGAATAATAATAATAATATTAACAATAATAAATAAATAAATAGATTTTAAAAAATGCTCCAAAAATAAAAGTAAAAACAAAACTTTCAGGAATATAAGAATTAAAAAAATACATTTAAAATAATATTATCAACAGTAAAAATAAAAATGATGATAATAATAATCCAAGAATAACAGCAGCAGCAACAGCTATAACAACAACACTTGTAAATTAATAATAATAATAATAATAAATAAATAAATAAATAATAAATAAATAAATCTGATTAAAAAAAGAAGAAAAAATAAGGATATATTTGCATCCACAATGATCAAAAACAAAGTTTAAAAAAAAAAAAAAAAAAAAAAAAAAAATCTATGTATATAAAAAATAACAAAGAATAAACAAAAATAAATAATAAAAATCTATAGCAAAACAAACATAAATAATAATATAAACATACAAAAAACTAGCAAAGGAAACAAAAATGTTTGCAAACAGACTCTCGTAAATAGAAATAAAATTCAGATAAACCTGTTGCATATCAATAGGTAAATTTACATTTTTCCTTCCCTTCACATTTTTTCAAGCCCTGAAGTTAAATATGTGATTGCACTGTAACTGAAAAACTTCACAGACAATGTGGCACTAAGATGTGCACACACAAAGAGAAACCAAAAATATGTCTGTTGGTCGACAATATGAATTTGACGCGACATGAATTTTTATAAATGTAAAACTTAAAGGCTCATGTCCAAACAACAAATATTGACTTTCATGAGATAATAAAATCTCCTCTTTGTATTGATGTTAATGGTAGCTTACATCATGTGTTTCCATTGTGTTGACAAACAATACCAGTGTCATTGCTATCCACAATGGTGATAGTTCAGAATACCAGAAAACAGCATCCTGTCTCCAAATGCTATTTACAAATTAAAACATTTTAAAAATGTGACAGCTCTTGGTGAAAAGTTTTATCTTGCTGAAAAAGAAAACTAGTTCTCAGGATCCTCTTTACAATATTTTTATAGTAGTAGTTGTAAAGAAGATATTATTTGTTATGTACATTTATGGATGTGTTAATTTGTTCTCACTTAGACATTTTACCATGATCTTTGTTCTTGAACAGTTTTGTTATAGATACATATTCTAAAAATTTACCCATAATACAATAAAAACAATATTCATTATTTAGATGTTGATGCAAATTAATACCTGATTCTTAAATAAGTTGTTAAAAAAAAAAAATATTATTATGTCATAGTTAATTTTTTGGTAAATTATCTTTGCTTTATATTTTATTATAGACTTAATTTTTTATTTCAGATTTTTATTTTTATTATAAGTAAAAAATCAAAATAGTACAAAATAGAATATCTGAAACATAAAAGTAATATCAAAAAGATATATTTTTTAAACTGATAATTTTGTAAGATTTTAATTTTTATTATAAGTAAAAAAAATTAAAATGGTATAAAAAGGTAAATCTGAAACATAAAAGTAATGGCAAGAAGACATTATTTTTTAACTGATAATTTTATAAGATTTTAATGTTTATTATAAAAAGATAAAAATGGTAAATCTGAAACAATAAAATTAATGACAAGAAGTTATTTTTAAATTTAATTTTATTGCTCTGTCATTATATTTAAAGATTTTTAGTTTTAATAAGTTATTTCTTTCTTTTTTTGTAAAAGCTCTCTAATTAAATTTAAAATGTTTTATCAATTATTTAAAAATACTAGTGAGATAACAACAAGCTGTTTTTCTTTGACATGTCCTTTTCATTATTATTGTTCTCCTTAACGCTAAATTAATATATCAGACTATTATTTTACACTATAGCTTTTATTATTGTTATTATTATTATCTATCTGTCTATCTATCTATCTATCTTTTTAAAAATAGTGTACAATTAATTATATATCCATTTAATCCATTTAAAAAATCTTGGTATCACAAGAAAAATCTCTTTTCTAACACTATTTTGCCTAAAGAATATTTTAGTGCATCAAAAAAGTAATTTTTTTTTCTAAAGAGTTTACACATTGTTTAAACATTGTGCAGTTAATTACATATATCATTATTTTTAATCCATTTAAACATCTAATTCAAATATCTGTTGTCTCTAACATATCTCTTTCAGATGCTGTCCTCAGTAGACAATGTTGTGATATATCAAATTATTATGTGTTAAGTGTTTCATAGATATTTCTTGTCTATTCACTTTTATTTGAATAACATTTAATTAATTACATGTTTTGTTATCTATCTGAGTCTTCTAATCTAAAGAACTGTTTGTTTTTTTAGGTGTTTTTTAAAGTATCAATTTCTGATACTATTTACCTGACAGAATATGTTGATGTATCACATTATTAACATTTAGTTGTTACTATCCATCTGTACTTTTTAATAAACCTGCACTTAATTTAAAATTCTGCCATGCTCTTAAAGATCCCATTGAAGTGATCCCATATTCATTTCAGATACTATTTTCTATAAACAATATCGATATATATATATATCAAAATATATTTTATTTTTTTAGAATTCAGTAGTTACGGATTGTTTATCTTATTTTAAAATAATATATAATTAATTATACATTTTATAGGTTTGCTGCCATCAGTCAGACTACTATAGAATTTCACCCTCATTACTCTCTTTTCAAAATAATTATATCTCTGTGTGTCAGATTATTTTCAGAACATCACTGTTAACTGTCGCCATCTTCTTTTTAAATACTGTGTAATTAATCAGTATTTGTGTACTTTGTCATTCTCCAGTTCTGACAAGGAGCTGTGTTTATATGCCTATCCATGTCTGACATCGATTTCTTTACAAAATGTCTCTCAAAGATGGATAATAAAGTGTTTTTAAGAGCTTAACAGTTACTCATTGTCTGATTTGCTCATTAAATACTGTGCAATTAATTAGATATGTCTGGGTTTTTATCCATTACAAAAACCTGTTTTGACATATATATTTCAGACATTGGTTTTCTGCTTGATGTATCTGATTCATTCGGTTTTTAATTTTTTTAATAGTTCTTTTATTTAAACAATGTGCTCATAATTAAATATCCATTAAATATCTAGATACGACAAAAAACAATTGTTTCATGTCATTATTTTTATTTTGTGGAGTCATATCCATTTTAGAATCAGTTCTATTAGAAATGTTCAAGTATCAGATTTTTTGTTTTTATAGCTTTATTTCTGATTTACTTTATTTAAAAAATGAGAGATTAATTATTTAATGAAGATTTTGTTATCTGTTTAAAAACAAGTGTTTAACAAGGAGCAAGACTGATCCTTTTCATTCCAACCTGTGTTCTGTAACTGGTTCCTTTCTTATAATTATCATTATAATATAAGTATTTATTTCACAAATACCCAATAGGAAAATACAACTCATTAGACTTTCATTTATTTATTTATGCAGTTGTTTAGTTGTTTGGTCATTTTAGAATGCTATAAATCAGTAGAGTCAATATACTATATAGACCTATATATAATTAAATATTAATTCTAAAATTAATATTTGCTAATGATTTGTCCATTTTAATTAAAAACGAATTTTAACATTTTATTTTATGTTTCAAATTATAGCCTTTATTTAAATTAAATAAATTAAAGAAGGCATAATTTTGTTTTTGTTGTTACCTAGTTTGAAATTCAGATAGAATTTGATTTATAAATAAATTATATGTTGTTTTTAAAAAGCAACTACGATATTTAAACAAAATTTAAATACCAGTCAAAAATATAAAAATAAGATAAAAAAAAATATATAATAATAATAATAAAAATAATTTAAAAAAAGGAACAAAAACAAAATGATTAAAGATAATTTTATTTTGCTTTTCAAGTAATTTTTAAAATCCTGAAGTCTGAGTGATACATTTTACATCTGTCAAAATTGACAAACGTTTTTTCACTGAAGTACTGAAAGCTCATTTAAAAAGCTATTTAGATTGGTAATCCTTTCAAAATTCCAGAACAGCTTAGCTCACTTGTAATCTCAAGTTGCTTAACTATGTGAGTATCTCACTTTCAGAGGAGGGCCACTTGGAAGCAAATTGTCAACATCAGTCATTACACTGTCTGTTTTTCCTCATATCAAAACAGAGCACCTAGGACTACATTACCATTGTGCTCATTTCAACCAGTGTTTGTGCTTTCCATCACAACGCACAAAGAACACAGTATCAGATAACAGTTGTAGGAATAAATCCATGCCTTCAGATTGACACACCCAGAAATGATTAGAAATGTTGATGTTAGTATTTAGTTTCAGAATGAGTTTTGTAATATGTATGTGTAGGCACACATACACCAAAAACCTTTAAATACTTAATGTTGTAGTGTTATTATTTTTATGAATATATATTTTTTTAAATTCACTTTTTTAATGATAATAGTAAGTACAGACACATACAACTACCCATAACATATGTACTTTGGATATTTTTCTTTTCTTTTTTACTTTTTTAATAATAATAATAGTAGCAACAGTAATATTAGTCAGCAGTGGGGTTTGTTGTTTTTATTTATTTATAATTATTTTTTTTTTGTTTTTGTTACTATTAATATTTTACTTCTTTTTCATGTTTGATGCTATTGTTTTTGCTATCAGTATATATATATATATTTTCTCATTTTTGCATTATTATCATTTCTTGCCATATTACTTCTTGTTTATGAAAAATATTTTTAAAACGTTTAAAATTAAAACAAATGTATTATTTTCAGTAAAATGAATCATAAATAATACTGCTTCCCGAAAATTATGTTCAGTTTGTAGAGGGGCAGTTTTTATTAGTAGTATGTTACTGTGAAATAAACTTTTGTAATACATTTTTATTTTCTATAATTTTATCTTTTAATTTGTAAAATGTTATAATTTTCCTTGTAATAGCTTTGATAATGGATTGGGCTAATGTAAATGTATTATATTTCATACATCTATATCTGGTCGAATTTCCAGTATGTCGAAAGGCTAAATATGGTTCAGTGGTCTTATTGACATGCATGTTTTTACCTCAGTCATTATAATGAACTGTTCCAGATTATTTGGAAACCGATTATTATTGTATAGATACAGTAATACCTCGCTTAACAATATCCTGCTTTAACGATATTTTTATTTTATTATATTATTATTATTATTATTATTATTATTATTATTATTATTATTTTACCAGTTATATAAATAGACATTTAATAGTTAATTTCTCGAAATAAATGATACAAATGGGTACAATGCATATGTTTAAGTCCGTTTTCGTTCGTTTTTCGTTCATTCGCGAGATTCCCTCAGCTGTGTTGAACAGTTGACACGAAGACGTCATACGTACATGTGATGTTCAGATTCTCTTGTCTCTTCTGCTTCCATTTAAACTTAACACTTTTGTGATTTACCCTTTCAATGTATCAAAACGAATAACAACAGTACACCGGCGAATGCTGACGATAAAAAGAAACGGAAGTCAATAACGTTAGAAACAAAATACATCTTAAATGAACACAGAGCCCACACAAATGAACCCACAATGAGCGGCATATAATTATTTGTATAAATTGATTTGTAAATGATTTACTGTTTGTTTAATATCTATTATCTATTAAATCGTTTATTACTAAACTGCGGTTTTATTTCTCCTTATTTAACATTTCTTTTTATGTCAAATTTCAATCGCGAAGAACGTAACCACTGTTTTTGGTCTCCCGCTTATCGATATTTCACTTAACTACCGGAAATTTGGAACCAATTACATCGTTAATCTGAGGTAATACTGTAGTATGGTATACGCTTATCGCGTAAAGTATGCAAATATGAAAATCTCGAAATAATCCATGTACTGAATGTATTTAAATGTAAACAATAAATAAAGAAGGTATTCATCTAAACAATATCATATTAAAAACACGTTTTAAGTAAGTTCAGTAATAGGTACAGTGTGATAATAATATTGTACAAATCTAGAATTTTCTCTGTGATGCGTGTTTAATGAAATGTGTTTTTAATCAACGATAAAATTTATTTTTTTATTTTTATTATTATCCACATTATAATACTCATCAATATCATCATCATCAACATTATTATTATTATTTAATCTGGTCATTTCTGATCTATCAACATTTCCTTTCCGTTAAAAAAGAGAAAAGATTATGATGATGATGATGATGATAAGAAGAAGAAGAAGAAGAAAAAGATCGATCTCAGGACCTACAACATCTTGGCTGTGCCGGAAACGTAAATAGTCTACAACAAATGAGTAGTGAACGTTTGTTCTGCTTTCGGTTGATGTTACATAATCGATTTACCAAAACAATTTAGAATCAAGTGCCAACTTTATGGCAGCAGAATAAAGAAACCAGGAATTCGATCAGATGGGACGACACCCTCATACTACCAGCTTGTTGATCATTGTTATTATTACACAGTTTATTCAGTGAATTTGCTGTATTGTACTGAATCATTTACCTGCTGTGAAAACAGTCAAATTAAAACAAATTTTACAGTTATCTGTTAATGAAAAATTTCTTGCATGTAACAGTTAAATGTTGTGAATGGAATGTAACATATGTTGTCAATTGGGATTTTACAAATGCTGCAAATTGAAATATTTCAGATGTTTTAAAGGTGTATGTGGAATTTGATTGGTTTACAGACTGTCCTGCTTCAACCAGTAATTAGCCTTTAAGAAAATATCAACTGAAGAAATATATAGGTTCTTTTAAAATGTGTTTAAACAAATTATTTATCAGTCTTCTTTTAATTATATTTATTTCTGTTTACGTGTATATGTAAAAAACACATACCAAAAACAAAACAAAAAAAATAGAAAAAAAAAAAATAAATAAATAAAAAAAAACCCAAACTGGTGTATAAAACTTTGCTGGATGGTTTTAGTGGAATGTAAAACCATTTTGTAATTCACAGCAATGTTGCAATTTGAATGAATTGGATGGACTGAAGTGTTTCAGATTTTTGAAAATAAAGAGACAGCCTGAGAACAGTATCTTAGTTTAAATACGAATTTCCGGTATATTTTATATACAGCTTATGTAAATGGTCTGCATTACGTTTTTAAAATATTTTTATTTCTTTTTTAATTTTGGGCATAAAACAAAGATTTTATCTTCAAAAAAAAAATAAAAAAACAGAAACATATCACTGTCATAACTTTTCAGATTTCTGTATTTTGAATAAAGGATCCTTAACCTGTAGTAAAGATTTGACTTGGTTATATGAACAAATATATATATATTAGTCCTTACTGAAAACAACAACAACAAGATATTTTTTTTTTTAGCTATATTTTTAGATAATGTGAATAATTTTAGGAAATATATTTAATATCAGTTTTATTATAAATGAAGATAAGATGTCATTAAAAGATAAATTTGAGATAACTAATAGTAATATAAAAAATTAAATTTAGGAGAGCAGCAACAAGTTTTCATCATGCAAAAAAGACAATAAGCTGGACATTCAGTAAAATAGTATTGGTTTATTATCATTTTTGTGAAAAATTACAGAAACAAAATTTAATATCAGTTAGATTATAGACTACATGTTGTTAAAAGACAAGTAATAACATTAACTGACATTAAAACAGTATTCCATGAGACAATAATGTAGACATTTTATAAAATATTTTTCTGTATATTTTAATATTGTTTTTCTATTGTGTCTGTCTTTCAGTATATCTATAAACCCCCCTTAGGTTTCTTTCCTTCCAAAACACTGGTGTACATTTCCACACCTGTGTATGTTTGACACTTAAGTTTTTCTTCCTGGGAGGGTGACAGGCAAACACTGGAATTTAGGCGGACACTCAGTTTGGTCTCATCTTGTTCTATTATCCACACAATGATTATGATCATATATTTGATCCGTATAATTGAAATGAACAGAAATGGTGACATGATTTTCTGTGGATCTGTGATTTTTAAAGGAATCACTGTGATAATCTGCCAGTGGGGCATGTACAGGTGTTGGGAGGGGCGAAAATCACTGGATCATGGACGTCTAGGATAAATGGAGTTTTGTTTGTCCCTGGTAACACAATACCCTTAATGACTCCCTGATTAACATTAGCATAGCTATTATCAGATTAATTATGCTCCTCCATGTTGAATTTGTGGATTAACTTTTTGGTTTGAAACTACAGAAGGTATACTGTATTAGTTATACTCGTCCACAGTATTTACTGTTAGGTAGTTTTAAGAGAGCAGTATGAAACAACTAAGTGTTTGAGATTTTGCTGACATTGCTTGTTCCATATGTCCATGAGATTTTTAGTCAGGTACAAAACTATTAAATTTGTTTTATGTATTTGTTAGGCTTACCCGTCTTCATTACATGAATAGATGACAATTTGAAAAATATGTCACAGTAAAGAGTCTTCTTTTTGTTTAAACAATAACCAAAAACTAACAAAGCATTAATTTTGTTTTTTCTAAATTAAAAGAAAATCATTTTTGTTTTTCTAAAATCAAAAGAAATGAATAAAATAAGCAAGTAAATACATAAATTGCATAATAAAACCTAAGAACAAAAGACAAGGAAAATCAAAATACAAAATGTCCACCACTCCAAACACTCATTTTCAATTAGCAACATCTATGTTCATTCCCATAGAAAATAATACACATACTATTTATTACCTTTGAGGGATCTGGTCATTGACAGGAAGACTCATATTATAGCCTTTGATAAACTGATCATAAGGCACTTGTTGGAACCGGAAACAGGTAAGTGGGTGTACTAAAGAAGAGTGATCCTATCACCCAACATGTCTGTCACCGTATCATGTACCTGGCTCAATTCCATCAGGATGTTTTCTGATTGAGTCACACAGACATTGTTGACTCAGAGCTTAGTCTGTGACTGACAAACATGAAAACAACAAGTAAATGCATTAAGTCATTAACTCTGACTCCATTCAGAGTAAAAAAATAATTCAAATATTATAAACGTGAACAATGTGACGAATGCGCATCAATAAAGAGCAGTCAGGCATTCACTGGGGTAAGTTTACATTATACATTGACAATAAAGTTTCTGATTTTTACCTCTTCATCTCCATTTTTTTCTTATCCTGTTCATTTCATTTCCCTTTATTTGAAACATACTTTGAAAATAAGTGCAGTAGAATTAAGTACATTTTCTGTCATACTTTGAAAATAAATATAACTGAGACAAGTATATTTTACTTCATGTAATTTTTATAATTTTTCATAACCTGGTGATGCTATCTTCAAAATACTTATGCTAATATAACACATTTGCTAATAATTGTTATAATATTATAATAAAAACAATACAAACTGAATAATAATAACTTCTTACATTATGTAGTTACTTTGATATTTTTATTTCTAAAGCTTCACAAATCTGTTCAAGCTCTTTCATTCAAAATTGTTAAAATATAAGAAAGAACCAAATTACTCTCTCTCTTTCATGTACAAACACATATAAATAAATGTATTAAATATTTGTATGCATGCAAATGTACTCACATACATTCAGTGATGTTCATACATATATACACACGTTAGTGAACCTTCATCCTACAATATTTTCTGTTGAAAATGCAACATCAGAAATGTATTATGTACATATATCTAAGCAGCTTTTAAATGCACTGAATATAAATTATTGCATAAATGGCTTTTGATAATCATTTTTATGTGAAATACGGTATATTGGTTTTAAAACACACACACACACACACACACACACACACACACACACACACACAGACAAGACAGGCATTCACATACAAATATATATGTAATAGAAATAATGTCATGGGTTAACCAAAGCAGATAGATACTGCTTCAGACAAGCACTTTGCTCTCTGATGTCGTTTTATTATGTGTGATCATCCAATATCATTAAATGTCATTATTAAACTGCAACAGCCTGGTGGTCCATAGACTCACAGTTACCAGCTACGATTGCTTTGTTGTTTTTCATTTGGATTTTTTCACCAGCTGACATGTGAGTTAAGAGTGAGACATCGGTTAGCACACAGCCATCAAGTGTTGCTCGTGTTTGTTTATTGAAATACTCAAAGATCAGTGTTTGTCCTCAGGAATATTTTTTCTTATTAAATATTTGCGAGGCGCAGGCATGAGGGATTGGAAGCACTGCAGACAGCTATGCTGACAAAATATGACAAATATCCTGAAGATTTGCCCAAAATCCGTATGAAAATATGTCTATCATAAAGCCCTGCCCTTACCTAGTGTGTCAGTTTAGTCAGTGGAGGCAGTGTGACACACACTTTCAATCTGTCAGCAAAACAGGGCAAGACAAATTTACATATCAGTCAATATGGCCATATAAATTGATCTGTATTACCCTGTAACTGAGAAATTATTTAGTTTATTTTGTTTGTAAATTTCAGGAAGCTACCTACAGTTGGAATGGTCATAAAATGAATTTATTTACACCGTTAATAATTTGTTTATTATAATTTTTGCTAACAGGATTTTTCATTGGTTAATGCCACACATAACATAAACCTGCATTTGTACTTCACGGCATTGATGTTCTTTATTATTTTTGTTTCACACCTTTTCATTGGTTCAGCATTATATAACAGTCACTTAAATTTACTTTTCCAGGCAAATGTGTTTCCTTTGTCATTTCATTACTGTCTTTTTCATTGGTGGATTCATACACTAATATATCAGTTGATCATAATTTAAATTTCGAGGCAAACAAACTTTGTATTCTTAGTGATGCAAATTTTTTAAAGGTCTTCACTAGTTATTGGTTTACATTTTAGTATCATCTTTGCTTGTATTTGTAAAATCTGTTGGAATTTCAATAGTTTTTAAATTATAACATGTTAAAACATTGGTCTAAATTTAGTCACCATAATTTATTTTATGACTTGGTTAACTCCAGTAAAAATTAATAATAATTCAGTTTATTATAAAAGCTTACAATAATTAGTTGTAATGTATTATACTTGTTGCTGCTGTTATTATTCATAATAGATATTACAATTATTTTAATAATTTATTTTATTTTTATTAAAAATTTATTTTATTTCATTTTCACTGTTATAAACCTATCACATATAATTTGGATGGTAGAAGGAATAATTACAATTTATTGTAGTTATTTAACAATGTGTCATACTTAAGTTAAGAGACACATTTAATAAGATAAAAAATCCATAGACATCACATGACTATCCTTGTTTTGATTAAGCAGCAGTAGATTTTTAATATACACCTTCCTATGGAAAATAAAGCATATACCATAATGCAGTCATGAGACTCAGCTGGAATGGGAAACAGACCAAAGAGGCCACCTGAGAGGATTGATGCTGGTTAAATAGTTAAAACACCTCCTGTCATGAAACTTAATAGAGCAAATCTTCAGATTTAAAACATTTTCTTAAGCTTGAAGTCTTTAAGACACCTGCAATACAGTGAAACAACAAAATAAGTTTTGAATGATGATGTTATCACCTCTAAGTTTACACTTGTTGTGTAGTGCAGTATTTCTGTATAATAATGACATTTTTTTAAGGATTATAATTAACATTTTTGCAGGTGGATGCAAATCAACAACTTTCATTCTCTTGGCTTTATTGGTCAAACAGCCATAAATGTAATTTTGATTTATTTGCTTTTGTCAATATTTGGCAGATTAATTTAGCTTGAGAACAGATTCAGTATTTTTATATTTAAAATTGATAGCTTATTTCCAACTAATGTTTGAAATGGTTATCAGATAAAAAGTAGTTTAATATTATTTTGAAAAAGCAATTCCTTTATTAGCCAAAAAATAATTAGAAAAAAAATGTGCATTTTTCAAAAAAAAAAAGGTCATAAAAAAGTGAATTATACACAAAACATAATTGATAAATTTTATTAAAAAAAAGATTATTTTAAAATTTAAAATTAAATTTCTATAAAATGTAAAATGTTGAAGAATAGCAAAATATATTGTCAGATTTTATAACTGATGGTTAAATTTTTTATGTTAAAAGAGATATTAAGAGTAAACAAATTTCGTAATTTTAATTCTCACCTTTTTTAATATATTCAAAGAAACAAAAATACTTATCTCCCTTTTGTTTGAACTTATGAGGCCAGTCCAGAAATATCAAAAGGTTTCTTACTATTTTGTGACAGATTTGACTTTCAAACAAAAATTAGTTAAAAAAAACCTAAATAATAAAGAAATAAAAAAAACTAAATGAAACTGAACTACATAAATAAATATATATATAATAATAGAGTACACTCTTTTTGATCTATGTAGCAATATATCTAAAAAGTTTAAAGATGTTTGTTATACAGAAATTTTGTGACATTTGTGAGTGAAAAGAAAAGATATCCTATCAGACAGAAAAAATGAAGCATGCCTCCAAAAAAACATCCCCCAAAACAGTCTGTTTTTAGGTAAAAAAATAAAAAAATGTTATTGTATTATATTTCAAATAGCATGGGTTGTTTCACTTGTTATTTATTTTATGTTGCATTATTTTTCAGTTTATCTAGCACTATGTTATTTTATATGATTATATAAATCACTGTGTCATTTTTCAGATATTTAATTTGTATTATATTATTTTATGCAGTTTTATTCTCTAAGTGATATATGGGGGTGTTATGCATAATTATTTTATTGTTTTATATATATGGTCTGGATGGTTGTGTTGAATTATGTTGCTATATTACTTTTCAGATGTATTTTTTATCTTATTGTGTTAGTTTCCATAGATATGTTTATATAAGTTATTATATTATTATTTTTTATGCTATTGTGTTATCAGCTTATTTATTTTTTATTATTATACAGATGTATTATTTTTCTGATTATATTTATGTTGAATTATTATATTATTATATTAAAAATGTATATTTATAAATTTATTATTATGATGCTGTTACATTTTATATATGGCTTGTTTGTGTTGTATTATTGTCCAAATTTACTAAATGTTTTTATTAATTAATATATAGTCTATTGTAAAACAAATTTCAGATGGTCATTTGGAATAGTGTTGTTTGAAATTTTTACATTGGGAGGGACTCCTTATCCCACACTTCACCACCAAGATCTACTTACAAAACTAAGAGATGGATACAGGCTGGAGAAACCTGACAACTGTTCAGAAGAGATGTAAGTACCTGTTGATATTGTTTGTTCAAATTATTTAAAAATTATTTAATTTTTGTTTAATAATAAATATTATTTTGATCTGCAGTACTCTTAGTTTTTATCTGATATATAATATAGTGCATTCAGAAGACAAGAAAAATGTTTTTTTAAAGTATATTGTGAAATATTTTTAATTAAACATTATTGTGCTGCTCAGTTGTATTTTCATTACATAGTAAATTTAATAATAGTAATTATATGAACTGTTTGTAAATTTAAACTCTTAAGAGAACAGAGCTGTGTGTAGTTTAATATATATGCTTTAATATTTTGTCATATATTTTAGTATGTCACAAATCTGTTAATGTTAGATTATGTATGGAGTTTTTAAAAGTTTACTACCTATTTTATTAGAAATTACAATAAGAAAAATAGAAAAATAAAAACAAATAATGTAAAATAGTGTTTATGTTGTTTAAAATTTCCAAATAAATAAATAAAATAAGAAAATTGATTTTAAAAAGTTTAAAAAAAAAATAAAAAAAAAAAAAAATAAAATGAAAATATCAGTTAATGACTACAAAAAAAAACAAAAAAAAAAAAAGAAACACAAATAACATAAAAGAGTGACCATGACCCCTTAAATTTAAATAAAAGTAAATGATGTAAAATTAATATTAATAAAATTAAATAATATAAAACACTGACAGTAGCCCTTTCAATTTTCTATTTAGTATATCTCTGTCAGTATCTTTATAATATTCAATAGGATTTCTGTTGCTGTCACTATAGAAAATGTGTGTCAGAGAAAACCAGAAAAAGATACACTCAAGATACAAAATACATAATAATATTTTATTATTTCTGTACATTCCTTCTACGAGCTATAAAACCATGCAGGTGTTACTCTCTGGTAGAAAAAAAAGAGTAAAAAAAGTAAATATATATATATTCATCAGTTTATTTTCTAATGTTAGTGGTTATATTCTTGTGGTTTCAGTTTTGTACTATATTTCCTTTTGTACTTTCTATAAATATTTTTTTAAAAACATACATTTTAGTGGCTGCAAAACTAGTTCCTGATGAGTAAAGAAGTATAATTGTTATATTCACTAAATAATGGAGCAGTTTTTTTCACAGACATTTTGCATTCATATTTTATGAGAGAATATTTCTGCAGAAATTCTTGTCTTAAATCAAGCTAAAAATTATTATTATTATTATTCATGTTGTTATTGTTATTAATGTTATTATTTTTATATTTTTGTTATAATGATTATTTTGTTTGCACTAAATTTTTCACATTTATAACATCAGCAATAATAATTTCTAGTTAACACAATCACAAAATCAGTTCATTATTGAATGAATGCTACCTGATTGAAATCAGAAATAAAACATTATTGTTTGAAAAAGTAAAGTTTTGTTTTAACCATTCCAAGCAAATATATTTTTCTGACATTTTTAAATAAACAAACTTTTTTCAAAATAATTAAAATACCTGAAAAACCGAAAAATTAATATTTAAAAGTATTTAAAACATTAAAATATTTATCTTTCATTGTCTTATTTTAAAGTATAATGATATTTTGATATTACCAAAATTACCATTAGTTTCTTAAACATCTAAATCTGTGTATTATATTTCATATTTATTTCTTGTTTGTTAGTATTTTAAACTGTATTAATAATCAATGGATTTTGTTGAAAAAAATGATAGAACTAAATGATAAAGATCTAATTCTGTTTGCTCAAAACTAAATTCTCAGACTGAAATCGATTTATTCACTCAGTTTAAGAGATTTCTCTCTAGATATGCAATCCTTATCGTACTAAATCATGAATAATTAATCTTATTTATGGTGTCATCGTCATTTGGAATCAATGGAAATCCTTCAATTTGTCACTTTTATGGCAGACATATTAAGTTTATCCACTTGACAGAGCACATTCTCCTGACATTTCAGATAATGATCTCGAAATTTTATTCTTTTTATTAATTTATTTCTGTTTATTTTTTCTTCTTTTTCCAGCTCTCTGTTTGACTCATTAGCTGTTGGTTAGCTAGCTTATCAGTTCTTTTGATTGGTTGTTAGTTAGTTGATTATTTTCTTGGTTTTAAATGTCTGTTAATTTTGGTTAATTATTTGTTTTAATTGGCTTTTTATTAGTGAGTTTGTAATTTATTCTTATCTCATGTTAGATACATTTCAGTTGATATTTCTAAAAGATGTTTGACTCTTTCCAGTTTTCAATCCATACATTAATATTTTATTTATAACATTAAAAAACTATTCTTTCAAAGTGATTTTCTTTACTCAGTTTACTGATATCAACATATTGAAAGAACACACACAGTGACACTTTATATCTATTTAAAATCTTTTCTTTTGCCTTTTTAATCCCTCCATTTTGTACAGGTATGCCAGTTCTGTTATCAGACAAGAGCCATGTAGTTCTAAACTTATTTAATACCCTGACATAAATAAACAGAATGACAATTGTTAACTCCCCTGCGATCATGTGATCACAGTATTTAAATAAGAAAAGACAGGTCTATCATTTGAACAATGAAATTAAAATTATTGTCAAGTGTCAACCATGGCTTTTAGACATCATGTCTTCTGCACTCATGACTTTGATGACAGAGATGAAATCTTTTTTACAAAAGTAAAAATACTTTTTACAAATAAAGATCTGTATTTGACAAATAAATGTTTCACCTTTATTGTCATAATTTGAGGTAAAGATGGATTCTGCCACTTATATGCGTTATGCATCCTTCTCTATATCATGGATTCTTTTCTTTTTCTTCCTTTATTTTTTTTTTTTTTTGTTTTGTTGTGAATTGAAACATGTGTCCACTTGGGTCTGGGAAAGGCAGTATTAGGAAATGGAATCTTACAAATCTGTTTGAGAACTCTAACTATTTCTTCAATACATTTGCCCTGTCAGCTACTGTAAACATTAAAAATACACAGATTCAACTTGAAGTTTGTATCTACATGGTTGTTCAAACAAGGGATGTTTTTCTAGCCTGCTCTCAAGCCAAAATACCACAGAGAAGAGCAATGTTGGACTTAGTTTTATACAATGCTCTGTGTTTGTCTGTTGTGTTGTTGTTTGTCCTCGGGTTATCTTTGAACAGATTAGCAAAGCAGGCAGAATTCTTTCTACTAACTTGTAGCTGGTCGGCAAACATGGACCGACTCTCAGATATGTCTTTTCATTGCAGAGAGGCAAATTTCAACCTATGCAATTTACCAAAGGCAAATGATGAACCTTTAAGTCTTTTACTTGAGAATGTCGGGGCATTAATGTTTTAAAAGTTTTCTCATTTTTCTTCTTGGTATGTTGGTATATGTTCTTTTTAAGAATCAGATGTGGTATCAAAATTTTATTAATTCTTATTTGGTTGTTCTGTTTTTAAATTAATGCTTTTGAAAAATTAGCATTATTTATTATTATAATTGTTTTAGAAAAAATTTCATATTTGAAAATCAAATTGGTTATCATATATCTGAATAATTCTTTTCTTTTCCTTCCTTTTTTTAAAAATTTAATTTTATAATTCAATATTTTGGTTAAACTGAAAACAACCATATAGATTTTTGTTATTTTATTATTAGTCATTATTTGTATTTGTTTATATTATTTTCTTATTCTGTTACATTTTCTTTTATTTTTTTTATTTTGGTATCCTGACAAGCATTTTTTTATGATTAATAAGACGTTTTTTTTTATATTTAAAAAAAAAATATATATATAATAAAATGGCAAGTTCAGTAATAGTGTAAGCATCAATAAATATTTAAAAATTACTGGATGAGTTTGTAGAAATTAATCCTTAATGAATCTTTCTAGACACCGAATCAATTGATGATTAATATTAATAATAATATAGAAAACATTTTATTATGTCTTTTTTGAAAATTATTTCATTATCTTTTTTGTTTTTTCTTGCTCCAGACTCTAAACTGAACTATTTTTGTAAGATTTCTTAAGGTATCCCGAAATAGGCATCACTGGAGAAAACAAAAACCCAGCAAAAACAACAACAATAATAACAACAACAACCAAAACAACCAAAAACAAAGTAAAATGGAAAATATTTATCAGACTGTTTGGACATAAAGTTCATTTCCTTTGGGAAATATTCGTTTCAACTCACGTGAATGTCTAATGAAAACATGGAATTTTTGCAGATTAATTATTAAATAACAGTTTTTCTCTGGTATTCCACTATATTTAACTTGCTATTTTTTTTCTCAAAGAATTTATTACATTCGCTATAAATTATAAGATTAACTTGGTCAGCAACTCACCGGTGTTGCCAAACCCTAAAATCCAGAGTAGGATAAACATTCCATGTAAAAAAAATTAAATAAAATACTATTTGTTTGTCATTTTCCATTGTCAGTTCTGTTGCTATAGAAATGAAACCCACTGATTAAAGGTATAGTGAGTCTAATCGAGTTGACAACAACAGATTCTAAATAAAGAAAAATACTTTAAATTTAGAAGTGAATTGAATGGTTTAAATGTTTTTGCGATATTCAAAAGAAGGAATGTAGTATTACAGCAAAGAATTTGTTTTTAAATTAAAACAGTATTTTAAATTACATGTTAAACAAACCCACAATATAATAAAATTTTGAAATTCTTTTATAGTTAAAACATAATTACCCAAATTATGTAAAATTCTAAGAACAGAGAAACGATTTAGAATCAGAACACTTCCTAATTAAGCACTTCATAAATGAGCAAATCATTGGTAATTCATACCCCAATTTCAAAACTAAACTACCTCATTTTAATTTTTCATATGGACCATCCTATCATGGCCATCAGGGGTCAAAGGTTTAATCCATCTGCCTGACTGTTGTTGGCATGAATTGCACATTTAAATACCTCATTATTATTGTGTCTTTGATGTGTTAAATCCACATGAATGAAAATCAACTACAAAAACTGGTTAAAGATTACACCCATGCTTCCAGGGTCATAAAAAAACACAGCAGGAACCTGTGAATAAAATAGAAGCTCTTCTTTTTATTTATCCTCATTGACTTACACAAATTTTCCCACCTAACTGATAAATGGGTGTTTGTTTGAAAATGGACTTGTCACTAACATTAATGTCAGCCATTTTTGGCTTGCAGCACAATCATATGTCACATTAAAAACATTTTATCCTCAAAACTTTTCTTAGTGCTAAAATAATCATTTTAAAAAATGAAAGAAAAAAAAGAATGAGAAAGAAGTTGACAGATGAACTGAAGGCATTTGTGCACTATTTGCTATGCCAGTCTCTTTCAGTTTGTGTCTATACTGCTGCAGATAGAGCAGTACTGACTTCTCCATTCTGTTCACTAAAAATAAGTGTATTAGGCAAGGACTGTATCAGTTTGAAACTGTCAGAATATTTAGTTTTAAAAGCATTTGTCTACTCTTAAAAGAGTTAAATGATATATTTGTTATATTATTCATGGCATAATTCAATTACTAATTATTTTAAATGGGGAAATGTTTCTGTTGTGCTTTTATTACCTGCATGATATACTGACAGAAATTGGTTGTGTTACTACTTAGAATATTTGTTAAAAATTATTTTTAATATTACTATTAAGAAATATATTTCATTGAATAAAAGTTTCAGAACATTATTTTTTAAAACTGTTTTATTTTGCATTCTAAAATTGCAGAATATTTAAATAACATGTTCAGTTTACTAAATAAAGATTTTAGGAGGTTTTTGAAATTAATATATACTTTAAAATTTTTAAATAAGACAAAGCTGATATTTTTTTAATTAGAACATGAATTTCTTTATTAACATGATAATGAAACATCCATTTAGTGATTACTGGTTACATTTTGTATTTTGTATACATCATAGACAGAGTTTGGGATAACTGTAGTAAATTCTGTAACATCTGCTTTGATAAAACAACTCTACCCTGTAATGAAGTGTATTTATAACAGTAAGTTTTGTCCAGTAATTAATGGTTACACATTGACCTGAACAAATGAAGGAATGCACCAACACTAACTACGGTAAATACTTTATGAAGAGAAAAATACCCCACCCTATAATGAAGTGTAGTTACAAAAGCTGGGTTTGTCCACTAATTTTGTGGCTACACTTTGAACTGTCACAATCAGGTAGGTCCTCTCATCAAGGACTCTGATTTTTTTCTAATTGTCCCAGCAACCATTTTTCTATTTCCTGAGGGCCAGTGAGTTCTGCAAAAGGATTTAGGCCGTGGAGATGTTATCAGCATCAGATCCCCCAACCAGGTACAACAAGGAGAGAAAAAAAAAAAAGAAAAAAAAAAAATCAAGCTACTGATAACCATCTGAGATGCCAGCCTCTTTCCCAGGATACAATACAATGGCCACAAACTATTACAGGGCTTTTTAACTGCTGCGGATATGGTTCTTCCCAAACACATGAAGGTTGCTTGGATCAGCAAGTGAATGGCTTAATTGGATCCAGTGTGACTGGCTGGGGTGCTTGAGGCATGCTTCAATTAACATTAACGATGTCAGCTCTGACTGGGGCAAAATGTTTTGACTAAACACTGATATAAACAAATTATGCTTTATTACACACTTGACTACCAGTCTTGCCCATACATGGCTACTGGCCATTATAAATGTTCTACTTGTAAGAACAGGGTTCTTTTTTTGTTCTGTATGAAAGAGTAAAGTCTTGTGCTTAAATTTATATAGATGTTTGGGTAAAGTAAACAGAGGCTTTCCCTTCTTCTGCTATGTCTCTCCAGACTCAATTTGTTGCCAGTTAGAAACCTCTCTCTAATCCATCGTTGAAGAAGACAGTTAATAGTGTTATGCATTCACTGAACTCTGTGTCAAGTTTGTATTGGTCTAGGAATGTTTTTATCTCTGCCAGAAACATTAATCATCTGATTACTTTGAAACGTTAATACCTACATGTTCTCTCTTTTACTTCAAGTATTAAGTTTGTTTACTCATTTTTGTCAATCTTTTTTTTTCTTTCTTTCTTTTTTTGTTGTTTTTTTTGGCGAGAAAATATCTAATACTTTTTTTCTGTAAAGAAATTATACAGGAAGCTACTGTTTTCATTGTTGTGATTTAAAGCAATTTTAAAAATTTCCTTGTTACTCTCATTCTAAGTCCATTTCAGTGCATTTGCTCTTTCTGCCATAGGGTTGTTAACAAAACTAATTCCATACTAATCTGTTTAGACAAAAATATCTGAGGTTTTGAGTTTAAACAAAATAAAATAAAATAAAATAACAAAAATCCTTAACAAAAATACAGTTTTTCTCAGTTAAACAGAACTTCCAGTTAAAATGATGTCTTAGTTTCTTTTTCAGTGTCTTTATTTATAGACCATTGAGGTAACATAATATTTACTGGACCAGAATTTCAAAGGATTTCTTGTTTGTTCTAGGAAGGGGAGAGTTTGTTGATTAAAATAACTCATTTTATTTTTAATTGTATTTTAAAACATTTTAAATTTTATTAACTTATTTATTTTGTTCGTTGGTGACATTCAAATGCTTCTTTTTATTGTTTAAAAATTGAATTTTATAGGATAAATGATTTATCACCAACTTTAAGTTTGAAATTTTTTTGTGTGTATTTATGTCTTTATATAATTAAAAAATAAGTCTCCTGATAAACAGTTTTTCTCTTTTATCTGTACAAATATAAAAGAATGTGCCTGGTATAAAAATCTAGTGACTTGTAAAAGAGACAGTACATCAAGGTTTGTCAGGTACATTTTTAAGTAAAATAATTCTGTGATTTTCTGGTTAGATAATTGTTTTTACTGCTATTTTTAAATAGCCTGTTAATATGGTTGGGCATTATGTGACATTTTCTTGCATTTACCTTTTAATAACAGATAAAATATTCATTTTACAAATAAATGTTTTTGTTTTATTTATACCTGATCTAAGAACAGAACTTAGAACTGAAACTTTTACATACATTCCAACCTTTTTTAATATTGCTGTGTGTCTAATCTTGTTAACAAATACAGTTAACATTTTGACAAAAATTGGTTCTTTTTCTCATATTTATTTTATTTAAATTTATGCAGCTTCTTTGGTTGTCTTTTTTTGAAAGGCTTATATTATTTATACTGAAATATAAAAATTTATTTTGTCAAACATCTTTGAGAATAGTAATTTATTTTTTACAATAATTTTAGCTGTATTATATTACTTTTAATTTCATCTCTGTTTCATTATTTTCATTCTATATTTCTGATTTTATTTTTTTGTAATTTAAATTTATATTATATTATTTTATATTTATTTAATTTTATCTTTACTTATTATTTATTTGTTTGTTTGTTTGTATTAATAAAATTTCACAAATTATTCTTTGTTTAAATCAAATTAATTTTATTCACAACAGCATATGTTTTGTAAGTATTATTTTACTTATTGTTAGATGTAAAATTAAACAGTATTATTTTAATATTTTATTATATTTAATTTTTTGTAATCATAAGCTTGGGTTGTTGCTGGGGTTTTTTTTCTTCTTTTTCCAACTGTTTTTATTTATTTTTTTTTGCTTTTTACAAAGTATTTGCTTTTCTTCTTCTTATTTATTTATTTATTTTTAATTTAATTTAAACTATTTTTAATACATTTTTAAATTCATTTCAGGGATTTTTGTTTGTTTTTCTTTTGTTATTAATGCTGGAATCATTATATTCAAAAACAAAAATAACCAGCTAAGACATGATATATTTCATAACAGCTGTCTGACTGCACAGGTACCAAACGATTTATTCGGACTGATGGTGTCCGGATTTCAGGATACAAGTTAAATATATATACAGAATATAAAATAAAGAATGAAACTATGTTTAACAGATGATAATAAATGAAAACGATAATAAACTGAAACAAATAATAACTTACTTTGAAAGGATCATATGTATGCAGCAACACAGTGACATTTGAATCGGTGATAAATTCAGAAGTGGCCAGTTTACAAAATAGATGGTTTTCTTGGAAGCCAAAGAAAAAGTTCGGTACCTGAATTATTAAAGGCAATAGTATGTCTTTAACATCTGTCTGAAATTCATATGAAATATATCTAACTGTAGATGAATTAGATTAAAAAGTGATAAAACTAAATTTCTTTTCTTGTATTTCTACAAAAAAAAAAAAAAAAATACAAAATAAAAATACAAAATAAAAAAATAAAAATTAATAAAAATGTCTTTATAATACAGACTGACAATGTCTTTGGTCTATCCAAAAATACTGAAATAGGAAAATTTACAAAATCCCTCTTATTATGTGGCTAGGTTACAAAAAGAAGTGTTTAATGCACAAAAAATATTATTATTGGGTATATTGTATATAACCTCCCCCTCAAAACAAAACAAAACAAACAAACAAACCAAAACAAAACAACTAAGTTATGGCTACAAGGTGTATGAAATATAAATGAGTTTTACGACTGTACATCCTCTGTCTATCTCTCATTATATTCCAGAATTGGAAACAGTTCTGGTTCCAAGGATTTCCAATAAGGGACATTCAGCTTGAATCTACAAAATAGGTGATCTGCTTTTTTAACGTGGAAAAAAAAAAAAAAAATCAACTGGTTTAGAACAGCATTGTGACTTGTGTGTTTACCATTACCAAAACAGGACTCAGTGCAAACATGAGGGGATAACAGTGACGTTAACACAAATAGACGATATATTAGCAAGCATGTGTCACTTGGGCGCATTTAATGTATGTAATGTTTACCATGTTTCAGTCATACTGGAACAGATACATAATTTTATACTATCTTTCATTGAAATTACCATGTTTCAGTTAGACTGGAACAGGTACATACCTTTATACAACCTTTCAGTAAAGTTACCATGGTTCAGTGAAACTGGAATAGGCACATATCCTTATACGTTTGTTCAGTGAATTTACCATGGTTCAGTGAAACTGGAATAGGTACATATCCTTATACTTTTGTTCAGTGAATTTAGCATAATTTACGTAAAATCAGTCTTTTTAATTAGTGTTTTAGTCTCTTGGAAAATGTAATTTTGCGTAAGGCTCACTCAGATGCACATACACACACATAAACACATATACACACATACCTGCACACTAAAACTGAATAAACTAATATATGCCATCCCACAGTTTTAGGATGACGTGCATAAATAAAGAAAATAGACCTTGCATTTCAAAACAGAAATACTTGCATCTTAGTAAAGTAATAAAAACTCTTATTTCTTCTAAAAACAAATGATAAATGTTTATTTTGTTTTAAATACTTAAAATAAAACTGTAGTATCTGAATTAATAGTTAATAGTGCAAAAAAAAAAAAATAATAATAATAATAATTATAATAATTATAATAATAATGTTTTTAGTTCTGTTTGTTGTTAAACTACAGATTTTTTTCTTATTGTGTTGGCTTTTTTGTTTTTGTTTTTTAAAATTATTTTATTTTTATTTTTAAAACAACATGAATCATTTGATAGGAACAGACAAGTCTTGTGTATAACTGTTTAAAAATGTCTATTTAAGACTTCGTTTCGCAGTTTAATGGATTCTGCACCTGTTGCTTTTTGTGAATTATTACCAACAGTTTCTTACCAGTAAGCTTACACGTGTTTTAAGTGTTTTTTCTATTTTCCCCACTATTTTCATCACAACCAAACGTGACAATTTGCAGTTTTTAAAGTCACAGTTAACATCAGCTTCAGGAACTCGGCTGGCCTCTCGTTTGAGAGCTTTATATCTTTGAACACCTGGGCCCACCTGTGTTGATATCGTCGTCGTTGCTAACACCGTATTAACAATAGTATCTGCTTCTGCACAGATGCACATACAACATGGCCAATATGTTATTGATGTACTTACTCTTGGGAGGGGTGCTTTGCAAGATGAATACACTGTCAGTGTGCAGTCGTTGAAGAAAATTCCACACACTATTGTAGAATTTCCCAGCACACTGGATTCTCTGTGTTCGCCACTTCGTTAAGTCGTGTTGAAAAAAAACGCGAGAGATGCGGAATGGATGCTCCCCCACCGAGCGTGCATCACCTCCCAATTATTTTATTTTATAAGCATATGAGCAGTCACAGTAAGAGTAAGGTGAATTAAGGAGCTGAGAAAGCTATATGATGTTTTTTTTTTGCTTTCAATAAATATGAAATAGAGTTGAAGAGCTTGGTAGGTGGCGCTGTTTGATGAGTACTTAGTACAGAAGAATGCTGGGCCTTTGTGTAACATCACTCGCAGGTGTTGATTTTATTGTTAGTGTGTATTTATTTATATATGCTTGATAGATAGAAATTTGTTGCTTTCATTTACAAGAATCTTCTATAAGGCTATGGTAATTACACTGTGAGGTTTTACGAGTCGAGAACAGAAGCTGTAATTATCTAACGTTCAAATCATTTCTGTGTAAGTCAACGATCATGTCCCATAAGCTATAATCCTGTGAATAATTTCAAGAACTCTTTCACCCTTTATTCATTATAATTTTACAAAGGTATCATGAAAACCTATATGTTCTTGTTGGTTTTAAAAATATATTCTACACGTTTTGTTATAACTTTTCCGTATCTATATTACGGAAATACCTTACATGTGTTTTAATATAATATTATACACGTGTTGTTAGTAAATGTAACGAGATTTATTTTGACATCAACGAAAGACTGCTTAACCAAGTATGAAATTTTATGAAAAAAGATAACTACCTGGAAATAAAACTTTTAAAAATATTTTTGTGATATTTTCCTAATTTTGTTTGTAGATATATTTGTAATTTTGTTATGTTTATTGTTAATATATGTATCTTAAATATACATTTAAATTTTAATGAAACAGTTCTATATTGCTAACTGCATTTTAAGAATAAATTAATATTGATAGGTGCAGTGCGTTGACTTTCTTGATTTGTTTCTTTTTAATGAAACTACAATTATTTTAAATATTTAAACACAGAATCATTTCACCAATAATAAATAAATAAGTATAGAGAGAAATAGACGAAAAAACGTTTTGTTTTTTCAGTTCCATTTGCCTTATTTCTTCCTTATACCATGAATCTACATGCATCCCACTTTTGATATGTTTTTGCCCTCTGTGAAAGTGTGAGGTCTTTATCTCTTGTTCATTGTTTTGTGAGTACTGAGATAAAGACTCATAAATATGTTGTGTGAGGCTTTGTTCCGCTACAAGTTGTCACTAATATATTCATCAGTCTTGCTGGCTAGGATCAAAACATCATAAACACGGATGTATTATTTGAAACTTCTTCCCAGATGGCTGCCCTTATTCTTGGCTAGTATTCTCCATAAAACAAATCTAGCTTTTCACACACTATGTAGAAATATATTTTTATTATGTATTATAACAAAGAGCCGTAGATTCGGGTCATGACACTTTATTAGATTTGAAAGACTTGCGTTAAAACGTTAGCAGGAATTGATTGTTGAGACAACTGATTTTTTTTTTCTAGATCGGGAAGAACAAAATGGCACTTCTGCCTTGGTAACCCAAACTAAGTGTAAAGACGTCATTAAACTCCACAGGCAAATATAAAATGTTCACTTTGTGGCCCATCAACTTATCAGAGTTGTGAAAGTAAGATACTTTTCTCGAAAGACTGCGATAATGATCTTTCACAGTTAGGTGCTTAATAGAAAATTTATTTGCTGTTTGCAAATACTGCAAGTATTCACCCATAACAAGAAGTTTATTAGACACTCACGATCTACTATGAAAGTCAACATATAATATATGTCTTACCTTATGCACCACTTTGTAATAATCTTTGGCCTTCATCTGTAAGTTTTAGCTTACATTAACCACTGTTTGCTGTTTCATATCACCTCTTTCAGTAGAATTTACCTCTTGACATCTCAGACAGGTTATTCCTAGTCTGACACTAAATGAAACTTGGAACAATACATTACATATAATTCAAACAGTTATCATATAAAAAAAGATACAGAATAAGTAGCAGTAATTACGCGCACACAAACGTCATCTTTATTAATTTAAAAATTGATAGTTATTACATATTAAAATTATCTGCTACAATATGTTAGTTTCATCGGCCCTTACACCTGATACCACTTTTATACACTTAGAAATAAACAAATAAGATTTATGCGGATTGTCTACAATATATTAATGTATATTGTCTACTAATATTCTAAATCTGAATCACATTTTCTCACTTTAAATCATTAGAAATAATTTTATTTAATGTAGGTAATCTTAAGGTACTGTCTGTTGACATCAGTGATAACTCTAATACTAAATATTAAATTAGTTGTTCATTTAATAAGGATGTGATCATTTTTTATCATGTATCATTTAAATTAATGTCAATTAATGTTTTTAAAGCATATCAGCTAGTTATGGGTCTGATCAGATTTTATTTTTAATTAACTACATTGTAAATTATGAAGAATTTAACAAATTAAAATAACTGTTCAGACTAACTTTATGTACATGGATATTTTCATAGTTTTATATTTTGTTTTGGTTTAGTTGATCTTTTCAAAAGGAAACATCATTTTAGAGTTATTAACAACACCATAGCCTTTATTAATTAATTAATTTATTACTCATATGTTACTTTTCTGTATTTTGCAGGTATCAGATGATGTTATCATGCTGGAAGGAAGATCCTGAATCTCGTCCAAATTTTACAAATATTTGTCACCAAATTGAATCTATGATAGAAAACTGTACGGACTACCTGGATTTAGATGTTAACCTGAACAGTGACTGCTACACTGTGGAAAACGAGATGGATGATGAAAATAGCGGCAAGCAAGATAGGATGGGTGGTGAAAAGGAAGACTCAGAAGAAGAAGATGAAGATGAAAAAGAAGACGACAAAAAAAAAGATCAGCCTGAAATTGTGAAAGAAAAATTATCTGCTCATGAAAATAACATTCATCAGACAGCATTAAATCCAGGACTTCACAAAATGTACAGCATGATTCCAGATTCTAAGATAGTTACTGGTGTCAACGTTAAATCGATTAAACTGGTATTAACTTTAAACCAAGAAAAAGATCACATTTCTGTAATGCATGCAGAGGCACCAGACATTTGTTGTGGATCTTTAGATATTTCTCATAAAATATGTACTAAAGAAAAAAATATTTCTTTTGAAGATACAAATTCTTGTGACTTATCTTTGACAAAAGTAGAAGATTTCAGTAAAAATCTAAATTCAGATATGTCAGTGTGTTTAAACATAAATGATTACAGAGTGGTAAAGGAAAAGGAAGGTATGTTTTTGAATATCAGAAACGAAAACAGTTCAGCTGGTTTTAATGAACAAACAAGAATCATTGAGTCATCATTAGCTAGTGAAAGTAATGATTCTCTCACTGACCAGGATTCAGATGTTTTCTCTGATGATCATTACTTTAGAAATAGTTTTAACCTGCAGAGAAATTCATCCAGCAAACATGTGAATCGATCTTCAGAAATGCCAGTCTCACAAACAGAGTTGCATATATCTAATACATTGTATGCAATATCGTCAAGTGGTGATAGTTATAAAAGAAGTGAATCTATGTTGTCAATATCAAGCATTGATTCAGGATTACCTCAGAGCCCTGTTCAGACAGAAGACTGTTCGGGTACCTTGGGTGGTGGTGGGAAATACACTAGAGAGACAAGAAAGAGATTATGTAGTACGGGAACAATGTGTCACGAACTGAAAAGAAAGAAGTCAATGTTTAGTGTGTTTGAATGTTTTCCAGCTGAATCCTTTCAAATTGAATGAGTGGCATAATGTTATATTTATATTTATTTTGTAAGGCTTTTTTAAAATTATGTTATTTGCTAGCAGATGGAAAAAAAAAAAAAGACTTTAATATTTGCTGCATTATTTTTAAAGAAACAGGATTTAATAGTTTTATTTTGGGGAATGTTAATAATAATCAAAATTACTGAAATATTTGGAAAAGATTACTGAGAATAAACATTTATGGTTTTAATAGCAATTAAGAAGTTAAAATCTTATATATATGTCAGTACATATTGGGTTTCTTTGTTGCTTTTTATTTATTTATTTATTTATTTTATTATTATTATTATTATTATTTTTATTTTTTTTAGATGTTTAAAAAGTTACTCATATTTTGTCAAAATTAAATTTTTTCATCTTATTTTTTGGAATCTCGATTATGACTTTTGTATATTTGTTTAAAATTTAGAAAATAAATTTGTATGGAACACAAGGCATGGACAAAACTACCATGTTCACAAACTGGTGTCAGCAAATTCCTCTTGCATAATGGCATAGTTACAAATTGGTGAATGTCAACTGAAGATCTCTTAGCTGTTTTGTTTAGCTCCAAACATAATTTGTTAACAAATGTGTCTTATCTTTCAATCTGGGATTTATAATGAATCAATTCCTGACCACTCAATGGATATTAAGACAAATGGTGAGATGCGGAGAGCACATGTGATTGACAAGTCAGAGATCGTGAGGACCATTTTGTTCACAGAACTGTTGGAGTTTCTATGACAATTCCTTCCTTGGGGAAAACTTTTGAGCTGCTCACGAGCATGATGATGGTATCAGTATTTGTATATCAAACATTTCCCATTATGATGTGCTTTTCGGCCAATTTGAACATAAAGTTACGTACCCTTCTTGATATACTTGAATTTCCAATAAAAAGATCGTGACTGAGAGAAAGATCTGAAAGTCCCCTCTTCAAGAAATAAAAAAGAAATAAAAATTAAAAAATCCAGCCAAACATACACACAAGTTTTTCATTGTTAGTTTTGAAAACCCCCTCATGGGCAAATAACATTTCATTCATAACCTAGTCTGATAGTTTATGTAATGTATAAACACTCCAGTATTCTTCTCACGATTTCACTATTTTACCTGACTGATTTTGTTAATATACCTTTTAAGCCGTGGGAGGTCGTGGCACATCAATACACTTTCTTGTCTAATCTCCCATACGATCTCTCTCTGCACAGGGCTAATCAAAGGTCCATAGGTTAATTTTTCATACTTTAAGCAATTTGCAATATCACATTAATGATATTGAAACAACAGGTGTTAGATGTAAATTTATATAACAAACAACATTTTCTCCAGTCAACAAAATGAAGACTGTGAAACGATAATTGCTGAAACCAATAATCTATGAACAATACAAAAAAAAAAGTCTCTGAGAATTTTTACCCATAATCTTACACCCTTTCATATATTGCCCACGCCCAGTTTTACCTTTCCCAATTTAGCGGACGAGAGTCTGAAAAGGAAACAATCAGCGGATTGCCTTGTTTGCTCACGGATCAATTCTGTTTGCTACTGGCGGCCAACTAAGCTGAAGGACAAGTACACAGTCAGAAGATATATCTACTTGTATCTAAATATGATCTAAATATATATATATATATACATATATATTTTTAGCTCTCTCTCTGCTCATGTAACTGACTTTTTCTCACTTATAGACATTTTCTAATGCAAAATAATTAAAATTTTTAATCTTTTCATTTTTAACTTGTATGTTCTGTTGCAATTTCATAATACATAATGAAACTCAAAAATTTAATCAATGAAAAAATACAATTGAAAAATGTATAGCTATTTCTAAAAATGAACTGAAGTGAACCACAATAAGCTTCATATTGGTTTAAAATATTAAAGCCTAATCAAAGGTGTATATATATTTGTCAGCATCTGCTTATGACTATGTACATCCCGAAGTGTGTGTGTGTAAATACATTTAGATTATATGAGGATGGACAGATAAATATATAATTTAGATATTTAAATCTTGATTATTCTTCATTATTATTATTATTATTATTATTATTATTATTATTTACTTAACCAATATTTTTTTTTTTTTTTTTTTTACCAACCTCAATAATTATCAGAAGCAAAATATATAGAATAATTATTATGTCCCAGACAGACTAAACAAAAAAAGCCTTACTCGAAAATATTTCTGTGTCAACATTTAATTTCCATTTCGTCACAAAATTAACATTTTTACGTATCCAACCTCTCGTGAATCGATAAAAACTCGTTCACAATCAGCTTAAAATTAAAATAAAACTTCATTCTAAAGCAAGTCTGTTTCGCACAGTGGAGATCAGAGTCGGGGTCTTCGATAGCGGTTAATCCCTAGGTTCCCGCCTTGGACGACAATCTAGGGGTAGGCAAGACGCGAATGGGAGAGAATATTAAACAAACACGATAAGATCAAAACGGCTCGTGTGGCCATGTTTGTTGTTTGAATTAGTGCATAGTCGTGAAAGGCTTTTGTTGGTTTTCTAAGATGTTATCTTAATTAATAATACTAAACACAAAAGCACAATACTCGGATGTCTTTCTGAAGAGTGGTCGAGTTATGTGCAGAAGAAGAACGGGTGGGATATAAAAGGAAAGAAAGGAACAAAACGAGCATGAAATTGGCGGAAAAACAGAGGAAGCTGTTACGATAAATCGCTGGATAATACGACTAAATTACTTAAAATATGTCATTAAAATATAATTACAGACGGCGTATGTGTATATTTTATTGCTACTTTTACCGTTGATGTTGCCGTGATTATCATATCACTTCTGAACTAAAACTGTACATTTAAAGTTAAAAAAGATATAATTTGTAGGTGTATAATTCTTTTGAAATTTATATTTATTTCTTTTTATTTCTTTATTTATTTATTTATTTGTTACTATTATTGCTATAACTGCTACGGAACTTAACAGTTAAAACAAATTTAAAATGTCTTAGAATTTTGTAAGCAATGTCACGAATGTGGTGTCTGTTTATGTGTGTGTATTTTTCTTCTTACAATTGCTAGTATTACTATAACATCTAAAAATGAATTTGTTAATGTATTTAATCTGTTTTGAAATTTAAAATTAATTTTCTTTCTTTAATTTATAATAACGACTACAACAATTATTATATATATAATCTAATAACTGATATGCAACAACAACAACTACTACTAATAAATAAATGCAGACATAAATAATAATAAAAATTCTTAAGGTGTTTTGTTGATTTTTCTTGTTTTTTAACAAAAAACCACACCAGGCATCCCATCTCCAAATTTCAAATTTGCTGGATGTCCTTTTTCAAAACCCGCGTACCTGTTCAAGTGTCTATAAATTCGGTATCACTTATTGGTAAGGTTTTCTGTTACAAAACCGCAGACGGTCTGCTCTCACAGATGCATGGCATAGACAGACATATCTTCTTTTTGTAGCCAAGAAAACGAAACGGGGTCCATACTGGGACATAAATAATTTTATTTTAGATGACACGGGAAATAAAACTTTGTAAGTATGACTAGACCGGCGAAAGCCTTTAAGTCGTTCCGCGATGGAAATTAGTTTTGTTCACTTCTTTTCTTTAATTTTTTTTTTTTTTTTTTTTTTTTTTGACCATTCTAGTTACTCAACCAGGACTGTCTTCTTGTTATGTTAGTTGGAATAAAAACAGATGTATTAAATTTGCGTTACATTTCTTTTTCAGAAATTGTAATATCCATGGTTTGTATTTTTGTGATATATATTTTTGTGTTGTTGTTTAATTGTTTGCTTATTAATTTAAAACTTTGTTATATTTAACAAATGCACCTATTACTACTACTACTGCTACTATTACTGTCAAAAAAAAAAGAAAGGTAAATAAAGGTATTAAGATAGATAAATTAATTAACAAAGAGAGAAAGAGGTGAATTATATATTTACTTTCGGTTTATATGACAAACACGACACTGAAGATTTGGTCAGTGAAGATCACAACAAAGATGTCGATGTAGTGAACAGACTAATGTAGGGAGGAGTACGTGAAACATTAGAACACCACGACGCCACTTAGACAGCCACAAGTTGATTTTTTTTTTCTTTCTTCTTTTTCTTTGTTCATCGCCGTGTTTTAGGTACACCAAATTGAAAAACAGAAAACCCCCCACAAAAACTGATGTTTGTAAATGACTGACTGAATCATTAACTGTGATTAAAATTTAATTTACAAGCAGAGCAGCAGGTCAACGAGATTAAATCAAATAAATCTAGCCTCTGGTCGTGTAAGTTAGCATTACATAAACCAGTCTGTGGCCTAACTAAATCTTAGCTGTACCGTGTCAGATGAATTTGATAGATGTGATGAATCTGGTAACGAACGAACTGGTTGAATCTTTTCTACTTCAGTTCAGATTATATTTATTATTATAACGAAACCAAATAAAATAAGATAGATAACTAACTAAACAAATAATGAAAATGAATAAATAAGTAAGTAAATAAAATATCGTAAAATATGAATGAATGAATGAATGAATGAATAAATCAATTAAAAAAAAAAAAAAAACGATATGCGGAAGTGGCGGCTTTTATTAATATAGGTGTTTTTAATGATTTTTTTTTTTTTTTTTTTTTTTTTTAATTAATGGTATATTTGCTTCCCATTATTGGGATATGTCTTTCTGAGTTAAAATATATTAAAGTGTACGTTTGATGCCAGAGGATAAAAAAAAAAAAAAAAAAAAAAATTAAATTTATTTTCAATGCTTCAAGCTTACTAGTGCTTTTGACACTGGCGGCCCAACTTTGCTAATAAAACTCTATGACAATAAAATACTGCTATTAGTATTAGGAAATTTTATGGTAATACTTTAGCCGTGACCAGAAGTACGCTTTGAGATATGAAATGACATATTACTACGGGTTTTCAACTACTTGTAGTACTAAAGTAAAGCTTTCATAATTTATAGGATATGAGGTGTGCTAATTTTTATTTTTTTATTATTTTTTTTATTTTTTTAAAATATCAAACAATGATTAGTACATGCATATGTGTGTGTAATTATAGCTTGTTAAAAAGAGTCAGTGATTAAAATAAGCATTTCTTTGAAGAATAAATGGTCTTTTTATAACGAAACAGTCAAAACAAACGATGAATTTTGCATAGTCTGTTTATCGGATAGAAAACTGAAGTTTTAAAAGCAGTGATATTTTGTTTACCTCAGCTCCTAAGGGTGACTTTAAATAATTTCGAACACGATTTAAATGACAAACTGAAATTTGATTTTGCATAAAAAATTTAAAAAAAAAAAAAAAAAAAAAAAAAAAAAAGTCTAAAGAATGTAACTCGTAATTAAAAAAGAAGCTTTATAATAATAATAATAATAATAATAATAATAATAATAATAATAATAATAATAATAATAGCAGTAGTAGTAATGATAATCATAAAAATATTTGTTTATTCAAACAATTATAATTATAATGATGACGAAGACGATGACAAAAATGATGAAGATAATAAGGAAAATCATAATAAATATAACATTATTCAAACAGGCATATTAAAAAAAATGTTAACGATAACGACAACGTCGAATCCGATAATAATGATGATAATAATAATAATTTCAATAATAATAATAGCAAATTTTCAGTAATAATAATAATAATAATAATAATAATAATAATAATAATAATAAAAAAAAAAAAATAATAATATTTCCAAAAATAATAATAATAAGGGAATGGTCTAATCAGTTAGACGTACTTAAACTAAATTGTATTTTAGAAGCAACAACAAAATTATACATCTATGAGCTTATTGCGCTACAAGTATTCTACAAAAATTCAGGTAGGACAGAGTTTGTGTTTCTTTTACACGATGTTGTCATGTCTAATGTGTAACAAGATTTAGCGGCGGTTCTTTTCAAATCAGGCATAATGCCTCTATTGAAGTGACTAAAAAATGATCTTCTTTTTGAGAAAATCTTTTGTTCATTGAGAATAAACGACAGCTGTGGAAGTTTATTTAAAAGGATGAAATAATTTGGTTGTTGTTGTGTTTTCCATAAAACGGTCACTGTGTGCCTCAATTGTGGTTTCGGGATTTTGGGAGCCGTTTTGGTCAAGCACTTGTCCGTCTTGGCACAGAACATAAACAAAGCGAGGTTAGCAGTGAATGACGTTAGATTATGAAAGAAAATATAATGCTTGGGTGAGAAATATTTCCACAAACAACGAGTTGACTTTAAAAATTGTCTTCGATTAGGAAGGACTTGGCGGTTTGGTGTGAAATGCAAAAAGTATTTCCCGTGCATCGGTCATTTGAGGTTTGTTGTGGAATTTCATTATTTCAGCTGATAAAACACACTTTAAAAAGAAAGTATTATTTCATATTAGTGCTGTTACTTTTATTTGTTTATTTTTTTTCTTTCGTTTATAATGTTGTTGAAAATTCTGTGAGTAAATTGTGAAATTATTAAAAAGAAAATTAAACGATTTAATTGTTAGTATTTTTATGGATAAAAGAGCCAAAATTATGAAATATATGTAAAGTTTTTAACTGTGATAAATATATAGCTAAGATTTTATGTATGGCTTCATGGAGACTTAGATAGTGAACTGAGAAAAGACTTATCATACACCTATAATCTTTATTAATCTCGTTCAAAACCTTAAATAGTTGACCAATTAAACAATTCGGAGAACGAAAAAAAAAAAAAAAAAAAAACATTAAAAATCTGTAAATAAATAAACATTAAAAAATAATAACAAATAAATCAACGTAAAACAAAATTAATAATATAAAATAAAATAAATACATAAATAAATAACTAAATAAATGCATAATAATAATAAAAATTGTTGCATCGCACTGTTAACGTTTATGTTTGCGCGTACGAAATTTAAACCTGTAGACCAATTTTCCTAAACAACCCATACACTTCTTGTTACACAATTAAATGAACAAACAACTAATTCAAAGTTCTAATTACAAGGAGTTTTCTTTATTTTATTATTATTTTGTTTCAATTTTGTTTGCCTGCTGAAAATAGTTTATTAACAAGAATACGTATACACATTTGTTATTTAAACATCTGATGAAGAAATCCCAGTTCAAAGATATACACAGCTTATGTGTACTAATAAAATAGACACTTGAACAAATCGAACCAAACACAACAAGTAAAAAAACTAAAAAACTGTCATGAGGTATGTACCACCACGTATCACCTGTTGTTGTATCATTGTAACTAAGCAACGAACAATTTAGTATTGTATATAAAATTAGGAATTAAAAAAACACATGAAAAGAAGTCTACTTTAAAAAATACTAATAAAAATAAAATAACACTTTACAAATTTTATAATATTAATTTTTTTTATTTTATTTTATTTTTTATTTTTTTTTTATTTTTTTTTTTTTTTTTTTTTTTTATTTTATTTATTATTATTATTATTTTTTTTTTTTTTTTTTTTTTGGTTAACTATAATTTGAAGTAAATATTACTTACAGTAATTTTATAATACTCTGTCCTGTAATGTACACGAACATTCGGGTTTTGTCTATTCGTTAAATATAAAAAATCATGTGTCTTAATTTTTTATGTTATTTTATTAAAATGTAGCAAAACTGCATGTTCAAGTTAAATAACCTTTTAATAATGCCATATTTTACAAAATGTGACTAAATTCAGCTGTCATGTTTGTTCTGTTAAATTATTAAAATATTGACAGTCACGTTAATTCAACGTAAAAAATGGTTGAATTTCAATGAATATCGAATTTAGACAAAAAGTCTAAAAATTATGATCAGCTGTATGTTTCAATATATATATAAATTATTTTTATTCTTTCAAAATTAGAGCGAAGAAAATAGTTATTATTATTGAGAGAAAAAAATCAAATCATATCAAACCTACTGAAACTCAGAAACTGGTTATGTACAGTACTGAAAATAACAACTCTCTGATATTTTCATTTGCTAATATGCAGTGTACATGTATAATACATTGAAAATTAGTTTACGATTTGTTTTTCTTTATATAAAGTATCTAAATTTCAAACAACAATGATACTTAGAAAAAATTACAAATTCATATTTTTGTTAAAAATTAACAAACTAAATATTTTTTAAGAAGGTACAGAAAAAGATACAAAAAAAAACACAAAAAAAAAAAAACACCATTATATAAATTATTAAACCTTTTCCTGTAATATATGTCAGTTAACAAATAACAAAATGTTTTCGCCTCACATTCATTCTGTTAGAACTGTCTCTTTCTATAACGAAATCAAATGTTTTTTTTAATTATTATTATTTTGTTTGTTTTTTTTAAAGAAAAAAAACAAAACAAAAACAAAGGTTAGGGATTAATATAAGTATATTTTGATTTTGCATTATCATACATGGAGTGTTTGCCATTTTACTGGAGTAGGTGACTTACAGTATGTGCATTATTTTCACATATACATTCTACTTTAACTGTATAGATTTATACTCAAAAAAAAAACCAACAAAAAAAACCTTTAAAATATATCTTATAAATATATGTACAAATTTTGAAACATTCAGTTAAATATGTATTAATAATATACACAAAATATCTTATTTTAAACATGGTGTCTGAACGTCGCTACATCCGTTGCCATAGCAACCACATTTCTGTGCAACTTGAGCAGACGTTCTAAACTTCAGCACTCAAAAGCTGTCACAGGGTGGATTTGGAAACACGGGTGAAAACGGGGGAGAATTTATATATATTTCACCCCAAACTGATGATAAAAACATTTTAAGTTTGTTTTATTTACATCAGAATACCATATGAATGTGAGATCCACTCCTGGCAGACGACAAAGCGGCCTTTATGTCCTTAAAAGGTCAAAGGCAGTCACAACCATTAACGTTTGATTGACTAGTAAACAAAGTTTAGTACTGACCTCTTGGAAGCAGTCTGTCCAAGAGCTCAGTCGCATCTTCAGAACGGGGTAGGGTTGGAAAACCCTCTTTGCGAGTTTATTACTAAACAATTTGTCGGAATTCATGACATTTAACTCTTTATTTTTAATCAAGAAAGAATAAACATGAGTGCGTCGTCAAAAGTAAGTGTGTAGCACCTGTCTGAGGTAAAAGTGTTAATTTATGGTTTTTGTTTGTGAACTCCTCATCAGCTTTGTATGTTAATATAACTTCATACAAAGTAACCCGTGGTTAGAATGTTTAGGGTCTGGGGAATGACCGGGTCCCACCAGTGCTCGTTTGTACCTTAGCAGACTGCTATATCACAAATCTAGAGGAATTTGGGCGTTCGCAAATATCAGCCGATAATATATCGTCCCACATACAAGCAACCACATATACGCCACAACCATAACATACCAAGACCATCAACAACCACTGCGGCTGTCGCTATCGACAACCACAAGCTTCAACCACCATATCTTTATAGTTTTTCAAAACTATTTTATCCCACTCATCCAGATACAACATTGATATAGCAGACAATTCTGTGGGAACGCAGCATGCCTCGGGCACTGCGGTTGGATTAACTGAATTTACAAGCGTCTGAACTATTGCATGGTTTGTTGAGTTTAGATGGTGAGCTAAAGGAAAAGGACACTTTCCGTGGCAGTAGAAGGCGTTATATCCTGTTGGCGCTACTATCCAGTCATTCCAACCTACATCATTAAAGTCAACGTACAACGCGTGACGTCTGCAGTGGTTCTTATGTCCCTTCTTTCGCCTCCTTTTCTTTCGCTTATTTTTCTTCCTTCGCGATCTCGACCCTCGTTTTTTCCGAGACTTGGGGTTTTTACCATCGTCCGTATACGTCACCAACAGGGGTCGCTGCGATTGCCAATCATGGTCTGACACAGCCACAGACCGACGTAACCGCACGTGCGCCTCGGCAGACAGCGAAGGATCGTTCGAAACCAGCCGAACCTCCAATCCATGATTGAAACGAGGCTTGCTCTTCCATTTTAATACTGCTGAATGCACGTCAAAAGACTCCCAAGAAGAGTTCCTAAAATCAACACTCTTTGTGTCGATAAGTCTGGATATGCACTCACTGTTTTCACTGGGAGGTTGCATTATCTCATGGACCTCCAGTTTCAGTCTGTTTGTCCTCGCGCCACGAACATCTCCACCAGCAGCAGCACTATCGCGATTTTTGATATCTACATATTTATGTACATCCTTGAACACCCGCAACTCAGCTGCTGAGAGGTCCTCGGAGTCTGGAATGGTCGAGACATTGAACCATATTCTTACACAGGTGTGTGCTCTACAGCCGGGCAGCAGGCCACCGTCTGCAAAAGAAAAAAAGGAATTATGAAAATACTGAATAACAACAAATGTAGGGAAATGTACATATGTTTGTTTGGGTGGGTGGTGGGAATTACATAAATAACTAAATAAATAGGAGTGCATAATATTATAAATAAAACAGAGTTTTTCTTATTTTATTTATCTTTTCTCTTGGCTAACACACACTAACGTTCTAACACTGTATATCGTAAACTCTTAGTCTTAGAAAAATAACTTGAAAGTTAAACAAAGTACTTGAATTTTGACGTCAGATTATACAAAATCGGAGTCTGAGGCGGATCTATGCACCACACATTGCTAACCTCCTGCTGGACAAGACGACAGTAAAACTCAACTGATACCACTGTAGATACGGCGTGATGCTGGTCGCCATCGTAAACCCACGAATCTTATTAGTCCGAATAAATTTCAATGTTCATCAGATCATAAAATCTAAAGCGTGGGCCCAGCGCCGTGCTTGGTACGATTTCGGCTACACCGGATGTCCTCTCTACATGGAGGTTTGGCGCAGACGACAGTTCACAAAAGACCGAATACGACTGGTAACTGGCAGTAATAAATTTAAAACATTTCAAATGCGATAAAATAGGCAATGATTATCTGGCTTATTGCGACGTTACGGAAACAGTCGAAAAGAGGTATTGGGAAGTTTCATGTGATTATTTTATTTTTATTTTAGTTTACTTTTTGCGCAGCTTGAACGTTTTATGGTCGGCGGAAATGCAAATTTGAAGCGTTTTAAAAGCCTGAAAATTGTCTGGTGAGGTTTTTTTTTTTATTTAATTATTATATTTTTTTATTATTAAAAAACAAAAAACGAAAAAAAACAACAACAACAACAAAAAAAAAAAAAACCATAATAATAATAATAATAATAATAATAATAATAATAATAAATAAAAATAATGCTACATTTCAGACATTAACATAAACTTCAAACTTACTTCGATAAAGTTAACTAGCTTTTTTATGTTTTTTAGTTTCTGATTGAAAACATTCTGTAGCATTCGGTATTTTCAGTAAGCACAGTTTTTAATCACAAAAGATGTTCAGTATTGATATGGAAATGAGGTGAGTTATTTTAAAATCTAATCTAAAGGATTTAGCTTCAAATGTAGGAAAATGAGAGAACTAACAGCGCCTAACACAAAGTAAAATGGCGGTATTTGCACAGTCGCTCAGCTTCAGTGGCGCCTAAAGGATCCATAATATAAAGTCAGCTGGTAATAAATAATGGAATAATAAGAATCTGTAAATTTTATAATCAAGTATAAAAGATTTTTATGATAATGATGAAATGATGATGATTTTAATGCTTATAGTAATGATAACGTCGATGATTATAATGTTGATCACGGTGATTATTATTATTATTATTATTATTATGTCAGTTATTATTTAAAGGCCATTTAACGAAATATTTAATGACAAAGTCTTTGATATCAGGATTTTGTTAATCACTGTACGTTTAACCCTCAAATAAAATAAAATAATAGTAATAAAATATAGTACTTATTTCGCTTTGACAGGAAAATACACTAATAAAGTACATGAGAAAATATAGGCCTGAATATGGTATGAGTTAAAATATTTATTTATATATTTAATTATTTTTTATCTACAATTTTAACGTTAATGATATTATTATTATTATTATTATTATTATTATTATTATTATTATTATTATTATTAAAAAGATAATGTATAAAAGAAATACATATTAAACATTCGATTTACTTACCCATATGATAAAAACTGCGAATGGTATTGGCAGGTAAGAGGCCCTTGCCTTTCGTCAGCATAAACGGACTGGCGATGCCTGGCCGCCGGCTATGCAGATCATATAGGTCCAACATATACTGTGGTATTTTGGAATCCCTCGTGGGCATCGGGCGAGATTTCAGTCCAAAAATGTTCAACAAACTCGCCTCGATAGTTTTTACAAACGAGTCGTCTTTTGGTTTCCTAGAAGACTTGACGTTACTCTGTGACGTTGACGATAAAGGGACGTTACTCTGGCCGACCACTGCCACGCTTAGCACGAGCACAACACAGATGTGACTGCAGATGACGATCATGCTGACCAGGACGCCTGGAAAGAAACGAAAGAGAGTTGTGAAAAATATTCAAACAGGGCGAAAATAACAGGAATGGAAACAATGTTTTATTTGGCGCAACGTATGGTGTGATGCACATGCGCACAAAAGACAAATCATAAAAGCCTTTATAAAAGTTTTTTCTCTCCTTTTTTTTTTTTCCTGGAGAAAAAAGAAAAAGAAAAAAGAAGATAAGCATACGATCAAAATGGAGAGAGAGAGAGAGAGAGAGAGAGAGAGAGAGAGAGAGAGAGAGAGAGAGAGAGAGAGAGAGAGAGAGAGAGAGAGAGAGAGAGAGAGAGAGAGAGAATTATTTTTAGGTTTGTGGCAGTAATAACATTATGAGATATAAAGCAATCTTCTCAGACTAACAGATAAATTACTGTGTGCAGTGAAAAACTCAGAGTGGTAATTCGGGGATCTGAGTTTGATTTGGTCACAGCTAAATTTAACAGAAAAACAATTACGTTTTCATTATACATAAGGAAAAATAACCGTATTGTTTTATATAGGTTCAGGTATACCAGTAAAATAAAATAAAATAGAATAATAATAATAAAACCATAAAGCCAACTGTTTCTGCTGTTCACAAAACCATTCCTACATCGTTTCACAAAGACGCATGTTTATAACACGAATACAAATTGTAATAATTTGAAAACAGTTGCAGAAAATAACAAGCTATTTAAAATTTCATTTTTATACATTATTTTATTTAAAAAATAAATACATTTATACAAATGTTTGCATTTTTATTGAAAAAACCCATGACAGTGCCAAATAAATACGATTCATTTGTTTTCCCCGAGAAAACATATTTTCAAAAACAAATATAAATATGGTGTAATCAGTGATGTATGAAAATAATAATAATAATAAAAAAGACAAACCTAACTCGTGTAGCATTTACATGATTATTTTACTAGTTATGACTATAATGTGTTTACAGTAAGAGAAAGAAAGAAAGAAAGAGGAAAAAAATACCAACGTAAAAATAGCCACTTAGACTGCGTAAAGTATTCGCAAAGAAATTTATTTTGTTATGTCTTCGAACAGCAAATTTTTGCTAAAATCGATGCCTTTTGGAAATAAACTAGAATTTCGGATATGGCTAGTGTATTTTGAACACTTTTTATTGTGTTTTTATGCTTTTTTCTTCTTTTGCTTGGAACGTTAACCAATAATCGTTTGATTTATCAACTAAATATTTTAATCAAATATTCTGCAGTTTAAATACAATTTTATAAGTAAGCCTAAATACAATATATCAGTGAAAGAGATTTAACAACACCCCCTTCCCTCTATGTGTAAGAATTTATTTTTGCTTCTTTCGTCCATTTAGGTGATTAATCGCGTTTGTACACAGCTTGTTCGAATAGGGTTAATGATAAAGGAAAATAAAAATAAATGTGAAAGTAAGAATAAATTCTTTAGCAGAAAACATTTAGGACGTGATATCTAAAACTGAAGAAAGGATTATTTACATGAAATACGTGCTATCTTTTAACAAGATGTCTCAAATCTTTATATTCTTAATTTATTTATTTATTTTGATTATTATTATTATTATTGTTATTATTATTATTATTATTATTTTGTCAAATTCAGTAGTTAGTGATGAACGTGAGCAATGACGTCAGGAAGAAAGCAGCTCACTTCAAGCAAATCGATATTCTAAAAAAATATCTCCTTATGTTTTTGTAATGCGCAGTATATTTCACTGTTTGCCATTTTTAAGACTTTCAGGTGAAACTAAACAGAAGAAACAGGTACTTAAAAAAATAATAATAAACGAAAATGATGCTTCTAGAGAACTCTTCACGGTTCCAAACGGAAAAGGCATATGCGCAGATGAATGTTGTTAACTATCGCTACTGTCGCTTTACGGCCATTTATCGTGCATTTGTTTGCGTCATAATTGAAGGTTTGGTAACGGCTTTAAAGCGCTCATAATAACTCGACCACTTGAATGAGAGTGTATAATAAATGTCTTTCCAGTCAAAGGTTGGCAGGCAAATGCAGTATATCAAAAAGCCATCAGTTAACTGCCAAGTGGAGAGGCCATCAGAGAACGTACACCCTACAATTGTACATAGCACAATGACGCGCTTGTTGAGGCACACGGCCTCTTTCATAACATTCAAATGAAAAAATATTTAGTGAAGCGTATTACAACCTCAAGGATGTACGATAAATATAATTTAGATTGTATACAAAACACTAACAGTATCTACGATTTTAAAACGGGCAAACGGCCGGAATTGCACGAATCGAAAAGCAATTATTGGTCATGGTTCAATAATTAACTATGATTTTCATTATAAGATCTAACTGCTAAAAAAAAAAAAAAAAAAAGGCTCTAAGCTGAAAGAAAATAGACGATGTAGCACTGATTACACTTTAAATAACATCTTTCAGTGAGTTATTGTGGTAACAGGTGATGGACACACTATTAACGTTAACAACATAGTCATTCGCATTTAGTCGTTTTTTACACGCAGGGTCTGATCTGTCTGAACATTTCTTTTCTCTGTATTTATTTTAATTTAATTCAGTCTGTGTCTTTAGACAGCTTAGTTTTTCTATACTGTAAATGACGTTGAATACACTTGATAATTATTCTCAAATATAGATTCGATAACGACTGAAACAAATGAAGTAACTGAATAATAAAAAAATATAAAAAAATGGAAAAAATAAATAATTTAATGTATTGACGGAGGATATAATGAAAATAATGATGATTATGATGTTCATCATCATTATGGCTGTAATTATGATTACTGCTGCCGCTGCTATTTCTTCTACTATTACTATTACTATTAAACGTTAGACTTACAATTACACTAACAATAATACCAAAGGAAAACATATTTCCAATAAAGGTACATCGACTAAAAGCATAACACTGGAGATTAAAAGCTTTGTTTGTTTTTTACCTGAATAAAGAATGTCACAACCACTAGATGTTTAAACGTTGTTCAGCAACAACGTAACTGTACACTATCTAGACTTCAGAAGAACAAGTCTGAATGGGCTCTTTTTTTCATATTTCTACCAATCACAAACAAACAAACAAACAAATATAATCTGCCATTAAATTAGTTACCAGCCAAAAACTGTGGTTACCTATAAACAACTATATGCCGCAAAAAAGAGACATACTAATATTCTCCATAAGTTTAGCGTTCGTATCATTCCTGAAATTCCCAGATAAATTATTTCATTTCATTTTAAAATGTTGGCAATAAAACAACAACACAAAATGTGTTCAGAGGTACAGCACGTCGGGGAGAAAAGTGTGGAAGGACAATAATAAAACAAAAACAGCACAACGCATCAACCAGAAAGTGTGGCATTGCTAATAAAGCTTTGAGAGAATTCTGTACGTCGCGTCAACCCAGAAGTGTACAGGGCCAATAAAACGACAACAACACACGGTGTCAACTATAAATCCTTAAAGATTTAGCTCTGAGAAGTACAGCCGCTGAATGTGTGATAAGATAGCTTCCTCATCACTCACCAGTGTACAGCAATGTAAAAGATTTACACAAAAAACCCAGTGTTTCTACACTTAGAATCTCCGCTTAGATTTGTTTTCCCCTCGCAGTATGTCGCTGAAAATGAACCATACCTTGTAAAAGGTAGCTTCTGCGATCTATAAATTAATAGTGGCAGGTCTGCTTTAAATTTTGTTTGCTTGTAAATCGATATTTAATTATAAATGTACCACCGCATTTAGTATTCGTTAATTTTAGATTTATAAATAAGCTTTTTACAGCAGAAGATACTGATCAAAACGAACACACAAACACACACACGGACGCACGCACACACACACACACACACACACACACACACACACACAAAAAACACACACACTATATAACAATAATTACTTTGTTGTACGTACTGAAATAAATTTGTACATTATAAAATCGCGAGGATCTTAGAATCACGTAAGACTAATCTATCACGTCGCGCAATTGATTCTGCAATTTTAAAACGTCCAACAAAAACGTTGTAGGCGAGACATGTCTAGGACAGCCGAGTGTCCACACGGTAGCCAGGTATTGGACTTGCGTTTCTCACTGATTTACGACCTGAGTAGAGAATGGCACATTCTAGACATTATAGGCAGGTGTGAGCTGCTAAACTGTTGGTAGACCAATTCGTAGGATAAAGCAATCAAAATGAAATAAACGTAAACATAACTGCTAACATTTCCTCGACACAGACAATATGTATATATATATATATAAATATATTTGTGTGTGTGTCATCACATTTCAAGGCCTTCTGGATAATTACCATCTTATATTTTAATACGATACATTTAAGACTTATTATTTTATTTTTTCCAGTTAATATATTTAAGCTTCAAATTTCAAGACTGTTTTCTTTAATACTATTTTTATCTAAAATTAAGAACGATGTTAGATGTACCAAGATATTTTTTAATAATTTATTTGAATTTATCAGTTAATATTTTTCAAAATTATGTTACAAAAGCCTGTTGGATTTTCATCTTATTGGTTTTTTTAAACATTACATTTCAGTGCCTGCTGTATTCTCCCTAGATAAATGTTATTAAAATACTTGATTATCTACACAATTATAAAATACAGAATGCGTTTTATATGAATATAAACACTTAAATGTTATAAATCTGCTTTACATATTAATTTCGCGTATAATACTGTATAATAAAATAATGTATAGTTAATATTTTAAATCTTAAAAAACATTCTACACTTTTTATATACGAGATATTTTTACATGGAATATTTTATTCTAGTAAAACAGCTAAATGATTTATTTTAAAAATTCTGCAGATGTTTATTTATGTCCTTAATAAGAACCCATTTCCCATCATTATCTCAACCACTACCACCACTGGTATTAATTATTATTATTATTTTATTTCTCCGCAATGATAATGCACTTTATTTTCCTTTACTTATATATATATATATATATATCTTTTATATTCTCAAACATTTCAGTTTGAACATTTGAGTCTTAAAACGTGATTTGGATGTTTATTGTAAAAGTGAACTTAAAACAAAATCGAAATTAACATTTTAAGTTAGTACTCACTAACAAAGTGGTTTAATCCTAGCTAAACACGTTTTGTTTTTCTAATTTATGGACATTTTTGTCTCTTAAGAAATGTGAAGGTCATTTTAAACGTGGTATGTGCAGTGTTTTTAACGTGCATAAAAATTTCCTAAGTGAATAGTCTGAGAAACGTTAGTCTTTTAATAGAAAAACTTGTAATTTCAGTAAACGCATAAAATAAATAATAAATCCCTACAATTATAATTATTGACAAATCATAAGAATAACATATATATATATATATATATATATTAAATTCTGTGTCTAATATTTACTGATATCCTGTGTTATAATATACACTAAATCCTAAGTTTAATATTTATTAAAATCATAAATACATAACGTACACTAAATATTACTTTTAACACTAAAATCCTGCGTTTACATACTCTACAATTTTGTGTTCAACATAGTTTTTAACACATACTTCAACAGACAAAAACAAATAAAAAATAAAAAACAAAAAATAATAATAAAAATAATAAAATAAAAAAATAATAAATAATAAAAACACAACAAATAATAATAATAATAATTCAGAATAACAACAGTTAAACTGTTACTTAGAATCACAAAATTCGATGACTTCGTTCTCCCCAGGCTTATAATATTGTTGATGCGATGAAAAATTACATAATTTTTTGACGTGTTTAACACAAAGGTAAGAAATAAATAACAATTTTTATACATTAAAGGTAGCAGCAAAAACAACAATTAAATATAATTTAAAAAATCAGTATTTTATCAATAATGTAACTTTTGGATATAAATTTTTATACCTGACATTCTCTGAATTAATATAAAAATAATAACGATTATGAATATATAACAACAATAACAATGATGATGATAATAACAATAGTAATACCAACAACAGCAGCAGCAGCAACAACAACAAGAACAAAAAATAATAATATTATTATTATCATCATTATTATTATGAACTTTTTCACTTTTTAACTGTATTACACAAACAAGACTTTTCTCTAAACTTATATACAATTCAAATATATTTCAAAATAAAGATATTATTCTTTTCATTTTTATAAAATTTGTAATAGAAAATGAAATACATTATTTGACACTATGTCATTACTGATTATAATTTATTTGAAATTGGTGGATTATTTGTTTATTCATCTGTCTGTCTATGTGTCTATGTATCTATGTATCTTTTTATGTATTTATTTATTATTATTATTATTATTATTATTATTATTATTATTATTATTATTATTATTACTGAAGCATTGTAAGCATGCAATACAATAAGCAAAATTCAAAATACAGTGCTACCTTGACTTACGAGTTTAATTCGTTCCGTGACCGAGCTCGTAACTCAAACTTGCTCGTATATCAAATCAATTTTCCAAAAATCTTTTCATGGACAGAGCTCCGCAGCGTAGAAATTATTTTAACGCCTTTGGCTGGAGTTGTAGACTTTATCGATTCCTTCTGCTTCAGTGTGGTACATATCGAAAAATTACTACGCTTGTAATGCCTAGCCATGTTAACTACACGCTCACCTCGCTCATGTTTTTCTATGATTTCATACTTTAATTCAATGGACATCATCCACTTCTTCTTTTCAGCACTGTCCTTTGCACTAACTTTCTTAGGATCCATGGTAATTTGGCAAAATACTGCATAAATCGTGAGCATAACACAACAGAGATGTTTCCACGGCGAGGTAACCGCGTGAAGCAAACGAGTGAAAGGCGGGATGTTGGGCGAATGTTGTGTTGTTCGTCGTGCCAACTGGCTCGTCACTCGGATTTTAGCTCGCAACTCAAAGCAAGAAATTTATATTCTGGATTCTTATTAATGCAATATTTTTAACAATGCCATTACTATTACAACCACTATTACACCACTACTATTACACCGAAATTCCTACTGCTACTGCTACTGCTGCTACAGCTACTACATTACTAGTACTAAACTACAACAGCTATCATTACTACTACTGCTACTTCTACTACTACTACTACTACTACTACTACTACTAATAATAATAATAATAAATGATGATAATAATTGTAACAACAACAAAAATAAAACCAACGATAATAATTTTAAAATTAAAAAAACCCTATAATTACCATAACTGCTTCATTTCAGATCATTCAGAGGCTGCGTAATCTTTAAACAACATGACTAATAAACTCAAAGCACAAAATAAAGAGTTTGAAATAAACAAGAACGAAAGGCAGACGACGATACTAATCGGTGAAATAGCGCGAGAGAAATGACGGACACAATCGACCGTTTTTGATCATGTGTCAAGGACAATATGCCACAATGAGTCAATGATTAAAACCAATTGAGTGGCAGCAGACTACACAAGAGAACTGTTCAGCTAGGAAATGACGTAACTGGATGAAAACAATGAAACAGATTAATCAATCAATTATAACTAGTGAAAGTTTTTAAAACGACTTTTGTTTTTGTTTATTTCAGACACTTATTTCATGATATAGTAACAAAAATATATAATACAAACAGGACATATAGTATTTTAAAATGTAAGTATATTTTAATTATTTTTATAATTTTAGTCAACATTTCGTATTTAAAAAGTGATGTTTGTTGCATTCTGATATTACATGTAACTCGTGATTATTTCGGATATATGTCGTGCATATGTTATGTAACATTAAGTATAAATGTTGTCAAATGAGATACATAAGTATTCTGTAGATACATACATACACGCACACACACACATGATACAAATATCAGATTTAAATAATACGTCAAACATAGACGCTGCTAAGTGACATTAATAATTTAAAATGATTAAAAGATGTCATATACAAATAGTATTAAATAACATATTATTGAATGATATGTTACATATTTAAATTATTAAATGCTTATATATATTTATGTATGTATCTATATATGTATGTATTTATATATGTGTGTTTGTTATATATTAGAGTAAATATACTTACAAATCCGTGAACGGTAAAAATAACTTAATTATTGCGAACAAGTATTTAAAGATCGTTCATCAGATACTTATTATCTACACCATTTACTGATGCATCACAGCCGAAACGATTCGCAATATTAACATTATAAAATAATCTATCATAATAAGTAATCTATCACTGGATGATTAGCGTGAAATAATATTTACATTTTATAAGCAAACAAGACACAATAGGGAAAACACAATTAAAATGCTCGTATTCAATTATGACTCAGGCACGGTAGAGATGGGCACAAACTCTGACCTTACCGCAGATTTCTGTCCAGAACAGAAACCTAAAACAGACATTCGAGAAGCTAATGGAAGCTTAACGTATAAGAACCGATGCGGAAAAGGACCCCCAGTAGAACCTCCAGGGTCGTAAAAGCTAAAGAAAGAAGAAGAAGAAAATATATGGAGAATAATCCTACGAAGATATCAAGTAATGAAGACTGTTATTTAATAAACAAAGTAGCTGTTGGCCAAAGCACCCTCAGAAAACCAAAAACCTTTGACCATCAGTAAATAATTTTTTAAAGAAAATTAAACACCTGCTTATTAAGACGGATTAAAAAATAACCTTAACGTTATGAGAAGATTAACGTGTATGAAATAACGTGGAAAAAATACCCCCAGTAGTTTGAACATAACTTCCAGGGTGGTAAAAACGCCTGAGAAAAAAAGAAAATAGAGAAGAATAATACAGGATAGATATGGGAAAAGATAAATAATAAAAACCGTCATTTGATACAAAAAGACTTTAGTGGTTATATTTCCTCAAAAACTAAATATCTTCTTCCAAAAGCATAAGTAGTAGTGTAATACAAATAATAGTACAAACAGTTCTATGTATCATTATTATTACTACTACCACCACCACCAGTAATAATAACAACGACAGTAATAACAACGACGACAACAACAACAATAATAATTGTAATGTTATTATAATTCACATATGCAATTTGTGATAATTACATAATTAAACTTAAGTTATATATTTGTTAAAAATTATATTATATTCTATTCAGTTAGTTTTACAGATTATTATTGTTGATGTATTTTTCGTTTTAGATTGATTCAGAATAAGACTAAAAACTGAGAACTAATCTTTTGTCTGATCGAAGTGATTTGTCCGTTAAAAATGGAATCAAAACAATGTTCAAAGATATTATTGTTTTCAGTGTAATATTTTGTATTAAAAAGTTAAAATATATCTCCCCCTTAATGCAAGAAAATATCCGAGAATATATTTTTCAGATTAATATAATTAACAGAAAGTGAGACGAAGACGAAGAGACAGAATAACAAAAACTACTACTACTATCATTAGTATTATTACAACTGCTACTATTATTCCTACTACTACCACTACTTTAATAATAATAATAATAATAATAATGATGGAAACAACAAACAAACAAACAAATTTACAAAATCTGAACAAGACTATAAATAATAATTAGAAGAAAGTCAAGCATTTAAAAACACGTGATGTCAGACAAGGGAGGTTATATATTTTCATTTTGCTGGAAAATGGCGGGCGAAGTTAAGAAAGGCAATCTCTGGGTGATCTAACCTCAGAAAGATACGTCTGTAAACCAAGTACCATGAAATACAACAGACTGCAGATAGTATCAGCGCAAACAAAAGATCTATGTCTGTGCATTCTGTGTTTGGGAAACGCGAAACGATACTCCCACGTTTGAACACACGAATTTTTATGGTCTAAAGTAACGCGCGTGTAATAGTCTTACAGCATTGGTAAAACCGTTTGACCACCCTTTAGAGAAATTAGATACACCGTAAACCTTTCAATAAAATTTAAATTACAAAATTATTGTTTTATTTGCTTTTATAACAAGGTTTAAAAAAAAAAAAAAAAAAAAAAAAAATAATAATAAAAAATAAAAATAAATAGTCGCCATGCACTGACCGTTACTAATTTATTACTACTGAGTAATAAATTAGTAACGTTTTATTTTACTGGGTGCGTAAGACTGGCGCAAGGATGTCTGGTTTGATCAAACTGTAATGTGAATTAGGATTGGTAAGTATTCATTTGACTGTGTTTAATTTAGATATACGATATTTCAAATATGTCTGCGGTTTCTTGAGTTACCCCCACGTGATATTCAAACACGAAAATGTAAGATCAAAAAAAGGCTTCGAATATTAAAAAGGTTGACAAGGGTAGTCTATCGTTTTTTGGTTTGTTTTCTTTTTTCTTTCATGTTTTATTTTTTTTTCTACACCAAGTTAAATTAAATGTGAATGTATCGTATGTAATAGATATGCATTTTTTTATATAAGAGTATGCCATATACTCACTATGTGTTACCTCAGAATTTTTACATGATCTTTTCTCCTTTTAATACACACCTACACGGACTGCTTATTATAAATATTATGTGTCGGAGGGATAGAGTAAAAACACTGTTTAAAATAAAACAAAATACTAAGAAGAAACATATAATACGTAATAAATGTATATTATATCACTGTTTCTTACTTTTCATCGCAGCGAATTATTCTTATATAAAACATTTTGTCATCACATATTTTAGTACAAATACTTTTCTTTCTTTTTTCTCTTCTTTTTCTTTTTTCATTTGATTTACCATATTTGGTATATTTTCAAAGCATTTACAAAATTCACAAGTCAATGCGTGTTTGTTAAAGACATACCACTCTAAATGTAAATGTTTAGATCTCGGACTGTATACATGTATTTACTATGTAATTTTATGCCCTTTTGCCGTTCTAGCATTACCGTAGCCGTGATCAAAGGTGAAGCATATGTTTATTTGGCCATGTTTTGGTCAGAGTCGGAGTCGGTGAAGATGTCGACCTGTGCTAAACAAACAGTCCACGACTGCTGAGTATTTAAACACTTTAATGTCCGTTGGTCATTTCATCATTCTCGTCCTTGAACTTCTTCACTCAATATCATTCTTAGGGATGGGGTGTCATGAAATACTTTATAAGGTAATCGATAAAATATATATTGTATTCATTTATTCAATATATTATTATTGTTGTTGTTATTATTATTAATTTTTAAAATTTATATTTATTATATATTTATCTATTTTTAGATGTCGTAAAATAATGTACAGTACTTTATAATGCAGTCGATAAAATATATAATGCATTTCTGTATGCATTAATAATAATAATAATAATCATAATTTAAATAACATTAAGTTTTGCGCTTATAAGATTTATCATATATTACTTTATAAGATGATATTATTTGGTTTTATGATGGGGTCTTGTAAAATTATCAAAGAGTATTTCTTTAATTTAACGAATTTTGTCGCGGATATATATTAATTTTCAAACAAGAAAGACACTTTAAAAAAATTATATTTATATAATGAAAATATTATTTTATGCTAATAGAATAATTACGCCATACATTGTTATTATATAATTTAAAGCTGACTATACACACACACACTCACACATGTGAAATACACTTTTAATCTCTGTATGATACGTTTGTGAAGAATTTAAGTAAATGGATAAGACTAAATATTGTCATCATATATAATGAGAAAGAATATTGATATTTTTGCGTTCACCTAAAGAGAATATGTAAAACCCTAATGCTCCTAGTGCTGAGAATTACCGATACTCAAATATAATACTATTTTTTCACAGCTGTAATCTATTTTAGATGCAAAAGTATTGTTAATATATTAAAATTTTACTTAATTTGTAAGACTATGTTTCATTTTGCTGGGATGTCGATGAACTGATATATTGTTTATTTTTTTTTAAAACAAATAATTATCTCTATATGAATTAAAATCTCACAGCGAATTTGATAGTTCTAATGTTAAATAAGAGAATATATTTCTGGTAGTATTCAAAGTATTTTTAATTCCTATCCTGTTATTGGTTTTTGATCCACAATTTAGAAAGCTTTTATTATTTGTAAAATTGTAATTTTAAATGTTTATATATATAAATTAATGATATTTCAAAACTACAATTTATTTAAAATACTACTACTAATAATAATTTAAAAAATACTACTAATAAAAAATATAAAAATAATAAATAAATAAATATAAATAACATTATTGTCAAAATTATATATATATAATCTTTTTAAAATACTATTTTATTATTATATATATTTTAATGCTATTTTAATATATTAAAATTTTACTTTTTGACATTCCTGAGAAATTAACACATTATGTCGAATAAGCCATCTTTGTTTTGTTTTTTTCATTTCTTTCGCTTGAATAAATATATAATTAAAGACAATTAAAATTTAGATGTTACAAGATATTAATTTTGTTTTAAATTTTATATTAACTAGACTAATGTTGCTTTTTGTAGATTTTTAAAATATTTATTTAGAAGTTAACTACATCACAATAAGAATAATTTCTTTTAAATTTTTTTCCATTAACAACTGTAAACGTTTTAGATTTTTCAAATTATCTTTAACTTTAAAATATATGTTCTGTTAATGAAAAAGAAAAAAGGAAAAAAGGAAAAAAAAAAAACAAAAAAAAAGAAAGAAAGAATAAAAGAACAGTGGCATTTTTAATACCACGTTAACAATCAGTATAATCATCCGATATATCAGTAATAGAAATTATTGCCTTTTGGCATATTAAATTATTTTCTTTGGAAATTTATGTACCAGTTTCAAATTAATGATGCCCATTTGTTGTTTTTTTTTTCTCTCCTTCATGACATTATGCATTTTAGAAATAAATAAAATAAAAATAATTAATTAATTTAATAATAATAATTAAAAAAAAGAAAGAAGAAAAACCTAAATGAATTCAAGAAAAATACTCTCCCTATCTTTAAATTAAATCTATCATTTTTATTTTTTTACTGTCTCTCTCTCCCTCTACTCATTCTATTTTTTCATTTCAATGGAAGCCCGAAAAAAAAAAAAAAAAAAATCTTGAGTATCTCTGTCTGCTCAGTTTATATTCAGTATGTTCGGCACCACGGCGTCTGGGTAGCGGCGACGCTCCTCTCTACCCCCTGCACACACAAGAAGCTCAGCGAAAACAAGTCCGCTTATAGCCGTATACACATAACTGTAGCCCCGCGTATGTCTATACCATAAATCTACCGTGTCACATTCCTAGAAGCGTGCAAGTAATTAAACATTATTTATTATATTAAACTATTTACAAGAAGAAACGCTTGAACCGCAGAAAGAATAAAAGAAATAATATTATACAACGCAATAAAATAATTAGAACACGGACGAGTGCTCGAGTTTCGTTATTTCGAATCGGGTTGCGGCAAGATAAACAAGTAAATCATATTTTAACACAGATGATGTTAGGATTTGTGCCTGTGATGTAAAAGATTTAAATGAAATAAATCTAACTCTGGTTACGGTTGTAGGAGAGATAGTTTTACATCCCCTGACAAGTCTTTGCTCGCGATGTGTTCTGGTGCTTTACAGGGTGGTTTGTACATGCGGGTGCACAAAGAAACAGTCTATGTTTAGACAACTGTAATAGAAGAAAAAAAAATTATTTTAAATTTAAAATAAAGTGGTTGTTTTTTTGTTTGTTCTTCTATTAAGATATATTCTATGGTTCTTTTTTCTCTAATGGATTAAGTGGATGTTTTTCATAACATATACAATAATTATATTTCCCTTCCTCGTCCTTTGTATTGTTTGTGTTTGTAACAATATTAACAACATTAGAAATTATATACACATAATTCTTATCTTCTCTTCCCTAATTTGTCCGATTATTGAAAACAGATTCAAATCTTTCAAATACCTATATTTAAATATTGCTGCAGCGCAGTGTAATGTAATTTATTACGTTTGAACATTTCGGCTTAGAATAATCTTTAAATAAATATAAACTATAGAAGTAATAAAGGAAAAAAGAAATAACAAAACGAATAATAATAATAATAACAGTAATAATAAATAAAGAAAGAGTAAAGGATTCTGTCTGTTTTCATATTTATTTTAGGAGCACGTATGTTCGTATCTCTGGGCTCTCTCTCTCTTCTTTTTTGACTGCATTAAATTTTAGAAAACAAATATACATTTAGTTTGTTTCTCAAAAGAAAAGAAAGAAAGGAAGAAAAATAAATGTCCGCTTTAAACTATTAGCAAGTGAGCCTTTGTAATTTTTATTACTTGTTGCCATGACAATGGAAAGGTATTCCAGATTTTTGCAGTGATTTATTTGTTCCAATCACGAAATCTTAATGCGTTTCAATCGATATTTCATAAATATTTAGACCATTGTTCTTTCTTTTATTTTCACTTCTGTACTCTGGCTAATTATCGTATTTTATATCACTATTTGGTTTCCTATATTGTAGCTAAATATACGAGGGAAAACGAGAAGCACAATTTAATTTACAAAAGTGGCCGAGTTCGTCTGTTTCCTTTGTCTCGATTTTAAATGACGTATCACAGAAAATAAATGTATCAGTGCAATGACACTAATGAACAAAATAATGCTATTTCAAAAAATAAATAAATAAATAAATAATAATAATAATAATAATAAATAAATAAATAAAAAATTGTAAGTGTTGATACAGCTTTAAGATGAACATATTTATAAATCACTAAAAGAAACAAGAAAATAAGATAGATTACAAAGATTTAAAATGAAATAAAGTGGTTTATTTTGTAATCATCATTGGACCATCACCATCAACATCATCAAAGGCGTGCAAAGTAACAGTTTTTTTACAAGTATTATGTGGAACTCATCTGACTATTTTTTCATGAAGCGAAAAATAAAAAAAATAAATACATACATTTTTTAAAATGTCTTTCTAATATTGTGATCCTGCGTAGTGGCGATTGTTTTGTTTTCGCGCCTTTACCGGTAGTTTGTCTTGGTCAAGGCGGCCGCATCACAAAGACTTTCTCCCTCTAACTCGCTAGCGTGCCACCGTCAGTGACAATTTAACCCTCTCACCTCGGTAGGGGATCACACGGTGGGGAAAGGTGGATGAGTAAAGGTCAAAGCGAAGTGGCAAACAGTTTGACAATAAACCCAATTACTGGCACACGATTGTGTTATGATAAGGAATAACCTGGCTATAATGAGGGCTAATTATTGTGGCCTGCCTCATAACACTAATCAGCTGAAGTCTGCCTTTGAGATGAGCTCATCAAACCTGTAATCTGACCTAACTATTGAAAACAAATTATACGTGTTTGTGTGGATCAAGGTAATGGCTACTAATCTAAACTTAATGACAAAAGCAAACAATGCCACCTCATCCTGGCTTCCTCTCTATCGGCCGAAAACCGACCAACTGTCAAACAAGAAAATCTAGCTGCTGGTTTGAACCCCCCCTAAAAAAAACACAAAAAAAACACGTAACAACAAACAAAACAAAAAACCTCACACATACAAAAAAGAAAAGAAGAAAGAACGTTCATAAAGTGCTAAGCTGTAATTTGTTTTATGACGAGTCCCCATTAGATTATCCGCCGTTCTGATATTAAAAGAAGATGTCGAACGATCAAACCACAACCAAAGAAATCTTTTATTAAATTAGTTTACCTCCAATGAACTGGTTACAGATCGTAATAAAACCACGTGGTGTTCCTGAGTAGAATTCACGTTTCGAATAGTGTGTGTGTGTGTGTGTGTGTGAATAAATATTTTTATAATTTAGTTAATATTTTAGGTCATTACTGACACTGTGATGATCTAACAAACGTTACTGGTTTATTTTAATATTGTTTCTAACATTAAAAAAAAAGAAAAAAGACTAATAACAATAATAATCTGGAAAGAACCAAACAAAAACAAACCAAAAATATTATGACGCATATTAACGACTGTGATATCTATATGTTTATAAAAACCATAAAACTTCTTAATTTCAAAATAACTACCGAGTGAAAAGCTTTTAATCAATAGTAGTCTTTGGTTTGGGTTTTTAAATTATTTATTTGTTTGTTTGTTTTAGACACTTCACCGACTGCTTATTTCTTCTACTTGATGAATAGTATTCACGAACGGCCTGGCACAAAATGTTTTTTGTTTTCCTTCTTTCTAGCCTCTTTTTTGTTTTTTGTTTCTCTCTTTCTTTTTTTCTTAAGGGGACACAAATAAAACGATATTATCTGTTGATAGACTTCAACAACGTGAGAGGGACGTTCAGAAGTGAGAAATTTTACGGTACGCTGCACAACAAAGACACTTCCCTGAGTGTTGTGTGTCTTCTCTGTACTCGGTTACATCTTCATTTGTGTCTTATATTACATTTTCTTTTCTCTTTTTTTCTGTCTTGTCTTCAGTTTTTTATTTATTTATTTATTTTTATTTTATTTTTTTTTAAATAGAGAGAAAAGAAAGCTCGCTTCGAATCTGATATTACTGGAACATATGCATGCATGTAGTAGTTGTTTTTCAAAACAAAATTTGAGAACGTTTTTTATGGTTTATCGGGAAGATATCGAATAGCGATTATATAAATGTGTACATGCATGCACGCGCGCACATACACATACATACAAATACAAAACACATCAGAGCTTTAGCAGGAACAAAAAATAATAAGGAAAGAAAGAAAAAAAGTTTAAAAAAAGTTAGGCATGTAGGTGCACTTGACATAAAACAAATTTTAGCTTTTTGAAGACGCATTTTGAGCCGAGATACGATCTGGCGCGTTTGACTGCTTCTGTGCAAGACGTTAGATGGCGACCCGATATGGAGAAACAGTTGAATGACGCCGTTTAAACGCCTGCTTTTTATCGTTCATAATTCGCTACAGCTGTCAGCTACCCGTGGTGTGTCCTCGACGGCGATCTCACTGCAGAATCATAATATGTACAAATTGGGAATGAAAACTAAATATAATAATGAATGTAAAATCTGTCAAAGGGTTTAAACTAAGAGTATGCGTTTGGAAAAATAGTGTATTATTAAACATGTCTGCCAGCTCAGGGATTACAAATACTGGAGGCGTTGTATACATGGTGGTTGTTGTCAGAATTTTATTTTGAAAAGTTTTAAAGAAATAATGACATAATTATATTATACTTTTTATTTTTAAACAAAAACAAATACACTAATAAAGAAGGAAAAATATACACTTATAATTGTGTGTTCTTCAGTAATAAGATATGAAACTAGTCTGTTGCAGGTTGTGTAATATTGCAAGTAATCTACTGTGACTGCGTGTGGGAGTATGAAGATTTAACAACAACAAAATAAAAAAAAAGAAGAAGCGTGTCAAGGACTTTTAGGAAAGAAAATTATAGATGTAGGCGTGGATCAAATATTATTTACAGGAGAGGCCTCGTTATCCTGAGTATCGGAGATATGAAAATTCAATAAGAGCCGAATCTACTAACTTAATCATTATTCAGTTTTTTTGGTGAATATGCACATGTACATGAGGACGAGTAGAAAATTACGTCTTGCGCTTACAGACAAGTACCTTAAAACTAGTAGTAAAAAGTTTTATCTTCGTGTATCTTCTATAAAAATATAGACTGTAACTGTAGATTCTTTTCTTCTTCGCTTTTTGTTTGTGTGCGTTTGTTTACGAGCACCGTATATAAATCAAGACTTCTGTGTGTGTAAGTATATATCCCAATATAGAGCTTTTATTTATGTAAATATAAATGTTAGCATTTTAATTTATGGACATGTATTGTCAGGATATATTTCATAAATTTTCCCCCCTAATATTATCATTAATTTTTAATATTATCATTTATCAGGGCAGCTAGTTAGAGTAACATAGATTAGACTGCGCTATATTTATTTTATACATCCTCTACCGTATAAAGAATAAAGCGATAAGCGGATGTGGTATCTTAAACCGGATAAATTTACTATTAAATGTACATCATGTTTTTGATTAAATGGCAAATATGTAAACAACCTTTATTAATAATATTTCAGATAAAATACTTTCATACTTACAAATTGTTTTTATTTATTTTTATTTATTTATTTATTATTATTATTTTTTCTTGTTGTTGATGACATTTTTATAACTGTACATCAAACAAACAACTACATGTTTTAAACTGTTATTTCTTCCACAGAAATTAGCCAAATGATATATGCACAGACGAAAAAGAAAAAACCTAAAACAAATGACTCAGGAGTACATTCTTCAATAGAGAGGTAAATGCTGTTAATTATATGCACCACAAATAGAACAACGTGGAACATGCCACGGAAGTTTTACAAAACTACTTGTGGGTGGGAGAAATACTAGGCGAAGATAGATCCACATATTTGAACTTACAACATCGATTAGAGCTACATTCCTTTCCAGTGTGCAGTCGAACGCTTTGCTTGTCAATACAGCACCTCCCAGTTAGAGGCTTGTTGGTATCACTGAAGATACCCCCGAGGTAAGGGGATTTTCTCAACGAGTCAAGTGAGCTTCAAGATTCTCCAGACGTGAAATATTTTCGGCGGAAATTAAGCAACAAAGAAGAGGTAACTGAAAAGGGTATTCAAGCTTGCATTTTTTATTTTATCTCTCTCTCTCTCTCTCTCTCTCTCTCTCTCTCTCTCTCTCTCTCTCTCTCTCTTTCTATTTTGTTGTCTTTCGACAAAGGGATAACTGTTGAGAGAAAACCACTAAGTGTGTCATAACTGTCGAGAACACTTGTGATGTTTGTTTGCGGTCCTTCACAGTTAACGGTGTTATCTTCACGCCACGATTTTGAATCGTGTTGTTGATATTCACGACAGTTACTTCTTTCCGTTCAGATTTTTTTTCGTTTTTAAAAATATAATTTATCTTTTCAATCTATTTTCGAAAAACTGAAAGTAGTTTTTTGTTTGTTTTTTTACGGAGATAGTCACGAATAAATATGGCTATATTAAATATATGTGTTATAATAAGTGCACGCTAAAATAAAATATGAAAAGGTGTAATGTTACACATGAAATACATATTCGAGTCCTGTCTGTAAGTATTTATCATTTTATAACCACAATCATAACCAAACTAGTTAAATTATATATGGCCTATTCAGTACAATACCGTTTGATTATAACAAACAAATTAAACGAAAATAATGTGATATAAAATTAACTTTGTATTTTATCTTTAAAAAAAGAAGAAGAAGAAAATACACAACAAAAACCCCCGTCAACATTAATTTTCGTAATCATTTTTAAAGATCCGGTTTTAGTAATAAACGTGTTGTGTGTGAAGAAAAACAAACAAGTTTTGCAATGTTACATGGGAAGCGCCTGCATCCGTTAGCGAAAGTAGGCAACAGATTTGTAAATAGATGTGTGATTTATGGTTTATGGGCAAACACATAGTTACAGCGATAGCACAGTTCGCCAAAGGGGAAACTTCTAAACTGAACAACACATCGGGCCGGTGTCCCGAGGGCGTGATGGCTTTATTGCCGTGGGGCATACGGCGATCTGTAAGATCTACCCAACACCTGTTGCCACTGGTCATAACGCACCAATTACCGCTTTTTCCCCAACTGTGCACTTGATAGCTCTCTGACGCGTAAAATATTTATAGACCAGCGTAAGTTGATATCGGCTAAATATGTATATATAAAACCTGAAAGAAGTCTTGTTCTATAAGATACTTTGTGTGTGTGTCTATAAATATTTTTCCTTGTAACAGTAACATTGTTATTGATCCTTTAACTGTGATAATATTAGCTTTAAATTATATATAAATTTTACTAAGTACAGAAAGCATAATGACATTGAATCTTGATTCCTAATCTTGGTATACATAGGTATATATATTCATTAAAAGTAAGAAAAGGAAAGAAAATATTATTTAATTTATTTACGTCTCTTACAGTATTACAAAGTATACGATAATTTACTCGTTAAAACAGTATCAGCCGATATTAATAATGCATGATCTTTTGTCTTGATAATCACTGGCTTATAGATCTTAATGTTATTTATGAATATATCTTTAATAATTAATAACATAATATTTTAAACATAACGTAATTACTTTTTTTCTTCTTCATAATCTCTCTTGCGAGCTTCTCTTTTAGCCTCTTTCCATCTCTTTCTTGATCTCTGATCTCTCGGCTATTTTAATAATTGTGATATTTAGGAAATAAAATGCTGTTCCGCTCAGAAGGAAGCATCTGATCTTGATTACACCATTTAGTTTACAGCAATCTCATTGCATTGGAATATATATAATAATACAGGAAACTGCTCAAGCTATACCTAATACACGATATTTTACATGTTCTTGTATGTTTATCGTTTCTCTTTTTACTAATTAGTCTTGTAATAATAATATACAGTATTATTATTATTATACTGTATATTGTTGTTGTTGTTGTTGTTGTTGCTGTTACTGTTGTTATTATTATTTAGATACATGCATTTATAAATATGATTTTTAAAAATTCCAACAACACGATCTACCTTTCTTTATACCACTCGGTTGTAATCTCTGCGACATACTTTACAACAGGTTGGGCAATTGAAAACACAAAAAACAAAAGGTAATTGATTTAGACAAACAATAGACGCGCAATCAAATACTTGATAGATGTGAACAATCACACATCATCTGAGGAACAACACCGATGATAACAACGTCCAGCAATAATATCGTGACTACAAAATTAAATAAAGTAGTGATTTCCAAATTTTGACAAAAATAGTTACTTACTTGTTTAATGAATAGTAATTCCCTGGGCTGGGCTGTTTCTTATAGCAACCGGCCCATTAGTACTCCGGACCTGGGTCGGTCCGTGTCCCTGTTTTGTCCCAGAATTAAATAGTGTCTTTTTCTTGTCGTCTGCTGATTTAAAACGAAAGTGTTGTGATTTCAAAATTTTTGTAACAGAATTAAATTTGTATAGGTCCGCTAACATGTAAAAATTCCCTTCAACTTTTAACTGTTATTATATATCGTAAAATAATACATATTATTTAATAAATGTATATAAGATAAATATCTTTCTTTCATCCTGATGTCATAATTACTGAAGATCTCATTCAAAACTGCTTTTTCACATATTTATTTTAAAATAATAATAATAATAATATATACGTCAGTATATATAAATTTTTACGTATATATTTATGATATATATACTTTTTAAATCCAAACAAAATCACAATGCATTTTTCTCCAATCGGTGCGTGCTTCCACAAGTATCTTTACCACTATCTAGAATATCGTCGTATCCAAGCAAATGAATAAAAAATCCTGACGACTCTTTTGAGATATATTTTAGTGGTAGTGCGTACTGCATCACTGTCCAGGTGTCGGCAGGTAAAATCCAGTGTCACTTTAACATTCTTATGTTATTCTAGTTGTCTTTCATTTGCCTGCGCCTAGACTCCTCCCCCAGAGAAACGACAAGTGACTGACGAAGGCGAACGTCACGGATCACGGCTAATTGTACTGCTTGGAATTGCAAATCCATAGGATGTATTCACTTTACGTTATACAGGAGACTTTTCTTTCCACTGAATTCCTCTTGACTTGATTGTTCGACTTCTAAGCCTACTGTATGTTAATGAACTTCACCAGAGTGTCTTTCAGAGGAAAACTCACCTGCCATTGGCTGTTTGAGCGCAGGCGTGCTGAGTTGATTACGGCCCTAGTGGCCAGTCGGTAGTTTTGTCATGTGGGAGTGAGAGATACTCGTAAGCTCTTCACCCGAGAAAGAGTGGCGAACTTTTAACACTAGCGATATCGAAATCATAACAGCTAGAGATTTTTTCTTCTTCTTCTTCAGTTGTTTATTCTCAAATACTTAACTCTGTAATTTAGAGTCACTGTCTCGGGAAACAAGAGTTCGTGACGTCAGCGTTTTTCGCGTTCCTTTCAACGTCTGGTCTGCACGTGCCGGCCCGAACAACAGCATTTTGTAATTATTGTCAAATATTTATTTCATTTCTGACCACGGCCACATGGCAAAAGACAATCTACTGGATGTAGCAAATGCCGAACGCATTAGTAAAAGGGAGTGCGGGAGAGTGTATTTGATACTCTCAATGGGAAACAGACTTTCGTAAATGTGTAACATACTTTTGTTTATTTTCCATTTCTCTCGCTGGAACAACAAACATAATATGAGCTACACATAAAAAAAGCAACCCGCAAGACATGAACCCCGCGCTTGTTTGCTATGCTTGATTTATTATGAATGCAACGCATGCACCTGTCCAACGCTGGAATCGCGCCGCAAGCCAAATGAACTCGCTGCCCCGAAAGTAGGGAAGTAGATAGCGCTAACTCCCACTATTAACTTTCACAGACAGAACAACACACCGACTGAACACATACGTTTCTTACACAAATCGCTAGTAGTTTATTATCCATGAAGGTAAGGAAATACCTGCACAAAGCTAAGCTTTGCTGTTTGTATCTAAATAGAACTACGCAAGTCTAGAATATGGGAGATACAGGGATCGTTTCACAGTAACGAACTGAATGTGAGGTCTGTGTTACATAATTAATTAAATACAGATTTAGTATTAAAACACTGTAACACTGGGGGGAAAAAAGAAAGAAAAACCTCGATTTTATTTTCAGATTGAAATATCTCTTATATAATGACAGTAAATAATAATTAAATATCAGTATTATTAATTTCTTGTCATTAAGACGATGATGATGATAATTATTATTATTATCATCACTGTTTTTGTTGTTGTTCTTTCTATTATTATTATTATTTTAAGTTGTGATTTATGAAAATAACAAAAATAAATCAGTAAATAAGTAAATAAATAACGAATAATTTTTACTTAATAAAAAGTTAGCATTTTTATTAAACACAAATAAAATATACTGTACATTTTTATTTTAGTCGTTTCAAATGAAAACAGCAGTAAGTATATTGTTATAATCACACCGAATGTTGTTATCTCATTGATTTACTGAACGCTGATATATTTATTAATCAATATAAATGATCTGTCTGAAGGTAAAACAAATCTCAGACAATGTGAAAAAAACAACCCAACAAAGACACACACAAAAAAAAAAAAAAAAAAAAAAAATAATAATAATAATAATAATAACCTCCAAAAAAGAAAACAACAACAAACAAATGATGAATAATATATATAAAATAACTGGAATTTGTTTGTGCATTTTTATTATTTTACGGTTCCCTTGTTATTATAAATTATAAATGTCATTTCTCCACACACAACCAACACACTAAATATCCATTCTCTGTTAGACCGTTGTTTGTCCTTACTTGGTATTTTCAGAACTATTTGGACATTAAAACATTTTGTAGACCTGCATTAGTTCCAGCGGTTCCCTCCCAAATGACAGACATCCCATAATGCAGACATGCCTTTTGATAGACAAAACTTTTTAATGGGTCATGTACACCCCCGACTGCTTTAGTGGTACTGCTCCAGTCTGTTCAGCATACTACTGCTTGTTGTTGTTATTATATCTACCAATTCCACACAAATTACTAGGAGAACTTAACTGTAATCTGCTAAACAGAATTAACAAATGTAAAGATCTGTGGTTTATGAAGTCCCTGTGTTTAGAGTTTAGTTCATGGGCTTCTCCACTGCAATCCGTATTCAGTTCATTTCACGTCAGTAAGACAATGTTGTCTCTGACGACCAATGTCTTGTATTTCATTGATCTACATTTAAACTGTAGACAATCACAGACATAACATATAAAAGTTCTTATACATTAACTACATGTACCTACCAAAAACAGACTAAAATTTTATAGTCATGGCTGATCTTAGAAGGGTAGAATTTGTTCAGTCACAAAAAGATAGACAACAAATAATACTGGACAGATTTCTATTTGCAACGAATCGCACCAGAAGGGAAAATGTTCATTGGAGATGTGTGACAAAAATGTGTACCGGGAAGTGCACCACTGCCCTACCACAGACTAGAGTCGATGTCAGCATAGAAGAACCATGTACAAAGAAATATGACGGAGACGCTACCTTTTATTTAGCAATGGAAATGAAGATAACATGCTTGTGTTTTCTACAGATGAGCAAATCGTAGCAAGATACGTGGTTTGAAGCCATGGATAACGGACCTGATGTTGCACAGGCGGAGACATTAAATGATTAAATGGTTTCTACAAGGGTAGATGATGATGCCGGATTTAAAATTAGGATAAAAATGCGACAAATGGACATGTTAAAATCTATAAATAAATTTAATTAGATATAATTTTATTCTGTGTTCTGTATTTAGTTGTATCGAACTATTCCATTATTTATTATATGTACTATTCAAGGTAAATGGCAGGTCATTAGTAATGTGCTCAGCTGTGTCTTGTGTTGTTTTAATGCGTCTGCGTTATGGGATGTCTGACTTTTGGGAGGACGTTTAAAAAAATTAGTACCGTAATTAAAACACGACTCTTATGTTCCGTGAACACTACATTTCTAATAGATAATAGAAATAACTTCTTTTTTAAAGATACTGTGGATTTGTGATCACGAATAAAAAAAACTCGACAACCATTAGGAACACAAACAGCTATTACCAACAGAAACAGCGCTGTCATGTCCTACAGCAATAACCATTAACTGCAGAAAGTAAAGGAAAAAGTTCTAAGCTATTCAAAATGGAACGATTTTTATTCCTTTTTTATTTTTTATGTTTCATTTTATGTATTATTATTATTTTTTAAAATCTTTTTCAGAACTGAATGAGAAGGAAAATAGACCTATTATTGATGTGAAACAGCGCGATCGGACTTTGGCGAGATTGGCATTCATCTGTCCCGCTTCTTCGAATAATGAACTTAGCATAGCTAGAGGAAACGTGAAGTTTCGAGTTACACGTTTTCATGCCTTCTACCAAAAGGAGTGCAAATATTTTCAGAACGACACGGTTTCGACAGGAATGCATACACAGACAGACAGACATGCATACACACACCTGAAGGAATAACTCGGAGAAGAGAACATGATCCATACGATGACTCGAGGGTCACGTATGTTTTAAAACCTTTGAAAGTGAAAAGTCGGCGATCTTCTAAACAAAGTTAAAGGTACTAAACTTAACCGATAATAACCAGCGAAATAACGAAGAACCTATTTTCTTTTTCTTTATTCTTTTTATTTTTAAATTTGTTTCTCTCTTTTTAAAAAAAAAATTTAAATATATTTTGAGATCTTGACAAAGAGGGGTTTTGTTGGATACGTCACCGTTCGGTGTTTGGGGATAACCTATATAGTTCTGTTGGATGCTTGGCTAGTTTAACACAAGAAAAAACGTGTTTCAACGTAAATGTCGTCGGCTTTGTATCTCCAGCATTGTACAAATAAGCACACGCTCCCTTGCTCAAACAGGTGTCTTTTTTTTTTGTCTTTTCTATTTATTTCACCACCCCCACTGTTTTTAAAATATATAGTCTAAAACGGAACTGTTTACCTTTTCTGTTATGTTTGTGTCATGTTCGATAATGCTATACGAGAGTTCAGTTTGGGTTTTCGTTAACATAGTTAAAATTATCAGATGACAGAATAATTAAAACACATTTAGTTTTTTCTATCATGCATTCATTTATCAGATATATGTTACTGACTTCGTGCGTGCATATACGTATGTATGAATAACAGATAAAATATATCTATTCTGATCGTGTAACAACGAATTCTTTATTATCAGTTTTATTATTATTAATCTCTTGCGAATTTTTTTAAATATTGCTTTGCATTTTTTTACAGTTCTTACTTACTCTTTTCTTATTCAGTTTTAATATAAGCCATAAATGATGTAATAATTTCACAAATATTGTTAAAGACATCACTTGAAGATTATCTTTTTATTCTAGGAGTCATAAACAAACACCTACAACAGTTAACAAACAACTAGATAAATTTTGTTGACTCACGATGCTGTAAAAATAAACTCACAAAATTTCAACTGCAACGTATGGAAAATTTAAAGCTTCACGTTGCAGAAGTGAAAAACGTACGACATAAACTGAAATACACGGACATCAGATCTTAAAACTTTGGTTTACAAAGTCCGTAAAAGAATATGTATATTTTCTTTATGATACCTCAACACATTTTCGCATTAAAGATTATTAGATGTCATATGGTTTATCTAAAATGATGACATGAGAGAGGAAGCTGTTTGCCTTCGCAGATGAAAGAACATGCCATTATCTTTTGTAAATGAAGGTATTGACCAAAATGAGAAATGTGGCACTAATAATCGATTCTGCAGTTCTATAGTAACTGAAAAAGAGATCTGTATTGTCTTATAAATGCTTATCATCCATATTCTATAGTTACTAAACCAAAAATAACAAATACCATTTACGACTACCACTATTAAAAGATTTCAAGAAAATGGCATATATATAATGTTAAAGATGAAATGATATTCATTATAAAAAAAACACCAAAAAAACAAACAAACAACAAACAAACAACAAACGAACAAAAATAACAAAGAAAAAATATTAATAATAAAATAAATATCTATGGGAGAGAAGGCGCGAAATTACGTAATTACATCCCAATAAGGCTGGTGGTAGCTCAGTAACATATCGAAAACTTGACGGATGAAAGAATTTATCTTCTCCAGTTTGATTATTTACCATTCCATCCATTATCAAATTCCGTGATACAAATCCATTTTATGTTAAGAAAGAATGGAAAACAATTCAGAGTTGCTTAAACGTACATTTTTATTTTTACTAGCCGAAATAATATCGTGCTGTCATCATGCCAAAGGATTAGAATGCTATTGTTATAGAATGATTTAAAAACCGTGTCATTTACTTTTTCAGGTATACATTAACGTCTGCGTGTGGTCTTATAAATACATAAATTATTTCAAGAATAGAGATATCATTCAATGTTCATCTTCAGGGCAAAAGCGACATCAGGTGGCAAATTCATGTCCAACGGCGTATATGCGGTTAAGACGAATCATCTGTCTTTGATCACACCGTGTCCGTATTAACTATGATGCTTACTTTAACTGGTGTGAGGTTATTTTATATAGTGTAAGAATCTGTAATCCTGAAGCTCATATATTATAATTACTTACAACGACTAAATCTCTCATTTAAAGCCTGAATAAGATCATTTGCAAAAGAAACTAACGAAGAAAACGAACGAAACTAAAAGAACAACCAAAATAATTATCCTAAACAAAGTAACAAATTAAACAGAAACAAGACAGCAATAACAACTCACACGATTCAATAACAAAAAAAAAAAAAAAAAAACTACAACAGACGTACCAAAACATCAATAACAACATAAAATATACAAATTACAATAGCATAAATAAAGAAAAAAAAAACGTTAACTATTCTAATTTTAACACTGGAAAGCCAAATACTGCAAAACATTCGTAATTAAAAACAACGCATTTTGTTTTGACTTTCCGACAAGCAACACAGAAAGGGGTCTCAGCTACACAATGTAAGGATTAGATTTATCCTGACATCCGGATATGTAATTATGAAAGTATATATTTTATCAATGTGTCATTGTTTATATCATATATACAGTCATTTGACACAATCTTTGCATGTCGCTTTTCTTTTAACAATTAATGTACAAAGAATAAAAGAAAGAAAACGCTGCGTGGGTCAGTTCGGTCTTACGTCAATTCAGTTTTTACTGCCTTTTCAGAATATTTGCATGTGGTGATATAATACAATAATGTACTAATGATTAGGGGAAAAAAACTTCTGTTATCATCCATGATCAAAAACATGATTGTATTACTTGCAGTTTGTGATGTGTTTGATTGATAAGATAATCGCTCTGTGTGTGTCCTTTTGATTTTCTTCTTGTATCTTTTATTTTTACGATGTGCAGAAAACGCCGGGGGAATTTAGATAAAAATATAACCGGAAGTTTATGGATGGATTGTTTTAAATTGATCATTTGATGGCATAATAACTGGAACAAGGAAACAATTAAACATTTCTAAAATAGTTTCTTCTGTATAAAAGGAGATTTATATCGACAATAAAGAATTTGCCTTTGGCAAGAGATTGTGAATTTCATGTAATATCAATTGAGAGGTAAACTCAATTACCAGACTGACCTGACAGGCAGAGATAGACAACATCACGCAACATCAGACATCGGCTATCTATTCGACAGACTGGTTTTAGTTTAACGTACACTAACATGTTACGTCATCAAATATCGATTATTTATACAAGACATGGAAATCTACCTAATTTTAGTTTTAACACAGCCATGGACAATATAGCACGGCATCAGACCTCGGTTGTTTGTACAGCATACTGAAACAGTCAGTTTTTAGTTTCATGCCTTGCCTTAAAAGTATAATAATAATAATAATAATAATAATAATAATAATAATAATAATAATAGTAATAAATAAATAAATAAAAAACAATATTTTTTTTAGATGTTTTAACATTTAAAAATAATATTCTGTTTTAGTCGTTCGTTCATTTTGTTGACTTTAACGAACAAAAGAAGGGTGAAGCAGACAAAGCATCACGATTATTAAGATGAATTTAGTTTCCAGTTAAAACATGAAAACATGTAATCTCTCTCTCTCTCTCTCTCTCTCTCTCTCTCTCTCTCTCTCTCTCTCTCTCTCTCTCTCTCTCTCTCTCTCTCTCTTTATACCTTTCCTCTCTTTCTCTAACTTTCAACCACTGCCTTTTATTATTATTATTGTTATTATTATCATTATTCCTCTTCTCTACTTTGCATCCAAAATACATTCACATCTAGCATCACAGATAAAATGACAGGCTTAGATGTTGAAAAAAAACGTGTTAACCTTTTGGAAATAATAACAGTACATTCCATTTAAAAAAAGATAACAAATATAAAAAAATAAAAAATTACTGAACATTTAACGATTAATAAAGAAGAAAAAGAAAGAAAGAAAAAAATCATATACCGAATGACTTAAAAAAGCGATGATTAGAAACACAGTTTTAAGTCTAAGTGACAAGAATTAATGATATGAACTCCCAACTCAAAGGCAGTAACAGATAAACATCAACCATGAAATGGCTGGCAACCAAACATACACACACTCTCTTTTTCTTCCAATGCCATAGCCTTAAAGTCATGTGCATAATAAACACGTTTACTTTTACGGCACAGGTGTTGTGTTTGGTGCATCGTAAACAAGCTGGCGTGTAAGAAGATGAACACACGAAACCGGTACAAAGAGAGGAACATAACGTCAGAATGTGTAATAAATTTTTTTATTAGAGGATAAAACATATTTCTTGGTGAAATGGTTCTTTTCAGGAAGAATGATAAATAAGTTATGATGATGAAGATGACGACGACGACGACGACGACGACGATGATGATGGATATTATGACACTTCTAATGATGATGGTGGTAATAATAATAATAATAATAATAATAATAATAATAATAATAATAATAATAACAATAACAGTAATAAATTAACAACGTATGTAAATACATACATATACACAAGAACACACATGTATACACACAGACATATACACACAACATATTGATATGTACATATTTGCACATATGGTGATTAGCGTTATTTTATAATTTTTTTGATTTTTGATTTTTTTTTTTTTTTGCTTCCTCTACTTACCATATCATACAATATTTATCTGTACTGTCATTCCTAGTATTATTATAAATAATCAAATACGTACTTAGCTTGTGGTTGAGTTGAAAGAAAAAAACATAAAACGAAAGAACAACAAGTAACTTGCGGTAAACAAACTTTTTGTGGATTTATTTTATTATAAACATTTAATATATAGAGTTTCTTTCACCATTTACACCTTGTTGAACAACTGTTTCTGTATATAGGCACAGGTGCACTGAATGAAAATAAAATCCATCACATCACGGGCAAATTGAAAAATCAGGTTGATAAATCGAAAAAAAAAAAAAAAAAAATGAAAAGAAAAAAAAAGAAGATAAAACGTATTTTTAAAAATAGCTCTCCCCACCCAACTCCGAAGAAAATAAATATCCTTTTACCAAAATTTCGTTTCGCTTTTCTGTACAAAAACAGAATCCAGGGGAAAAAATGGATAAGATCTTACGACCATATTAAAAACAAACAAACAAATAAAGAAAAAAGCCAGCACCCATTATCAGATTTTGAACAAATAAAACATTAGATCTTTTCATCCTCTTTCTTTACACGTGTAAAATAAACTTTCCACAGAGGAAATGATGAAGCTGTTTGATGGAAATTCAAATTAAGGACATTATCACACCACTCACTTCACCCAACTGATCGAACTGACAGGGTGGAAGCAAACCTTTAGCTTCACCAATGTCCCCCAACCATTCTCCTGGAGGTCCATTCACGACAAGGCGATGATAAAAGAGAAAAATGTTGGTGCGTACCAACCCACTCACTTGTGTGTTTCCCTTGTTCGGGTGAGACATTGTGTGTGTAATTTCACACTTGTCAACCAGATTTGTAAAATACATCTTCACGCATTGTGTCTCTGACTTAGCACCACAAAGGGTGATCCTTAATACCAATAGGTGGCCGTTTTCGCTGTTTTAAGGTGTTTAACGGGAAAAATACATGTTATTCATAAAAGCCGTATTTCGACCCCGATTTCATTTAATGAGATAGAAAAATGTAGTTGAGATTTAATCTTTGTAAACTATTTACTCTGTGAGGGAAAGAGAGAGAGAAAAAAGATCCAAAATAGAAAAGAAAAAAAAATAGAAGGGGGACGAACGTATGGCTTTGTTCACAGTGAAGTATAAACATGTATTTAAATGCTTAGTGTGAATACATGAATTGTTTCTCCATATGGTATTATTCACACTTATTCTCATTTTATATTTCTCCTTGGTTCCCTTTTTAGAGAGCAGATTAATAAGATTCAACAATCTGAAATTATTTGACGTCGTTACAGAGTTAATATGGCAGAACATTTATTAGTGAATAAAACATTTTATTTACAAATTTTGATCTAAAAATATAAATTTACTGTTGAAAAAGTCAGAATTATTTAACAATTTTGATTATCCATCTTTAATGCAACTACTGAGACAATAACAAAGGGAAAATTATCACAGAGAGAGGCGTCAATAGAAAAAAAGATATTATATCTTTCCATGCATATATGCGTGCGACTTGCATAAAAAGGGTAAAATAAATATGGTGAATTAGAAAAATATGTAATGTAAAAAGCGTAATATTATATAGCTTGTAAGTGTTTGTATCGGGTTGTTCTATTTTTTAACTTTATTATTGTTTCTGCACAACTGTTCGTTATTAAATTTAATTGTTAGACTACTCACAAACACAGAAACACAACAACCACAACACGAAGACACCGCTTCCACTACTGTCATCAACAACAACACATCAACAACATCAACAACAACAACAACCATAATTATTATTATTATTATTATTATTATTATTATTATTATTTGTGTTTTAAACAAGTAAATCTTATCCTATGGGAAAAAAAAAGAAAAACAAAAAAAAGAATCCAAAACAAAAAAACAACAAAAAAACAAAACAATGTTGTTGTCAACGTTCACATATAACTCATACACAAATGACAGCTATTGAAGATAAATCTTAACAGGAGTGTCCTAGAATACCCCGAACTCGTATATGAATAATGTTAACGGTATGTAAATGTGGAAGGGGGGCATACTGTTGGAGGATATATACTGGTGGGGGGTGAATAATCCGAAAGGTGTCAAATCATTTATTTAGTAAAATACCAAAACTCGAGAGAAGAATGTGCTGAATCACAAATAAGAGTGATGTGTATTCCGTGTAAATGGAAACGAAACAAAAGTCTGACATTTTTCCCGCGACCACCACAGCAGTGTTGGCTTCGAGTAGGTGACGACAGCACATTCTGTGTGTGCCTGTGCCAGCGAGCAAACAGAACTTCGTCGTAAAAGCATCACTGACCCTTGAAGGCAAAAACCATGTTCGGCAGAAAGCGGATAGCCCCCATCAACAGGTATTTGACAAAACAGACTATCACCACCAGGAGTCCAAGCAAACCTTTTGAACCGAATGAGAAGCACATTGACGACGACAATCGATATCTGTTGATAGGTATTTCACGGGATAAGGTGTCAAAGAATTAGACAGCTTTGACAGATCTTCCAATGGAAGACAGCATTGCCGGAGAGAAAATGCACAGTCACAGATAGGTATTCACGATAGATCAGTCCTATCCTTGAGGAGGCCGAGAGGTTCGGCGACGTACCCAAAACTTCAAGGATCGCGGCCCAGGAGTCACAGATGACAGATCCGAGATGGTCTCACGAACGCACGGGTTATACTTATATGTTTACTGTCGGAATGCGGTGCTTTACACAACTACCATTAATACTGAAGTCTTTCAGAAGCGAAGACACCCTACACGCCTCACACCTGCTTGACGTAAGAAAGCTGATACTTGTTCTAGAAGATCGTCAAGTGCGATATACATTAGCGGACCATCGAGGTCGCGAGAATTCGTCGCGTCATACCTGGCATCGCTACCACCATACGTTACAACTGAAACTTGTAAACGTAGATGTGTTTAATGAATGTGTATGTATTGTGTGGTTGGAGTATTTCGTTACAAAAATTTAAATCATTACGAAATTAAAATTTTGGTACGTATTTATGTATGCGAGTATGAATGTGTGTGTGTGTGTGTGTGTGTGTGTGTGTGTATTTATCTATGTATGTATGTATGTGATTATATTTATGCAAGTGTGTGTGTGAATGTATGACTATGTATTTATCTAGGCATGTATGTGCTGCGTTTGTTCGTATATATGTACATAGATATGTTTATATATATGAATGGAAGAATGCATGGCTCAATGAATAGATGGATGGATGCGTATGTATGCTGTGCGTGTGCATGGTATACGTATGAGTTCAAGCATTAATGCTTATTAAAGAATTGTTTAATTATAAGAAAAAATTCTGGTAGAAAGAGGGACAGTCATAGAAGGGAGAGAGAGACATACACAGAAAGATAGAAAGATCTAGTTAGAAAGATACAGTTAAATATACACCTATAAATAGATGGATGGATAGTAGGAGAAAGAGACTTCAATTGCTGGACCATGATAAATGATTAGTTTGCGTGTTTCTGTGTGACAGTATGTAAGCTTGATTACCTTTACTATATAGAGATGTGTATTTGTGAGTAACTGAGTTGAATGAGTGTATGTTTGCGTGGTGCATACGTATTTCTGTGAAGTAAATTTGTATAAATAATATATTGTGAGAACGAAGAGATATATATTTTTTAAACGTGATGATTAGTTTTATTAAAGTTATCTCTTTTTAAAATTTCCTTTTTGTAATCTTATTCAGACGACTGTATTGTGAAATGTTTTGAGATATAGTGCGTTCCTTGATTTGTTAAATATTCTTTGGGTCTTTGTATATGTGTATGCGAATGTATGATGAAAAATACCGAAATTACAAAGTCACAGCATGAAACATTTCACACACTGCTGTTTATACAGGTTAATGAATAAAATGAGTATAATAGAATATAGCAGAATGAATATGTATGTCTGGATGTATGTATATGTGTATATGTAGTTTAGGATTTTGAATATTCTCTGTCGTATGTACGCCTGAATAGACTCTGCATATAGACAATGTTCGGGAACGCACTGGCGCAGGAGGACAAAGTCCAATCACAACCTCAGATGCAGTCGACGAGACTCGAACGTATGGCACCCATTCGCCCGCACTCCGAAGGCGGACGATGTTACCGTTCGGCCACCGAGACACATATGTATGTACGTATGTATGTATGTATGTATATTTATATATGCATGTGTATGTATGTATTTATGTATGTATGTATATGTGTGTACGTATGTATGTGTGGATGTATGTATATGTGTGTACGTATGTATGTGTGGATGTATGTATATGTGTGTACGTATGTATGTGTGGATGTATGTATATGTGTATATGTATATATGGATGGATGAATTGATGGACTTATGGACGGACGGACTGAATGGTTGTTTTGTTTGCACGAGTTTCATATATAATAATAATAATAATAAACCATGTTTTGTTTTGTTTTTTGAGGGGGGTGGAGTCTAGAAGATTTTAGAGTCCTTAAATTATTTAATTTCGTTACTTAATATACACTTATACATGTCTTCAAAGTAAAAATTTGACTTTAATAACAAAGTAAATGGCTTGATTTATATCGTATCCATTGTAAATCACAAAATCTAAAATGGCTATAAAACCTTAACCGTTTTATCTAGCGCCATTAAAGTTCTCAAAACAATTTTATCGAAATTTCTGTTATTTAAAGACATTATTATTAAACGATAATAGTATTAAAAAAGTGAATGAAAGATATTTTATCTTATTTTTATAAAGGTGACATGTAGCTTAATGATATTTTACAATATTAGCTTTCTCTATTTATATATGGAATTTATCTCTCCCTCCTACTCTTCTCCTTCCTTTTTCCTTTCCTCTTGTATCTTTCCGTCCCTCTGTTCCATTTCTGTCTCCCTTTTCATTCTTATCTCTCTCTCTTTTCTGTTTTTCGATGTTCAATAACAGGTAAAAAATTATTTTAATGACTTCAAAACACTTCAACGGAGACGTTTGACATTGTTGTTGACAGTGCACGTGTCCACATTGGTAGTTAACTATATGATATGACATCGACTCCTGCTGTCGTCGTATCGGGTGACATCCCAACAGGTGTTCCACTAGTCACCTGTCAAAACAAGTACTTAAACAAACTGTTGACAAACAGTTAAATCTGCACAATCTTTCACGTGATAAAACATTGAATGGTGAACTCTATGGTAAATTAAGAAAATATTGCTCCGCTGCTTTATCATATATCGTATGTAATTTCAAGTCTAAGGGAGGGTTTAAGTAATGAATCCATTTTGCTAACCTAAGAAGAATATGTTGCCAGTGGGTTTCTTCTCTCGGTATCTGTATGGCCTCTTTCAATATTAATGATGCCATGTAACAGGAGATATAATCCCAGATTCTGTATCCAGTAATTCTAAAATATATGTTTGTAAACTGAAGTCCAAAAGTATATATAAACTAATAATCAACAATAATGAATTAAATTTAAAAACATTATTTACAGAGTTATATAATATGCGTTAATTAAATGTCGCTGATATAAATTTAATAATAATAAAAATGAAATAAAATAAAATTTACACTTGTTGAATACTAAAACATTGTCGTGTTATGAAAATGGACACCAAAGGAAAAAAAAATAAAAATAAAATAAAATAAAATAAAAATAGATTACAACCGCTAATCCTAAAGTACCAAAATAACAGTAATAAAGTAAAGGTGTGTATCAGATGTCAACACGTACGGATACATATTTAACACCTGCATGGGAATACAGGAAAGTGTACACAGTGGCGTATCTGTTTAAAAAGACATTTAAATGTATTACTTACATTCATTAGCTATCAATAACGTAACAGAAGTCCGTGCAGTGTGTTTTTGTAAATGTATATAAATCTAGATATTTGTGTCTCTTTTATATGAAATATTAAATGACTACACGTCTGGATGTTGCATAAGGGGATATGTATTGGTACTGAAGCTGATGACTTCGTGGGTCGTATCCACGCACCGCTCTTAACCATAACTAATTGTGTTGTGTTTAACCAACATGTGTTTGGAACTTTCTAAATAATGTTCTAAAACAGTATAACATTAACACTGACCTTGGCAGATAATCGAGTCAACACAAAACATATCCTTGAACCTTTAGTGATGTTGTGACGATACAAATAGTTTATTTTATACAATTTCAGAAGTGGTAATTTCTTGTGGACAGCCAGAGCAGTGACAATAACGACAACCATCAAGACAACAACAACAGTAATAATTATGATGATAATTATGATGACGATGTTGATGATGATGATAAATCTTACTTGGATATTAAATTTTAAAGTAATTTTTGTACACATAAGGACTTTCGCTGTACGTGATGTCACTAGGTTGTGACTACGACATGACATAAGGGTCCCTGTTACACAGGTCGACTCGAACACCTGCGAACTGTCCACAGCGCAGATGGGCCGTCACTTTATGCCTAATTTGTTCCCATAGAATAAGCAAGTCAACTTTGAATGCAAAAGTGAAATTGCAGGTGTCATTTCTCTTAAAATTCGAAGTCATTTATCCGTTCATTTGACAGGTAGCCACTTAACCGCATAGTTCCCGCTGCGCTCTTCGCCCGCTGTTTCACACACTTGGAAAACTTAATAAACTTCAACTCTACCTTTAAATATACATGGGGTGTGCGGAATGTTACAAAGTGCAAGAACAACAATAACTTCAAAGACGGAATTTAGTCACCCAAACTCACACCTGCATGAAAAACTGGACGAGCAAAAAAGAGTTTGAGAAGCGATTTATTATCATAAATTTCAAACACAAACACGATAACTGACGAAAAAATTGATTTTTACGCTTGCATTATTTTCATTTTTTCTCTTAAAAAAAATGAGAGAGACAGATAGACTCAGACATACACACACACACACACACACACAGAGAGAGAGAGAGAGAGAGAGAGAGAGAGAGAGAGAGAGAGAGAGAGAGAGAGAGAGAGAGAGAGAGAGAGAGAGAGAGAGAGAGAGAGAGAGAGAGAGAGAGAGTTTTTCCATTCTACAAATATTTTTGATTAAACGCTGTAGGAAGCGATAGTACAATTTGTTTTTCAAAGATTATCAATAAAATCATTGTTACAGACCATTATATTTTGATATCAGAATATAGTTACTGTTAATATGAATTTGTCTCTGTTATTTCCAGATGACTGAATATGTGCTTAACGACACCTTCACACATTAATCTTTTATTAACGCTTATTCTGTATTATACAGAACTGTCATTGCTTGTCTGCATGAATGCACATCTTTCTCATTCACTCTTCCTTATTACATTCCTCCTCTCTTTCCTTCCATACCTCTTCTCTAGTCTTATCGTCTCTCTTTCTCTCTCAGTCTCTCTCAAAGACATACTCCTACGTTAACCACGATCACTTAAAGAGCATGTAATATCTACGTAACATTCGCGAAAAGAACCACACACCTGCGCGTTATCTCGAATGTTAGATAGAACTTGTAAAAACAGAAACATTATACGCACTTTAGCTGATAGCATTAAATAAATATCCACTTAGATCCTTATTTCATTTTGTCACGAAGGTCAATAACAAAAACGCGATGAAATACATAGAAGAAAAAAAAACAGCATATGGTACATGTATTGCACAAATTTTTGTTATCGTACCTTTCCATTTAGAGAATGAATTAGATTAAGCTGGTCTGAATGTAAGCTAATTTTGTTTAATGTTTGATTACGATCAGTGTATTACCAAGGTAAACAGATATAAGTTTATTACACGTATAATATTTATTTATTTATTTCAATTATTAGTATTTGTTATAATTACAACATTTAAATATGGAGGATAGTGCTATCGATCTCCACGTTAATTTTTGTTACGTATTTCCTTGATTGTAAATGAGAGTGGTATGTGGTCGCATTTTTTCTACATATTACGTTCGAAGAATCGCTTTACGAATTGCGATTATTAAAAATTTGTTGAAATAAAATAAGGAAAAAATGAAAGGCTGTTAATTAATGGTCTGATGCATAGTAATATAAAATATTTAATATTATTATTATTTTTCTGTCGATCAAAGGCATACAGTTTTAATTATTAATTTAACATTGCATTAATCCAGTTTCTCTTCTATTTTCCTTTCAATTACCTCTATATATTTCGTTAATATTCTTTAAGAATCGTATTGCAGAATCTTGGATGAAAGATTGAAAGAACTGTATCATGCATTCTGTTTCAAGAGTTCTAAACCCAGCTGTCAAGAATGTCAATTTGAAAGCAGTATTGTACTGTTTCCCGAAGCAATAAAAATACAAGAAGAGGCTTGATTATCAGCTTACGTTTGATCTAATATACAAGATAAATGCATCTCTCAAATAGTGCAAGATTTTATAACAGCAAAACCTAGACCTTAGCAAGCGGGAAATGAAAGATGTCGATCTTTAAAAATATTACTGAGCTGAAATCGGTAGACTGAAATTTCATATCGAGAAAAGTTGTATATCTTTAAATGGACTATCGCATTTTCTGAAATGTAAGAAGATGCTGCCTTATGAATTTACATTTGATTTTATATATAAAATTTAATTTCTCAGGGAAAACAAAAGGCTCTATGTAACATAATTTTTTTTACACAGCTGATATTGTGAAACTGTTATTTCGTAATGAGAAATCACATTTAGATTTAAATGGAGTGTAACAATTTGTGGCACTCGTGGAATATGCTATAAAACCAATAAAAATAAGACTATCATATTTTTTGGGGAAAAACAAATGTACTGATAATACATACACTACAACTGCACTAAACATTGCTGTGATTGATCTTTAAGCAGCTCTTGGTAGAGATTATTGATTATTAATTTCGATTCATTACAAAAACTAAGACATTTCAGCTAAAATGGTTTTATTTTCTATTGTTTCCATATCTATTTTTGATGCTTACTTTAATACTATGTTGTCCAGATTATATCTTGAAAAACAATGAAACTAACCACTCGCCTGCACTGCATTATGTTTCTCGTTATTACTATCTTACAGCCTGAACAGAAGTTTGCCGTGTTTTGGCAGCCGATACTTTGCAGGTCAGACACCTGTGGCCTAACATTTGTATCACGTTTAATGTTTGCTACACTATACTTTCTACTTTAATCATCGGTATGTATACAAAGAAACGCAATCCCCGTTTGTGGAGTTTTCAAGATAAAGGCTAACACAAGGTGGGATGCTCTCTTAAAAAATATTCCACCCTTTCTATCGTATTGACTTCGCACAAGGCTATTTATTCCACAAACATTGAGACGTCTGTCTGGCGGATTTTTCCTTTTCGTCCAGCACCTCCACATCGTTAGATCTTCTGCTTCAACAACAGCCTCGGGAGGTTCCGTGACGATCGTGATTCGCCGGAAGTGAATACACTGTACTCCGCTGAAAATTGCCCAAAATAATTGTGCACCTGTCTCATCATGTTTTTACCTTTTTATTACGACTGCTGAGTTCTGTCCATGACTGGCATGCGCAGGCCACCAGATGTGGCTATTTACTTCTTCTCTCCAGGAGCTATAAGACAGACATTATCAAAATCTCGGCTCAGCTTGAATCCGTTAGCCGCACGTGCAAGGTGCGCTTTAGTTACCTGCGTAGTTAACTTATTTTAACTAAATTTGGAATCCATTATCTTCTTCGCGTTTAATTGCTTGCATTTTATTTATTATAACTTATTTTGAAGTTTCTCAGATAACAACAGGAGAAAAAAAAAAGCTTGTCAGTAGATCATGAAATCTCTTCTGGATTTCACTTGAACTGTGGTAAAAATAAATAATAAATAAAAGATTTATTATATTTTTTTTTTCTTCATAATATGATGAAATCGACTTAAAGTTAAATATACACTTTTATAAACTAATACAGTATTAATGATTCTCTTTTTCTTATGTTTGTGTGACGAAATGCTATAAATTTTGACGCATTTTTTCCTTTTCTTTTTGTTAACATGATCACGACTCAAGGAAATCTTATATAAAAGAAATATTACACAGGATTATTTTTACGCTCTGTCACACACATTTTGCGTGTTATTTTATCTAATATTTTATTAAATGCTGTGCTTCTCTCAAACTAGTATCGTAAGCGACTATAATTATACATAGAGCGTCCGTGGTATGATTGTGTCGACGACGAGGGAGGCAAATTCTTTTACAGAAATGTCATCAGTTATGTTGTTAGGATTATCTGGGAAATAGGTAACTTGAAACGTAATTACTCTCAGCACATTTCACCTTTATCAGGATTTCTTTCAACATTAACGTCTTCCTAAAATACCTCACGTTTATATCTTTACGACGTTCCATGTTCTTGTATATAATGTTCCTATTTATCTTGTTTCTTTCTTTTTTGTTCTTTTTTCATTCTTTCCTTATCTATAATAATAATAATAAGTGAAGAAACTAAATATAATTAGTGTGGGTACGCACAAACGAATACAAGATTTATCGTCCCGATTCAAAGCAAAGTTCGAACATCGTACGGGAACTGTCAGAAAACTGTCACTTGATGGAACCTTTTGACTGGATGATCAAGGTAACTTTTTACTGGTATATTTAAAGAACAAAAAATTAAATAAAATTAAATAATAAACAATAAATATAATACAGGTAATAAATCATTAATTAAGTAATTAAATAAATAACATATTTCAATTTAAAAAGAAAACAAAAAATGTTTTTGGTGCAATTTATTTTCAGACGTTGGAGTTATATGACACTGGATATGCATACGTATATTCCCGTTATCTTCTTTAAGTTTATTTTTAATTTACAGAAGAAAAACAGCATTCATTTTCAAGTTTTTCTTGCGGAAATATGGGTTTCGCCTTGCTGTCAGTACGTGCTATGTGTTCGCTAATTGATTAATGCCTATTTTAATGATAACGGCATTGTCTCTAAATGTTGGCACATACAATGCATGTAAGTAGGTAGGTAAATCGGTGCACCTGTCTCAGTAAAAACTTATGCGAATATGTATGCCTACACAAGTAAATGCATGAAAGTGCTTTTTATTATTGTATAAAAGACAGCGAACTTTCCTATTTTCTTTTCATCCTTTCAGTTTTTTTGCTTTAAATATATTTGTAAAATAATTCTGTTTTCGTTCTATGATCATGAGAAAGCATGGTGTGTACATTATACAGAGAGGCCCGTATCACAAATCATCAGATAATGCCGTTATTCCATTTAGTGTTTAAGCCGAAAGAAAAATATTTATATTTCATTAGTAATCGATATTTCAGATCCTATGGTAATCCCATTACAGCGAGCCAGATAAAGGTCTGGCCTGTATAATGTCATAACCATTAGTTGATAACAGAACGCCGCTAAAAGGAAGTTATCAAACAAGCGAATTAGCAATATTTAACTATTGTATCTATGGTTTATCCCGACGATAAAATCCACGGTCTTCGAGGTAGATTGTTGACTGGTACACGCGGAGGGGAACGCGTACAATTATAAACAAGAATGGCGGCTTTTGTGCACAGAAACAGTGTAATTGCAATCGGATAGTTCCGCTCAAAGCAATCTTTTTGTCGGGAAATTTCTAGCGAAATGGAATGCCAAATATTATCAGTCATAATCTCGTACAGTATTTGATTAAAGGAAATGAATGAAAACGTAGAATAAATCAAGGAATCTTATACAGTAAAAGTTTGTTGTTATAAGTAGCTCTGGTGATTATCAGCCTGTGTACAGTTTCAAAATTTGCTAATATACCAAAGTGGAATATGTCCATTTAAGAACATTACTAGAACTGTATCGCTTACGTGTAATACCAGTATGCTAGAAGGAAACAAATAATAATGATTATACTCAGCGGATATACAAGAGTTAAAAGCTATAAAGACTTTAAAACTGATGTTTAAAATTGCTAGCGATATGACTTAAAATTAGTAATTCAGGAAATTAATAATATAAAAAATTGTAATTTCATGATTTCTGACGAAAAATCAAAACAAAAACAGAGAGAGAGAGAGAGAGAGAGAGAGAGAGAGAGAGAGAGAGAGAGAGAGAGAGAGAGAGAGAGAGAGATTTTTTCAAAGATAAGGAAAAAATATATTACAACCTAATATCTAATTAAATGAAAAGCAGTAATATCAGTAAGTAAGATATAACGTGAGGAAAACAACAAAACCCCAAAATAAGAAAATAAATGATAATCACCTGAAGCAAAAGATTAATTAAATCAGTAGGGATCACTTTTGTACTTTAGAAATTACTTTTAGATTTAACCATGTAAAGTATGTTTGTGTGTATTTATGTGTGTTCCTTTCTGTGTGCGTTTCTGCATATGTATTCATATTTCAACATTTTGAAAACAATGTATATTTATAGCCTAAACCAGTTTGTGCCATGAAGTTTAGTTCTATATTTTTCTAAGCACGAAGCCAGACCCTGAATCTGAAGATGCCTTTGTATGTATTAGAAACAGGCATACATACATCTGTTGCATACTGCAAGCGTCATAATTAAACTGCAGACATTCCTCACATAGCTATAGCTGGGCATCCTCTGATGTTTAGAGCTTCTTTGACAAATTTACAGCTTACATTGTCCACCTGGGTATATCGAGACCCCAGATAACAGGAATCTGCATCACATGAAACCACACAAGTCCACCTCATGGCCTCAGTAGTCTTTTCTATGTTTACCATTAGAACCTCGAACAGGTACGTCTGTTAGCACGTGGTGGCTGTGCATGCGCCAGACGTGCCACGTGACGGCCACCTGTTAATGTTCTGCAACCGATCTGTGCACATATTATTGACACCTGTCACTCAAAGAGTAAAACACATATGCACTTTTTTAACTCTTCTTTCTCTCTCTCTCTTTTTCTACGTCTGGTTTTTAATAGCACTATTATATATCTTTTTGTTTCTGCGCAGTTTCTTTCTTTTCATTACAAAGTTAATTGACTCCACGAAATAGTTTTGGATGAGACTGGCAAAAGCAATGCAATGCATCGGAACATCAAAGACATATTTAAAAGAGATCTGCAATCAAGTGTCTGTTAAAAGAATAAGGATTTCAGCATCTGTTCTCGTTGCTCATACCCAGAACTGTTTTCGTCGTGTGAAGTGAGAGATGAGCCTATTTTTGAATTTTTCTTTTGGAATATGCATAAAGATTGGGCTTACACCTACAGATGCTTTCTACATTACTGGCTGGCGGAACTTGCCATGTTTTCAAAACTCTAATGGTTTTAGCAGGTAAAAGATAATGTTAAGGTCAAAGGATCCAGTTTTTATTTCTTTAAAAGATGTTCGCTGTGGGTTCTTCAAAATTAAGTTAATAATTTTCTGTGTTGAGCGGAAAGGTTATCATTTACTTATCCGTGATTATTGCGATCGTCTCATCTGCAGTTCTGCTGTCGATTCATTATGCAAGTTGCAAACCTGTTTATATAGTTTCTCATCCTACAGTTACCGATACACATTGCTTGTGTGTGTCATATTCACATGAGGTCTATAAACATAGGGAACAACAAAGTGTCTGTAAATCCCAGATTCCTATTCTGTTTGGTGAGGCATCACGGAAGAAAAAATAAAATACCCACTTTCACATCACAAGCAATAGGTGGGAACATGATGTGATAACGCCATGCACTGCACATGCCATGTGAAACCACTTACGACTTGGATAATTTCCAATCTGTACAGATGGTTGCCAGGTAAAAACTTGAAAAACCGGATTGTTGATGAGAAATGCATGCGTCCAGAACTCTCAACATACGATTTATTCATTACCTTAGTCAGCTTGGCTTGGCAGACATTTCTATTGACAAAAAACTCTAAAGGAAATGATGTTTTTCCTCCAAAACAATGGGTAAAAGGTCCGATACCGGGATGATCTGTCTGCCATATGCCTCTGTATACAAAATTTAAAAATTCGAAAGCCACCAAAGGCGAAAGCTTCAGACTTAATTACCAGAAACATGTACTGAAAAATACAGATATCTTCCTTTTAATTTGGCTCTCGGTATATGAAATAATGTTTCGGTGTGTGTGGAGAGAAAGATAGACAGGGTAAGAGAGAGAAAGAGAAAGAGAGAGAGAAAGATGAATTAAGGAAATTTATAACCATAATTGCCTAATAATTGAGCGCGCGCACGCGCGCGCACACGCACACACATACACATGCACACACGCACGCGCATGTTTTTAACGATTTATTGATATAAATAACCACCAAATGACAATAACGGTTTAATAGTGGAACCTCGGGTTACGAACGCCTCGAAGCACGAACAAATCGGATTACGAACCGACGCGACGTCGGTTTTGACATCAACATCTAGTAAAGTTAAGAATAGATGCTTACGTCAAAACCGAGGTCAATGTAAGGATTATAGGTATGCCCTATAGCAAATATATATCATGAATTAGAGCCTTTAGTCTTCGATACGCAGTTGCAGCTCAGTAGATTTTGCACTGAGATTGTGCGCTCGCATTTTTTGAAGAGTTGCTACTTTTATGTGTATATTTTTTTATTATCCCCTATCCAATATGACGCCCAAGAAAACAAAAAAATGAAAGCGATAATGATGGTGGAAAGTATAAACGTAAAACTGTACAGGTTAAAAAAGAAATAATTGCAAAACCCGAGAGTGGCTTTCGTATGACTGAATCTCTCTCAGAATCTTTCAGTTTCGGAAACTGTGGATTTTATAAAGATTAAAAACAAACCTTTGTATCTTTTCACTTTGAACATCATTATACCCTCGCTTATAGCTAAATATATATATATCAAACAACAAGAAAACCTAAACATAATAATGTAAAAAAAAAAAAAAAAAAAAAAAAAAAAAAAAAAAGAACGGAAAACACTGAGTAAATACTTAAATATATAATCGAAAATCCTCATCTGAGATGTTTGATCACAAATGATTTCTTTCATTTAGATACTGTCTTTTAATATTTTGTTTCCACATAAAACCGATTTCATTAAACTGAAAGGATCAAGTATATTATTAATAACAACAACACTGATGAAACAATATCTGAAGGAAAACTTGTGATATACTGTATTATTGTATATGTCCCCAACTGAGAGCAGGAATAAAAGAGAAAACAATAAAAAATTAAAAATAAAAATAAAAATAAAATAAAAAAAGAATGTCTGGAGAAGACTGAAGAGAGAGAGAGAGAGAGAGAGCGAACCTGAAGAAAAAACCAAAACAAAACAAAAAACCCTCCTAAAACCTCCTAACGAACAAAAAAAAAAACCCATTAATTATCTGATTTGCATATTTTGATTCAAAACAAACACAGAGTAAATTAAAGAAGTTTAATAATACACACACACACACACACACACTCTCTCTCTCTCTTTAGCTGGACATGTAAAAATCACATATACGATTCTGTTTGTGATTTTTAAGTGAAAGGTACGATCAAAGTTTACATGGATATAGTACTCATAATGAAACAACTGATGGGAAACGTTTGTTAATGAGTTTGCTTGTGTGTGTGTGTGTTTAGTTTAATGTGTACATGGTGTTTATGAGTTAAACATTTCTGAGATGTGCTTTCAAAAGTAGTAAAGTTGACTGGCTGCATCTATAGTTGCAATCTCTAACACCTGTATTGTTCCTGGACAATGGTTCAGATGGTGCACATCCTGTATATTTCTATCCATTTCGTGATACATGTTTCGCGTTGCTACTGTGTGGTCTCCACGTGAATCAAGATGAGAAACGAAGTGTCTCCATTTCTCCACGAATGAACGCTCTGACACGGCACTACGTGTACTGATTTAAAAAGTGTTGGCGCAAAAAGGAAACGGATGCATCAAATTCAACTATAATGCGACTTGCTTTGTTTCGCCACCCCGAAAGAAAAACACATAGTTATTTCTTCATCCGCATCTCGTTTCCAGTTCATTGTTTCTATTACATCCATATCTGTGTTCGAAAACGAATAATGATTACCTCATTTCAAACTTACCGCCATGTGGCAGCTAAATACAAGCTCTTAAACACCGCGCCAATTCACTATCACACATTTTTCTGCTAGTTTGTGTAGCCTCACATTAAATACTTTGCACCCATGTAAGTTTTGGCTTTTCTTTCCGTGTTGAATTTGAATATTATAAATAAATAAAAAGTAGCAACAGTGGATGACACTCTGTGTAATTATTTTTGTGTCATCCAGGTTAGTATAAATAAAACTGTTTTAAATATTTAAATGATTTGCAACTATTGATTTATATTTTTGACCACCAGCCGTTACTTCAGTAATTTCATATAATCACGTACGTACTTACGCATTGGTATATCGCTTGACTACATTTTTCTTGTTCTCGATGAACTTTAAGTCTTATCTCGTCTTCTTCTTCTTCATTTTTTTTTTTTTTTTTTTTTTTGTAAAGCTGTTTAGAATGATGTTTCATGGTCGAATAAGATTATTTGGTGTTATAATTAATTGTAATTTTCGCTTTATAGTATATGATTAATGACCAGGAGACTAACTGTGATTTAAAAGATATGATCATGAGTTTGATGACTACCAAATATATATTTCAGATTTGGTGGTTATAATCAATCAATCATACTTTTTCTGTTACACTTCAACAGTACAAGCTGTCCTGACGAAACTGAGTGATCTGTTGATGTAGTTATCGTGGATATTCTTCTGTAAAGAATGATGTTGTACACTTAAAAAAAAAAAAAAAAAAAAAAATGTCTGTTGTTTACTCGAAGGATTTAGGCTGTCAGTTACTGCAGCGCCTACCTCGCTAATACTGAAATTTTGTACACTAACGTATTGTTATTATAATAATTTTTTTTTTTTTTTTTTTTAATTTACATTTTTTGTTCTCTGTTTAAAAAGTAAATATAAAATATATCAACTAAATACAATGATACTAAAATTACATTTTTATTTTTATGTTTATCTTTATTATTTGCTATTTCATGTTTATCTGAAATATAATTATAAGCTTTATCAGCGGTATAATATTCAAGAGATGATATAGATCTTTTTTAAAATTATTTTTTGATTTATTAGTCATATCCAATTTTTTATTTAAAGTTTAAAAGTGTTATCTCACCTTTTATATCAACACTCGGTAATTCATAGTAATAATAATAATAATAATTTGTAAGATGACTGTAACTATAATTTTACCCTATCTCATGCACGGATACACAGAAGGTCGACGAGGGTTGGGAGCTGGCTAAATTTACCACACGTCTAACAAAGACTATTTTTATAAATCTGCTTTTTCATACTGGTAAAACCCTGCGATCAAAATTTCCAACAAAAAAAAAAAAAAAAAAAAAAAAAAAAATTGGATCTGCCCCTCAAATCTGAGAGAGATAAAAATTAGATATCGTTAATGAAATTTTCTTAGTTCATTATTATTTTTATTATTGGTATAATAATAATAATAATAATAATAATAATAATAATAATAAATGGTCTGACACAAATATATATATACACACATATAAAATATTTTTTAAATTAATAAGAATGATTACATACCTTTCAAGATTTTAGGCGGCCAACGTTAAAATTATCACGTGCAAAACGTATCGTATGTCGTAAGAATGCTACAATCAGCGTGACCCCTTGTTGAGTGACAGCTCACGACGTACTTCCTGGATTTTTAGGCTGGGAAATCAACAGTAAATGATTTAACCATCATTAAGAAAAACATCAGTCAAATAGGCATCAGTAATAGGCACCATACCGACTTGAGCGCCGTTTCACGTGTCGCCGTCATACACCGGTTAACGTCAACAAGTGGTTAATTGCCTTAGATGACGTTACGCTGCGCGCTGAGATCACCGGCAGCAGACACCGATAGGAGCAAATGTATGTACCAGTCTTGCAAACTGAACAGTAACGTAGCTAAATTAATTTTGCCCACAGAAGATGCGAAACATATGCGATCTACATCTGCGATAGCCAGAAAAACATTTAACTCTGAGAGGAGGAAAAACTTAAATAAACGATTTAACAATTCGGGTTGAAAATAACACTTTTGGCACTGTTTGAAGAATTGAAAAGAAGCGGTAGTATACAGAACGAAAGTCTACAATATGCGGGAGAAAAAACAACTGATAACAATTCTTTGATAATAATAATAATAATAATAATAATAATAATAATAATAATAATAATTATAAATAGATAAATAAATAAATAAATAAATAAATAAATTTCATTCTGAAATTTATATTGTCTTCTGAGTGATTCTGTTTATTTCATTTCCGATTGTAAAATTCGAAAAATAAATAACTTTTGTTTGTGGCAGATTTTTTTTAATACTCAAATATTGATATTAAATACACACTAAACGTCTTTTTATTATTATTATTATTATTATTATTATTGTTTTAACTGTCCAGTATTTCTTCCTTTTAGGCCTTATGAACTTTATTTCACTTTAAAATGTATGTTCAGCAATGACATTCCATACTTTTGTATTTAAAATTATGGAGTGGTGTTTGACAGTTTCCTGAAGTAAACCCTTACATATTAACAGATCCGGCGGTAACAGTAATTTCTTAAAAATGAATAATAATATTATTACAACTCAACCAAAGGTCTTTAAAAAACATAGCTATTCTTGGACTTTTAAAAACAATGACTATGCAGTTTGTTTCACGAATGTCAAGGTCAAATTACATATACGATGGTATGTCATAAATACCAGGTAATTCCACAAATAACCAACTAATGATAAGTTGACAAAGGCTGTCAAACAGTGTAAGATGAATAGGAAATTACTATAATTTAGAGAAACAGCCTTCATATTTAAATACTGTGTTGTTTTCTGGTGAATCATCAATACTGTCTGACAAATGTCACAGCCAACGAAAAAAAATGGGAAGATTCATTTGAAAACGTCAACAATGAACATTATATACAGATAAATGTTACAGAGATTCCTTATCGTTCTAATATGTATATTTTCTTATCACTTTAGGGTGTATTTGTTTTATCATAGGTGTATATTGTCTTTAAAAAGTGTATTTAATAGATTATCCAAACATTAATAGATTATCCAAATATTTCAATAGATCTGTAGAAATGGTATCAATGTAGATTTCTGTTTTTTTTTTTTTTTTTTTTTTTTTTTTGAATAGTTGGTTTGTACTGATAGCATTTTTACTAATATTTTATTTTCTTCTTCTTTTAATTTGTTTTTAAAACAAGGATACCGAACAATTATCCTTTCCTCCACAGCAATCTTGCAAAACCAATGAAGATGTGCGGGTAAAATAATGCAGTCTAAAAAAAATTATTTCACCGTGCATTTAATTCATTCTTCATGACAATGAGAGGACTAGTGATTTTAAAAGTTTTGAAAATATTCATTTTCAACCCAAATGGCTTGTATTTGATCGTTTTCAAATGTGAATAAATATTAGTGAGATTCATGCATTTTTGTTTAACAGTTATAAATTCGGATAAATTTCAACCTGCATTCTCCATCATAAAAATAGAAACCCTTTACGCCTACGATGCAGATTTATTTTTGGAGTGAATAGAGGGTAAAATATTTTTCATATTGTAAATTCTTAAAGACTCCTTTCCTTAACGTCAGTCGGCATTAATTAAAAGTTATCTGCCCCGTACGTTAAACGTAACTGACAATAACAACATATTCTGCAATATTCTATGCAAATATTGTACGTATCTAAAAGTACTGGATATTAATGTTGTGCTTTCTGGTCTATATGTTAAATCTTTCTAATACTTTGCTTACAAAAATGTCATCATTCCAATATGTTCGGGATCTTTTTTGAGAAATTCGTGGCGCCTGTGTAAACCTTGGATATCAGAAACAATTTGCTACAATATTTTGATTTAATTTTCTGGAATTAGAACGCCAAATATTTTAGGTAACTTTGTCGCTGCTTGACGTACTAAAATAGATAACTGATCAAATAATCAGGAAACAACAACTTGATTAGATAAATATAAGTACAAGAATTGAAAGAAAAAAAGAGAAAAAAAAGAAGAAGCTTCATTAAATACCTTTGAATGGTCATTGTTTCAGGCTGTTTGTAAAATATTTGTACAGTTAAATGTGACTGTAGACATTCATGGTTGATTTGCTTGTGGATGTTTATTTTATTTTATTATTATTATTTGTTTTTTTCTTCTTCTGGAATATGCTTCAGCTACTGTTTTTTTTGTTTTTTTCTCAAAGTCCAAAAATTAATAATAAATTTAAATTATGATTGTTTTCATTATTTTATATATTTATTTATTTATTTTAAATTTAATTTAAAATTTTGTTTGTTTGTTATTTTTACTCTGAGATCAAAGATTTGTTTTTATAGACAAAATAATACTAACTTTAAAAGCTCTAATTTTAACATTACTGTAAAAAGATTTGGTTTTATCTGGAAAAGAAAAGGATTTTTTTTTTTTTTTTTTTTTTTTATTATATTTTTGCTGTTATTTAACTATTCCTGCACATAGATATGCACATAAAATTTATACTTTTTCTGAACAGCTAAAAATACAGTTATTTTTAATAGGTCTGGTTTTATATTATTTAATTTCCTTACTCATTCATCTGTTCATCATTTGAGATTAAATTTGAGAAAGCCCACATTTTTTTCTAATCTAACATTTATGGAAATAAGTAACTGATACCTAAATTATGCACCATACCACGTGTTAAATACTATACTACATTAAATACTACACTCCTTTTAATGGTGAATACCTTTTTTAATGTACAAGTTCATAAAATTGTCTTCAACTGAAAGGAGCATTTGATGTATTATCCATCCATAAAGTTTGACATTAAAATCTTCATCAGACACAAGTCTGTAGTTTCTTGTTCCTACTATCTCACAAAACTTTTGTAACACAGACTTTGGCAAAAACAGTTTAATCTACTTTCATTAAATTAAACTTAAAAAAATAATAATAATAATAATAATAATAATAATAATAAAGAAGAAGAAGAACAAAAATACAAATAACAAGAAAACAAACAAAATTCAGCAGTTTTATTTAATATCACCTTAAAAGTACACCAAGAATGTAGTAACTGTATTACAGGAAAAAATCAGCAAAACATTTTTAAAAATACAAATGTAGTCTCATTATTAATTACAAGCAATATAACATCTCTTAAAATTTTAATTTCTGAAAACATATTAAGATCTTAAATAAATAAATAATAAATTAATAATATCTTCTTTTGCTTAATAAGTTTTGTCAATAACTTTTATAAATGTGCATATGTAGATTATTAATTCCAGCAGTATAAATAAAATAAAATAAATTGTAATTTTATTTTTTTATTTTTCACTCTGTTAGTGCTATGTACACAGTACTATTAATGTTTAAGCTTCAAAATTGAAGTAAAATATTCCGGAAAATATATATGAACTATTGAATACTACAGTAAAACCACAATTAACTAAGCACATATTATGTAATATTATTAATAGGAGTAACTTAGAAACAGTGACAATAAAAATATATAAACTGTGGTTAACTCAAAGAATTTGTTTTAAATATAACACCCTAGCAGGATTAATAAACCACAAAAATGTATGCCATGGGCAGCAAGATCAAACCCAGGCATGTAATTGGAATATCTACTGAACTATAAAAACTATAATTATCACAGTAATATTTAATACAAAGAATACTAAAAATATAAATGATTATATTGTGTTTGCATGGGTGTGTCATGTGTGTACGAGTAACAAAATTGTGTTTATGTTTATGTATTTACATCTAATAACTTACTTTAACATTTATGAAGCAATACAGAACAAAAATAGTAATAAATAAAAAAGTAAGTAAGTAAATAAATAAACAAATAAATTAATAAATAAATAAAAGAGACACATGAACACTGAGACCAGTATTTTAATGTTTATACATTATATAAAATACAAATGTAAAATATTAAAAAATAATTATAATTCACAATTAGTATTCTAAATATATTTTCTGGATTAATATATTTTACCCTAGAATAACTAAAGATAAACTATTCCCTGGAAGTAATACCCTTGTTTTTTTCAGAACTTGTAAATGAATACAAAACATACATTTAAAATAAAATATTAAAAAAATAAACTGTAATAAAAGATATATTTATAAACTGAAATATTTCATAAATAAATGATACACCTTCAAACTCAAATATTTAAAATATTAACTGTGCTAACAGACATATATTTAAACATATATTTTAAGCTATACAGATAAAAGATACATATTCAAACCAGAATATTTAGAAACAAATTGTGATAAAATATATATATTAAAACTTAATATTAGAGAAAAAAAAATCAAACTTAAAAATGTCAACGCAAATAGTGATAAAATATATGTTAACTATTTCAAAAACAAATTGTGATAAACAAAAGATAGGTAAAATTAACTATTTCAAATACAACTACATATTAAAACTTAAATTTTGTAAAAACAAACTGTGACAAAAAATATATACTGAAACTGAAATATTTATATATATATACACAGACACATATACATATTCATGTCAGTGTTTTAAAGATATACCAGTATACTTTGGTATACAATTATCTTTACAGTTTTGTGCTATTAATAATCACATATCAATTGCATAATATATGTTTGTATACATATGCACAGACTAATACGAATAAATCAAACAAAGGTAACCTAGAATAAGAATGTCAAGTGAACATGTATTATTAGTTAGTTTATTTATTTATTTATTAACACACTAGTTAATACACTGCATGCCCCCTGGTGCATATGGTGGAACAAGTATTATTACCCTGTAAACAAATATTTTGTTTATATTTCTTGTAAAAAATTACTTCATATTTATTAATAAACAGAAAAATATTCTCATCTTGAATGAGAAATATATGAAGGCAAAAATTAGATAGATATGTAATCATGTTTTGACTTTAAAGACAGTTGGTTAGATTAGAATCTATAAAATAAATAAATCATAGATTTTAACATCTATTGTAAAATATAAACATTAAACCATAATAAATAGAATATATATATATATATATATATATATACACACACATTAATACAAAAGACATTCAGTCATAAAGACATACGCACACAGAGTGAGAGAAAAAAAAAGAGAGCAAGAAGAGAAAGAGAAAAAACAAACAATGGAAGATATAGAGAAATAGAGAGAGAAACTGAGAGAGACACTGAGATAGAGAGAGTGAGAGAGTCTTTACAATCAAAATAATTTTGCATATATTTATATTTTTAGCAGTTTCGAATTGTTCTGATTCATCATGGAATCCTCTAGTTATGCTACCAAAAGAAAAAACCAAACTTTTCAACTACTAAACAAGAATCTTAAAAATATACATATAAAAAATTCCATTAAGCAAATTACTTGTCATCTTTTTTTCATGGAAGAAAACAAAAAATCACAGCTGAATGTTTGGCCATCTGATGACATCAGTTCTTAGAAATTTTTGTTCTTCTTATCCACACATGTTCAAATTGCTCTTCACAAAATGGCAGTTCTGTGGTAAATAAAGATCACCTGTTAAGAGGTCTGGTATTACCTCTTCTTTTGTTTGATGTTTAATTTTAAATATCAATTCATTTCAGTGAAAACAACTGTGCCAATATCTTTCTTTTTTACTTTTTGTTAATTCATAATGTTCAAAATTGAAGCAATAAAGATCTAAGAATAATTAATCAGATGAAATATTTGTTATCAAGACAGTAACATTTCATGTTAACAGAGTCATTTTTATTCCTTTACTTGCTGTGTTAATTTTCTTCTTCTTTTTTTAAATTGATTATAAAATTAGTTCATAAAGTTTCAAATGAAAAGAAGCTAAAATCAGAAACAGTATAAAATCTTCACAATGAACTCTGTATTTCTTATTGCCTGTCATGCTCCAAGTACCATGGTTATTCTTTACAGCAAGGCGATTATGAAACAATTCTTGCTTGTAATTAGCACAAATGTATTATCATTACAAATTATTATAAATAACAATTATTATATTAAAAAAATATATATATATGTATATATATAATAATAATAATAAATAAATAAATATCTGAATATTTGACATTTGATAAACATATTTTGTTTTGAAATGTGATTTAGTACATGTAGAAATTAAAATTAACATAACATTTTTTTTTTTTTTAAATCAGAAATTTCAACAAATAACTAACGTCTTCATGTCATATTCATTTTATAAATTTTCTTCCTTTTCCTTTTCTGACTTTTTGGGTGTCTTGGATGGTCGAAAATCCCAGATTCTTATTGTTCCATCTTCACTGCAGCTTACCACTCTGTCATCCGAAACCTAAATAACAATAATAACAATAATAACAATAATAATAACAACAACAATAATAATAATAATAATAATAATAATAATAATAATAATACTGATAATAATAAATAACAATTAAAAAAGTACTATTTCTACTACTACTGCTGCTACTACTACTACTAATAATAAACAACAATAATGAAAGTAATAATAATAACAATAATAAAAGTAATAGTAATAACAGTAATAATAATAATAACAATCATAATAAATTTGTTATTAAAATATATTTCATGTACTCTGTGTGACAACCACCTGTCTATGGCAAGCAATATTGCTTACTTCAGTGAGTGGCCATAATAGATAGGTTTGACTGTATATGTATGTGTACCTGTTTCTGAATATGTATGTTTCTGTTGTGTGTTTGTGTGTGATTGAGTGTAGCACATGTTGAAAAATATAAAATTACAAAGTTGCAGCATGAAATATTTCACACACTGCTGTTTTTACAGGTTAATGAATATAAAATTAGTCTTAATATTTGTAAGTGATAAAATATCACCTGTGATAGATGACTTTTTTTTAAACCACTGATTAAAAAAAATATTGTTTTTCTTGCTAGACTTTGATAAATATACATCAGTCAGCTGTTTTAATTATTCATTTTTAATTATAAAATGAATGTAATATATTTATGTACATGTACATCTGTTAATGTCTCTTTGTTTATATGTGTGTATGTGTTTGTGTAATTAGGTGTATGTATGTATTTTGCATATATATGTTTGGATGCACATTGTATATGTACAGTATGTATTCATGCAGATTATAAAAGTAAATATAACAAATTTTGAAATTAATCATTTCAAGACTTAAATATGATGTAAAATAAAACCAACTCTTCACAAAACACACACAATATAGTCTTACATCATAACTTTAAAAGCACATCTTGGTTTTTTTTCACACCGTCACGTCAAAAACATGATACAGATATCACAGCAGTTGAAATCATTGGCAACAGTATTTTCTCTCAATTTAAAATAATTTGCATCCCATGTTTTGATGTTTCCCACCTGACAGGTAATGTGACACCTGTACAGGTGTGTATGTGAGACAGCAGAGAGACAAAAGGAATACATTACCTGGATGACAGGTAATCAAACAAGCTTTAAATGGCATACATATTTATCTAGCATGACACAGTTTTGTTGTTGTTGTTGAGACCAAAGCAGTCAGTGAATTAATTAACAAAAACAGAAACTTATTAGTCCTCTGTTGTAGCAACCCAAATTTGGTTGTATTTTGACTGCAGATTTGTTTTTAACCTTGAGAAAAAGGTCTGGCAGTGTGTACAGGTGCAACCAATTTGCCAAGATTTATGACAAATATTTGTCTTCAATGTCATACATATGAGCAGCATAAGCTTATAAGTAAGTAAGGACTGAGATTGTTGATGTGATATACTGCAGATTAAATGTCTGAAATTTGTGATGTGTACCTGTACAGACTAGCAAAAAGAAAAAAGAAAGGATAAAAAAAAAAAAGGGGGGGAAGAGGGAAAGAAATTCAGAATTTCATATTCTTTAATAATTAAATTTCATTTCAGCTTAAATTATTAATTAGTTCTACCACATTATTTGTTCAATCACACATTTAGTAAAGATTATAAAGTTATATATGTAGTGTTTAAGATTGTTTTTGTGGACAATTGTTAGATAGGAAATTATTGAATGTATCTTGTAAACTATATACATTATAATGAAAACAGAATGAAAAATTGTTACATGAAATGGTTAATAATAATTTAGAAAATTGTAATACAGAATGTATTTTAATAAACAAAGTTGAATGCATAAATTATGAAATGGATTTTATATACTCTTCCTTAAAAAAAAAAAAAACTTTAATTTTTTAGAATGAAAGAAGATATCTACATTAAAAAGAAATAGAAAAAAATATATATTAATAACAATTATAATTAAAATTTTAACATCATTAAACTGTCCTATTTTAACTATTCAACCCAAAGTTTCACAGAATGAAAATTTTTTTAAACTGTACAAGAAAGATACCCTGTGAAAGACATGAACTGTACATATGAAATATGTCAACATACATTCATCACAGAGAAAGAGGTGATGGCCTCAAGATTACATACATCTGTGGATGGAGGTAAGTAACTATAGAAAGGTGACAGGTAACAATTTATAACAGGATGTCAAATGCTAATGGGAAGAACAGGTGTGGGAAAACAACATATGTACCTGTTGAAATTTTGTCACGTCACTGCATCACATACAGGGTAGACCTGCAACAACGAATGAGTCATTTAATGAGATGTGACAATTAAAACACAACTTGAAAATTCCAGGCCAGAGCAGCCATGATGAATGTCTGCTGCAAACAGGAAGTGCACTCATGTGAATGACTCTAAGCTAATGTATAATGTAATAACTTTTTTCTTTACTTAAAAAAACAACAACAAAAAACAACAATTTTTTACATAGACTACTGCACCAAGAAAGTGCAGGCTATAACAAGATTTTGTTATTTTTATAAATTCATTGTTACATAAACCATCTCCATGTCCATCAGCAGAACACAGAGAGATATGACTTGTCAAAGAATATTATATCAGCCAAGAGCTAATAAACCATACTATGCTATGCATCAAACATGCTGCACTATCTTATGAATCTAATAAAATATATTATACTACCACAGAAAGTGTAAAGTGAATATAATGTTGTTTTCTTAATTATAACTTCATTTCACTAACAGATGCACACCATCAATAATATTACAGTTAAGATCACAGTTACTAGAAACCAAAGTTTTTTTGAAAATATATCCAAGTGCAAGATAATTATTAGTAAAAGATGCCAAAATACAAATAAATGCATGCATGTTAAAGCAATCAGTAACAACTGTTGTGTAACTGTTTAAAGATTCCAGTGTAAATAATATTTTTAAAATCTACCACAAATGGAGACAAAACCATTACTTATTTATAAATATGTCTGTTATGTAAATATTTGAACATAAATTTGTGTTAGTCTTCTTGTCTATCTGTCTGTCTGACTGTCTAATTATCACTCTGGCTAAGTGTGACTGAATGGACACAATAAAAGAAATGGAGAGAACAAAAATAGAGAAAGGAAAAAGAGAAAAATTGAAAAAAAAAAAACATTTTTAAAAATTGAGTAATATCAGACAGAATAAGAAAAACTAGAATAATTAGATAATTACAGCTGCACAATAAAGATTTCTAATCAGATAGTTAAAACAAGTGGTGGCCATAAAAGGCAAACACCTTTACTCTTAATGTGTACCAACCAGTGGAATTTCCATCAAGTGTACCGTATGTACTGCTGAGTACAAAGAAAATCTTTTGTCTTTCACCTGTTGAAGACATCTATATCACTCTGACTGGGAAAGAGCTCCAGAGATCTCATTTGAGATTAGCCGTCCAAGTCGGAAGCCATTTGCAATGTCTGATAACAGCAGGTGTTCCGATCAAAGGTTTCCAATAAATTTGTGTTTTTGTTGAATTCACCTGTGATTTCCTTCAACAGGTACAATCTGTTTGAAAACATCACTCTGTACATTCCTCAAACAAACATCAAATAATTATAGCCATATTGCTGTCATCAACAACAAGTGCAGTCTACGGAATCTGGCAAGTGTGGCCAGCCTAAATTTATTTATCACTATCAAAATGCAGTTTTAGATATCTAAGCTGTATGTTATTAATACATTTTTAATGGATCTCTAAATCACAGAAACTGAGCTCTTAAAAATCAGTGATAAATGCTTGCAGCTTATCTATGGAATTAATGTTGCAGATTAAATTATTTTCCATTCCACGCAGTCCCCAAAATCTGATTTGTAAGATAGTTTGCTTTAAATGTAATTGTAAATACGAAAGGTCAATACATACTAATCAGAAATTATGATAATATTAATACTATTACTACTACTACTACAACTAATAACATTTCAAAGTACAAAATACTTTGTATTTCTTCTAAAACTACATTCATGTAGACAGCTATTAAACAAAACAAATTATAAACATATTTTTTTTTTCCAAAACATTTTTTTTTTCCCTTTTCTTTCTTTTTTTTATTTCTTGAAATATAATGAAAAACATTTCTGAAAAAAAGAAAAAAAAAAGAAAAAATACACATTATATATAAATTATGCAACTGTGGGACATTTCTCAGTATTAACATAGTTTAGAAAAAGATGAATTAATCTAATTCTTTGAAGGAGAAGGCCAATACATCAGTGGTGACAGAGTAAAGAAGACAAGACTGCTAACTATGACACAAACTGAAAGAAGATCTGCTACAAGTTTGGTGATCATGAGCTACGCCACACACCTGTGTTTCTCTTCTACCATTTATCTCTTATCTCCCATCAACCAGGTTTTGTAAGAAAACTTCTTCCGACATTGTGGCTGGCCGGTCCTTCTCACAGTATATCCGGCACACTCGTTTGACAATCAGAGATAATTACCAACACCTGTATAGGACACAGGTACAGACAATATCAGTGTGTAAGCAATTCCACTTGACATAGTGACCTATCTGTCTTTACAAGTGGAGGCTCTTGTCTTGTTTGTGTCATCAGAAATCTTGAATGTCTATCACTATGACGGTCAATGGTATTACTTTTTAATAAAAAATTATAAAAAATAATAATATTAAATAAATAAACAAATAAGAGCATGTTTTATTTATTAAATATACAGGTGTACTGAAATGTTTCGTTTTTTTTTTTAAATCTTGAATGTCCATGATTGTCATTTATATTTTAAAAAATATTTGAAAAAAAAGAAGAAAACATACACAGTTTACTGAAATATTTGGTTTTATATTAAAAATGTTCACCAGTCAACATGATTTTTAAAAATATGTATTTTTAAAAGAGGAAAATGAAAGAAATATTATACATATGTTTTATAACTATATACAAATTTGTTGGGTTTAAAAATTAATGTATATCTGACAATTATGCAATAATTTGAACTTTTAATAAAATTAAAATTATAGTAAGTGAAAAAAAAATTTAGAATACATAATATTCTATAATTTTTATACATTTTTGACCAGGTGACCTGCAGATAAAGTTGTTTGGTTTGTCTCTCTCTTTCACAAACACATACAGAAGTATTAAAATAACATTAACAATCTGTCAGTTTAAACTACTGTACTGAAGGGAAAAATGTACATATACTAAAATTATCTAATTATACCTGGTCAAGATAACTCATATCAATTAAACTGGCAGATTTGAAATATCAACTATTTGTCAGCTTTTATCAGCTATATATATATATAAACAAATGAAAGGAATTAATAATAATTACATAGAATAAAGTGTCATCTAAGAACAATATCTGTACAAGAAGTGCTATGCGTGAAGCAGTGTTTGTGGTGATATGTTCACACTGGTATGGCTGGAGCTTATGGTGACAAAGCTGCATGGAAGAAATGATTTATGTTGTATCATGTTGCTAATTGTGAGGTGAGACACTGAGCGCTGGTGTCAACACAGGCTAATTCACATTTGCAGGGATTGAGAGATGATACAGGGCTGGTGGCCAGCCATGCTCTATGATCAAAGTGCATGTCAGTGTGCTGCAAACAAATGCCACAGCCAGACCATTATCAGACACCAATCACCCAATTTTTTTCTTTCTTTCTCTCTTCTAACAACATTTAATAAACTACAGGTATACCCCACGGACCATCAGTCTGACTTGAGGATGGGACACCAAAACAAAAGCTTTTCTTGATTCCCTGCAACAGTGAGCTGCCATCAGTCTGCATTGGCAAAGCCTTGGAGATTGTGTGATGTTGAAACAGGAGAACATTTGTAACATATTATGTTAAATCACATCTCTCATTGATCAAAGAGAGGACAGCACATCAGCAGGTCATCACACCAAGCTTTAATATAATAAAAAAAAAAAAAAAAATATTCATCTCATCTGTGGGTGGATTTTCAGTTTGGGATGAAACTGTAGATGCTAAAGATAGCTTTTAAGTACTGTAAATTGGCTGCTGCGACATCTGATGACTCATGAGAAGTATGTCCTACAAGTGCGGGTGTTAATCCTCCTGTCTCAGTAAATTACCCACTTCCAGCCACCCTCCCCTCCAGAAAAAAGGCTTCATCTCATTTGTAACATAATCTTGATTGTGGATTTCAGAGATCAGGCTTTGATAAATCTGTCATGACTGTTGAATGATCTCACACAAATAAGCAGGCACTTTTGTTTCAGCAAGCCCCACCTGCTATCAGCAGGATTTCAAATACATCACTGCAGCTTTGCTAGGGAATTTATCATCATTAACATCAAATGAGCCAACAGCTTGCCAGGTCAGAGTTTATAAAAAATAATAAACATTTGACTGAGGAACACCTGAGAAAAACAGAGTGTAAATACCAAGGAGATTATGCAGGTGAGATCCTCAGTAAGCTTGGGAATCACTTTGCAATTTATCTTGTAAGCTCGCTGATAACATCAGAAATGTAAGCCCCTCATCATTTGACAAAAACATTGGCTATGTCAGTGTCATTTCTTGTGTAAAAAGGAAAAAAAAGAAAAGATTAGAAGGCTCTAGGTGATGCATCAGACATAACATGACTCACAACTAAAGTACACTGATCTTATTATATGTGCAATTAAAGTGAAACTAATATTTGAACAACAGCCACAAAATAATTTGTTTTTCTAACATTAAAAAATGAAAAATTAATAATGACAATAATCTGCTAAATATTCACCAATATTTCATGAATTAAAAAACAAATTAACAACAACAAATACAACAACAATAATAATAATAAATAAAAGAATGAATAAATAAATAAGCAAGAAAAAGACCAATCAGTACAAATGAAGCTTGGTGTAGCTCATTCATCTTTGGCATATGAAACTCCTGTTGTTGACCAAAACTGGTTAGGTGAAAAAACCAGGAACACAAGGTCCTGCTGGCATAGCCTGGCATAACTCTTAGACAAAGAAGTCAATTTATTGTCAAAGAACAAAATGGTTTGGTGAATGTAAAATAAAATCTATGAATTAAAAAAAAAGAAAAAAAAAGGATTATTAGTTCAGAAATATGCTAAAAACATGTATGATATATATATAATTGGAATATCCTGATAAATTTTAAGGTATATACCCACCCCACATCACAATCTTCTGAACCCCCTCCTGTGGTATTAATGGACACTGATACTGTTAACAGGTGACAATAGCCAACAAGCAAAAACACATTGATGTCACAGGTATACTGCTACAATCAGCAGATCTTAACAGTGTTGGAAATTGAAGCCAGGTGTCAAGTAGGGGACTTTGGGATGGCTGAAAAACTTGCATTTTTTTCACAAAAGACTGTTTGTGAGATAAAATGCACAGAATGTGAGCTCTTAACTCGAGGGAGAATTCTTTTTTTTTTTTACAAGATAATCTTTTCACATTCCTGTCTTAATTTTTTTTATCTTTGATTGCAATTTAGATAAAAAAATATAAGAAAATCTTCTACTGCAAACTGATACCAGTTTCCTGGGTGATCAATGCTATGCCGATTGAAAAGAAGGCCTTGATAGTCATTGTGTGTATGTCATCAAGCCAAGCCTCTCTCTTAAGCAACAAAACTAACATTTCCAGCCTTGTATGGGTCTTTATGATCTTGTTAAAAGATAATTCAGCATCAAGCCTATAGCATGTATGAAGATATCCAGTTATTTCAGAAGCTATCAATTTTAACTTAAAAAGCAGGATTATCAAACTAGCAGTTTATTTTTTATGTGCTGCTGCCCAAAAACTTTTACAAAAAAAAACCTCGTGTAATTAAAGCTTTTTTAATACAGATTAAGCTTTGTTATATAAGAACTGAAAAAAAGATAATAAGGAAACTGATCTTAGTACAGTAATAAAAAATATAAAAAGGAGCAAAGTTACCCTTATTATATGAGATTTATCACAGGATATAACACTTACTCTAGATAAATGCCTATGGTCTAAATCTTCTTTACTTAACGTAGCTGATATTCATATATACTAATATATATAAAAAGATAAAAATGTAACATAATATCAAAAACATTAAAAGAAATCTCATATTAAGAGATAATTTGTAAAAATTCCTTCTATGTAATAATTTAAGAAAAAAAATTATTTAAATGAAGAGAATTCTTGTTTTTGAAATTTTTAGAAACCTCTTTCTAACTAATAATAATAATAATAATAATAATAATAATAATAATTATTATTTTGATTTTGAAATTTTTCCTTTTTCCTTTTCTTTTTTCAACTGTTTAAACCAAAATGAATTTGAATGAACCAAATTTTTAATTTTTATAAAAAGTATGATAATTTAATTCCATTTTCTTTTGTGTATCATAGAGTATATTTTAAAAAGAATATGTGTACAACAAGTGTTTGTAGTAGATGTGATAGCTGTGGTTACTTACTGTCACAGATTTATGTACAAGTGTCTTTAATCTTAACCAACAGATCTCACACTTGAAGGATCAACTTGTTCTCAAAGCTTAAACAAATACTGAAAACATGAAATAATGAAACCAGTCCAGAAGTTTTAATGTTATAAAAAAATATTTAAAAATGAAGACAATGTGTTTGTGTGTGTGTGTGCATTCCTTGATTTCAAATCAGATTTAGATCTGTTTTCATATTTATATTGAATTATCTTTAAATTTAAATGTGATATACAACAAACAAACAAGCACAAAGAAGTGTGTGTGTTTTTTGTAATTTTTTTGTTGGATGTAAAAGTTATACGAAATAATAAATTGGTCATTATTTATGGATGAAAACAATTCTTTTTTAAATCAGATTTAATTTTTTTCAAATATATTTTGTAATTTACAGTCAGATGTTAAAAACTTTAATAATAATTTAAAATAAGATATATGAATGATCAAACAGCTTAACAGAAAATATTTGAAGAAAATACTAACGTTTTAAAACATATCATATTATAGTTAAATATTAGAAAATATAAAGGTAAACAAATGATTGATCAAACAGCCTAGATTTTTGTCTACTGGATGTAAGTTGTATCACATAATACCATATTTATGAATGAGAACATTTCAAGAGAAAAGTTGATTGTTAAATCATATTTCATAATGAGGATGCTAATATTTGAAAATATTATGTTTTATTTTTCTCCTTGGGTATAACTATAAACCTTTTGAAATCCTTCTGAAACAAATATAAATACTCTGCAGACAAAAAAAAGCAATACAAATCTACATATGAAAGAAAAATTAAAAATAATAATAATAATAATAATATTAATAATAATAATAATAATATAAAAAATATAAATAAATAAATAAATAATAAAAATAATAACAATAATAAATAAATTTAAAAAAAACATTATTAAAAATACTGTCACTTTTCTTTTTTTTTCCTTCATATTCTGGGTACAAATGTTATTGTGAAAAGAAAAAAGAAAACACAACAAAAAACCACAAATCCCCCCCCAACAAACAACATGCCTATGATAAATTAAATACTTATACATAATCCCATAAAAACAAAGCATTAAAATGATAAATGCATGAAGAACCTGCTCTAAGTGCTAAACTAGTTACAGCTTACTAAAATATGTACATATGTACACTGGAAAGAAATGGGTTTAATGAAACACCTGCAAGAACCAGTATGAACCACAATCACCATAAAGCACCCGAATGAACCAAACAGAAATCTTACTTGGTGATTTACATAAATTACTCTCCGACTTATATGTGTCAGAGTCACATGAAGAATGTATATCAAAGATGATAATTATTATTTATTAGACCAGCAAATTAATTTCTGACACATGGCTCATGCATTTGCACATGTGGTTGACAAATGATATTGGCCAATAAGTCAGTAAGATCTGTGAGATTGGACAATATACTATGTCACTTATATCAACAGTTCCAAAATAAAAATCAGTAATTTTCTTTTGTAATAAAGGAAACAAAACAAAATCTGTGTTACAGCTAATACACAGTGTTATATATATTTGTTAACAAGTGTTCCTAGTTTGCAGCAGCTATTTAGAAGTAGAGTAACAGTGGAGATGATGGTGGCAGTAGTAGTAGCAGTGGCATAATTTGCAGTAGTAATAGCAGTAGTAGTAGTATTTTATTTTAATTTTTAATTTTTTAACCACGTAGTTTTAAAAATGTGCAGTAGAAAGAACCAATGTTTTTGTTAAATGATTAGAATGTTGGTCTGAAGTGTGATGATTTCCAGAATCATTTCTCCTGACTGACATACTTTAAAGATTAGACTTGATAATCTCAAGTTAATCATTTCTAATTGTTAATAAATTTAAAAAAAAAAAAAAAAAAAAATGTAAAAAAAAATCTTTAAATTTACCACCCAGCACATAAATAAAAATGAAAATGTATGAAATGCAAGAAGCATAAGGCTTTGTTTCACTTTGTTTTGTTTAGATTTTTATTTATAGCTTTCCCTTAAAGCAAAGAGAGAAAGTCATTTAAAAAAAATAATAAAATAATAATAATAATCTGTACATTTCTATAAGGTGTTATTTAGTTGGTAATACAAATATATTGTAAAGACTGAGTCTATCACCCACACTTTAGATTAATTTAATAGGTAAGGTATGTTTACTTGAAATACAACATGGTTTCAATAAACAACAGATGTGTGAACATAATGAATGACTGGGAGAAGAATGCATTTTTACACTCACACATGTTCTATATTGGTAGACCAGATGTCAAACAATCATTGTTTGTAAAACATCCAGGTGACAAAAATCGTGTTTTAGATTTAGACAGTTACTGTAGGAATGGACAATGATTAAATGGTTAAAGCACTAGTGTGAACCATGGTAGGATGCAGGACCAATATTTCCTAGAATGCACACCAGACCACGCATTTTCCAGACAAAGCCATATAACTATTTACCTAAAACCATGCTACAATATGAAAAAAAGTATTTAAAAAATCCAGTTGATATAGATCATGGACTGGTGGAAGCAGATTTCCTCTTTTGTGTATTATTAATTAATTATTACCATTAACATAAAAATTTAATTATATAACAGATACAAATTTGGTCACACTACAAAAAGTTATTCTTTTTTAAAAATTGCATTGAGTCTCTCATTACATGTCTTAAAAGGCACAAATCCTTTTGGTATCATTATTATGAACTGTACAAATGAAAGAAAAACAGATTAGGAAAATAAAACCCAAGCCAAAACATGTATGTATGTATCTACCTATGTACATATATATGGAAGAATGAATGAAAGGATGGATTAATGGAAGGATTCATGCAAGCATTACGTAAATATATATTTAAAAATGAAAAGAAAAGAAAATGTTTAGAAAAAAACAAAAAACAAAGAAAACTAAAATTGATTGACTGAATAATGAATAATTTGGCAACAGTGAAACAGTATCTACAGTATCTCTTAACTTTTTTCTTTTTTTTTCTTTTTTTGAGTTCTTTGATTCACACACTGGACGCAGCTGTTTGTGTGTTAATCTGATTGCAAGGGAGATAAGCCTGACTATAAAGATGGTTGTCGTGGTATCTCTGTAAACTTGCCTGTTGTTTTGGAATCACTGACAAAAGTTATTTTTGCTGGATGAAAAGAGCATCACCTCAAATTACTAAACTGAGGAACTGCTTAAAGTGTAAATATTAAGAGTTACTGACATGACATCACCTGCATCAGTGCTTTCATGTCCAATATCTAGCATGGGCATCTCAGGTGTGTGCAATGTATCTACTTTCTGCAGAAGCAACATGAGCATTGCCCAAATATTGCCATCACCCAATACTAAAAAAAAATTGTAAAAACTCACCCCAACATCTCGGACAGGTCCCTTGTGACCCTGAAGGGCACGCACACAGGTCAAGGTCAACAGGTCCCATTCCTTTATGCTGTGATCCCTGGATTGAAAAGAATAAATAAAATTATTATTATTAATAATCTGAGAGAAAGAGCATAACAGATGTGATTTGAAAAGAATAAACATAATAATTATTATTAATATCTAGAGAGAAAATGTGTAACATATGTGAACTCATTATGTGTGTCTTTAATGATATGATTCAGGTTCAATAGCTGTGTAGTTTTATGTTTTATACTGCACCAGCTTCTGAAATCATTCAGTGGAAAGAAACTTTTGAAAGAAAACATTTAATTTCCAAGATGGTAGCAAAGAGTCTTTAAAAAAGTATTTAATATCATAAAAAATACAGAGTAGATTTCTTTGCAGAGAATTAATTTTTACTGCTTGAATTTCATCATGACTCAATCTAGAATCAAACAAGTATTGTAATTCAAACACCACAACCCCTCAAAACAAATCCCTGTTATTCTTTGATATTGTCATTTTAAAATATATTTCAAAATCATCTATACCAGTGTTATTACAAACCATAAAGTACTGTTAAAGAAACCTTTGAAATCAAGTAATTTTATATCAGTATAAATGTAAAATTTTATTAACATTATATTCATAAAATAAAACAGAATGCTATAAACTGTACTTGAGCTGAATCTCAACATAATGACTAAAGTTACTAAAATTAAAACTTTTACAAGCTATATACACAAACGCCCTGTGCAGGTGATACAAAATAATTTAAAAGTACCGTATATACTTGTGTATAAGTCGAATTTTTGGGAGACTATATTAAGGTAATATTTTGGGGGTCGACTTATACATAGGTAATACTTTTGTAGCTGTTGCTGAAGAGTCGCCATTTTACTTTTTTGCTACGGGATGCATCTAAAATAATCGCGGTCTTTCAGCTTTTCAAAAATATAATTTTATCGTATACAAAATTTGGAAAAATTAAATAACAAAACCAAATATGAATGTAAAACATGATATTCTTCCGTTTAATGACATAAAAATACATTTTAAAGCGAGAAAACCGTCAGTACGGTGTTATGCCTTACGGCGTCTTGCAGTGATCTAGGAATGCAGACTTCTCTGCCAAATTGCACTAAATATCGGTCCTAATTTCATAAACAAAACTCACTTGTTTAATTGTAAAGAATATGGTGAAATAATATTGCAATCGTCATTAATATCCACTACCGACTAATTTTGTAAATCATAGAACGGCTAAATATAACGGTAAGTTAGGTCTCCATGTTAGACTTATTACATTAAAGAAATACTATTTATGATACATTTAGGCTATAGCTCGTGTAATACATGCATTTACGTTATTATGGTATGTTCGTGCAAGTTATGTTACAGTAGGCGTACAATGTAGGCCTTCATGGCACTGTCACACTGGTCTAAAAATAGTGACGGTGCCTGGAATCTACAGTCGACTTATACACAAGTAATACCTAAAATGACACAATTTTTGGTCTTAAAATACACATCGACTTATCCATAAGGTCGCCTTGTACACAAGTATATATGGTAAATGAAAGTTCAGTGTGAAAATTCTTAAGACTTAAGTGTACTTTGCAATATAGGTAAAAAAAAATAAAAAAAATAAAAAAAATTCTTCTTTTTCTTTTCTTACTTTCTAGTTTGAGTACAAAATAATTGAAATAAAATTAAAACAATCAATGTTTTAGACTTTCAATTACTTTTCACTACACTATATCCTGCTTGTAATTTAAAAAAAAAAAAAAAAATTAGCAAAGAAAAAAGATAAAGAGAAAAGAAATTAAATTAACCAATTTCAATGCAAGAATGTTAAAACACCTTGAAAGCAGAGAATGGAAAGCAGAAAATATAGCTATATGTAGGAAAAGATCATGAAAAATGAGAAACTATAACGTGTGTGTGGGTGTGTAAGTGATTGTATATATTATCTACACATTTGTGTATGTGCATGCATATCTACATTTTGTTATTGTGTGTGTGTATCTGTGTGTTCATGAGTGACATAATTTATTATTTTACCAACACCATGGCAGATGCCAGACACACAACAGAGAAGAAGAATTTGGCAACAACAAGAAGAAGAGCTATGACTATGACTGATACCCTTCCTTTGAAGAAAGACAGAAACAAAGAGAGAAGAGGTCTGTTTTTTCAATTGTTCACAGTGAGTCTGACCAGGTTTAACAACTTGACAGTGAAGACTGCATGCTGCTCTGTCTGGGAGGATAAGTCTGGAGATTGTACTTTGAGTTTGGGGTGAATCATGGCACTTATCTCGGCCAGATGAGTGTACAACAAAAGAAGTGAGGAGGTGGTTTTAAACTGATGCCTCTTTGGCTTGTCTAAAACCAGGTCTTCATCAAACCTGATGGATACCAGACACACCTGTACCTGATACACACAGGTATGTGCTCCCTCCAGACTTGCAGGTAAGGTATAAGGTGTGAGATTCCTCTTTTCCAAACAGTTACAAAACACATATCATGCATATATAGGGTGGAACTACATATTTATCATTGGTAGCCATGCTCTCCAGAGAATATAATTCTGATAATAACTGCTATTTTTATGTTGAAATTCCTTTCCTCCTTTATCCATACAGTTATATTTAACAGGTATGAGGTGTGGAATCATGAACTTGGACTTAATGTGTATATGTTTTATATATTTAATATGTGGGGAGGGGCTCAATATGTATTTCAGTATTGTGATGTCTTGACATTTAGAAATATTTCTCTTCTGTATGTAGGAATTCAAATTATGAACATCATTCTTTCACAAATAAACACATGATCAAAAAAGTCAAATTAAAATTGAAAAAGTAAACAAACAAAAGAAATATGTGTTTCAAAGAAATTAATTTAAACACATCCAAAAACCAAAGAAAACTCATTATTCTTTGACAGATATATATGTATTTATTATCATAATCATATATTGCAACATTAAATAAAACTTTTATTTTTTTTAATTTTTTTTTTAATACAGCACTGATCATTCTCTATGGGGTTTTTATGTTTCAATACTGAAAAAATGAAATGAAATAAATTAAAAATAATAATAATAAAAACAAAATAAAATAAAATAAAATCTGTTAAATGAAAATAGTTCATTTTAAAAGTGAGCTAACCCTGCTGCAGTCCAGAACCGACTGTTCCAGTAAGAGACTCTGAACACTGGTGCATCATGGGCTCTGATTGCAGCCTCTGACTCTCCCGTCATTTTATTCCAAAAATAGACATTTCCTGTCTGATCCCCACCAATCACAAGATCATTTGTAATCTGAAATATTAAAATTAATGAAAAATAAAATTAAAAATTGTATTTAAAAAAAATAATAAAATAAAATGTATTCTTTTTAGTATCCAAAATGGTCACAACTTTGACCTCAGTGTTATAACAGTATCACAGCACATTTTGATGGAAATTTGTATTGCATGATTTTTTTTATACATGTAACTGCAGTATTCAATTCAGCCATACAAGAAAACAGCATATAAATAGGAAAGAACTATTTTTTTTAAAGACATACTAAAGGTGGAGGAATAATTAGTTGAAATAAAAAAAATAACAGTAATAAAAAAAAAATTAATTTTAAAACAATTAAAAAAACAACAAAAAAACAATTAAAAAATCTAGATACTATTTTAATATAGAAATTGAAAAGAATTTTAATTCAGCATCATATATGTAGTCTGGAAGACATTTGTCAAAACTTTATTTTACTTCAGAAATGAGCCATGAAGCACTGAACCAATTAATGAAAAGAAACACAGATTCTTTCTTTATATTCTTTTCAGTCATCATGGCTAAAAACATCCAGTTAGACTAGTGTTGTAGTTTGTAATACATTTATCACAACATAACAGAATTTCTGAACTGGAGCCATGAATCATTGAACCAAACAACTTAATCACTGCAGAAACAAAACAAGTCCTGCAGCCCATATCTAATTCTAGAAGTTAAATTAAAACCCAGTATTTAACAGACAGAGCAAGTGAACATGTGCAAGTATTTGGAAAGCAGACTGCTCAATTAGGGATTGGTCAATTGACCATGGGTGTTGTGTAGCACTCTGTCCATTAGCTACATGTAAGTGATAGCCCCACTAATGCAGACAGTGTAGATAAACAGGTAACTGTAGCCCTAACTGCTAATTACACAAACATGTCTTTGATGATAAATATAAACAGGTGATTTGTGGTGGCCACATTTCAACAACACCTTAACCTTTTTGTCTATTAAACAGAGGATACGCAAGTTTTGATGTGCTTTATTTATTTGAAAAACTAATTTATATAACCAGCATTATATATAGGTTTGTCTGTTAAACTTTGGGAAAGCCAGTTTTGATGTGTTTATTTATTTCACAAACAACTTATTTAACCAGAATTTTATTTAGTTTTGGTTATTAAACACCAGATAAGCAAGTTTCAATGTGTTCATTTAATTAAAAAAACCTAACATATTTAAGCAGTACTTGATATAGGTTTTAGTATTAGTCACTGGATAAGCATATTTTGATGTATACATTTAACCAGTATTAGATATAGATTTGATGAGCTAAAACAAAAAGTAAGTCATGATGTGGTAATTATTTTTAAGAATTTACATAATAAGCATTATATATAGATTTAATACATACTGACACTAAAAAATAAAATTTATAGATCTAAAAAAAGTAAAAAAAAATTATAAAACAAAAATTAAGTAAATAAAAACATTTAAAACAATTTTTTTTTAAATAAACGCCAATAATATTTCTTAAACACAACAGTTTACACATTTTATTTCATCTCAGTGTTATAACTGTGAAATTCAAAATGATCGGTTTTGGGATCAAATCTCACTTAAAACTTTTATTTGTAAATGAAGACAGAATTCATTTTAAAGCTAATCATTTTTGTATTAAAAAATGTTCCCATTCCATTCTGTACTCCCATCTGATTTATTTTATTTCTGTAATAGTAACTCATAGGCTAGCAGTAATATAATGTTACTGATGAATAAACAGTGTGATGAATTTCTAAGAAATAAATGTCTTTGTTGACAAACGTGTTATTTTTCTGTTTTTGCCAGCTCTTATCTACAATATGATAATGCAAAAACAAGAAGAAAAAAACATAAATAATTTTAAAACATCATCTATGAAAGTGGACTGAATTATCTACAAACAAACAAAACAGAACACTGATAATAATAACAGTGGATGAATGGATGGCTAGATAAATACAAAAATTAACATAAGAAAGAAGTAAAAATATTTAATAAATAAAATACAAATAAATATACAATATAGTAAATAAACAAAGAATAAATAATAATTAAACAAATTAATGAAATAATACAGTAAATAAATAAATAAATAATTAAATAAAACAAAATAAAAACATCAAAAAGTAAGATAAACTGTAGATGAAAGAGATTGTGATGGAAAGTACTACTCAAGTTTTGATAAGTTTTTCTCAGAAAGGTTTATCAGTAATGTATCAAGACAGCCTATGACTGAAGCCCAGGTTTCACTAACCCAGACATTAGTTTATCCCTTCATCTTGACAACACACTGGCAAGTCTTCTCTATAAATGAATAAAACAATAGAGATGGGGGTCTGCGGCCAAGCCATGAATCTCATCTGGAACTCACACAACTTTGGCAAGATCTCTAGGTACACAATTTATGTTCCAGACAAATTTTTACAACCCTACATCACCAGTTTGAAGTAGACAAAACAGAAAATAGTTTTCAGATATTTATTACTTTTGGCACATATTTTTTTTTTTTTTTTTTTTTTTTTAGAAAAAACATATACAAAAAGATGTAAACTGCAAAAGAATGTTTTTCAGAGAAAACTTGTTGTAACTGAGAGAAAAGCATTAAAAATAATTTCAAGTAGCAAGACTTTAAAGAAGAAAAATTATTACTGTGATAAACATAATTAGCCTATAGATTTACAGCCAACAGACTTGAACTCAACATATCATACAAAAAAAAGAAACATTTTTTTTTTTTTTTTCTTTATTATGGTTGTTTGAAATCAGTAATTAGTGTAACATTTGAAAAAATGTGTCTGTCACGTCATTTTCAATCAAGACTAACATCAATAAAGATGTTTATGGTTTTGTTTGTTTATTGAAAAATGAGGAAATATTACTGTTGATAATAAAGATATGCAAAGTTTGTTCTGGTTCAATTTATGCTGTTTAGGAATATCTTGCTGGTAGAGTATTTATCTGAGAAGCAATAGCTTCCAGGATCAATTCTGCTGAATGGCCTCACTGGCCTATTTTCTGTTCTATCCACAACTGGTGAATCACACTTAATTACAGAGTATGTATTACTGTTTATGAGAAGGTGTGTATAAAAAATCCACTGCAGATTGTTATTATGAGTACCACTTTATTGTGGTATCATTATCAAACCTAACATATTAAATATCTAATAATATAAATTCCTTCATTTTTATAGATCTTCCTGCTCTTTACCCCATCATCCGTTTTTTCATTTTTACCTTTTTCTTCACTGAAAACAAACCCACAAAACAGAATGAAAAAAAAAAAAAAAAAAAAATCCCCCCCCCCACAAAACTACTGGATAAAATGATAGTAATTCCATTTGTTTGCTTTCTTGGATTTGTTTACCATTAGTTTTAAATATCAATATTTAATCCTGAGCTTGTGTTAAATGTAATTATTTAATATATTTCTATCTTTATCATTGTCAGTTTAGATTTTTTTTTTATTAGAAAAAGAAATAACCTTAAAAATTAAAAGAAAAGAAAGTCAAAATGAAAGAAAAAGTAAAGAGGAAAACACAAAGTATAAAATGAAGATTATTAAAAAGAAAAAAAAAGTCTAAAAGAAAAAACAAAGTATAAAAAGAATAATAAGAAAACAAAATATAAAAAGAAAAGTATTAAAAAACAATGTATAAAAAGAAAAGTGAAAAACAACAACAAAGTTTAAAGAAAAGAAAGGAAAAATGAAGTATAATTATAAAACAAAATTAAAAAAAGAAAAAGAACGTGAGAAATGAAAGGAAAAAAAAACATTGTTTACTGATTTTATAATCCAGATACTTAAATACTGGATGTTAAAACAAAATACTTTTAGCAGACAAAATAATTTGATTTTCTAGCTATTCTGCTTGGTTTATATAAGCTATTCTGGTTAGTTTACAAGATTATGTTGAGCACACAGTTGCTGTGCATCATGGAACATTTGCAGCAAATTCCAGCTTAGCAGAGTACTGATCACAAAGATAAGCTTAAGATAACAATTACCTCTGTCATGGCCTAAACCATCACAAGGGCTTATCTCAGTAACATCACCTACACCACACACCCATATATATGTATAACAAAAAAAAGAAAAAAAAAAGAAAAAAAAAGAACAACCCAGAAAACACATACACATATAAAAAAAACATTGTATATGTATATGAGTGTGACTTTTGAGTTGGTGTGTACATAAGAATGGCTATAGATTTCTGCAGCTAATGCATTTATTTTTGTATTACAAAAACACACCAAAATAATTTCTGTATGTGTATGGGGGTATATCTGTATATTAGCCGACTTTTTTTTAATTATTGAAAATTGATTTTGATTTTGATGGGAGAGGAACAGGATTTATTAACTTATATAACTTTCATTTTAAAAAACAACAAAAAACAACAACACCTAAACAAATTGGCTGATCAACCTGACAGTGTTGATAAGATGAGTAAATATCTACCCAAAACCTATCTCACATTTCATACACTACCACAACTCACAACAATGTACATACTCATATCTCACACTTCATATACTACCACAACTCACAACAATGTACATACATATATCTCACACTTCATACACTACCACAATTCACAACAATAAACATCACTGGAGCAGAAGCCTCTTCATAGAGAAAACAATTAACTCTGGTATTATTAAAGTCACAATGCATCTCTGAACACATCACTTGAGTGTCGAGTGCTATTAAAACAGGAAAGCACTACCCCCTTCTCAGCCCCTCTTGAACTGTCAGGCTTCCTAATGAATGAATGAATGTTAATGCTTTAGTCAAAAATAAACAGCAGATGTTTTCCTCTCTGTTGTGAAAAGTGCACTAGAAAGATGAATTAATGTCTGATACTTACCACTAGTGACAGAATAGATTTCTGGACAGTATCAAACATACACACACAATTCCCTGTTTCAATGTTGCTCATGCATAACGTCCTGAAAAAAAATAAAAAATAAAAAATAAACATAGGAAGCATGTTTTGAAACTGTTTTAATTTTACATAACAGCTGGCAGTGAAAAATATTAATATATTTTTAAAAAATAAATTTTTAAAAATGAGAATTAAAAAAATCCATTCTGCCAGCAGTGATCTTGCCAAAGCAAGAAAACAGCCAATATATTAAGACATAAACAACATAAGCATCAAGTTAATAAATATTCTGTATGATTATAACTCTGTGTGGTGTATGTACTCCCTGGGTCGAGCTAGATGGAAAATCTCCATGTCTGAGACCATTACAATTTTCTCTAATGACATAGATTATTTCCAACCATTTTCTTCACACGTGGGGGCCACAGAAACCTTCCACACACACACACACACACTTGGGTTTTTTTCAGGATGCCCGACATGTTTTACATGGAATTCTCAGGATCTGTGTTGGGAAGAACCAACTGGTATTCAGTATATGCCAGCGAGTGTCACAACACATAGGATTCTCTACATATTACATTTGTCAAAATAAAGCAGCAGTTGGTGGCTCATAGGAAAATAATGGTAGACAGATAATGAATGTTTTGATGCTTGTTGACATCCAAACATTATTGTTGGCTAAACTTAAAAAGAATGATGATCAACTAAAGATTGTTTTGACTTTGCCTGTAGTGCCAAGGTTCAAACTGTGGTAATGAGCAATAAACTTTTCAATACATATCTTAAGAAATGAGGCTAAAAGAAGAAAAATATCTTTTTCACACTAAGAAAAAAAAAAAATATATATATATACACACAAAAATCCCCAATGTGTTTTTGTTTTCATGATAAATGTTTTACTGTATTATGAAAACAGATTAAATTAATTAAAAATAATAAAAATATTTTGTGACTTTTAATAACAAATTTTTAATGTCATGATGAAAAATATGTGATATGTTTAAAACAACAACAACAACAAATAAAAAAAAATTTGTTATAGCTATAATCCATATATTTCATTTTTGAGTTACTTCTAAACGTCTGTCCAAGCAAGTTTGAGGCTTTGATTAGTTATCAAATTCTCAAACATTCAATCCTGAAATAGATATGGGATATAAATTATCAAATATTCTAACAGATCTGGAATGTAACAAATATAAAAACATTACAGAGGTTCTGACATGTTTCTGTTGAACTAAGGTCTGCACATAATGCCATGAGTCCAGATTCAAAGAACAGAAATGAATAGTTAATTTTTTAGATGCTTATGTTTTGAAATTTACATGATTTTAAAATTATAATATTCCAAAGTCTGAAATTCATACATGAAAATACATCTCAAACATAAAATATCCATGATTTATGAAAACCCCCACAAAATTAAATAAATAATATAAAATTAAATAAAATAAATAAAATTAAATTAAAATAAATAAATAAACAAAATAATAATAATAACAACATCAACAATAATAACAATAAATAAATACTTTAATAAAAATAAAAAAAAAGTTGTTGATCTATCATAAATCCAAATTAGTCATTTACTAACAATAAATAATACAGTACTTTTTAGCAAGACCTTAAGTAAAACTATTTTCTGCACTTGTCTAACACTACATTTGAATAACAAATAAAACATGTTTCCACCCAAATCACACCATTATTACAAAACTCTTGCCAAATTTCTCTACTCTCATAGGTGGTGCTTTGTGTATATTAGAATTTCATATACCTGTGTTGTTATTTTGTACAAATTATTCAAGTCTGTGATGTTTTCTGCATACTCCTGTTTGACCTTCACTCAGGTATTCTTATCAGTTATATTATTTTAGTTATTATTGTGTAATACAGCTTTATAGTTTAAACATCTTAGGTGTCATGAATTCATTTATATCAGCTCAACATTACAGTTTATGTACTGCTCCAGTACAAAAGAAAACTTGCAATAACAATAACAATAATAGTAATAGTAATAACAACAATAAAATTAAACTAATAATATATATGAAATGAGGCAACATGTGTCATATTTCTTTCTTTTTACAGATGGTTTTTTTTTTTTTTCCTTTTTCTTTTTTGTGGAAATGGATATCAAACTGAATATTTAAAAATGTTCGAATCAAATCAGCTTAGAAAATTAAATTAGAAAGACAAAACAAATATTCACTGCACTGGGTGTAAGTATGGTGATTAACATGAAGTTAAAATAATAACTGATACTTAAGTTAAAATAATAATTCATTAGCAACCTAAAAGTATGTATGATAACAGTATTATTTGATTTATAGGTTATTTAGACAAATTTCATTTTAAAATGGTGAATTATTTGTTTTTCCTTTTCTTAATTTGTTTATTGTTTATTAATATGAACAGTTGGTTAGATAGTTTGTCCCTCTTTTGTCAATTGTCTTTACACTGCATTATTCAAAATCCAAAATATACAAAAATCAAATCACATTGAATCAAAGCTTCATGACAATTTTGAATCAAATATTTGAAGCTTCACAGGGCCCTATATGACATATAGTACAACAGTGATTCTATTATAATGTAGTTACAGTATAAAAGAGATACTAAAGTTGTGTCCACTACAGCAGTCATTAAAGCTCTTTTAAACACTAATTTATCTTTATGAAGTATTTATAAATACAAAATGACTGTGTTTAAAAGAAATCCAAAAAACAAAACAAACCCCCCCAAAAAAAACATGCTGCCATTATTCCATGGGCAATACCTGACATTTAGAAGCAAAGAATCCTTTGAAAGTAGCATTACGATTCCATTGAGGAAAACTGATCTTGCAACCAAACACACCTCAGTGAAAAATTCTGCACCTGAGATGCAAACTACTGTCAGGCAGATGAGATACCCATTAAACATGTGTTTATTCAAAATCTACAATTAGTACTATGAACATGAATTAGACTGGTAAAATAATTCATCTATAGACCTCCAACCAGAGTTATCTCCCTTCTCCTAGCAGGGGATATCACTTAACAGTTATCAGTAAATCTTTCTTCATATCCAATTTAATGATTATAATGTATATGTTTTTACAAGATTTGTTTTATTAAACTTCCTGTATTTATTTCATTTCACTATCTACAAAGACATTTTAACATTGTCAGAAATGTACAAAAATCAGGATCTTTTATCTTTACCATAAATAAAATGAAACAAAATAAAATAATAAAATAAAATGAATAGAGAAGATGTACTAACAAAGTAGAGCAATAACTATGAAATTAACAATAAAAACAGTATACTCAGGAGAGGTAAAAATAATAAACATAATAATAACCATATTATGACAATAACACCAGTATTATTATCATCAAATATTTATTTTATGCTTTATTACATATACACATCTTGTAGGTTCTGTGTTACAAAAAGGTCACACTGTCAGATGAAGTCCATGACCTAATTTCTATCTGTGATTAAATAAGAACTGCCATCAGCTTTAATACCTACTTACTCTTACATGTGCAGAGAAGACACATCACAGACACCATGAACTGTGTAAACTGGCATCATTTAGTGTGTAACATGTAGTGGTGTGATGAAATGTTTGACTAACTCTTAGAGTTATTACATTATAGACTTCTGTAATACAGATCTTTAAGAATCTTTAAAATATTTATTTTTAATATGTTTATTATCCATACCATTTCAAAAGTCTTCAAGATTTAAATATATCCCCCCACACAAAACTATCTTCTTAGTCTGCTAATTAAGCTAATCCAATGCTTCTTTAACTGGCTAATAGCTGACCCAAAGGTGAATGATATTATTTTGAAGTGGATGAAAACTGCAATGCACAAGGAAATTGAGTTAGGAGTAAATGAAATTTTGTGATAAATATTCAGTGGTGAACTGAAATAGTTTAAGAACCTCAGGGCTATTCATTACTAGTTATTATACATTAATAAATGTTTATATTCAAATCATCATGTAATACAAATTATATTAAAAAAAACTATATATATATATATATAATAAAAATTTTAAATCATCAACATTGCAGTATAAGGGGAATAACCAGTGTATAATCACATTTTTAACTTTCTAAATTCTTTATTTATTTATTTATCTTATTTTTCTTATTTTTTTATCATTATAATAAAAAAAAATATTCCTTCTTTCTTTCTTTATATGTAATATGTACAGACATAAATTACAATACTAAAATAATTTATCTATGGACCTCCACTAGAGTTATCTCCCTCTTCCTGGCATTCGACATCACTTAACAGTTATCAGTAAATCTTTCTTCAGATCCAACTCAAAGATTGTAACTTATATGTTTTCAAGATTTATTAGGTTATAGACCTAATAACTTTTCACATTCACATCTGCTATCTGAAAAATATAATTCTACTCTGTTTTTATTTTTATCTTTTCAGAACAAAGACAACTGAATAAATGTTTATTTTAAAAATTTATAATGAAAAATGTTTTATTTATTTTAATAATGTTTGATTTCAATATAATTTTAAACAGCTTCAAGACTTGAATATATAGTGTCCAGCCCAACCATAACAAAGAAACAAAAAGCACATAAATAAAAATGACTTTGTTGTATAAACCAGATTTTGCTTAGTACTTTTTTCTCATGGTAAAAGAAATCTGAAGTGGAACATAGATGTGTGGAAAGTTATGCTGGCAAGGATGGGTTTTGAAGTATGATGTTATCACAACTGGTATAATTTTTGGAGTTAATTTTGTATTCTGACAAAACAAGAGACATGTACATTGACTTATAATATGTGATGAAAATAGCTGGCCTCTTCTAAGCTATGTGCACACAGGTACACCTGTTTTTAAGGAGAACCAACTAAACCAATAAAGCATACAATCCACTCAGAACATGTTTCCTTTTTTTTTTTTTTTTTCACTCTCTCTTTCATTCTTCTTCTTCAAAACTCTCCAACTTTTAAAAGAAAGTCATAGAATTCTTTTAGATAATTTCAAAAGTATGACATCATATGCAGTTTTCTCATGAAGAAAAACCAACCCCCCCAAAAAAAAATATTTTCAGAAAAAGAAAAAGAAGAAAGACATGAAAAATAACATAAAAGAAAACACTTCTAAAAGCTTCCCAATGACTGTGGAATTTCCAGGAAACATTAGAAGATGTCTTCTGCCTGCCAAAGTGTTTGACTAGTGTTAAATGAAGCAGGACTAAACATAATATGTGTGCCAAGAGCTGGGGAGTGCTGAGTCTGATGGTACAAAAGTGATATGACACATGAGGTACATTCATAATGACAGCCTATATGAAACAGACACTCTCTGATTCTTCTCATGTAGCAACTGTTAATCCAAATTAATTCCTAGAAAAATAAACTTCATTTTGCTGCCATATTTTTATTTTTTTATTTTTTTCAAGATAGACTGTGATTAATCCAAATTAATTTCCATAAAAATAAACTTTGCTCTGCTGCCATATATATATATATTAATAGTCTATGATTAAATCAAATTAATTTCCATAATAATCTATAATTAATCAAAATTATTACACAACATGACAAGTTCAATTATTCATATTTATGAGGTCTTAAATATGATTAATTAAATTAAAATTATTGTAAGATTCATGGAACAGTTTTTGTTACCTCTATTAATACAGTATTAAATAATGTTTCTAGATTTTTTTAACAAGCATTAACTGTGGTGATCTCACAAAGGCAGAAATATTAACTTACATGTCAGATGAAGAAGTCAGTACACAGCCACCATCCAATACAAGTGAGTTAATAACACCAGTGTGAGCCTTTATCACCTTGCAGCAGTAAAATGTCTTCCTTGACCACACCCGAACTGTACAGTCATGAGAGCCCGATACTCTGAAAAAATTATTATCATTATTATTGTTCTCAAAGACTGCATTAAAATAATTTTAAATAAATAAATAAATAAATAAATAACAATAAGAATTAATAAACTAGAACCACCGTTTGTCTCAAGAGCACTAAAGTAATGGCCTGTAGGCTCAAGCTTTTGTGACTTTTTATTATCTGTAGACTTTTTATTTCTTTATTTCTTTTATTTATTATTATTGTTATTATTATTTATCTTTACTTTTTGTTGTGTTAAAATAAGTGCAATTTTTACAAAATCAACATATTATAACAAATTTTCTCTTCTGGTAACATTTACCATATATTGTTATTTAGAATTTGGACAAGTTGATTTAATTTATTTATGGTTACAGCTATATATAGGATAAATGTGAGCTATAATGTTTTATAATTATAAAAGATTTTAAAAATACAAACATATTATAATGACAATAGTGTTTTACCTTTTTCACCATTAAAAAAAAAATAATAATAATAAAAGATTATTTGGGAAAAAGGTCAAATTTAAGTTAGTCATACTTACACATAATATTTATTTATCTCTAAGCATGAAACACAGTCAGTGTGGCCAACAAGAGACACAATTTTGGTGAATAGTTTCATATCCCATAACTGAAAGGGACATTTTTTTTTGTATTTTATATTATAAATAGTTTAATTTTCTAAACATTAACAATAATAAATTAATATTATCATTCTTATTATTTTTCTGTAATTCTTGCATTATCAAAGATATTTCAGTTATTAAAAAATATTTTAAAACTTATTTACAGATTGTTCTTACTGCTCATAAAGCTTAGAATTAGTGATTATTTTTTTTACATTATTAATATTTTACGACAAATTCGAATTTTTTAGATTTAGCTCTTTAATTATTTTAAAATTAATTCCCTGATATTATGAAAATACATTATAGTAGTTTCCTATATACAAGGATTTTTATATACAAAACAAACTCACCACAATTAACATATCCCAAGATCCAGTAGCCAAAATTTCATCATCAAACTGCAGACACCTTATTCCTCCCTAAAATATTTAAACTTACAAACTTTACACACATTAAAATAATATTTGAAATAAAATGTTTTGAATTTTATATTTAATTTTCCACAAAATAAATTTTAAAAAGTGTTTGAACTTTATTTTTTATTTTCTACATATAACATTCAAAAAACAATTCTGAAAAAGGGAAAAAAATAAAGAGATGCCTGTCATTATTTGCTAAAATGTCTCAAAATGGAATAGCTTGTTTTGTATGAGAAATATTATATTAGTTATTTAGAAAATCAAATGTTTTTGTTTTATTTACTTTATGACCACAGAACTTGTGTATGCTTCTTCCACTTCTGATATCCCAAACTCGAACTGTTCTGTCCATGCCACCAGTTATCAGTCGTTTCTTGTCAAAATTCAGACATACTATTCCACTCATGTGACCCTGGATGAAAAGAAAATTTGATAATTATTGATACAGATAAAAATCAAGATGGATGTTTATTAAATACAATACTTCTACAACCTTCACAACAGAAAAATTATTATAATGTAAAATATAGGTAGATAAACCCTTTTGAAAAGAATAAGTTTAAACAATACAGTAAGTAAGTGAGTGAGTGAGAGGTAGCACCTGATTTCATGGTTCAGTAACTTTCCAAAACTTGCAGCAATATCCTGCAAAACAAAATCAAAAATAAATACATTATAAAAAATAATAATCTGCAAAACAATTATTAACATGTCTTCCCTGAAAGAGGCTGACAGCCAAAAACCCCTGGAAATCAGTTGCTACTTTTGACTCATCCTGCAGTAAACAAAATATATCTTGAAATTAAAATTAGGTTAAAATTAGGTTTTACTTGTAATTTTCTGACTTTTCTGACACTTTTTACTATTCCTGCAAATGTTGAAGCTCTCACAGAAACCTTAGTGTCACTCTCAGTTGTCTGCCATTCCAGTACTGTTGATGGAACTTTCTTCCCCTGAAAATGAATGAATGAAAAAATAAATAAACTAAAATTTATATGTTGTCAAGCAAATGATCTTGGGATTATCAGAGAAACAAAACATAATATGATCATACATCAAAGACGGAAAAAAGAACTATAATAATTTTTAATGCAGCTTATATCATTACAAACCCTGAAATTTTTTTTTTTTTACATAGCATCAACATGTTACATAATAAAACAGTTTGTTTAGAATATATTACAATTTCTTTTGAATGATTGACATTTAATAGTTTCACTAGAAAAGTGAGTATCACCATTTCATGAAAAACAAAATTAACTATATTAAAAGCAGACAATATCCAGGCATCAGATTCAGTGAAAAGTCAAATAATACACCAGAGATGTTATAAATTAATGTATTTTGGCAGCTAAAGTGGTACAGGATAAGTGAAGACTGACTAAAGAGGTCTTTTTACCAAGAGGTCATTGGATGGTTCCAATTTAGGTCTGATGTCCTGAGCTCTGTCTTCTGTTTCATCATCATCTCCTCCTTGCAGTTGTCTTTTACTTCGAATTAATTCCTTTAGAGGACTGTTAACAAAAATATAAAAACCCCAAAATAAATAACTTGTTCTTCTTCAGTCAGGAGACAAAAGACAAAAATCTGTATTTCATGATAATTAAAATGATTTATCTTTCTTACACAAACACAACCACAAATACACACACACACACACACACACACACACACACACACACACACACAATAACCAATTATAAAACATACATTTTTCAGAACAAACTCCTCAACCAATGAGCTGGATGGTTACACATTTCAAATATATTTAACCCACATATGCTTGTCACAAAAAATAAAAAATAAAACTAAATTAAAAAATATTTACGACTCAGTTTCTGGTTCCTCTGAAATGAAGCTCTCCTGAGTTCCATCAGATTTAGTTTTCTTCTGAGATATTTTCCGTCTTTGACAATAATAATATCTGTCTGAAACATAAAAAAATATTGCAGTGCTAATGTTTTTTGTCCTGTTGAGTATGGATGAAAGTTAATTACAATCATAAATGTAAGATAATAAATCAGTGTTATTTAAAGCAGTAAATTGGTTTTATTTTTGAGAATAAATCTTCAGTAAATTTGCAAATCTGTTTTGATTTCCTTTTAATATTTATATTTTGTTATTAACCTGTTCATTTTATAATCTAATGGAAAAAGTCTTAACTATTGTAATACAATAACCATGCCTCGTACTAGACCACTAAAAATCCGATATAAATACACAAGAGATTCTGTGACAACTCAATGCATTGTTATTGTTTTTAAAAAAAAACCAGAATCTATAAATACAGGAGAAGTCAAAATCATGACTGCTAAAAGGTAGTCAAGACATTAAACAAAATAAATACCCTAGATGTATTTGAACTGTTAATACACATCACGTTTAATTTTTGTGTTACCTGGAGATTCTACTTCATTCATCCCTTGATTCAAAGTATATTCATCTAGTATAGGTAACAGATCCTCATCCATTGAAACATCATTGACACTGTCCATGTCAACATTATCTAAAGCTGATTTCAGCTTCTTACTCTTTGCCTTGACCAATGGTAGAGATGCCTGTGTGCCTTGCTGTTGTAATTTGCCTTAAGAATTAAAAATATATGTTTCAAACTGGTTCCAGTGTATTCATAATTTGATTAATTCTGTGAATTTAGAGATATCTACAAATGTTGATTTGCATTATGAAATAACAGTATGCGTATATTGTTTGTTTGATGATTTTTAAGAGGCATTTTTACAAAATGCATTAATAATACTTACCTGTCATATCTGCAGGTGCTGGAGTATTTTCAACATTGGAATACACATCTAAAAACATTAATATTAATTCTTTAACTTCATTACATTAAAGATATAAAAATATATATTTGATTTTAAAGTACATTTTATGTATCATTTATACATAATTTATAAAATAGGAAATAAAATATATTATTTAACAGATTATATAAAAGATAAAAAAGATATAACAAAACAAAAAAACAAAATTTATAATTATAATAATAATATTTTACCAATCACAAATAAATGTGCTAATATTATTCATTTGTATATGACATATGTTCAGCAAAGATTATATTGTAGGCGTGATAAAGTAAACAATACATTTTTGTTTTACCAATATCAACATCTGTTGGTCTGGATAATCTCTTTTTCATGGAGGTAATCAGGTAACGCAATTCATAGAAAGCTTGTTTCCAGTCCACCAGTCTGTCAGACTTGCCAGCATTTAAAACAAGCTGAGGAATATTTTCAATGCCTTCCATCTCACCTAAATAATCAAAACCAAAAAAGATAAAATAATTTTTGATAGGTTTACTTTTCTATTTAGTTTTGTGCATTTTCATTATAACACAATGTGCTCAAAAATACTGTTTTTTTTACAGTAAACTGAACAGTTTGATTTTTAGAAACTACCTAACATTAATAAGAATGAAGCTGGTTTGAAAAAGACAATGCTATTGCTATTGTAATGTTTAAGCTGTTTGCTACAGAGATTTAATGACATAACAGTGGTGTCTTCTTTGTTTTTATTTCAACTTTTTGGAATACTAGAACAACATCCTTCCTAATGATGACCAAAAACATGAAGATAGTTTGAAAATAACCAGCAAATCTATGTTTTTCTTAGTTTTATAAATTTAATTATAACAAGCAACACTTTAAAACATAATTCAGACTTTCACTTTGGAAATGGTTGAAAAGCAATCAAAGTAGAATTTTATTTAGAAAATTTCCTTTTAGGAATTCAAGAATTCAAGAATTCATTTTTCTTGTTAATTTCTTTTAATCATATTGTACAGCCTGCTAGAAGGACAGGATCATTCATTTCACTATTCACTTTAGATTATATTCCATTCCAAATACTGCCCAGTGACAGGCATATCAAGAGACCATAACAGAGAAACGCATACAAAAACAGTTTATGGCTAATCAATAACATTATGTGGCAATAACAATTTTTCTGTTTAAACAAAAGGAACATGTATAACATACACACATCCCCCCCCACCAAAAAGTTTAACATTAAAGTGTGATGAGTTATTATTGAATAAATATATGTTTATTTACGTTTTTACAAAATTCATTACATGTATAAAGTTAATAATAATACATGCATGTAAAAAAAAAAAAAAAAAAATAAGATATTTAACTTTTTGTATTAATGAGAATATTAATTTTCAACCAAAAAAAATTGTAAGAATGCTGACATTCATTTAAATTTTATTCATTTAAATACACACAATCAAATTTCTGAAATTAGAAGATAACAGTAATAATGGTTAATCTATAAAAGTGATTATTGAAAAGAGATCAAGATTTTAATTACTGAAGAAGTCAGCTCAATTCTGCTGATCAATATAACAAGCCAAGATTTTATAATTAACATTAATTAATCATGCACACTTCATTAACTTATTGACTGAAGTCACAAATCAAAATACATTTAGCCAATATCATGTGGATTAACAATACAATTACTCATGGATTAAAACGCATGTCAATGGGGTTGTTTCATTTGTATTCTTTATTCTACTCAATACATTTAACATGATTTATGTTTAGTGAAAGCTTACCCATTTCCAAACACTTTAGCATCCAGAGTTCATCTGAAGCAGTGAGAAATCGCCATCTTCGACATACCTGAGAATAAAAATAGAAAATTGAATTCCTTAGACTTCAACAACAGAATGACAGTGATCATATCATAATGCTTTTACATTGGATTCCTCATCATTTAACAAGTGGAAAATATAAGTGAGTGTAGCTAAAAACATTTTTTATGAAAATATATTAATTTATTTACCAAAAATGTTAAGTTTATTCTGTAATGATGATGATGATAGTAAATAAATAAATAAATAAATAATATTATATAATATCTATCTATGTCATAATTTATTATTATTATTAATAGTAATAATGTTTATATAATAAAGGTTTAATGAAGTATATTGCACATTCATTAATATTAATATTAATATTTTTTAAATTTATTCCTTTTTTTTTTTTTTTAAACAAAAAAACAAAACAAGAAAAAAACACTAGGGATATTTATCACTTGCTACTGATTAAAGTCTCTTATTCATTTTAATAAAAATTTCCACTGTTCTGGGATGGAAATAAATTAAATGACAAATTTCTGAAAATTAGTATCAAACAGAAAGTTTTACAATGTTTATAATTTTAACACTTTACCTGTGATGCCACATTGATTTGATGTGGAGGTAGAAATGACAAGATAAAAAGTAGTAGCTTGTCTGGAAGTCTGTTAATGTCAAATTCTTCTCTTAGTCTAAAACACAAACAAGAAAATAAATCAAGAATTGCCTGTCATGGGAAATGTCACTATTTGTGACATTGTAGGTCAGAATAAACCAAATCTAATCAGATGTACTTACATTATTGCATCTAAGTTAAACCAATATTTTTCTGGCTCATAATACTAAATCAGAAATATTATGACAGTATGATAGGGCTATTTCAAAAGTTGGTATTATGATTTAATCTTTGATTTGACGGGCAAGGTCACAATGTTTTTCTAGATACCTTAATTTGTTAACCAAAATAACACAGAAATAGTTTTATACAATTTTGTGTGTTATTTGCAACAAACAGCCTGTTCTCTGTTGTATATTTGTGAACCTGAAATTATTAATTAATAGTCATCTTTAAAAATAATTCATCCTTCAAATAAAACAATTATAATGAATAAAATTAAACTAACCTTTGATGGATGTGAGAAACTAGAGATTCAAGAATGTTAGGACTTGATATTTTTACTATGTCTTTAAGAAGAGCAATTCTTTCAAAATCTTCCCACTGTGACAACCACTGAAAAAAAGAAATAATAAGCTAGATTGCTATAACCTTAGCTGTTCCTGAAAAAAATACACTATAAAACAAAATCTGTAAAAAAAAAGTGCAAGAGAATTTCCAATAAAATTGTTATTCCATATACTAAATCTATAAGTGACCTCTGATTAGAAATAGTTTTAAAATAACCTAACTAAAATACATTTGAATATAATTATTATATACTATCTAGTCATTAAGCTGTATTTAGTCCTTTCTGTAATTCACATTTACATTCATACTATAATATATAATTTAACATAATTTAATACCAAATATTTAAATTATCTCTATCTTAACATTTTATTTTTATATGGTACAGATAACTTATTGATATTTATAAACTCACCTTCCAGATGTGTTCTAACTGATCCTGAAAATTGGAAGACAGTTCTTTTTTATCTGCTTTCTTGAAGGCATGTTGATAAGATCCACCCACAGATGCACCTCGCCACCATTTTTGATGCTGGTATATTTTAGTCAGAGTAATGGGCAAAGAAGACAATCCTTTTGGGTGATTCACACTTTTAAGATGCACTGGAGTACCTATAGGTTTATTTGTGGTTTTTTAAAGTTGAACATTATTACAAATGGTTACTCTGAATTTACAGTGTAATATAAATCCAAAACACCTGTAAGTTGTAACATAATATAAAGCATTACTTGTGACAGTACACTGACAAAAACACAAGACATGGAAGTGCATGCAACAAAACAATATCCTGTGACACAAAGTATAAGTATAATTTTCTATTTTTATAATCCAAACATAATACATTGGTTAAAAATTAAAAAATAGATTGTGACATTTACAAATACTAACTCACAATTTATAATCAATAAAATTAAACTAACCTTTGATGGATATGAAAAACTAGAGATTCAGAATTAACAAATGTGTAATGAGCTACTTACAATAGCTAAACAGAAACAGCATGTATAAAATCTCACCAAATCTCAGTATTTTGAAGGGAGAGAAGAACCCAGCAGTGCTGACAGCAGACAATGAGAAGGCACTGTGTCGGAACTCACTGGAAGCACTGTTGTGTCCACTGTTCAAATTCTTTGATGATCCATTTTTCAGCTCCACTGTGCCACCCAGGAAAGAGACATATATTGCTGATGCAGGAACACTGCTCTGATTGTTTTTGTTTTTGTTCTGTGGAGATGTGACCATCATCTGAATGCTTGAGGAAGTACTTTCGAGTTCTGTTGTATTGCCTGATTCTGATTTCACTGGTTTTTCATTTGTTTTTAAAATGTCAGAATTTTCTCTCAGAGCTTGGGATTTATCATACACATTAGTGACAACAACAGTTTGAATGGCAGCTTTAATAATATTCAAAGCCAGACTATGTGAATATTCATCAACTGTGGCTGGCATCTTTTCTTGATTATTTTGGACTGCTTCATCTGATGAATCTCTTCCTTTCTCAGATGTTAATTTGTCCAAAGATTTTTCAAAATGCAGGGATTTCTCATGTGTAAGTAATCCAGGTTTGTTGTTAGATTCACTAAGATGAAAAAGTGACTTGTTGTTATTCTCAGATGAATCTTCACCTAAAATAGCTTTGTCAAAATCGCTAGATACTAAATTCAGGTTCTTTTGGGGGTTTTCTGAATCTGACTTTCTTGTTTTATCTAAATTTCTTTGCTCTTGACTAGATCGTAAATATGCATTTCCATATTTAATATATGTCCTCTGTTTATTCAGAGTTCTGGACTTTAATTGTCTGGGTACAGGAGTGTACAGTAAAGTTTGTTTAGGAACAATGTTTTCCCTCAATGCTCTTGATGATCTTCTGACATTAAAGACACCACTATGACGTAAGGGTTCCAGAGTAGTAGCCAGAATATCCAACTGTCGTAATGAACATCTGAAAAATTATTTTAAAATTATTATAGAAGATAATCTTTAAAAAAAAAAACATTATATATTTATTTAACCTGAAAATATATTTATCATTATTTATAATAAATTATAAACTAAATAATATAACAAATAATTTTAAATGATTAATTTGTCACACAGAACTGACTCTTGGTAAATGATGCAAACAGTCTTTATTTTGGAGCAACATTAACATATTCCACAGTGAAAAAAATAAAAAATAAAAATTTAATAATGAGAAAATGTCTTAATAATAAACTGAATGTTATAATATTTATTAATTAAGTAACTTATAAATAGTTTAGCAACTGAATTATTTTTATATCTTAATTTTAGAAATTAATTCTGTTGTATTAATATGTTTAAAGACATTTTACATTTAACAAATATTATTTATTAAAAAACAACAACAACATCTAATAACTTAATAGAGTAAATACTAAAATACTTAAACTGGCATATGTCTGTTATGATGGGCTATTTTTGTGAACTACTTCTTTACCTGTCTGTAATTCCACAAAGCAGGTGATCCTGTTGCCAAGGGCGCCATGACTGGAACCATTCACAGATGGTCTTGTAGATCTGCTGATTGTTGAGCTGCCAGAAATTTTCTTCTGCGTAACTCTGTCTTGTAGTTACAGGAGGCAAGTGGACAACACCCTCAAAATTACCATAGCGTAACCCCTGAGCTGGCTTAACTGAATGAGTTCGGGTTAACTCCACTGGGATTATAGTGGATGGCATTTTTACTATGAGAAAAAATGAATGAAATTAAATTAATTGTTATGCTGATAATATTCTTATTTAAATAATTATGAATAAATTAATAATTATAAAAATGTATATACATGAATGCCATTTATGTTATTTGTTATTGTTTGGGATTTCTAGTCATTTTAAACTGTACGAGATATTAAATAATATAATCAGTTACAACTAATATGGATGAAACTGAAAGATATATTCATGGTAAATCAAAATTCATACTGGGTTTTATGGCTATTAAACCTGAACTATTTTTTATTTTTTTATTTTATTATTATTTTATTATCATTATTATTATAATTTTATTTTTTTTATTTTTTGGTTTTAGTGAGAACTAAATATTGACAATGTTTACATGAAATATTAGGGAATATTATGCTTTTATATTTTGTTGTTTTGTTTTTGGGGGTGGGGAATATTTCTAGCCTTATATTTTCACACAGCAAAAATACATTCATGAATGATATACTAATTACATAATTTGAAATCTGAGATAGGAAAAATATCTTAATAAGAAACATGTAAGTTTTAAAATTAAAAAAAAAAAGAAACCTTGAGTGAAGAAGATAATTTTTTTTTATAAATTATGGTTATTTATATAAAAATAAAAAAACCAACAACAAACAATGCATATAAAGCAAATAAAGAATATTCTAAACTCGGTTCACAAGGTTGAACTAATTATTAACTCTGCAAGTTGTGATATTACTCAGATGACTTAAAATTTGAACTTCTCTAATATAATATGACATATTATGACAGTGTAGAATGTACCGCATCATGATATTTAGATCTCTGTATTAATTATTTCCAGAATGGTATAATAACCAGTGTAATTATATGTTAACGGTATTTAAATTGAAAACAGAAAATAAAAATTTAAAAACAAAAAAGGAAACACTAAACACTGGATGTAATTACCTTGAGTATCAACAGAAAAAGTACTTTCTTTTCTATCTGTGTTTAACAAATTGAAGTTTCCCTTTCTTAAAACGACTTTTGTTTTTGAAAGAGATTATTTGGACGGCAATTATGCAGGAGGTTGTTATTAAAAAAAAAAAAAAACAGAGTAAAAATATGGACTATTACATATAAAGATTACACGATTTATAAATGTTTGTTTTGGGTTTTTTTAAAATATAAAATTAACCTACATTGCGCATTTGGAAAAAAAAAACAAGGTGATTGTTTACATCAATTAGAAATCACTAGGCATATTTATGTCCCTTTAGAAATAGACTGCTCCTTTAATTTTTATTTATGTATTTTATTTTGATACGCTTCTTAACCGCTTTTGATAAAACTGAAATAATCTGTCGTGGATGTAATTAAAAATTCTTCAATTTGATTGGTTGTTCGATTTCTGTCATGGTTTTGTTAAATTTGCAGGTACGAGTTTCGAAGTGAAAAAGAAGAACGTGTATTTCTTACTTCTATTACTAACATTCTGATTTATTTTTTTAACTCTACGTTATGCAGAAAGTAATATAAACTAAACGCTTAATATGCAACTGCAGTGTCTTTTTCAGGAGCATTTATGTTAAGCCAATATTTAGTGTTTAGAAATGAGACAGAGCAGTAATAAAATAATTGTTGATACTATTATAACTATATACATTCATATTACATGCTACTTCATTTGTGCAACAGTCGTTTTAATTTTAAACAAAGAAATACAGGAATAAGAACATGGCACAGATTATTAAATGTTATATTTGTTTGTTTAAAATCATGTTATAGTTAGGTATTTTTGAAATTTTTGCATTTACTAATAATTATGATGATAATATTATACTGTAATTACTAATATGGACTCTGATATTGTAGTAATAATAAATCATTAAGTTTTTGTTTATCATGTATCAATTCAGTAACTGTTTAATTATTTAAACAAGTTGTTTATTCCAGTCATCAGTTATGGCAGAATTTGATTCATCAGATGAGGAAAGTGGAGAAACTGATCAAAGTCCATTTGAAATTGGATGGTAATGTTTTAATATTTATTAATGATAACTTGGCATATGCTTTCATTTGTCAAAGATTAAATGGAAGTGTATCACTATCATCATCATCATCATTACTGTGTGATTTTGATAATTACTGTGAACTAAATTCATGTTAAAAATAATTGTACAGTAACATTTCCAGATACATTCTATTTTGTTATTTGTTCAGTTTTTGATTTACATAAAGACACAGTATTTGTTCAACAAAAGTACAGAAAATTTGTATCTTTGAAAATAAATTGTTTATTTGCAGGAGCATATTATTATCAATACAGTGTTAAATAAAAATTAAAAAAAAATAATTCAGAAGTGGTAAGTAAATTTATTATATTTGTAGTTTTTAAAGTATTAATTTTTGAAATACACATACATTGTAAATATTATATTTATAGGTTAGAACTTCCTTCAGCTGGTTCAGATGAAAAGCTTGGAATATCTGCTTTGCCTGGTATTTTAAATAAATATATAATTGCATATTAGAAAATATCTTTTAAATAAAGATGTATACAATTTTTTAAAGTAAGTCATTATGATGCTTACAATTATTTCCATTTTGTACAAAGTAATTATAATAATAATAATATATTTCTTTAAACTTAAAGTGAATATTTTTTTAAATTTTTCTATAAATATGCACCAATATAATTTCTACAAATTATTTATTTGTTTATTTATTTTTTAACAAAATGGAAGCTTTTGTAAGATTTTATGCAATTAACTAAAATAAATCTTTATATTTTTATTTGTTTGTTTTTTAGGTTGCAAATTCAAAGACACCTGGCGAAGTTTGCCAAATGATTTAAGTAGGTAGAATATTTTTCTACATTCATTTTTATTTTTTTATTAACTGATTGCTTTTTTTTCATCATTTTATTTTGAGTTTTTCTAAAATTAATATAAAACCATACATTTTATAATAGAAATTGATTTTCTTTCAGATTTTTTACAAGACTGTGGAATCAAAGATGTCTTTACACTGTGCACTAGGGGAGAGCTGAATAAATACAGAGTTCCCAACTTATTAAATGAATTTTCATCCTACGGCATAACAGTGCATCATTACCCATTCCCAGATGGACAGGTCCCTTCTATTGATAATCTTGTAAAAATGGTAGAAGAACTACGGATTAATGTTATGAATGGCAAGAAGTCAGTTGTGCAGTAAGAATTCCTTTATTTTTAAGAACTAGCTTAGATTATAATATTTCTGACACTGACAGGTAATAATTATTAAAAAAACACAATGATCAGATGCATTTGCTTAAAAGTTGGTTTTGTAAGGATAAAACGGAATGTTTTAATTCAATGATGTAATTTCATATTAAGAATAAAATGAATGATTTCATTTCAGTGTGAAAGTAATCATGTAGTTTTGTTTATAAATGCAGGTAAAATAAACCTTTATGAATATTCTTTAAAGATCTCTCTAGTCTATAAGATATTTTTCTTTCCCATCTCTTTTCAGTTGTTACGGAGGTTTGGGAAGATCTTGTTTAGGTTTGTAATATATATTATATCTTTATTTTTATTTTGAAAGAAATAGAATTACATAGTTGAAATGAAATGTGGATATGTTTAATCTTTTATTAATAAAAACTGAAAATAAAGATTGGAAATCATTGATGTTAGATTTTCTGTTCTTCTGTTTATGTAATTTCATCATAAACATAAACCTGAAAAGTTTAAACAAATGTGTGTGTGTGCGTGTGTGTTAAAAAAGTAAAATCCTGATTTTGCGAGAAAAATGTATTTATATTGTTATTTTAATATGAATATATATGAAAACATGAACCAATATGTTATTATGTTTTTTCAGTTGCTGTTTGCTTGATGATGATTATGGATGAATCTTTGACACCCAATGATGCCATTGACAAAGTGAGAGCTCTGAGAGGAAACAGTGCTGTTCAGTCAGTGAAGGTGATATTTCTTTGTTATTTTAGGACATTATTATTTGTGGAACACACTGAGTGTCATATAGTGACGAGAATCTGTTTAGTATCTCATGTTCAAAAGCAGACAATACTTACAAAAAGCCAACAGATGTGTTTATCTGAACTAGTTCCTGTTGTTGTTTATTTTTTATGTTTTAGAGTATTGTTTTTAATATACATAGTTTTTGTTCAGATGATGTTATGAACAAAATTGCAGCTACTTGCTATAGGTCATCAGATTTTATTTTCATGCTTAAGTTATTTTAAAGCATTCATTTTGTACAACATTTATGAAGAGATGTTCTTTTGTATTTATACTGGTTTAACTGCATAGAACTTTCAGAAAATGAATATTACATACATAGCACTACTCATTTTAAAGCAGTTTTGCTTAAAATGTATTTGCAGCAGTATAACTTTGTTCAAGACTTCAGACAACTACTGGTGGAGTACAGGAAGGATGAGGACAGTGAATGCAGGTCTCTGTCCCGATGATTTCAAATTCTTCTTTTTGTATAGCATTCTGAGGATGAACATTGCTGAGTGTTATCAGGCTGTACCTTCAGTCTTTTTCATATGACAATATAATAATTTAAAATTTGTTCATGAAATCTATATAATTATATATGTAATTATTTACATTTGTATGTGGTTATGTATTTAATCAGAATTACATTCTTGATGGCAGTGATAAGATATATGTACTTTTAAAAAAATATATTTTCAGGTCATTTGTTATTTTGTTATCTCATCATGTCTGAATATTTTTGTATTGTTAGATAACTCTATAGTCTTTTTGTGAGTTTGTTTTGTCTGTTGTAACTTTACAGTGTGTTTTATAAATATTTCTAATGTAAGAATTCAGAGTATTTTATGTACTATTTAAAACCATAGTGTTCAGTCACGTTTGACTCTCTTTCTTCTTTTTTTTAAAATTATTAATCATGACTTTAAACAGACTTTAATGACGTTTTTTATTTCATATTTGACACATATGGCTAAACTGGAACTGTATTATCAAGGTCAGAAATAAATGGGTCATTGAATGAAATTAATTTTTTTTCTTTTTAGAAGAGTGGGAAAAGATGAAGAGTTGCAAGAAAGATAATATTGTTGAATGCATGAATTATCATTTTATTTTATATATATACTAGTTGAAAGGCAAATAAATTTGTATAATTTTTTTGATATCGTTAATTTTTGTGCTTTGTCTTTTTTTATCAATGCAAATAGAATAACATAAAATTCTTATGCACCATTTATTATAGTGAAACCAATTCACAATAAAGAGAATCAATAGTCTTATATTAATAAAGATTAAATATTGTGTAAATGTATTTGGAGAAGCAATTTTAAATGAGTCACAATTCCTTGTTGGTCTATTAGAAATATTATATAATGTTGTTTTATGAATATAATTCAGACTTAATTTGATGGAAATATCTTATATTAGTTGAAAATTGGTATTAAATTAATCTAAGATACATATTTTATTGATTTAAATGTACTTACACAAACAAATTTTGTACAAGCCAGATTAACTAAAGACTAATGGAATGTGCCAATTTAGACACTATAGAGATAATTTATCCATGGTACAGAAAATATCTGTATAAATTATTAAAATTTGAGTCATTAAATGAAGTTTGTTGCCACATTTATTTCTATTTTTCCTTGTTTGTATGTTGACATGAAGTTCTCGAGTCTTCCTATGTTACCATGCATTATTTAATGATTAAAAATAATGTTTACATTCACAAGGTACCAAATATGCATAACACTATAACTTTATTCTATACTCATTATTACCTATATGAAAGCATAAAATATTGTGTCAATATGAACAATAGTTGCATTAAACCCTTTTTTCTTGAATTTGCATCTATAATCCAGAAGAGATTTCTTTGTTTTTTCTATAAATTACAGTCACATTTTTATCTCCAATTTTATTAGTTGTAATTGTTTAACTGGTATTTATTTATGATTTTCAAAAATACAATTCTGTATGACCCAATCTTTAATAATTATCATAAGAAGGGAAAAAATCAGATGATTTGAGAAGCAAAATTTATGTAATTTTTTTGTATTTAATCTAAAAGCAGATAAATAGATTGTAGCAAAATATAAACATTTACATTCACTCAAATATCTGCTGACAGTGTCCGACCTAAACTGCAACATGATAAAAAAATATATCAACTTTGTCTGCTTGCCTACTTTCTGGTTATATTAAACACATTATTATCAGTAATTAATCACATACCGATTACATAACGGATAGAAATAAATGAAACTACCTTTCACACACACAGACAAATGACATTCATGTTCAGCACTAGGTGGGATACGAGATTAATTCTAAAACGGACGGAAGTCATTTTTAAGTTCACTATAAATTATAATTTCATACATTGATTGAGGTCCAAATATTTCGATATCATTCACAGCAAGCTGTAAAGTTTATGATTTATTCATTGCTCGATTTAATACTGCATTTTCTAAAATCACGAATAAATTGGCATGCGCTACACATTTGTGACGACGCCACAAATCGACCTAACTTATTAACAAAGCGCTAAAAACGTTGGAAATCGTCTATTTCCGGAATTTGAAACGCACGTATTTTTATTTCGTCAAAGAGTTTTCAGAGGTCTCGAATGCGGAATATGTCGACGCAAGCGAAAATTACGTTCGGACTGTCAATTGCCTTCGCATTTGGAATGATATATCATGTGCACACGAAACAAGAAGAAGACAGACAAGTATGAATTTAATATGATACTTTGTATAAATCGCAATAATGTTTATTCGAGAATTTCATTTGTTTACTATTTATCGGTTGTCTCCCCTGATAGTTTGTCATTGAGATAGCACGTATTCGAATACAAACGATATTTCTGCTAGATGTTTATGGATTTATTTACCATTTTCGTTAAATTTGAATTGTAACAATAACTAACCAGATAAAAAAAAACAAATAAAAAAAAAACAAAACAAATTACATCATTTTTAATAACTATATGTTAAATTTAGTAATTTGTACTGTTGATTACATCAGATGGTAAATTGTACATATCTGTTAGATCCTTATTCAAGTTATTGCGCAGTAATAGAAACATATTATGTTTTAGTGTTTATACATAATAAAGTTACATAATAATAATAATAAAAAAATTCTTCATTGCTATATTTTTAAATGTCATAATATATCGATACAAATCATATTGCATAACTTTGATATTACCACTACTCAGATACTGTTATCAGAGTTTTACTCAGTATTTTGCTTCAGTTTTTTCTTTTGCATCTCGTTTTGACTCAGAATGGTCATTTAAAACTTTACAGGTGCACTTTGCCTGGTAAACCTGTCAAATCAGTAACACCGACACAAGTAGTCATGTCACTATGATTAATTCAAAAATGGTCATTTTAACTGAGATGCATCTAGAATGTACAAGGAATTATTATTATTATTATTATTATTTATTTTTTTTAAAGAAAACTGCCTTTTTAGTATATAACATTTTATTTATATTATTTTATTTTAAAAGTAGATGGCCATCTACTTTTTAAAAAATGTACTAAATGAAGAACCAAGAAATTTTGATTTCAAAAAGAATGCTTGAGCTGTAAATATTTTTGTTGTGAACAGCAATAGATGGATGACTGATAACGACAACAAACAAAGACAAATACACAAACATTGATTAGTACTAATTCATGTATGAAAGACACACAGGATCACAGTGAAAAGTCAACAGCTCATATAACCATCATCTGCAGCAACACAAGACAAGCAGTGTTTTCTGTGGGATAGCATTCCACTCCTACTTTAGGAGCATGGTCATGGAGCAGTGATGGCAATGCATAGTGTCTGAACTTAGAACACCTCATTAATCTTCAACATTTGGTGTAATGATGGCAGCTGGCAGCATTCAATCACAAATGTGGATGTGAACAATATATTGATCTTGTTATGTTGTAATACATCACTGACCTGGACATGGATGGTCCCTTGTGGTTCCTGTCTGCTGGTATCTCTTGTGGAGTCCAGTGATTGTTGAATGGTGATATCCAAACCGTTATGTGATGACTCTACTCAAAATGCTGACATGAAGGATTCCTAAGTTATATGTATGTTCTTCAGTTGTCAACCTTGCTGTCACTTGTCCAGTGTTCTTTCAAAGGCTACTTCATAAATGAAATTCATAGACCATCTTTCATAGCCCCAACCAGTATGATTTGCACATTCAGTTTACATTTTTCATGGTTTGCATTGTGTTTCATAGTGTTCATGTGATTGTTTTTGTAAGTTACATCGTCATGCATCATACAGAAAATAACACAGTACTTATTGATATTTTTAATGCTGATATATGCCCCATTATATTTATTATTATCAGCTGGTGGTGCATTTTTTATGGTGTTCAGTATAGTTCAGTGCTATGGGTTTACTCCCATCTAGTAGAGTTCCCATTTCGTGGAAAGGCTAAATGTGGTTCAGTGGTCTTATTTACATGCTTGGTTTTACCTCGGTCATTATAATGAACTGTTCCAGATTATTTGGAATGCGATTATTATTGTATAAATACAGTAATATCTGACTTAATGATATCCCGCTTTAACAATCTTTTTTCTTTACAAATTATAAAAATAGAAATTTAATAGTTAATTGCTTGAAATAAATGATACAAATGGATACAATGCATGTTTTTAAGTCCGTTTTTGTTGGTTTTTCGTTCATTCACAAGCTTCTGTCAGCTGTGTTGATCAATTAACACATCATGTGTGCATCTGTTATTCTGATTCTCTTTTCTCTTCTGCTTCAATTTAGACTTAAATTCATTTGTAATTTACCCTTCCAATATATCAAAATGAATAACAGTATACCAGCAGATGCTGATGATAAAAAGAAACAGAAGACAATAACATTAAAAACAAAATACATTATCTTAAATGAAACCAAAACCCACAAAGATGAACCCACAGTAAGTGGCATATAATTATTTCTTAATTTGTATAAATTGATTTGTAAATGATTTACTGTTTACTTAATATCTATAATCTATTAAATCATTTATGTCTAAACTGCCGTTTTATTTCTCCTTATTTCACCTTTTTTTTTTATGTCAAATTTCATCAGTGAGAAAGTAACCACTGCTTTTGACCTTAATTCTATGTAAATTAGTCTCTCACTTAACGATACCTCACTTAACTATTGGAAATTTGGAACCAATTACATCTTTAATCTGAGGTGTTATTGTAGTATGGATATTGTTTATCGCATAAAGTATGCAAATATGACAAATATCGAAATAAACTATGTATTGAATGTAGTGAATGTAAATAATTAAAAGGGAAGGTATTCATCTAAAAGTATTCCCAATGATTTGGTCCTTCGTATAGACTTTTTCAGTCATAGCCAAAGGGTCATTCCGTGTCAAATCACCCAATGGGTTAAACCCGACCATCTCAGATTTTTATAAAACTTGGTATACTTGTTGACTGGGATCCCACAGCACCAAATCTGAAATATTAGCCCAGTCGGATCAGTGGTGTGGGAGATATGGCCCAACGAATTTTTTTAAATAGATAGATGAAATTGATGTAAAATTGTTTATTACTGGTTGGTTGTTTTGTAATGGAAAGGAAATGTTTATGAATTAGAAATGACCAGCTTAAATAATAATAATAATAATACTAGTAATAATATTATTATAATAATAATGTTGATGATAATGATTATGATGATGATAATGAGGAGGAGGAAGATGATGATGATAACGAAAAAGTAAAAAATCTACAACAAAAGTGAACACTTATTCTGCTTTTGGTTGATGTTACATAATTGATTTAGGAACAATGCACTCGCTCTGCCTCTGAATGTTAGAAAGAAACCAGATGTATGTACAGGCCAAGTCCATTATATACAGAGGTAATTGGGTATTGTGGTAGACAAGTTTTTTTCTGTGAAATGGGAATTATATGAACTGGGAATTCTACCAGATGGGAAGACACCATGCTATGTACTGGGGTTATTTAGGTTACAATGAACTATTATTGTTAACACTGGATACATGAACACATGGCTGCCTGTGTCCAACCTGACCACAAAAACTGGTTGATTTGACAAGTGAAAATAGGATTTACACAGTTTTAAATGATGTTTTTATATCAGAACTTGCATCAAAACAAAATAATGAAGCAAATATTGAGGAGCAGACTTAAACTGGAAGATTACCTCATATTGATTATGTTTATTAAATATGCATTTTTTTAATTTTTATTCTACTGTATATATATAACATAGAATTTGTAATAATAATTTTTGGTCTTTTAATCTTTAAAATTTTAATTATTTTATAACAACATTAAAAAAAAAAAAAGATAAAAGAATAACTTTATTCTGGGTTTTTTAGAACTTGCGACAAGGTGTTTATCTTGACTTGGAAAGACAGGAAGCAAAGAAGAAGAATAAAAATAAAACTGATTCAACTGCAGCAACTGACTCAAAAGCACCGTTATAGCAGAGAGAAACTGAATTCTATTTCTCATTGGGCTTCATTTTGACTGGTTCAGAAGGAAGCAAATGATGTGTATTATGTTTAACACTGTGGACTGTTGACTTTATTTACCAACCATGAATTAATCTGTAATATTAGTTATAAAGGTTTTACTGGTAAGGTAATTTTACTTCATTTGAGGATGTAACAGAAAAATTATTAATAACAAGTTTTGAACAAGAACTGAAATTCTGTGAATTTTTTTTCTTGTTAAATTTATTATTATTATTATTTTTTTATTTTTTATTTTTTTTATTTTATAACTGACAGAAACTGGCTAACTGGCATTATGCTGATTTTAAAAATGATGTAGTAAGAAGTTAAATTAATATTTTATTAGTGCTTGATTTATATCTTTTGTAACAAAACTAATGTCTTTACCTCATGCTCATTAAATCTGGAAAACATTTATTTTTTATGTTTTTTTTTTTATGTCAGTAATAATATACCAATAAATAATTATTGAAAATTATTTTCAGTGTGCAAAATGTGCAGGAAACATCCTGTATTTAACTGTTTTTTAGCTGACTGTGACAGAGTACTTGTGGAAAATTGGAAATTCCACATAATTTAATGATTGCATTAATTGTTGTTAATTATTATTCTGATTGAAATATTTATCACAGTACAGTAATATATAGACAATAGTTATTTAAAAGTAATTTTACTTTTAAATGGCTCCATATTGTTTTTCAGACTGATATAATTATTATCAGTTTATAATTTTAAGTGACAAACTTAGTGAAAATAAACATTTACTTCCCTTGAATTGTTTTGAATCCAAATGTTAAAACAAAGATTTTTTTGAAAAATAATAATTTGTAATTTAAATTAAATAACTAATTAATTTTGGATATTATATATCGCTGATAGTCAACCAAAAATAATTAGGCCTGTCAAAATGCTATCAAGTAATGAAGGAAAACTTTAATTTTTTTAATTATTTAAAATTAAAAATTAAAATACCCAGGGTATTCAAATAAATGTTTTATTGTGCAGTAAATAATTGGCAGGAAAATAAATTGTTATGAATGAAATATCAAAATATGTCTCTTTTCATGTATTATAGCTTGTTCAAATCCAAAATATTCTAAAACACCCAATTTACACTATAAATGTAATAACTAATATCAAATCATTTTAATTTTAAAATTATAAATGATCTCTTTTTAAAATAATTTATTTTTTTAATTTTGCCTTTTTCCTGGCTTAAAAAAGAAAAAGGTGTTATGTAAATACAGTTACTAAAACAATGTTGTAAAACATTTAATATGCTAAAACAAATTTATTCCAAAGAGAAACCGATTAGTTTTATTCAGCTTTCAAAAGTAGTCCTTGGATTTCATGCATTTTTGCAAATTGCTTATTCTAACTATTAAGTATATGATTTGATAACATAATATAAAGTTTTCATAATTTTTTTGGTAGATTTAAAATAATTTTTATTTAATTTTATGAGTTTAAGTAAAAGTTCCCATATATATTTTAATTCTGATCAGAAAATGTTGAATGTAACTTATAGTGGGGAGTCTTTATGGTGTGTGAAAAAAAAATATCTTGTCTGTTATTATGCCAATTAGTTTGAATTCTGGTAAAATATGTGAAACAGATGTACTAATAAATGATATATATATGTAGGATAAATAAAGTTTTCTCAGTATTTTGTTTTTTATATTGAGAGGAGTTGGGGGAAGATTATTTTTAAAATGTTTATCCTTTTATTTGAATTTATTTTAAAAAAAAAGAATTAAGAAAAAAATGTTTATTTTAAAACTGATCAGAATTAAAAATATCGAATTTTATTCTCAATAAATACCTAATTAAAATAGGCAGCCTTTAGCATTTAAAAAACAACAAAAAAAAATCTGTTTACAGCAAGTCTGATCAGTTCAAATATATTTTGCCTTAAGTTACCTTCATGTTTGAGGTACAAGTATCTGAGTAATACACAGTGCCAGCAGCAGTCTGTTTTGCATTACTCAGCAAACATGTAAGTGGTTGTGTGAGATATATATAGTTGTACTTCCCATGTGAAGTCAGGAATCCAGACATTTGCTGCAAGAACTCATATATGGAAGATGTATACCACTGCAACTAACACTGTCCAAACCAGCTTGGTACATTCTTGTCAGTTAACAGTTGTCAGCCTTTGGGGATGATTGTGTCATAACATGTCAAGTTTTGTTATCCTCTTGCACTGGTAATATTACCTAACCCTGGACCTGATCAAAGGAAATCTTCACATTTTGCTGACCATACCAAATGCAGCATATGGTAGCTGTTGTTTACTGATTTCAATGGCATTATTCTGACTGTTGATTTTAACATGATAGCATTTGTATTATAAATAAATATAGGTTGGTGAAAACTCTATTGTGGTTTTTTTGAAAGTTCTTTGTGCACTCTATTCAATCTTAACAAAACAGAGGTTCTGTTATTTTTATTCTGATAAAAAATACATAGGTGTCTTCATTAGATCTCATGTAGAAGTAAAAAATCAGACTATTAGCTGTAGTGTGTGCATTGTTTTATGATGATGTAATATTACAACACATTAGTGCAAAGTTAGTACAGGCTTACGACACTATGTACATTTCAAGAGTGTTAGTTTTATTTATAACAGTGATTGAAAGTGGATTTACTAAAAAAGCCAAATTACAAACAAAGATGTTAAAGTTACCTGTTATCTTTATGATTATATTATATTTATTTATAATCTACAGCAATATCTCAGAAGTTTTTGAACAAAATAATAAATTACTAAAAAATAAAAAATAAACACTGAGGATAATTGAAAATAAACATAAAACATGATAATACTATATTTGATCCAGGTCACTTAAAAGGAATGCATACATTGTTTCGTACAATGAAACTGTGAAAGTTTTGAAGATATTATGTTGTTATTTACAACTGCATGACTTATAAGAAAGGAATGCTTGTTTGCTTTTCTTAAATGATTGTCTGACACTGAAAACAATATACACATTGAGACATACACACTTGTATCAGTTAATCATTTGAAATGGATTCTTAGTTTAATAAGCTGAGAAAATGCAGCATGTTATTTGTTTTTCTCTCCTTTTTTCTTTTCTTTTGATATGATTCATACATTATAAAGATGTTTTGTTACTGATAACAGTAGGGTGTTGAATAATGCTAGCCATTTACACACAAAAGTCTTCTCAGATTATAAGAGTATAAGAAACATGTTAATTACTCAATTTATAAAACAGAATTAAAATTGTGGGCACAAGAGAATGCTATTGTTTCCTTAATCTGTTTTTCTTTTTTGTTCCCATAATCTAAGTTTATGGTTATTGTGGGTTTTTAGTTTTGCTTTTTTGTTCTCAATTTTTTTTTTTTTTTTAACACATTCAGATAACTATAAATTTCAATACTTTAAGAAGGAAGTAAAGCAGACAAAGGCATTTGCCTTAAAAATACAAGTACATGAGACAAGAATTTTGTAATTCAAATTTGTATTTGAATTTAAAAATCACAGATTTTGTATCCTTAATCTGCTTTTGTAGACATAAAATTATCACAAAATTTCAAATCCTTATCATTTATTACAGTGCACCATTGTAGTTACTTTTATGTTCATCTTTTGTTGTGAAACAATCAGTCAAATGAAGGGTTACAAAAGATATGACAACTTAAATTATTATGATAATTTATGGTATTTAAAAAATTAAAAAAATTAAAAGAAAGAAAGAAAACAAAAACAGTTATAGAAATATCTTGGTATGTTACATTTGGATTAACTTTACATTTTATTATTTTTATTTAATATGATAGGATTATTTTGCAAACTAAACAATGAAAAAGGACCAGTTTTATGTGTTTATTCTTGCTGGAGGTCAGAATGTTACTGAGTACATGTGTTCCAATCAGTCAGCAGATGGTTCACCTTTATTCATTATTTGTAGATACAGTTGGACCATATTAATAGGAAGTACACATTAAAAATAATTCCTTTTTATATACTTAGTTTTGTTTATTTTCTTTTAATACTTTCATCTCAGGTAATAGTTATTGCTGCAGCAGTGAGAAATGTATGTGACAGTGCTGTTACATATTCTATTTTTGTTTATTTTCTTTCACTTACAAAAGTGCTTTTACACAGAGTAATTTTTTGTATTTTCTGTTAATTCATTATTTTACATAACACATTAATGGCTAGTTACATTAGAACTTGTATAACATTGAACATATAATGCAAGATAGGTTTAACAGATTAAAATATAACAGAGCCATTAAATTAAAACACAAAATCTGTATTGTAAAAAATAGAGTGAAGATGAAGATTACTAATTCTATAAAAATAAAAAATAAAATAATTTTTTTTATTCTTGAGTGTTTTGTTTGGTTTTGTTAATTTTTTCCTAAGTATTTTCTATTTTTGGCTTTAACTAAATAAATGTAAATATTTAATTTTGACATTGCAAGTATGAGATGAAACTCTTTGGTATTGCTGTCACATAAAATACACTAGTTGTTTGTTCATAGTTATCATTGCTCAAGGAGAGGTTTACTAAATAAGTATGCTGTCTTGTCATTTGGAATATTTGAAATAAATATCCCTTAGTGAGAAAAGTCCTTGGTTGAAATAGCAACATTAATTTTCAAGTTTTTATATTGTCTATCCATGTAAATTAAGTGTGTGTATCTTATGAAATGTTTTTGTTTATGCTATGTATGTGACATCTAAAAGTTATTTTTTAGTAATAAAAGCTCAGGGTTTATTAAGGAAATGCTTTGAATGTTTGACAAAATAATGCATCACACTGTTATTTTTTAAATAAATATTTCCATTCTAACATATGCACAAGGAACTTAAATTGTGCTTTTAAAAAAGTAGACAAAAATGAAAACCACCTAAATAATTCATTTTGACATGGTTCATAAAAATAAATAAAGTAAACAAGTTTTTAAAAAGTAATTTAAGTTATCTCATTCCAGTATATTAATTTTTTTACACTTTCAAACTACATGGAAACCCCCCCCCCAAAAAAAATCAACAAGCTATTACTAAGTGCTGATGCTGACACCAAACAATACAGAATAGTGATACACTACAGCTGTTCTAATATCAGTCATCTGCAATGTTTAGTAGTGCAGTATTTCTGCTTCTAGCTTTTGATGGTAACCTTGAACTTACAAACAAATGGCAAAATCAAAGTGCATAGGAAATGCTTGAACAAGTCAGCTAAGTGTGGATTCACATTAATATTTATAATTTTGTCTAGTGTAGTCAATAGCTTTACTTTAACAAAGAACAGTGACTTGAATCATTCTTGAAAAATTATTTTTCATTTCAATTTTAAAAATGAAGTCAATCATTTAAATGTCCAAATATTAAATTTACCCTGATTTTTTTATTTTTTTTTTGTATTGTTTAATCAGTTGTTTAGAATATATATTTTTACAATAAAAAAAAATATCACATTTTCATCTGGTTTTTAGGATATTGCGCACAGCCATAAAATTGTGCTTCATTGATCAGCTGTTAATGGATTTATTGTACCTACATTTTTAATAATGTAGTTCATGTAATTTCATATCATAAATATCTTATTTTTATTTTACATTGTTTTAATAATTATGTGAATTGTAATAAGATTCTTACTGGTATCTGATTATGCATACACTATGCATGTTATGTCTTATTTTTGTGAGACATATACATTACTTTATACGAGTCTGCCCAAATTTTATTAATCTGATACCTCAATAAAATTAAAACACCAAAATAATTTAAGCCACAGTCATAATCAGAATCACCAATGCATATGAACTGCCAGAAGATAAATTTATATGTATAAGCAATAAAACAACTATATTTTAATCGTTATCAACTGTCTTTAATGTTCACGTGATTGTGCTTAAATTTTGTTTTGATACACAATGTGAAATTAACTGAACTAACATAGTAAAATAAAATGGAAACATTCATCAGTGCATAATTTGATCTGAAGTAATGCTGTAATATGCGATTTCTTGGTACATGGCTGATTACCCATTTTTTCAAAATCACCTGTACAGGTAAAACTATCAGCTTACCGGCCAATAAATCTTTCACTGGTTTAATTTAACAACACACTACCAGTATTGGGAAGGAAACCAGCAATATGTAAACAGACAAAAATAATAAACATATATGTCATATTTGACCAAGCCCGTCAGTCACACATACAAATGTATTTTTATAATAAATCCAGTGAATGCAGGGCTGGGTTTGGAAAATTTTAGTACGAACTATTTGACATGTACTGAGAATGTTGTATAATAACTGAATGGAAAATCACAGAGGCCCCCTCTAACTGTGAGACCCTTAGGCTAAGCATTATAGCTTTATTATCTTATAGTTAAGGGAATATAAAAAGTTTATTTGATGTTGGAATTGGTGATAACTGATATCGTCATTTTCAGTTTTTAGCCATATTAACTAATAATAATAATAACTGGCATGATTGGGAGGAGGACATTTCCATTCCACTTTTTAAAATGTCCCCAACATATTTTTGCGTGAAAAATCAGTTATAATGTTTTAAAATTAAAATCCGATTTTAAATAACAGCAATGTGTTATAAACAGTCAATATATCTTATCAATATATCATATTAATAAACATCAGATTTCTATCATATGTGTTTTGTTGCCTGACTTCTTAATTTTTTTTTGCTCTATAATTTCATCTGTTTCATCTGTTAGTAGAAATTATGACATTATTAGTTTCACATAGTATGAAACTAATTTGTTCTCAATAATTTTCAAACATGTTTTCCTAATATAATGCTGAATTCATTGATAAATTATAATAGTCAAATCTGTTTGCAGTATACAGTAAAATGTAAAGCACAAAAAATATTATAATTCAGTTTCCTTTCATGTTATTTCAGGTAACGTATATTCCACTTCATACAAAAGTTATCATATATACATTTTTTGACAATTAACATTGTTTTGTTGTCCACAATCAAAAAGAAATGAAATAAGCAGTGTTGCAAACATTATATTGGGTTTATGTTCAAAGTTATAAAAATTTTGTTTGAAAATTAAAGAAAATTATGTTGTTTAATACTTGATAAAGATTTTATGGTTTATTTAACTGATTTTTTCTTCTTTCTTTTCAATGATTATTGTTTTCCCTTATTTTCACTCAAAATATAAATAAATAAATTTGAGAATTAATAATAATTAAGTAAATGGGAAAGTGTTCACAATACTGATCCTTTGATTCAGAAAGTATTATTCATAGATAGTAATATTAATATTTTGTTTTGGTAAAAATAAAAAAAAAATAAAAAATCTGAATAAAATGAAATAAAAAAAAAATCGAAGAAAAAAAGTCAGTGAACATAAATATACAAAACTTCATGATCGTTATTGTGTAGCCTTAACCAACAACAACAACAAAAACAACACACCAAGAAAATAATGATAAAGATTATGGTGTTTAATGATTTAATGTTTTAATAGTAGTAATAAAATTGAAACACAGGCAGAAAAACCGAATGCAGATATTCTGACAATAGCTCTTTTATTCTTTTTTTTATTATGTATAAATAATTGTTTGGGGTACAGTTATTAGATTAGACTGTGATGTGATACAGAAGCCAAAGCAATTAATTAATCATGGGTTTCAACACTCACTTCAAAAGACTAAAGATTGGTTGTCCAGAAGGTTCGAGATGTGAGGTCACTTCAGTAGACATTTACTTTCGTTCTCAGAATGACCACTGGCCATTATGCCTGACCTTTGTGTTTGACTAAACAATACATCAGTAAGGAAGTTATAAAAAAATCTCTCTCTGACACATTTATGTCATAATTCCAGAGGTTTTGGGTGTCAGTATATCAAAGGGCAGACCTATGCGTATATCCTGGAGGAGGTGAGTAAACAATGTAGGCTTATAGATTTAGAACAGTGTGTATGTGTGTGTGCGCGTGTGCTGTTCCATAATCTTCACAAGACTGACTTTCCATAAAAAACAAAATGATGACGCAAAGAGCAGGCCGAATTATAGGCATTATTATATATATTTTTTTCTTTCATTTTATATTTATTTGCATATTTATAAGGTAAACCACAAACTTTGGCAGAAGTAACATCTATAACTCCAACTCTATCAACAAGCAAAACTTAAATTTATTTTCAGAGGAAGCCATATTAATGAAATATTTCATTCCCAAAGAAAATAATTTATCGATTTCACTAAGCTTGTTTTTCAAAGGAGTAGTCAGATATCATTAGCCCATGCACCCTCTGTCTACTTAAGGACAGGTCAACCACTCGGAGATGACAGTGTAAACGATGCTTTACGAAAAACCAGCCAATCACAAAAAGATTAGAGACGACTTGATGGAAAACCGGTTTAGTGAATTAAGCCCTGACAGATTACAAATAGCTAAAAAAGAAAAAAGAAAGAAAAAAAAAAAGATGTAATGTGCAAGGTTTGCCAGTTGTTCCAGATACATAAACAAACAGCTCTACAGTTTCAGCAAACTTTTATTAATATATAAATTTGCAAAAAAAAAATAATAATAATAATACAAATTAATCAAAATAAATAATAATAACAATAAGTTAATAAAATATAAGTAGATAATGAATGAAGCAAAGAATATTTAGAGAGGCGTTCAAAATATTAGTGTATCCTCAACCTCTGTCTTCTCTCAGCATCCTCTCTTTCTTTCATAGGTATCTTTAAGATCATAAGTTCTGATAAAACAGCAAGCATCACAACATTATTACCATCAACATTTCCTGGAAATAAATGTAATTAAACCAATAACTTGTGGTGCCTTGGGCATTATAAAGCCACCTTAATGGTTGCCTCGGAAACCCTAACATCACCTTTTTTATGCAGATCACAATACAGTAACACATTAAAGCCTTAGGGTATTTGTGATAATTCAGCATGTATGTGGTATATTTGAAATATGCATCTTAACATTTTATATTCTGCTTCTCCTCCCTTTCATAATAATAATAATGATGATGATGATGATGATGATAACGATGATGATATTACGTAAACTATAAGTATAACTGAATGATGTATTTCAGCATTTATAAAATATCATTTTAAATTTGTCACAAAATTACGATCAGTTTATAAATAATATAACGAAATATGGAAATCATGTATAGATATATTAGTCATGCATGTGTTTTCTTGACCGATTTTTTTTTCTTTCTTCATAATGAAACTTGTTTCATTTGTTAAGTTGAATCCGCCCCTCTTTTCTTAAATCTAGGTTGTTCGTATTATTTCTTTCGTGGATTTAAAATATTATATTATATAAACTGCGCGCGTTAAATTTAAAATAATATGATAAATGCTTGTAAGACATATCGCCACGCCTACTTAAAAAAAAAAAAAAAAAAAAAAGGATTGACAGGACTACTACAACGAAATACAAACACAATGTACGACTAAATAATTTTAGATATAGGCCTCAGTATGTTTTCAAAAGTTATATATTTTTCTTGTAGGGATATATTTGATATTATCTTTTCACTTGTTACATTTATGTAAATATAATACTGAATCAATTTTGTGTGTATATAAGGTACCACCTCATTTTCCATCAGACACACCCCCTGCTGGCAAGACCTTTGACACGGAACTCTGACGAAAGTGCCAGGCATTTGCTTCCGGTGATACATTTGTCACGTGACGTTTCTCGGCTGGCGGGCGGTGATCGTCCCGGAAAGATTTTTACCTGCTTCAGTAGTTTTACAAACTTCAAAATTACGGCTTACATATATTTCACTTGCTGAAAAGCCGGGTTTGAGTAGTGAGGAGAGAAATACCCAAGAACATGGAAGATTACGACGGATATATGGAAGAAGAAGAAGAATGGGATAGAGAAGGCTTACTCGACCCGGCTTGGGAAAAGCAGCAAAAAAAGGTCAGTATATTATTTCAGATATGACTCCTGTGAAAGACTGACATCATTTTTTGGGACAAGAACCGGACGAGTGATCAGTACTACAAATTTAAATTGAAATTTTTCGCAAACTGTCCTTTCACATTACTTGATTTACATGATTAATTTGTTGACAGTAACACGAGGTTGTTCATTTTTCGTGGTGGCCGCCATGTTCTTTGGAAGAGTGGTGTTGATTGCATGCCAAATATGGATGAGGTATCAAAAGAGGCGGGGCGTTTCGCTGTCCGATAAAATAGGGGAATGAATGGAAATAAATACCCTCTGTCATGTCAAAATATTGCTAATTATGCAACATGTATTTAGATGTGCCAGAAATAAATATTAATTTATTTATCTGAACTTTTTAGGTTCTAAAATTTTAAAGAAAGTTGCTATTTATGCTAATTTTGAAATTCTTTAAATTTTTTTTTTTTTTTTTTATTTATGCCTTTATTTATCTTTAAGATTTTATAGCAGGCATAGTCAGTTTGGATTTTACAACACATTTGTACAAATATGCAAGTATATACTATGACCTTGAAAAATATTAATAAATTTAGTATTTATTTTAATAGTTTTTAATATTTAATCTTTTAAATTTTTATCAAAATGCTACATCTTGATTGTATTTTATATGTTACCTAATTCTGCTTGATATGAAGTTTTTATACTGGGTAAATGAAATATGTATCTCTAAACTTGCACAGTACACATTATCCACACATTATCCACATATTATCCACTTTAAAATCTTTATATTAACAATTCATGAGTTTGCATTGCATATCATAAAGAAAAGTGTAAGAGATCTGATATCCATTTTCATTTCATACATTGTTCATAAGCTAGAGTGTATCTACATGCAATGCCACTGTGTGTGTTACCTTACTACCATGACCAAAAATGGCAACAGCCTATACCTTAACAGAAGATGTTTGTTTTTAATACAGCTTAGTGAGTATACAACACAGAGTCCTAGATTATGTTCTTTCAGTATGCTTGCTTGAAAAGTCATGTTTCAGTTTCACATTTAATAAGTGGTGGCAAAATATTGTGTGAAATAGTTGGCATACCTGTGGAATGAAGAGGAAGTAACTGCTGAAGTTGTACATATGTTACAGTCTATTCTTGTATTGCTGTGTGTAATGATATGTTACAGAGAACTAGACAAAAACCAGCACACTGAACTATAATTATGTACATGTAGTTTTATCATTTAATTAACTAATGTTATGAACAGTAAAACTTTATATTTATTATAATTTTTAAGAAAAGAAAAAGAAAATAAATGAAAGGAAGGAAAACAAAATGTATTGTTCAGGATTTTTTTAAATTAAAGATTAGATGACAGTTATAGAATGCATATATATATATATATATATATATATATATATATATATATATATATATATATATATATATATATATATATATATGTATATGCATATATATATTAAATAAATGATACTGTAGAGGTTAAATTATTACTGTGGACAACAGAACCTATTTTATTTTATTTTTTTAAAATTGGACCTTTTCCAATATGATGTAGGAATTGAAAATGTGATGAAAGTCAACTGACAGAATATACATAGAGGTTTTGTAATAAATATATCGGTGACATAGGTATAAAATAATGCATGATAAAAGGTGATGCTTTTGAAAAACAAAATTTCTTTGTGCTCTAAATTCTATTTTTGTCTATAATATGCATCTTGTAAAATCATTCAATGCTCATCTTTTAAGATGATTTGAAAAAACAAAAAAAACACCAACAATGACAAAAAACAAATGAAACAAAATTTAAACATTACATCTGGTAAATGCCGGAAATAATGTTATTCAGTTTTCTTCCAAAAATGAGCGGCTTAACCTAATACAATAAAATTATAATGGCAACTTTTAAATGCTGTTAACAGTGAAATTAACTTCACAGAACTGTATAGTACCTGTTATTCAAGACTAAGAAGAAAAAACAACACCCCTCCCTCATTGCCAACAAACATTCTAAAAGTTTAATATGAATAAAATAGGCATGGTTAGGACCTTAATTACATATAGATTCAATGTTCAAGACACATCTGAAAAGGAAATTTGGTTTATGGTAATTTAATAAGCCATCAGTTGCTGAAATCACACCTACAATTTAAAGTTCAGTGTGTGAATTTAGGTAAACACAAAAACATCATGACCTTGGTTTTGGTATACATTTAATTCTCATCCACATTTATATGATTATAAATTCCTATCACGTAGCTGTGAGTGTTAACTGAAACAAGTGGGACAGACTTACTGACATGATAATGATTGTGTCACCTGATGTTATCAAACTGTGGAGTGAGATCAGGCTTGTTTCAACAGGTAGATCTTTGTAAACAAACAGGAAAATTAAAGTATACAGTGTACTCACTAATCAGAGTTATTTATAGGTCCACCATAATAGTATACAACATTGCTATAAGTACTTGTATATACATTCACTACATTCTTGTCCCATTGTTAAGTATTATTGTTATTTTACCAAGTTTGTGGTTTTCATCAGAGACATATTTTAGTTCATCTGGGTAGATTTTCTACTTAGTCACAGACAGAATGTATATAGGAAAAAGGTGCAGCTGTTTAAATAGAAACTGTAAAAATCACTGTACACACACACACCCACACACAATATAAGTTATTATTGATTTCATATTTTAGTGGTCGGAATGCTTAAAACATGCAGTTAAGAGTAATTCTAATTAAAGGCCTTGCAATTTATCAATATTGTATTTCTGACTGTATATGGAACAAAGAAATTACTACAAGATCATGATGTTAAAAATATTTTTATTTATTTTTTTTATACATTTATAAAACAGAGGCAAAAAATTTCAGGTATTAAATTCATATTAAAATGTATTGTTGGATGTCTAAGATTATGGTTTTGTCAATAATAACAGTGGGAGCATGTAAATTATTGACTTAGTGACTGATTTTTTTTTTCTTTTCTGTAAATTTAAATATGCTCTGCTTCTAAACTAATGAACATACTGAAGATACAGAATAGAGATATGGTTTGTTATTCGTAAAGAAGTTCAGAAAGAAATTGTTGATAGGGATTGCTGAGTTAAATGGTCCATTGGGATTGCCATAATCTGATAAAAAAAATCAGCCCATTGTTAACCAGTATTACAGTTATTAAGTAAGTAAATCATGAAACCTTCTTTGAATTAAAGATCTATTGTATAGGTATATCATAATTGTGATTACAGGCCTGACTTGATTTGATACTTAAGAAGCTGGTATTACATTGTTTGAATTAGACACAGCAACATACTAGACCATGTACTAGAAGAATAATACATTGTTTCCAACAGTACATGTTTTACTTTGTGGAGTATTTCAGATCTTGTAAATAATTTTGTAAAATAATTATGTAGTACTTATTGGAATTAATTATTACATATGCTGAATATATAACAATATCTGAGTTGTGCAGGATACAATTTCACTGCTTATACCTTATTTCACATGGACAGGATTTCTAATAATTCTCATGTCATAACAACTAAAAAGGTGAGAGATTTCTTTCTTCTTTTCTAATCAGCAGTTCGACACTTTGAAATTCCATTCTTATAAACATAAGATATTAATGTTAGTAATTTGATGTTTATCTAGTTTTCTGACTTATAACGACTTTGTATACTTTTTAGCACCAGCTTCAATAATTTATCTTGTTAACTTTGATTGTGAGTTTAATGGGAGGAAAAGTAAATTATGGTTAACTGATTATGTGTATAGCAGGTACATAAATTTTGTAAATAGTGTGATACCTATCTGCATATATACCATGTTCAAAGTATCCCTTATAATGGATATTTGTTTCCAAATATCAGATATGCAAAATTGTTGTTGCTCTTGTTCCAGACATGAACAGAGTACGTAGATGACAGATACTTCATTAAGAAATATAGATTAATCCTTTTTATATCTCTCTTTGTATTTCTTTCTTCTATTTTTAAAAATTACATTTTTTACATTTGGGCTAGGTATGCAGAAAATAACATTAAATTCTGATAGAATTCAATATGGCTCAGTTTCACATATTTGAAATGTAGGTCAGTAGTCAGAAATAGTGCTTTGTTACAGAAGCACAAGCATTACACCTTACTTTTTTCCCCAAATATTATCATCATCAATACTTGGTGGTAAAAAAAAAAAAAATTCAAAGCCTTTTTAAAATGTGTATGTGTGTGTGTCCCCCAAAGAAAAACACCTTCAATTTGCTCTTCATTAAAGTTTTTTTTTTTTTTACATAATTGTTACAAATTACTGGACAGAAAAAAATATATCCTTGCAGTAAATTCTTTATTTACATACTATTAATGTCATAGTAACAGCTGCTGAACAATGGATGACACACTCATATGTTATTGATGGTTGGTGGGTTACTCATAAAGATCAGACACACAAGAATCTGTAAAGACTGCTATGAGTGTGTGTGTCATCTGTACAGCTGAAGGACATCCTAACAAACCCTGACTGAGGGTGATCTTCTCTTAATTTATGTTAAATGCCCTCTGGCAAAAAGACATAAATATAAATGCATTCACATTTTGAATGTTGCCTTTGTTGATTATGCAACACTTTAAACTGTAGTTTCCCTTGTAAACTTGAAGTTAACAAACTTCTGTCCATTAATGTTTAAAGTTACTTTAAATGTACTGTAGTTAAATTGAAACATTTATTTCTAGTAAAGATGTCAAAAAAGAATAATTAAAAAATGCACAGATTTGACAATTGCTTAAGTATACACCAGCACAGTGGAAAAAATATATTTGTGGTATTAAAAAATAAATAAAGAATATAAAAATTGTTCAAGAAGACTGATCTCTTTTTATAGTAGTTAACAATAGATAGAAAAAAATGTATACGGCTTACAAGAGATAAGGCAAATATTTATACTGCTCTGTTTTAAGTTTTAAAAACCATAAAGATTCTTTGAAATAAGTCTACCCTAAGAAATCATGTTTGAGCACATGTGGAAAATATTATACATAGGTGATGTGTTTGGTATAACTTTGAAGCTACTGTTAGCATAATTAACTGATTATTGTTGATGAACATGTAATATAGTGCACCAGGGATTCTGTTGTAACTCCGTGAACTGTGGACACTACAAGTACCCAACAGATTAAACATTAATACATCAAAACACTTTTTGTTTGGCTACATTGGTTACTCAGCTATCCAGTGAGATATAAACATGTATAGTGTATAAATATATAAACAAATTCAAAATCTATGAAGGTTGGCCATGTCATCTTCGATGTACACAAAAATGTCATAGCATCAAAAATAAATATATTTTGTGTACTAGCATGATCCAGGTCTTGCTGAATAAAAATAATTTATATATTTTTTAACCAGATCAGACAATATTTGTAACTGCAGATTTATAAAATATTGGTATATAAATTGTTTTGCAACTAAAACATGGGGTTGTGAACAGTGGCTGTAAGTACATGCCAGCTGATCATGTATGCAGACTGTTTCAGTTCTTCTGTAATAATTTTTAAAAAAAATTAAAAAAAATGAAATAAAATCTTTTAAAATATAAAGAAATGAATTAGTTACCAAAAAAAATAATTTACCCCTTTTAATTTAAGACGTGTATTAAAATATATTTTATATATCATTTAGTATATAATGACAGTTCTTAACAAAAGAGGATCTTTTTTTAAACTTTATTTTATATTAATTTTTTTTTATCTACCTGTAAAAACTGACATGCGTTTCTTGATAGCTGAATTTATTTTAGTGAGTGTTATTTCAGTTTTACTATACTCATTCACATTCTAATAAACTTCTTAATCACTAGACATTCCCCAAGCTTATTGTGCTACAGCCCAGCTACATGTGCAAGCAGATAAAAGATTTCACTGACCACTGGTTTGGGTATCATGGTGATTGTGACCACCTGTCTTCAGTAGCAGTGTGACTTAGGCTACTTAAAATTTATATATGTTTCTGTAATGTATTGAAAATTGTTACTGTGCTTTGTCTTAATTCAAGAAGAATAAATTAAAAACAAATTGAATTTTTATTTATTTATTTATTTACATAGCTTTGTTATAGAAACGTTGGAGGGAGTGCCAGTCTGTTAGTGTGTTGTACATAAAATTATATTAAACAATTATAATACTGACAACATAGTAAAGATGAACACATAAATGTAAATATAAGTGTCTTCCTATCAAAATCCTACCTCCATAAAGCCATACATAAAACTATTTCTAGTCAAAAGGTAACAATGAAAATTAAAAAAAATAATAATAAATAAAAAATAAAACACCCCCAAAATTTATACACAACTATATATGATTTTATAATTGTGATTGAGTTAAATATATGCTCAAAAAGGTAAAAATCTTGTTTACCCTATCTGTAACCTTCAGACAAAAACATTGCTTGAAGCATTATTTTAAAAGGAAAAAAATTATTCTTTCATGAATCCTTTATTTTCTTGTGTTCAGTGGTCTTACCAGCTGGCTAGTTGTGACTTTTTTATTTCTTGTACACATATTTGGTTGCTTGTCAGCAGGTGCAATTTACAGACTTCCAACACAGAAGAATTCTCAAGTATTTGCACAACTTTCTTGAAAACTGTTTTTAGCTATGTATCAAATTGCATGGCATGTTTCTGCTGATGGAGCATGTATAAGTATAACAGGCAGATGCTTGTCAGTCTATTTTTGGAGTGTAATATTTGTGCTCTTATTTCAAATCCTATACATTATGATACCACAATGGTTGGTTCATCCTGTCCAATGTTTCTGTACTGGTCAGAGCCTGAGGTCTGCAGATTATAAATTGTTGACCAGTGGCCACTGAAGTTAATTGGGTATAATTAATGGGATTATGTTGAAGGTTACACATCCCAGGTACATGAATGTTATGCAATGAGAGTTTACAGGGACTTGTTTTACATGTCCAGTAATGTGATATTGTTACATGACTGGATAAATCTCTTGTTATTTTCAAAACTGAAATGTTATGAATTCATCTATTCGGATTAACATTATTAATTATTGTTTAATGTGATATATAAACTAAAATAAACTTTACATTTTAATAAACATTATATAATAAAAAAAATAATAACTAATAAAAATTACATTTTTATTATGATAATGAATATTCTGGGATATTTTAAATACTCTGATTTAAAACCCCCTACAATATACACAGTTTTTTACAATTATTTTTCTAACTACATGCATGCAACATACAAAACACTAAAAAAAAAAAAAAAAAAAAAAAAAAAATTACAGCAACAACATTTAATGACATGTATTTTTCATCAGTTGATTTATAACAGCTAGAAAGAAGCTTTAAAAATATTCAGGTGTCATCAGTAACACATTTACACATAGTTCACTGTTCAGAATGCCCCAGTTGTTAAGCATGGTGTTTGTCAACTGAACAGGAATTGAAGGAATGTAAGCTTGGCATGCAGATCATTGATGTCAAGAGTGCTATGTTAGTCAATAACTAATGTAGTGACTCAATTCCCCAAATAGGTTTCTTCTCTGTTACAGCAGCATGCAGATATCAAACAGGGCTCTCCCCCTAATTTCCAGTACCTCTCATCTGAGCTGCCTAGTTAACAAGATGTTGTATAATTTAACTAAGTCTTCCAGTGATTTGAATGCAGTATCACAGTTTTAATGTGTTAGTGAAATTTGTTTTGGGATTTCTCAAGTTGACTTGTTCTTACTGGGAAGCTAAATGTTGAAAACACAAGTCAACAGACTGGGCAGTTTAATGAAGTGAGACCTCATCTGTATTTCAATGAACTAATCTGTTCACACTGTCATTGTTTGAAATATTTTATTTCTGTTACCTTGGCTGTCATAGATTTTTTAATTTAATATTGCACAAGCATAACAGAAGAGAAATACTAGAGTGTAACCTAAAACTAAATAAAGGCTTATTTTTTGTTTTGTTTTTTCTTTAGTTGTTAATGCTTGAACATTGCATTTATAAACGGGATTTGCCTTTCATTCTTCTGAGCTAAGATATTAATTCTAATGTTTTATTATTATTATTATTATTTCAATTTTAATGATTTTGTTCAAAGTTTTTATATCTGGTGGCAGTAAAATAATGTTTAGATACTTAGAATTAGCTTATGTTTTGGGTGTAGATTATTACACACACGAGTGAGCATACAAAACATAAATGCATGTGGGTTTTAAAAATTTATTTCAAGTCTGAAGTTATACTTGTCAAATACAAATTATTTATAGTCAAGCTTTGAGTAAAATCAAACATTCAAGTGCTTGTAAGGATAAGACTACATTATATACTTGACAGTAAGAGGTACTGAACAAAATAATTAAAGTATACAAAGTTAACAGATACCTTTATCATTCTGTGTGTAATTATAAATTACTATCTTTTTATTTATTTATTTATTTTTAAAACACCAAGATACCTTTTTCTTAATTTTAATACATGCGTGTGTGTGTGTGTGTAAAATTTTAGAACAAAGGAAAAAAATGATGATAGTTTACTTTATGTCAAAGAAAGAAATATTTTCAGTTTGTTGCATTATATGTGCTCAGTACGTCTTGTTTCTTTAAAAAAAAAAAAAAAAAGTTACTGATAGTATTAAACTTGTCTATTATGGTAATATTCAGTCTCAGACTTGACAACTCTGTAGATTAAGTACATATTAACTTTCAGAAGATCGTTTGGTCTAACATGACTTGTGATAAAAGAAGTTGAGGTACAAAAAGTCAGTTTCTAAGAGGGCAAGATGAACTTAATGATACAAATGTACAAAGTTGTGTGTGTAAATCTATATATCTATATCCACACACACACACACACACATATATACATTTTTAAAGTTGTTTTTAAATTGTGCTTTATGGTACTTTTTCTGCTACAAATTAATATTCCTGTGAAGAATGTACACAACCTGCTGATTAAGTTTGACTAGCCTGGTTAAGGTGAAATGATTTTTCATATATACACCAGTTCAGTGCAGTTGGTTAAACATTCTGAGGTGTGTATTTAAAGAATTATTGTTATAAGGAGTTCAAAAGTTATAAGGAATTACTTTCAGTGCATAGAACTAATAAGTTATGAACATACATTTCCAATGTCTAGAAAATTTCATGTTTTGAAATACATGTATGGTTAACTTAAATAATTATAAGACACACATATTATTGATTTACAGTCGACTGGAATTCATACAATGAATGCAGTATTAATGTTGTTTTCATGTTTTTTTTCCTTCTCTTTTGCAGACATTTACAGCATGGTGCAATTCACACTTGAGAAAAGCAGGCACATCAATAGAAAATATAGAAGAAGACTTTCGAAATGGTTTAAAACTTATGTTATTATTAGAAGTAATATCCGGGGAGCAGTTACCTAAACCAGACAGAGGCAAAATGAGGTTCCACAAGATAGCCAATGTGAACAAAGCTCTGGATTTCATCGCAAGCAAAGGTGTCAAACTGGTTTCAATAGGAGCTGAAGGTAAAATATGTTTGCATTTAAATAAAAGGTGATATAAAATATCTCAAAATATGGTCTGAAAGCTTTACCTAATTACAAATATTTAGAAAATTACCTGGGGGTTTTTAAAGTTATTTTTTAGGGTGTGTTTGTGTGTGTGTATTTTTCTTTTCCTTTTTAGGGTAATATGTGTTCTTCAGAATAAAACTGGTATTTACCTATTATGCAGTAAGATGGGATTGGTCAGTTGTTTGATTATATCACAGTGCGACTATTTACTCTGACATTTAAAAAAACAAAAAAAAACAACATCATAAATGATAGGGCTAAGTAAATATTTGCTTTTAAAATGAAAACTTGTTTCTGTAATTTATAATTTAAATCTGCACATGTTTTATAAAAACCTTGTATTTTCTGTTTTTTGTATTTAAACAAAATATCCCTCCTTATAATAATTAAGCATTTCTATAAATATTAAATTTTATATATTTGAAGGAAACCTTTATATGTAAACATCTCTATGTACTAAAACTACATTTTGACAGATTTTGAATGAAAAACTGAATGTTTAAATAACTATTCATAATTTTACCTGAATGAAGATGAATTAAAACAAAGTGTAGTGACACTTGCTGTTTCATATTTATTCAGTTGAAGAGAACGTCTATTTTGTTATAAAGTAGCTGTCTAACATTTGAACAAGATCTGGAGCATAGTGTCATATTAGCCTTGTACACTGTACATGTTTCTATTTGCCATCAGTAAATACAAACAGGGTTTCCACTTCACAGTTCAATGGAAGGGTTCCTTTTCCTTTGTATTTTAACTTTTTGAAGACATGGAAACAAAGTAATTATGGAAGTGTTTATTTAGCTGATGAGCATTTAATTAACATTGGTGATTCTGATATGTTTTGATATCAAATGAAATATATTTTAATAATTTAAAAAAACAACAACAACAACAACAACATCCAAAACAAATAACAAAACAAAACTCCTGCAAAATATATGTTGGTTAATGCAAAAACAAATTAAGAAACCACTAGGAAGACAAATGTGAATATCTTTAATATGCTAATAATCTAAATGGGTTCAGATTTTTCCATGCATTTCTGAATTTGATCATATATATATACACACACACATTAAAATAACATCAGTTTTAACAATATTTTTAATATTTTAACTATGATAATCAGGCAATTTATTATTAATAGAACTGGCCTTACGTAGATTCTTTCTCAGTTCCCTAACTGCAGAATAAAAATAATGAAGCATTCTAAGCAGTAAATACCGATCTGGATCATTTTCAGAAATGATGTCAAAGCAGAGTTCAAATGGGTCTTGAATGTTTTCTTTTTACAAAAGTTAGGCCCATGTATTATAGTGTATTTCTCTATGGTAGTTCAGATTTGTTAACAGTAAAAGAAAATCAACATAATTACGTATTTTGAATATAGCTGACACATTTCATTAGTGACTGTACTTAAATCTTAAGTCTTGATTGTGTCTTTTGAGAAGGTGGATTCAGTGGCAAGTAATCTGCTCTCTGATCATACAAAAGTTTTAGAATTATATATAGGGTGTGGGAACAAAAAGACATAAGGTGACATACATAAGTGTTTTTATATTGCTGATCAACTTACAGCATTCTCAATGCATAGTGCTTGAGAGTCTTGGATTGTATCACACACTAATTCATCTGCAAAGAGCTACATATATGTTAACAGTATGCATTTACATCAAGACATTTGAGATACAACTGTAACTGTCCAGTTTGCAAACAGCATTACTTGATTACAGAATGATGTTGTTAAAGACCAAATAAATGAAAGAAACATGAGGGATCATTTTTGTATTAGAAACATGGGACTTTTTATAACTTCTTGTGGTCAGGAAGCTATATACCATCACTGTGGCCTTTGATAAACAAGTCAATATGGAGAATAGCCATTTTGGAATTCAGGGAAGACCTCATGGAATATTTTAAATATGTTAGTTTAGTTGTTAAGATGCAGGTGTATTTATATTTTTAATTTTCCTATTGATGTTACGATATCTGGTAACACCAATGTGAAGCAAAGGAAGGCAGATTCTGTATTGTACTCATTACAGCTGTTGTCAAAGAATCTGTAATTGAAGTCAGACATTTGTTTTCAAGTTAGGATAATAACCAGATTAAGATAAAATATTCATGAAATATCTACTGTCAAATGCAGGTGTTACTTCAGGCATCACTCACAGGCCACTACAAATGATAGTACTCATCACTAGCTGCAGATTGTTTTTAAACTGCATGTACTGCTAATTCCACTAATTTAATAATAAAGTTAATTTTTAAGATTTCAAATAAATATTTCCAGTATCATACACTCTTGTTAAATCTCAGCATAATTATATAATCAAAACTTGATGAACCTTTAGGAATTTACATTTAAAAAAAAAGAAAAAAAGAAACAAACTGTTTGGGTTTTCCCAGCAAACACCTCTCACAGATTTTTCATAAATCATTACTTTTTGTTTTTACTCTTTTTGTATCCCCGTAACGGCACGGCACAGGTACACAGAAATAATTCATGGTCAGCTAGAATACCTGATATTTTTAGTTCATTATGATATCACCTTAGCCATTTTTCCATGTTGTAAGAGCTGTTGGCAAAATGCCAGCCATTTTGTGTTCACAATATAATGAAGCTGAAAGTATTTAAACTGTGCATAGAAGAATATCAGTGAAATTATTTTATACAGCTCATCAAGCCATTTGTTTTTCTTCTGAAAAACATCCTGTCAGCTGGTTGAAAATTAATTTCTTAATTTTAATTAAAAAGTGAAAAATTCAAATTTTGTCATTTTCATTATGATGGATGCAGTCCATATTTGTGTGAGTCCAGAGATACTATAAATCATTGTAAAATAATCAAAGTTAAACATTTTTGTTGTTATTTTATTACTATAATTATTGTTATTGTTTTGTTACCTTTTTGTTAGCTATCTGGAAAAGTGCAGATGTAAATGGGTCATTCCGTGTCAAATCACCCAATGGTTTAAACCCGACCATCTCAGATTTTTATGAAACTTGGTATACTTGTTGACTGGGATCCCACAGCACCAAATCTGAAATGTTAGCCCAATCAGACCAGTGGTGTGGGAGATACGGCCCACGGAATTTTGAGATTTTTGCCAAAAATGGGTGTGACCACCAACCTTAGAACCCTCATATCTCAGGAACTACTGGGCCAATCTTCATAAAATTGGTATTGTTAGAAAGGCAAAATGACAAGGATACCAAATCTGCCATTTTTGTTTAGTTTGGAAAATATTGGAGTACCTTGACCTTTTGACCTTTGCTATGACCTTGAAATTGACCGTGTGGATCACGTGATCTTGAGATGACCTTTATTGAAATTTAATCTCCCACATGTTAACTAAAACATATAAAAGTTTCCTGGGTGTAATATTTTTTGTTTAGCCACAATATAGATTTAAAAAATGCACATACATGAAAATAACACGTTTTCAGCCATTAACATCTGATTAACTAAAACCTGAATGATCAATTCTGGATTCTAGGAATCACCATCTCTCTTGATCATCGAGTAAGACATTGTAGGCCTACATGTATGCATAAAGTTCACATAAAAAAGTTTCCTGGGTATAATATTTCTTGTTTAGCCATAATGGAGATTTAAAAAAATGCATACCTGCATGGATGCTTGATACAATACATTACAATGTACATTTTCTCTGAGACTAAAAACTCATCTTTGGAGTTAAAACCCACCTGACATGTCTGAAGGAATGCCTAAAGGATATGAAAAGATGCCAAATGGCATGACATGTTCTACACAATCAGGCTCAAAGGGTTAACAGGAAGTGATTCTTCAGGCAGGTCAGGAACTCCTTTAGATTCCCTGGTGCAATCCCCACTGAGCACATGGCAATTCGGAAGTTTAAGACAAAGAAGTTTCTTCATCTGCATTTCTTTGACAATCTGAAGCTTTTTAAGTTGGACACAATGTCAGATGCTGATATATAAACAATATTTTTATTTCATAAAACCTATTAAGTAATTTTATCATGTCATGTGGGTCTTGCCATTGATTGAACAAGGTGTCAGTCAACAACAGTACAACCCAGTCTGATATCAGACATCATCAAGTGATGTACTGCATAATGTATTTGTACACCCAGTCTTCGGCACAGAGTATGAACAAGGTCTACCTTCACCTTAATAAACTGTGATTTATACTTGAGAAGACTGACATAAATGCCCAAGACTTGTGGGCCTTTGGCAATAACACATGTACTCTGCTGCCATTTTATGACCTGCTTAACTTTACTGAAAGGGTTTCAGGATTTGATTTAAAATTTAGGAAAGCACTGACTTTGTTCTATTGAATTGAAGGTGCAGGCCAATACTGAAAATCCTTATTTCTTCCAGAGCTAACTGCAGCTTTAACTCTCCTGAAAATGTGTGTTATCAACACCATCATATCAAAAAGGAGTTGTTGCGAAGTATATGGAAAACTGAGGAAATCGAACTCCTCGTTCTTTGAAGTGGGATCAAAACACGGGACATCAAGAGTATCATGAACAAGAACTTTTCATCAAATTTTCAACATTGCAGAAAAACTGTTGTGATCCCCTTAATCGCCACCCTGAGCAAGCACGCACTAGATCTTTAAGAATTGTTAGCATGGGCATTTAAAAATGCTTAGTAAATCCTCCAAAGACACTAGTGCCAGGAGACAAGTTGTGCTTGACTGTCTGATTACCCTTCAGAAATCAAATGTCCTGCAGAGGATGGCTTTAGTATGGGTGGTATTACAATGGGAGAATTTGGTGATAACTTGCCAGACAAACCACTGGTTGTTGTTTCCCCAGAAAAGGACTTTGATTTGAATTCTATTCTGTTGAGTTTAGGCGAAACTCCTGTCAAACTCCATTCATTAGCACATTCCAGTAAATGAATGAAAGGACAGGAAAAAACTAGCATCAGCTACAGTAACATTAAAATGACATCTTAATGTCTGAATCCTACCCAGAGCGTGTGCAAATCTTGATTTTGTCACCCTTTACCATTGAAAGGACAATGAATTGAAGGAGGAAATAATCCAATTTTATGAAAGTGATGAGAACAGTAGAATGTGTCTGGGAATGAAGGATACAGTGAGCATTTGAAACAAACATAGTGAGAAGGTTAAGCATCAGAAACACCTAGTTCTCTCAAATTTATGTGAACTTTATGCATACATGTAGGCCTACAATGTCTTACTCGATGATCAAGAGAGATGGTGATTCCTAGAATCCAGAATTGATCATTCATGTTTTAGTTAATCAGATGTTAATGGCTGAAAACGTGTTATTTTCATGTATGTGCATTTTTTAAATCTATATTGTGGCTAAACAAAAAATATTACACCCAGGAAACTTTTATATGTTTTAGTTAACATGTGGGAGATTAAATTTCAATAAAGGTCATCTCAAGATCACGTGATCCACACGGTCAATTTCAAGGTCATAGCAAAGGTCAAAAGGTCAAGGTACTCCAGTATTTTCCAAACTAAACAAAAATGGCAGATTTGGTATCCTTGTCATTTTGCCTTTCTAACAATACCAATTTTATGAAGATTGGCCCAGTAGTTCCTGAGATATGAGGGTTCTAAGGTTGGTGGTCACACCCATTTTTTGGCAAAAATCTCAAAATTCCGTGGGCCGTATCTCCCACACCACTGGTCTGATTGGGCTAACATTTCAGATTTGGTGCTGTGGGATCCCAGTCAACAAGTATACCAAGTTTTATAAAAATCTGAGACGGTCGGGTTTAAATTTCTTTTTTTTTTTGGGTGATTTGACACCGAATGACCCAAATATATAATTTATATTGGTATTACATTTTATGGAATCTAATGCATACAGTTAATATGGCTGGTGAACATTTGTTTCTAAATGATTGCATTTTGTTGGTTTTGTTTTAAAAATATTTTAATGTTTTTGAAGTATGATGGCAGAAATCATTTTTATTTTCTGATGCCAGATTTATTTTTATTTGTGCTTTGTTTTTGTTTTTTGCAAGCACTTTTAACAAAAATATGAAATAAAAAAAATCTTTTAATTTAACTTCATAGATTAACAATATCCCTTGTTCTTGACAGCAGGCCCATATATTGAACAAATATTAAATTCATATTTCAAATGCAAAAGACAAAAAAAAAGTTCAAGTGTGTTGTGATGTCCTTAAAGATTCGCTTATTTTCACATTACAAATTATGAATTTTTTAATATTTAATACTCTTAATGTCAGTACATAAAGATATGACATTTTTTTTTTTTTTAGTTTGCAAATGTGGAATTAATTCCTGACAGTATCTCATAGGTCTTTCATTTGTCAGAATTGGTTTGTCTTTGTCTTATCTGTCAAGGATCACTTTTGAGGAAGCTACATTTAAGCTGCTTAATTGTCTCTTAGTCTCAGTGAGATGCTAAAAACAGAGTTTCACTTCAGCATGGTAATTATTTTATCACATCCAGGGTGTGAACTGATCTAAATATCACATTACTATTTTTGTCTCCTATTGAAAAGGACATATATCATTGTAATATAAAATAATATTGTTCTGTTTCTGGGCTCAGTTTTAAAAACTGTTACAGTTTACAACCTAAAATGTATCCACACAACTTCAAGTATAGTTGTATATCTTCTTTCATATAAAAAGCCTGCCAATGATGGTGTGAAATAGTGTTTTTGATTACACTGACTAAATGGAAAAGTCATTATTTTAAGTATTAATCAACATTCCAAGCAATAGTACCAAGTTTCTGCAGACAATTTTGTGTTTAAAAAAACAACAAAAACAATCACCAATTCTTAGAATATTTTCTTGATATGACACAGTATGACCAATGACTGTTTAGAAATTAATATTAATCACAAGCACTGTATTATGAAAATATTCCACAACTGCACATCTTAAAGACTTAAGTCTTTAGCTATACTTCATAAAGTGTTTTGTGAATGTTTTAATCACTGTTATTAATAACTCACTATTACACTGCATATGTTTTTGAATTCTCTTCAAACAAAACAAAAAACAAGCATTTATAAATGAGTTTTGTTGGTGTGGGTTTTAATGTCTTTCAATGCAACATGTAGGTAATTGGTTTTTAAATTTCTAGAATAATAACTATTGCTAGTTAAAGAAACAAAATTTACTTAGTGATATTAAACCAAAATTACTAATCATACTGCAGTTTTTTCAGGTGTGCATGCGTGTGTGTGTGTGTGTAAAAACTTTATCTGAAATTGTGCATATTGCAGACCACTGAAGTTTAAATATTAAACCAGTATGGATTTCTTACTTTTTACAGTTTAATTTGTATTACCTTGTTAACAGATAACAAATTTGCATTTGTATCTATACTGCTATAAAGTATAGTCTACTGTATTTCTTTGGTTCTGATTATTATTAATTTCTAAAAGTTTATTATCTGTTGAATGTAATAAATTAATAACATGACAAATGTATCTGTTGTGTGTCAGCAAGCTTCAGACATACTTTTCATAGCTGTCTGTCATGCTCCAGTACCCATACCTATATATTCATGGGTTAACCTATAACACCTGTCATTCACTGCAAAATAGACTTTAGCCTGACCATAAAAGGGAAAATCCTCTAAGCACATTATTATAGCCTGGCCAAACCCAATAATTTATATGTCAAAAGCCAAACTTTTTAGAATATAGTGGCAGTTGACAGTTAAATGTAAAACTACTATAGATTATTTTACCTTAAAAGGTAGTAATACCTGTATAGCTGATACAATTTACTTTTTATCCATTAGTGATACCTGTAAAGTGTAACGGTGTGGATATTTTAAGAAATATTTCTTTGTGTCAAACACCTTTGTGTAAAAGATTACAGCAAATGTGTTTATTATACACAGTAACATATGTATATGACACATCCTAAGTTTAATGATGCTCTTGTTAAATATATGTGAGATGGTTAAGAAGCTATGAGTATGAAGTATTAAATAAACTGATAATTAATTTTTTATTTTTTTATTTTGGTCCTTCTTTTTGTATTTTTCTTCATTAAGGAAAAACCCCATAAAAATCAAACAAAGAAAAAAAAACAACAAAAAAAACAATGATGATTTTATTTAAACTTAATAGATTAAACCTAATCTAATGTTCTGTATGGCAACAGCTTTACCAGCTTTAGTATCACTAACCAGTAAATATACTGAATGTTGAAAGTAATCTTTGGTTGTGCCAGTAGATCTCACTGATTTTACTTATTGTAATAAACTTCTTATTTAATGATTTACATTTCATTGCATGAACAAAAAGAAAGTAAAGGTAGCTTTTGTGTATCTTCACAAGCTTGTTACTTTGATACACTTTACTGTTAATAAATATCAGTCACCAGTTACTAATGAGGTTCCATTAAAATCTGATTAATATTTTATTAAATATCAAATTCTGTCTTTCTCACTTAAATATGTGATAAAAACTTTAAAGAGATTGATAAAATAACTAAAACACATTATACATGTGTGATAATGTTTTTAGAAAGGCTGCACATTTTTTACTCAGATTCACAAGCCAGCTGCAGTGTTAGAAAATTCACAGAATGGAAGACTTGAAATTAACAGACAGGTGTTTGCATGTGAAATTCTCCAAAGTGCTCCTACACCTGCAACAATGCAAGGAACAGCATTTAATCAATGGTTAGATGCTTTTACTTGATTGATTTACTTAACTTTTATAATTTTAAAATTTTCTATTTTTTCTTTCATTTAAATTAATTTTAAATTATATTCATAATGTCAAAACTTAAGAAATAATATAAAGATGCTGCACATTTTATTTTTTAAAGGTGGGGGATGGGAACCACCCAAATAATTTAATATTAAAAAAAAAGAAGAAAGACAGTCAAATCAACTTTTACCTTCACCCAACATTTCATGTTTAAATAAATGTGACAGAACTATCATTTGAAAGTAGTGTAATTTAGGCTGTTAATATATTTTTTAACTTAATTTTGCATGGCCTGAATCTAGAATTTCAAACATGCCTTTCCAATACACAAGTTAGAAAAGCATATGTGCAGATAATAAAAAATCTATATATATTTAACATATGTTTATTTTATATTGCATTGCAAATGACCTACGGAAACTGATAATTTTAATGATGGTGAAACAAGGATGCTGCATACTATTACAGTGTTTCCTTTCTGTCACATCAGTGAATCCTGTTCAACAGTTAATGTTGTATTTCAAATATAAATATAGACAGCTATTTATTAGGTGTTGTTTACTGAAAATAATTTGAGCTATAAAATTTATAAAGTAGCTGTATAACGAGGACATTTTTTTGTTATTAATGATTATTTGAATTGGTATCAAACATATCAGTTTGTTATACTTCTTGTAGACCAGCTATATACCACAGCCTTCAATAAACCATTTCTGTTTGACATGGGAAGTAGTTAACTATAACTACATTTTTCTCTTCTATATTATTGTTGTATTATTTACATATTCAAATACATATTTTTCTTCCATTATTTAATACTATTTATAAAATGACTTTGAAGCATGTTTATAATTCAGAGTACAGAATCAGATTAAGCACATATGTAGGAAGTTATTTAAATTTTTAAGATGATAATAATAATAATAATAAATGTCCAAATGCTTAAAATATTAAGACATTTTAACAGGGATGAAGTACCAAATATCAATTGTGGCAATATGTAACAATTGTACCCACTCCTTGTGTGGTGAATATGTAAATAGTGTCCAAGTAACAGCAAAAACATCTGTTATAAAAATAGCTATTACTGCATACATACAGTTAAGTATGTGATATCAAAGTCCCACTGTTACTAACAAAGCTATTTTATTTAGTGGTATAATATCATTTTTATAATCAAGCTTACTGAATGAGTTATGGTTCTTCATGTGAAATGTGTATGCATATATTTTTACTATTGGCCATGTCATAGCTAACAGTATAAAGAAAAAAGAAAACATTCTGCACATCACTGTTGTGACAACTCATGAAAATAGTTTTTGCTTTTATAGAAATTTCTGTTGTTGTAGGGATGTTATCTGTGCTCATATTTGAAAATTTCACATCAAAATAAATTTTGAAATAATGGAAAAAGTTGGTTTAAGTCGGCATTTAAATGCTAAACAGGTTTTGCTTACATAATTTAGCAGTTAAAGAACATACATATATGGATTTTGTAAGTGTAATGGATTGTTTTATATACAGCTTCTGTGCTTTATGTGCCAGAAAAAATAAAATGTTATCATTAAAATGTATTGTTTCAGAAAACAACTCCATTACAGTTACAGTGAAAAATGTTGGTGGCAATGATTCCTGAAACAATACATATTAATGACAGTTTTGTTATTTTCTGGCAGTTCCAACTGATTGTTCAGTTTGTGTTTTGAGTTTTTGGGGTCAAAAATACATTAATTATTAATCAAATAAGGTATTTATTTTTGCCTTCCATTCCCATTTTACAAACCTCATCTTGTAAAAAATAATAAAACAGTTTCTCTCTCTCTCTCTCTCTCTAAAACAACAAAAATACGTCATACAGCAAACCAAAAATACAAAAGAAAAAAGAAAAAGGAAAATAATTTAATTAGCTTTCGTGGGTGTGGGTGTAATTTCCTAAATATGAATGTTTAACAATATCTGAATACATTTATGGGTATTAGATGTCATATCATGTTTTTTATGTCATGGTATGAAAGAGGAAACCCACTATTCTATGGACTAATTTTACTGGTCAACAGCATGAAATCTTTATGATACCTTTGATAAACCTGTCATAACCTGCTCGAAAATGCATTTGGCCCAAAGCAAGCATTATCGAAATTTGATCATTTGACACACGATATGTAAAGTATGTTCAGTAACACTGAGCCAAAGTGCTCCAATATCTCTTCTTTTTTTCTTTTTTTTAATAAACACTGTTCTAAATTAAATTACAGACAGAAAAATTAAAACACAAGAACTTCCTTGTCATTGTTTGTTTGTTTTTGTTAAAAATAAGGAAGTTTTTGCATCTGCTTTTTCAAGTTGTATTTACTAGTTATGGGTAGTGATTTAGTACTTGTAACAGAATTTGCTAAAAGTATTAATGTTGTTTTACAAGAGAGTAAATGTTTTATTCCCAAGGTTATACTCTTACGCAGTTTAACACTTCCTGCTAAGCTGCAAATTATCTTTTGACTGACAGATAAACAAATCTTAGTTCACTGAAATCTTGATATCTTTGTTTTATTCCAAAATAAACAAAATGAGGTTAAAGAAGATGGAAAACAGATATTTTCTCCATCTCTGATTTCTTAGATAGCACATAATAATAGCACGTAATTTATTAAACCTGCTTGTAACCTGCTTGTAACCATCTTTGATGATAAAAGTTACTGAAAGCTGTATGAACACTGTTGGGGATATGTTTTCTTTCATAATATATTGTTTTTATACAACAATTTCTCCGTAAATCTTGTTAGAAACAAAAGCAACATCAAATCATCATTTTATTAAAATAAAAACAGCAATAATAATAAACAAAATGTAAAAAAAAATCCCTGTAATCCTGTTTTTCTAGTTGAATTAAAACTATTCAGTAAATGAATTCATAAACACACAGTAAATTATCAACAAAACCCCCCAGATAAAGACACAAAAATTCTTTGTTTATTATACCAAAAATAATCTATTCCTGTAAAACAATTGATGGCATAAACAATTTAACTATACTGGATATTCCATCAACAATCCTAAAGTTCAAAGACAGAGATGTAATTTGACCTCTTTTGAACTGTTTTGGAGCCACATATTTGGTATTGTATAAGTTCACAAAGCCAAAGTGAAAGTGTATGTAGTTAAATACATTTAAGTTTAACATATCATAAATTTAATGGAAAAGGTAAATTATAGAAAATATTTGTTGAAATAATGTCATTAACAATATACACCAAAGCCATTGTGCAGTATAAAAAAGTTTCAGTCAACATATTTGTATATACAAATAGAAATCTGCAGACATTATTCATTTAAAAACATGCCTCTTTAACATCCAGATTGTATTTCTGTGTTCTGTAATGTATGAGTTGTGCAAATTCCAGTTTGAAATTTTCTTTAGACATTTTCTTTATCCAAAATAAATGAAAACCATTACCTTTGTTTACATAATCCAAATCTAAGTAATATATATTAGAGCTGATTTCCTCTACTCATATAGCGTACTATTGTATAAACAATTAAATAATATACTAAGAATGGTGCAAAGGTAACACAAAAACAATATTTAAAGATGTTTTATATATATATATATAAAACTCACTACGAGTAGAGTATCCTTGAAATATTGGTAAGGGGCAGCTTATTGCTTGCTGACAGAACTTGAATATATTTGAATAATTTAAGTGAGGAGTACATTTGAATAATTAATTTGTTTAAATGTGTGAATTTAAGACAATATTAAACTAAAATTAAGTAACTGTACACAATTTATAGAAATGCTTTTTACAAATGCTTTAATATTTTTGGTGGTTTTTTTCCTTCCAATTACAGAGATAGTAGATGGAAATGTGAAAATGACATTAGGTATGATCTGGACAATCATCCTGCGTTTTGCTATTCAAGATATCACTGTTGAAGGTAAGTGTACAGATGTTAAACACAGGTGAAATTGCATTAATGATCTAATTAAGATTGCAGAATAATAGACATACTAAGCAAACACCTGTATTACCTTTTGAATGATTAATCTTCAATAATGAGTTCCTTAATGTAAAAACAAATTATATATTTCAGTTTACTTTCCCACTTCATAAATTTGTTTTATGGTTATTCAGCATAAATACTGTTAAACATATTTGTGTAGGTGTTTATTGAAAGATGATATATAGAGCACTATTCTGTAATACTGACAGAAAGGTCATTTTCATAGGAAAGTAAAGGTGAAATACATCTTATAGATTACCAACAGAGATTATTACTTGAACAACTTTTATTGAATTATTGTGGGCTTTTTAGAATACATTCTGCAATCACAAACAAAATATGATTTTGTTTAAATTAATACAAAACGCAGTGTTAGTGAAAAGTCAGTGTAAGAAATGTTTTAGCAACCCATGAAAATTGTATGCTTAGTTTGTCCCTGTCCTGTGCTTTAAGCTTTAACTTTTTGCCAACATAACAACATAGTAGAGGTGTATTTTATGAAAAGAAACCATTAGTACTACATATATTTGTTTCTAGATTTTTTATTAGACACTGAATTTACTGTAGAACAAATTATTTAACATTTTTAATATAAATTTTGTTATTATTAATTTTTTTTTTCTTTTTCTGCACCTCTTATTTCTTCTGTTTTTCAGAAATGACGGCTAAAGAAGGTCTTCTGTTATGGTGTCAAAGAAAAACGGCTCCTTACAAAAATGTCAATGTACAGAACTTCCACCTTAGGTGAGACTAGAAACAAGGGAAACCACCTAAAGAAGGAATATTTACAGTTTTCTGTGTGAGGGGGGAGCAAAAAAACAAAACAAACAAAAACAACTGAGATATCTTTGATAAATTTATAAACTGAAAAATTAAAATGTAAATATTTTGATTTAATGAGACAAATGTGTATGAATGAGTACGTACTGAAAAGATGCATGATTACTGTTTAAGTTACACATCCTATACCAGATTTGTTTCAGATCAAAAAGTCTCTTTAAATAAATTTTGGTTAAAACTCTTATATATTGTGCACTACTGTGCACTTGACTTTTTAAAATTGATATTGTGTCATTTTTCAGCTGGAAAGATGGGTTAGCTTTCTGTGCCTTAATCCACAGACATCGGCCTGAACTGTTAGAGTATTACAAGTTGTCACGGGTAATCTACTTTACCCTTGAACCACCACTAGCTGGGATTGCATGCCACCATATTAACAGTCTTCTTTCTTTATTTTATTTATTTCAAATTTCTTGCCTTATTACTTCTTAGCATGCTTTGTTCACATTGACTTGTCTTCTTCAGCTTTAAAGATGGTTTGGCATTCTGTGCCCTGATACACAGACATCGCCCTGATCTAATTGACTACTACAAACTTTCTAAGGTGAGTTGTTTGGCTGGGAAGCAAAATATACAATTCCAAGTCAAGACAACAGTAATTTAATACAAAAAATTGTCATCAAGCATTAAAGATGCATCATCAATTCATCAAATTTCTCATCCATCACTGGATTGATTTTTGGAATTTAAAAAAAATAATAATAATACGTGGAACTATAATGATTACCATTTAAGTTTTTGAAATTTTTGAAGAGACAAAAAGAGTAACTTTAATTCTATAAGCATGTATTAGCAACTTGACTGATGGTATCATCGATGTACACTTGACATGTACAAACATTATGAAGCTAACTATCAAATTCATAACTGAAAGACTAAGGTCTGAATTTTTACAATTTACATAATAATTAGGTTTATCAAAAAATTCCCAGAAATTGTTCTATCAAATTTTTAAATATTTCTTCATTTTGACCTCAGAAAGTGTAAAAATAAATTGGTTTTGGCCAATATACTTTACTGATGAAAACTTAAGTTATATGTTCAGATTTGCATTTGACTTCATTTGTTAAGCATCAATGCTTTATCAGTTGGTGACAAAGTCAGTTTATTAATAATGATACTGTATTTAAAAAACCCTTTTTACAAATTGCAATTGATAATAGGAAAATCATGCAATTTGAACATTGACGGGGTTTCATTTTGTTGTTTTTTAAAATTATTTTATTCATCGAAAAGTTTGAGTGATGCCATCAATAAGTAGCATCTTAGAAACATTGCTTCATTACTATGGGAACAGATTTCCTGTTTGTAGTGTTTAATATCATAAATACAATATAATATTTTCATTTCTTCTGTCAGCCTTATTAATTTTGTTTTTCCTGGGTTTTTTTTTTATTAATGTTATCATTGTCGAGTGACCTTTGTTTTTAAAAAAAATATATATATATTTTTCAGTTTCATTTGTTTTGCACATTCATTTATTTGTTATCTTTTCTCATTATTTTCTCTTTTCAAATACTCTTGTGGGCATGTGTGTTTTTTGGTTGGACATTTCCTTTTGTGTGTTCAATTTGATGATTGCTATTAAAACAACATTGGACTCTATGGTTTTACACAGAAAACAAACCTATGTACACACATTACATTTGGAAATAACTGTTAAATTTACCTTGTTTAAAGTAAGTGAACTGGTATTTGATAGGCATCTTGCAAAGAGAAGTTCCTTAGTTTAGACCATAATGTCTGCCACTACCAAACTTTTAATTACTAAAACGATTGTTCATTGTTGTTTTTTATTTTTTATTTTTTTTATTATTTGTTGGGTAGGGTGAGCAAAATAAAAGCCAAATAAATTGTTTGTTTGGAAATTAATTTTTTTTTAAACCAAAGAAGACACAAAAAAAAAACCTACGTTATTTTACAAAATGAAATAAAAGCATAATTAAAACTGTTCAACTTCCTATAATTTCTTATAAATGATCCTATTGTTGAAATGTCAAAACTGAAATAAGGGAACTTAGATTTAATTTAATAATTTTTAAATTCTATTTAGAATAGCAGTTTAAAACTTCTCACATTTTCTTTGACAGTATTGCATTCAGATTTTTCTTAAAATTTGATAAACATTTTTTTGTCAAAATCAAATAGATGTGAAAGGTTGTTAGCATGAAACTGTTATAATACTGTACTGACACTTCAAAACAAACAAAAAAACAATTCTCAAAACTTTTGCATGCATATGCAGTGGATTTGCTACTGGTAGCTTTAGAAACCATTTATATTAGTGTTAGAACAAGTTCACTACACAAATATTATGTCATTAGTAGAAAATAGTGTGTTTTCTTGCTTTTACTTAATAAATATTTATCAAATGCTTTTCCTAGAATTTATTATTCTTGAAACTTTTTAGGAAAAGTATATTAGTTGAACATCATTTCAAGATAAAACCTTTATTTTGATCTTTTGTTACAATTTTTTAGTTAATTAATAATATTTAATTTTTAAAATTTTATTACAATTTATTTAAAATACAAAAACAAATTTTAATAAATACAGCAGAAAATGATACATGAAAATTTCACTTATTACAAAAAATTGTTTCCAAAGAAGTTTCTTGAATAGAATTGTTAATGTTAATTATTCATATTTGCATGCTGTAGTAGTGTAAGTAGATTTTTTCAAAGATAAATTAAATTGAGTTTACTGAGTTATAAATAGTAGAAATTGTGTGAACTAATGTGACATGTTAATATGCAAAAAATAAACTAAAATCTTTCATGATATTTTAATATTTGTTAAAATTTGTTAAAATAATGTTTATATAAATAAACTGTCACTGATTAACAAATTAATAAAAGATGTTTATTTGCTTGCTAGTCATGTTGTATCAAAAATATCAATCAATGTGCTAACCAGTTCGGCCATCTTTGTCTCATAAGTACCATGTTTTGAGTAGGTTTGTGTTCCCAGAGGTTGAAGAATGATGTTGGGAAAGATAACTTTTGTTTTCATAGAGAGCTGAAGTAGAAAAGAAGTTGGATTGGTTATGAATTTACTACTTGGTATGTGTGCTCTGTGATATTTTAATATTTCAAATTTTTAAATTTTTAAAAATGTTTCTGCATTTGTTATATTAGGATAACCCACTAGAAAATCTGAACACAGCCTTTGAAATAGCAGAGAAACATTTGGACATCCCAAAAATGTTGGATCCAGAAGGTATGTGAATTTAATTCATAAAAGGTCTATCATTTATCATGTTATATTAAATTCAAAATTAATATTTATGTGATTTAAAAAAATAAATAATAAAAGTAAATAAATTTAATTTTAAATGGCTAAATAACTTTGTAATTTTATTATTATTTATTGTTATAAATAAGTATCAAATGTTAAACAATATTTATATAAAATAAAGAAGTATTATAAAACAGGAGTAGCATACTAAGTAGTTTCCCTAGCACATGACATGCAAACTGTTAATGTTGAACAATACTCAAAAAGAGGTATATTCTAATACTATAGGTACCGGCAGCCTAGCCGATATAATTAGTCAAAGGAAGCTGTTAAAAGTTAACATTTTGTCCATTTTCCTCCACCCCCAAATCCCTTCTATAAATCCTACCATAAAAAACAAATGCATGTAACTAAAGATCTTTATGTGGTCTTTGAAATGGTGTTGTTGTTCTTGTTGTATGTTTAATCAGTTCTCTGTACGAGGGTGTTGAATGTGATGGGGGCAAACAATGCGCGACACTACGGTGTGTCTTCTTTGGCGAAAACAAGCTCTGCGTTTGAACGTAGCACGTGCTTAGCAAAATCACCATTATGTTACGTTTTTTTACAGAATGAAATCGCCATAGATCTTATGTACAGGTAGAAAGGTCTGGTGCTGTTTAAAATGAATATATTTATATGTTGTTTATATTTTTAATAACTTGTTGGCTTTTTGTTTTTCTTCAATGCTCCTACTTTCAGCATATACATTACAGCACGTGCGTAGCGAAAACGCATTCTGAAATAAATAAAATTAACATTGTTTTGCCAATTACTATCTTCAGTTTAAAACCGTCAATTATTTTGCTTTCAAAATTCTTGAGATAAATGTCAAATTAAGAATGGTAAACATAACAAACTATACAACATAATAGAACAATGTATTCAGAGGTATTGATGGAATGCTGAATAAAAATCTAATCACTCTTTTTAAAATATAAAATCATAAATTGATCAGTTTTAAAAATTATTTTTGCTTGTTGATAAGCTCTATCAGAGAAAATTTCAACAATGGTCAGATGATAGGTAACTTGTTTGCTGTCAAATCACAGCAAGTACAAAGCTCAGAAAATTCATGTATGTTTGCTTCAAATAACAGACTTACAACAACTGTGTCTTTAATTGCCTCTAGTCTCATGATTAAATACATTTTATTGTCCCTGATAAATACCTGCAACACCTTTGTGGAATTGACTCCAAGGATTAGCTGAGTTTATGTATTGCAAAGGATTATGGTTAAACATCAAATGCTTGTAGACCTTTTAAGTAACATTTATATATATATATGATATATACACATCACAGTATCTTAACTTATTACTACCAGTTATATAATAGAGTGAAAATTGAAGCTGCTTATGTAAATAAAGTTGTGCTGTTCTATATAAATTGAAAAGGTAAAAATTTTTTTATGGGCTTGGCAGAATTTTTTTTATTTTTTTTAATTACAAATGTTAAATTCAAGTATGTCATTTGAAACATCTTGATAAATTGTCCACAACACAGGTCAAATTTGTCAAATAAGACAAAAACTTTTGAAGATTTTGGTATGTTCAGCATATTATTGTGAACACACATACAAAAAAATTGAGCTCATTTAGCAAGTTGGTCCCATCGCTCTTGTTGATTTTCAGCCTTTTGTGTCAATTACTTTTCAAACTACAGTTGGGCAAAGTAGCCCTTTCTGCTAAGTAGCCAAAATAGGGCTAAAAAAACAACCAAATACCTGTCGTACCAATCTGCATATATCTTTTTAACTGCTGGAGATAGTCATAATTTTTTGTGTTTTCATTCTTTTTCCTACAGCTTTCATTATGTGCTTTTTTTTTTGCATATTATTTGAAATTAATTCAGAAAAAATTTGCCTACTGGTACCTAGATACTAACAACATTTTTCTGTAACAGATATGGTGAACTCTGCAAAACCAGATGAGAGATCAGTGATGGCCTATGTTTCGTCTTACTACCATGCCTTCTCTGGAGCTCAGCAGGTTTTTATATTTTTAAAATAGTTTTTCATATTCCTGGATAAAAGAATGTCTCCTTGATTTTATTTATATATATATTTTTTTAACTTTCACCTTTTAATCCAGTACTGTTTGTGGTTGAAAATTGTTTAGTCCAACACACTGATGACATGAGGCTCTGTTGTAGAATTTTTTTGAAAGAAGATTGCTATCATAACTTCTAGAAAACCTTTTCCTTGTTTCAGATATCTGTAATATAAATTTTGAAACAGAATAAGCCTAAATATTTATTTAATCCTGTTCAAATGTGTATATCAACACATCTTTTATCAAAGTATTAACAAGATGGTCCATAAAATGATGTGGAAGATCCATAATATGCCAAACCAGGAAATGCACAACTCCACTGGTAGTGTTTCAATTTATATGCTGTTGTTTTTTTTTTTTTTTTTTGTGGGGTTTTTTTCCTATAGATTTTATCAGATGGTGCACTCCTTCTGTTTTAACTGAATAAATAAATACTGTTTCAGTAAAAGTATTTACATTTCTCTACAGGCCGAGACTGCAGCAAACAGGATCTGTAAAGTGTTGAAAGTGAACCAGGAAAATGAGAGATTGATGGAAGAATACGAACGTCTAGCTAGTGAGGTCAGCATATTATTATTCACATTCAAATACATTACAGCACAATTTGTTTTTCATATATTCTAAGCAAATAGAATGTCTAAAAAAAAACATTTCAGTTGAAAATAATTTTACTGTTTATCATTAATGAACTCCAGTTTGATGTCTCTTATTGGTTTCGTTCAGCTTTTGGAATGGATTCAAGACACGCCCTTGGTTGGAAAACCGAGTAACTGACAACACACTGCCTGGGACACGACACAAACTGGAAGAATTCCGTGATTACCGCCGAAAACACAAGCCGCCTAAGTTAAACGACAAAGCCCAGCTAGAGAACAGCTTTAATACCCTGCAAACACGTCTTCGACTGAGTAACAGGCCTGCTTATTTACCTACTGAAGGAAAAATGGTTTCGGTTTGTATTTGTTCCCTATTAATAAATAATTATAAATTACTGTTGTCATTGTGTCCAGTCAGGCTTTGTTACTTAGTGTTAATGAATTAAAGATCATGTATCCTGTGGAAAGGTAGTGAAAATGGAAATGTTTTATTTTTTTTATTCTGAGAATTTGAAAATAATAATAACAAAACCTGTACTAAAATTATGAATGAGATTTCAGTCAGTATGAGTGATGTTGGATATAACTATTTGTTTCTTACTGTAGGATATTGCCAATGCATGGAAAGGCCTGGAAACTGCAGAGAAAGGGTTTGAAGAATGGCTTCTTTCTGAATTACAAAGGTACAAACAAATTCTGTAAAGACAATAACAAAAAATAAAAACATATATATATATATAGTTTGCCAAGGTTATTATTTCTTCATCAAATAAAGCTCAGATATAGGATATAGTACATATAGAATTTCTTTTTTTTTCTTTCTTTTTATAAAAGATTAACATTTTTGAGTAGTTATATAAGTTATTTTTGATAGATGGTAGAAATGGAAAATTTCTTTAAATCTTTGTTTAGCTTACAGTTGCTAGTAAGTTGCTAAATAACTCCTTACTGAAGGAAGAAATGGATAATAATTTTAAAGATGATTATTTTGAAAGTTAATTATTGTTCAGCTATGTGATTTATTCATTATATTCAGTCTTATATCATCTATTTGTCCAGCTGTAGTGATTTATCTTTTAGTATGGCTGTTAACCCAGGACTAATGTTTTATAACATTTTTATGATAGTTACATTATTAGGAAGTTATATTGGTGGAAATGTATTTATTTACTTTATATTTGTTAGATTGGAACGCTTGGATCACCTGGCACAGAAGTTTCGTCATAAGTGCGAAATCCACGAGGAGTGGTCCAGAGGAAAAGAAGAGATGCTACAGAGCATGGACTACAGGCAGTGCATGCTGAATGAACTGAAGGTTATTTATTATGTTTTAATGTGTACAAGTATCATTTTATTAAGTACTGATTAATGTTGTAGATTTTTTAGTATTTTAAATATCAAGTTATAGAATAATTTGAAAAGCTAATACAGTTTTAATAATAATAATAATAATATTTTAATTATGTACCAAACAATGATATTAACTTTTTTTCTTTCTTTTTGGTTTAAATGCCAGATTATAATTTGAAACTTAAGTTCTAAAAATAAAAAAATTAACTTTATCTGAAAGAAGATATTTTACTTGTGAGATGACTTTGAACATTAAAAGGTTAACATTAATGTTTATTAAACAAAAAAACCTGAGATAAAATAGTTTTGTATTTTGAAAAAACTTGATTAAATAATAATAATAATTATTATTAGATTTTATATTGTCTTAAAAGTATCTAAAATAATCAGTAATTGATTAAATTATAATTATTGTCATTATCCTAACTATCATCATTATTATTACTATATAATTTTATTTTTTATATATTTTTTAAATATGTTTTTTTCATTTGCCAACAGGCAAAGAAGAAGAAGCACGAGGCTTTTGAAAGTGATTTGGCTGCACACCAAGATAGAGTGGAACAGATTGCAGCAATAGCACAGGAACTGAAGTACATACATTTATATTTATAAATTAAATTCTCTTTTCTTGTTGGAGCATTTTTATAAATTGAGCCACAGTCCAAGAAATTGTATGAAATCAAATCTGAGTACATTACAAAATGAGCTTTACAATAAGGATCAAATTTACTTTAAAAAAAAAAAATAAAGGAAAAGTTAATAAACTGTTTTACAAATAATAATAAAAATAAAATTTAAAAATCATTCAGCTAGAATAAAAGCAACAAAGGCATGTTTACAACTCGAATGTAAAAACATAAGTGTGTATATAATTTTTTACATTTTTTTTATTTCAATAAACCTGCCTAATACAAGTTGACAAGTAAAATAAAAACATCAAATGTACACAGATCCGAATGAATACATCCTTGTTTTGCCAATTAATGTTTTTGTCTTTATAATGAAACTTAATTATCTTTTTGAAATCCATGATCTCACTTGTTCATCACATTATATCAAACTGTATTATTTTCAAACCATATCTTTCTATTTTAATTTAGTTTCAAAGACATATCCTAGTGTCAGTATTTTAAACTTTTATTAATATGTAATAATTTAATAAGTTCTAGACCAGTGTTTCTCAACCTTTTTTTACTCTCGACATACCTACGAGCGCATGAAACTGTCGCGACACAGTAATAATTTTGAATAATTTTAAATATGAAATCGTAAAATAAATTAAAAAATACATATATGGACTTGTCTGATACAGTTTATTATGTTAGTATCCCAGAATTGCCACTTACCTAGTGTGAAACTTGTGCCTGGTGTTGTCTTATGACTTCTTGAATATTTGGTCGTATGTGCGATAAGCAAACTCTCATTTCTTCTTCAGTGGAACGTAGTCTTTCTCTCTTCTTATTTTTTATATTATTTAAGGTTGAAAAGCCCAATTCACACAAATAAGAAGTAGAGAATTGTAAAAGAACTAATAGGGCTTTTTCAGCTAATGCGGGAAATTCCTTTTGTATTGAAATCCAAAATGTGTCGATATCTACCTCAGAATGCTTTATTTTAAGACTGCGGTCACTTGAAATGGTAGCCAATTCTTCTTCTTCACATAATTTAAACCAAATATTAGAATGAACATCTACAAAAGGATTTCAAACCCAGTCGTACTTTTCAGTGTTCAGTGACAGAAAGCAGTGGTCGATGTTTTCTTCGAGCGCTGTCAGATGCTCAACCACGATAGGGATCATTTCTTTAGTGCAGTTAGTGTGCATTGTAGGAAACATATCAAACTCACCCAACTTTGCTCTGTTTTTCCAAATAACAATTTTCTTTTTAAGGGCAACCAACTTATCTGTCGTTTTGATCTTGCATACTACTGTTCATGATATTACGTTGACCAAATATTTCTGTTAAATATTCCATTTTGGCCATCAAAAATTCACATCGAAGATATTTATAAAATCTTTCGTGCTTTTCTTTATCAAAAAATACTGTTAATTCCTTCTGTAATTCACTTTACCTTTTGACAGCCATCGAACGTCGGTATGCATGAGTAAGCGAACATGTTGAGAATTGACAATTTCAACTACTTGATGTAACACTTGCTTCAAATCTTCTTGTGATACTTTTGAAACCAAAACTTCTCTATGTAAAAAGCAATGAGTACGAACAAGATTTGAATTTTCTTTCTGTGCTAGTGATGCAAAACCTTTAATGCAGCCTACCATACATGGTGCACCATCAGTACAAATACCAACACAAAACTTCCACGTCAAATTCATTTTATTATGATAGCCAGTTATCATATCAAAAATATTTTGACCTCTAGTAGTTGTTGGCATTTCTTTACAACACAAAAACTGATTGATTATTTCATCATCATTAATGAAACGAACAAATACAAGTAATTGAGCACTGTTACTGATATCGGTCGATTCATCAACTATTAAAGCAAATTTAGATCCTTCAAGTTTTTTCTGAACATTAGTTTCAATGTTTTCAGATAAATCTACAATTCTCCTGTGTATTGTATCATTTGAAAGCGGAATTTTACTAATTTCTTTTTCAACTGTTTCGCCTAACATGGATTTCACCATCTTTTTACAAGCAGGAAGGATAACTGACTCAGCAAGAGTGTGGGATTTGGATTTCATTGCTATTATTTCAGCTACCTCAATTCAAGCGAGTTGAGCCCGTTCAGACATGGTCATTGTTTTCTGAAAAACATTGCGTTGCTTTGATTGCTGTTGTAACAGTCTTTGAAAATAATTAAGATCTTTATCTTGTAGGTAGGAATGTTTAGTCGTGAAATGTCTTAGTAATTTATTTGGTACCATGGATTCATTGGCCATTTTTTCACCACAAACTATACATAATGGACATGGTTGAGCAACATCTCCTGACCAAGAAAATCCAAACTTCAAATAATCATCACAATACCGTCTATTATGGTGAACTTTTGCCTTTTTTGTGCTGGATTTTGTGGGCTTCATTGTATGTTCTGTTTCAAACTCACACCCGTCACTAACATCCTTCCTTTTAACAAATTTATCCATTGTGAAGGGGTATTCATAAGCAATTAACACGCGCGTACTCTAACCAACAACAGTAAACAACAGGCAGCGTTAAACTAGTTATGATTAGTAACAAGCTAATTTAGTTTAAATTCATCTGTAATTTAGAGGTCAAAATTGAGTGTGCAGTACGATTGAGTTCGATGTAAGTAAATTGTAAACACTGTAAACTGAACAGATTTACCGTGACGACAGATTTGCATTTGCAAAGTCTGTTCTAACTAGCATAATTTCTTAACTAAATACACCTAGTTAGCTACATCTCTTTAATAATAAGTGTTTAAGAATGACAATAATTTAAAACACAACGAAGTTAATTTGGCAATCGGCATTACGCACGCACACACACGACCAGTGCGGAACAACACCACACACACAACCTATCACACTGACGTCTCATGGGCAACTTATCGACCTTGAGCGAAAGGTGCAAAGGTTGGTGGCCGCCACTGATTTGTGGACTTTGAATGTGTGCATATTCACTGGAGAAAGGAAGTTCCTTCCTCCAAGGCTTATTAGTAGAATATGAAACCGAGATTTATGCACATTGTCCGTGTTTTCAGGTGTCACAAAGTTTCACGACACACTTGTGTGTCGCGACACGGCAGTTGAGAATCACTGTTCTAGACCATCCTTTGACTTTATTGTTTAGAATTTATTACTTTTCAATTGTTTTTGCATGCAGATTTCATTTTCTTTTTTTTTTTTTTTTATTTAGAAGATGCATGTTTTGCTTTATAATTATTATTTTAGCTAGTTGTTTATTATTTTGATTACAGTGCCCTAGATTATCATGATGTTGCAAGTGTCAATGCAAGATGCCAGGTAAACTAAATAATTTTACCAAATTATCTGAAAAAAACAAAACAAAGCAAAAGTTGTTTGATACATATATACAATTATATTAATTTTAAAATTTACAACTAGAAATAGTGCTTTGGTTGTTTTTTTTTTTTTTAGTCTAGGATAATTTACATTTGCATTGTGAATTTTATTTTCAGTATGGTTAGTTTCTGTAAATACTGTAACGTATAGAAACAGAATTGTTAGTTTGAAAAAAAGAAAGATTTGTATTATTCAATGCCCTTTTTTTAATTTTTATATTTTTATTTTATTTTTTTTTAGCTTATTTGTGATCAGTGGGATCGTCTTGGTCAGCTGACACTGAGCAGAAGAGAAGCTCTCCAGGTTTGTAATTGTTTCAGCAAGTTTTCTTTATACTTCAGTCATTGCAAATCATTGCCCTTATTTTCATTTGTTTTCCTATATTCTACAGAACTGCCTCAAGATATTTATTAGATACCTAATGTTAAATAAAATTTTCATGTTTTTAAAGCAATATTTTTATTATTATTTTTCTTGTATATATAATTCTTAACAACATTTTTTTTTTCTTGTACATTCTTCATACTTGATAACACTTATCCCATCATTTCTTACACCAAACTCTTTATACTATATATTAACAGTTATAATATTTAAACTATTAATATGTTTTAATATTTCAGGAGGCCGAAAAGATCTTGGAAAGAATTGATCATCTTCATCTTGAGTTTGCTAAGAGAGCTGCAGTAAGTATATTATTTCTAATTCACTGAGATTAAGTATGTTTTAATTTGTCTGCAGCCAGAATAAAATTAAATTATGCATTTATGTTATAATTTCATTTCCTTGTTCTGTCTTAATTCCATTCATGGCTTATATCTTTCAAATAAATTAGTGTTACAATTTAATTAGAAGTTGTGCTGGCTATGTTATTATCAGTACTGCTATGTAAAGTTTGATGATTACTGTTAATTTCAGCCTTTCAACAACTGGATGGATGGAGCTAAGGAGGATCTCATGGACATGTTCATTGTTCACTCGACGGAAGAGGTTAAGGTACATAACCCCCAACCATCCCAAAAAGAAAAAAGAAAAAAAGAGACTTTTCAGTATTTTGAAATTTTGATACCATTTTGTATGCCTGTTACTGCATAAATAAGTTCGTAAAAATTTTTTTTTTTATATATGAGGCTGTACGTTAAGAGATTTTATTTCATATTGTTTATTTCATATTGTTTATACTAATATATACCAAACATCATAAGTTTATGTTCTGTTAAAAATATTGTCAATTTATTTAGTTTCTTTCAAATTATGATTATTTTCTGTTTAATTTAGTTATTTATTATTATTTTTTAATTTTTTTTGATTTTTACAAATTGTCTTTATCATATAATTAAAAAATTGCCTATAATTATCATGCTTGAATATTGATTTTATTACAGGGATTAATTGATGCCCATGAACAGTTTAAGGCAACTCTAGGTGATGCTGACAAAGAATTCAACACTATAATCTCCCTTGTACAAGAAGTGTCCCGACTTGCACAGCAGTACAACATGACCCCACCTGACAATCCATATACAACATTGCACCCACAGGTAAGTGTTATTTTACTATCGTAGTTTAAATTATGGGATTTCAGTTTAAAGCAGCAATTTCCAGAAATTGTATCTATCTATCTATCTATATCTATATATATATATATATAAAACACTGTAAGGAATGGAATTGGGAAATAACACAACATAATGTACTTAATATTTTGTCTTCTTTTTATAGCCAAACTGATATAATATCCCACAAGTATTTTTAGAAGTTTCCACTTACTTGTAAAATATTAATATTATTAAAAAAAGGAAATGTAATAAAATATATTGGTGTCTTGTAATGTGACCAGTGCAAAATATTTAAAAACACATTTCAGCAGATTTCTGTAGCATTCAATCTTCCCTGTATTTTTCCCTTCTTTATTTTATAATAGTGAAGTCAATGGATTAGAACAAACTAATACATTTAATAATGAAAAAAATTAATATCTTGCATGGAGAAGGGTTTGTCTTTTGCCTTAGAAATAAAATTGTTGCATATATTCATTTGATTAACATGAAGCATTCAATATTTAATGCATTAAACGTGTTAAAAGCTGGTTTTTGTTATGTTCACTGAAATCAGTTACTGGAATTGGACGAAGAATAATTGTCATGTCAAAATGTGCAGTTAAATAGAAAATAAAGAATTTATTTTTGTAAAATATTTATTAAATATCTATCACCAAATGTTTTTGCAGAATGAAACATTTGTTTTAACAATATTCAATCACTTTCATTTTTATTTTTACTTTTTTTTTTAATGACTGGAGTTTATAATAATAGTAGTAATAGTAATAATAATTATTATTTTGGTTCAATTTCAAAAGGGATGTTTCACAAACAGTAAGGTACTTAGTTCTACTAGTCACGAAGTGACAGCAAAAAAAAAAAAAAAAAAAAAAATTCTGTGAAAATAACAAAATCAGTAATAAAAAGCATCTCAGTTGTTACTTGCTTTCTGGGCCAAATTTGATGTGTTGTAAATTTTCCAGTCCCAGGAAGCTGAAGAGGTGAGAACATTGTTTGCTTAACTGACATAACACATTTTACTCACTTGTTCACAATGAAAATGCCTTGCTTGTGCCCACATACACCAAGAGTATATACACCTGCAAAACTGAAGCATATACCTTTCACCTTTAACCCTTCTGCTAATAATGTACAATTGTTATTAAATATTAAATTGTTATTAATATGTAATATGTAATATTACATATAAACCATCCATCTTCCTGTTATCATCCTTCCAAGCAAACTGCTACTACTACTTTTTCTGAAAATGTATTATCTATGATCCAAATCCTTTCATATTATCCAACCCAAATAATTCTGTTTCATTTTCTATTTTTCTTAAAAAGTTGATTCAGAAATTTTTATTTATTTATTTTTTATAGTGAATAGGTTTGCAGTTTTGAAATGCAATAGTTAAATACTGATTAAATAGATGTAATTATTTATTGTGTCTTTTTAGAGGTGTATGATGTAGATAGATACATTGTAACAAATGCTTACAGTAATTAACTAATTGGGGATTTCTTTTTATAATATGTATCAGGTGAAATGTACAGATAAACAATATCTTATATGATAAATATCATTAGTCACAAAAGTTAAAAAAAATAATAATGGATTTTTAAATCAGGTAGCTACTATTAAAGTTGATGAGTGTTCCTTTGCATTAGGTGAACTTTTCAGATAACATTGCTGTAGAGGAGTTAAAATTTTTAACAGAATATTGTTTGAAATTTAATCAAAAGCAAATTTCTTAACAAGTAATTACCTTAAAGATTGTAAACTTCCTGTATAAAATGAATTTATAACAATTAACAATTTTCCTCATGATAATCATCTTTTAAAAAATTAATTAGAATTTCTTAAGACACAACTTAACATTCATTGTAATTTGCATTCATCAGGCATTTAAATATTTCCCCATTTTTCCACTCACCCACAATTTTTTCACAGGCAAGTTACATTTTCACATTGGTGTGTTTTTGTTTATGCAGTTTTTAATCACTTGTTTATTTCTAATGAAGTTCATTTGGTCTAATTTATATTTATTCATTAAATATGATTTTGGTATTTAACTGTTTATGGAAATACTTTTGTTTAACCATTCACTAGCAATTTTAAAACTTTTTATTTTTCACTCATCTGTGTGCTTTGTTTCTTTACATTTGATTTGCCTTGGACTGGCGTAGGAGGTTAGTATTTGTTGTAAGTGCTTGCAAGTTGGCTTACAGCATATTAACATTTCTTACTTAGTGCTCATTGTTTCTAATACAGCTTGTAATTTGTTGTAACCTTTAGATGAAAAGAAAGAAGTAATAATAATAATAAAAATAAAATTGGTATCACTGGGGTTTTAATGTAAGTTTGTTCTTACAGATTGTAATTTCCATACACAGGCATTAACAAATAACAGTTCAAATGGGTCCTTGTTTCAGGATTTTAAAAAATTAAGATTTTCTTTTTTTTTTAAATATGAGACTATATCTTGTTCTTTGTTAAGCTAATCTGTTTAAAAGTATCTGAATACAGTTACATTTAATTAAAAAAAAAAAAAAAAAAAAAAAAAAAAAGCACAAAAAGTAATTACCTTCAACGGATGTATATTAGATTATTAATATAATTCAAAAAATTAATTAATTATATCAGTATTGATGAAATTGTTGGGTGTTTATGCTAATTAATAACAGATATAAATTTATAAAGACTGAGTTAATTGTGTTGTTTTGAGATAAATTAATAATGAAATGTGGATTGATGAGAAATAATTAACGAACTCCTGAACAAGTTAATTATTTTCAAATCCATACATTGTTGTATGTCCTCATTAATCCATTGCTGGCAAAATACATACACATTAACAAATTCTTCATCATTATATAATTATATCATTCATACTTTGGTTAAAATTACTTTGAATAATGAGAAAATACTAAATTCAGCTTAATTCAGTCAAATTTCAGCATTCTGTATTCCCAAAAGATTGGTGGAAAACAATGATACAACACAGAATTGATACAACAGCAATGGATTAATACATAACAATATTACATTTAGTGCACAGTGATTGATAACAGCATTAGTATATTAGATACAGCACAATAATCATAATGTGTGTAAACCTTTTTCTTTTAAAATTTATATTAGAGTAGTTAAATTTCACTATAAATATTATAGATTCAGTCTTTGTACACCAGGAGAGGTTGCTTTTGTTTTTTTGGGGTTTTTTTTAATCTTTTTTTTAATCTTTTTTAAAACAAATTTTATTTTATAATTAATTATTAGAAGTCTTTATATTGAAGAGTTACTCCTAACAAACAAATCTGTTATATTCCAGATATTTTGTCTTTCATCTTTACTACTAGACAGTTTTATGATAAACCTGTGTTGCAGTGATATGAGCCCAAATTAATTATACATATGACTAATGCTGGGGGAAAAAAAAAATAATAATAAAAGAATAATTAATTAATAAAAATAATAATAAAAAGAAAGGGCAATAAATAAATTTTCAAAAGAAAAAAAGTACATACAAGTCAGAATATATAGATTAATTTAACAGAATTTAATTTTTAATTTTTTTTAATAATAATTAATTTTATGACTTCGTAATATTTACAACAAATTTTAATAAACTTTTAAAGACTTTTTAAAAAAAAATATTATTTCAATGCTCTTTACTTACAATTAATGCTTTTTTGTTTTGGTAACAACAGTGTGCATGTGTTTCATTGAATGTTTTAATATTTTATAATTAATTATTCTTGAACAGTGCAGCATGAATTTGACTGTTTCCAAATTAAAACTTAAACTAGAGCTGTAAACATTTGCTTTTACTTTTCCTTCAATTTTTCTAATAAAATAAATGAATATTGTTCTGAAATAAACTATTCTGGTGGTGCAGAAACAAAATTAAGATAAAAGTGATGATTTTAATACTAGAAATTAGATCAAATAATTGAAATATAATAACTATTGTAGTAAGTCATGATTCATGAAGACTTGTTATCTTTGTTTTTGTGTAAAACTTTATTGAAAAATGGCACCACTCACAATCTATTGAGGGTGTTATTTATTGTCATTCTTCATTGTTAGCAAGCATTGGTGTTATGTCCAAAAATAATCATTCAGAAGTTCATAATTTCAACTAAAATTTAAAATTATGGCAGGTTCATTTAACATTTTTATCAGTATTATTTAAAATTTAATGTTGTAAATATTTTATTTAATAATAATGATAATAATAATAATTAGTTTACAACTTCTATAAGTTTTGCTTGCAGTGTGGGGGTTTTGTACTTAAGAGTTGTATTTTAATAAGTGAATTATAAAGTATATGTTGACAGTTGCTTAGATTGTTTACTAATTGAGATGTACCTAACAGCATGACCATTTGAGCAACTAACCTTTAATTACAAATACTGATTTAAAAAAACATAAAAAATAAAAGTAGTGTCCTAAATAGGTTTGTGTTAAAAAAAATTATTATTGTTGTTGTTGTTATTCTTATTGTTATTAATTAATTTATTTATTTATTGTTAATTTTTAAATTTAATTTTTAGTTTAATATATTATTATTGTTAGTATTATTATTATTATTTTAAACAATTTGGCTTCCGTTAAATTTGCTTTTTGGCATTTGAAGCGACAAAAAACTAAATTTTCTCTTTTTATGTGTGTGTTCCTAAATAAAACAAAAAAAGTAATATCTGATAAAATTGAAATTAAGTAAAAGGTTTCTTGTAAGAACATTTTCAACCAGAGAATATTTATACTAACAGTTACGCATGAGCATTTATTATTTATATTGTTGTGCGTATGAATTTAAATATAAATAATTACCCTTAGAATTTATTTCTAAAGCATGTTAAAATTTGACCCTATTTTCAATCCTACAAATCATTTTAATTTTACCTAAATGTGCCTTGTTTTTTATAACCCCAAACCCTTAACAAATGACAGAATAGTAAAATTAAATTAATAAATTCAAGTTTGTGGAAATGCCTTAATATATTCTTTTTCATACATGATGATAAAACATTTAAAAGAATAACAGTGATGATCTTGATAAGAGGTAATCAGTAATTTTTTCTTACTAAATGAATTTAGGACATTGCTACAAAGTGGGCTGAAGTGAAACAGCTTGTACCAAACCGTGATGTTGTCCTGCAACAGGAGATGATGAGACAGCAGAACAATGAACGTCTGCGTACTCAGTTTGCATCCAAGGCCAATGTCATTGGTCCGTGGATTGAGAACCAGCTGGATGCTGTGGCTTCGATAGGTGTCACCATGAAAGGTTCTCTTGAAGACCAGCTGAAAAAGTTGCATCAGTATGACAAGACCGTTGCTGCATACAAACCTAACATTGAGGAACTAGAGAGATATCACCAGGTTAAAACAAAATACTGCATAAAGAACATTTAAATAAGATGAAAAAAAAAATCATTTTGAAATTAAGGGGAGAAAAATTAGAAAAATAAATTAAAAATACATTTAAATATTTTTTTAAAATAATGAAAACATTATGAAAAAAACACATTAACATTAATTTGAAAACGCCAAAAAACAAATGATACAATAATTCTATCTGAATTAGTGTTTTTTTTAAATTCTGATGTAAATTTTTGACAGTTAAATTACACTCCAAAATCCCACCTTTAGATTTTATTGATGTAGAAAACTTTTATCTGTAGATTAGTATGAAGTATATTTTAATATTATTTAAAATCCATATTTAAATTATTGGTTTTTATTATTATTTTTTTAAATAGGAAATTCAAGAAGCTATGGTATTTGAGAACAGATACACTGAATACACTATGGAGGTGAAAATTTATTTCATAAAAATATATGTGTCGCAAACTTAATAAAATTAAGAAAGCAATAACAAATATTCTTAAAGAGAGAGAGAGAAAAAAGATCATTTCATATATTGGTCTTTGTTAACTTCTTGTTACTAACCATTTTGCACACTTTAAAATTCTTCCAAAATGATATCCCAATATGTGCTATAAAATTTAATAAGCAAAATTTTATTTCTAGTATTATAATGAAAAGCTTGTAAGAAAACATAAAAACAGCTTCCACTTAATTACCATGATTTCGTGGCATGGGACAAAAAACCAAAAATATCAAGATATTAGCCACATTTAAGATATAAGAAAACAGATATGAGATTTTCATTTCTTGACAGGTTTTATTTATTTATTACAGAAATTAGTTGTATGTTATGTACTGAATATTATTGTTATAGCTAAAGGAACAGTTTCTGAAAACAAAATTGTGAAAATGATACAGAAAGACAAGTTGTGTGATATTTATTTTCTTTACTACAGACTCTTCGTGTGGGCTGGGAACAGCTGCTTACTGCCATCGCTCGCAATATTAACGAAGTGGAGAACCAGGTAATTATAGTCACAAGTTTATGGTGAAAATTAATAGTTATTACACAAGTAAATATGCATGCTCAACCCACACAAAGGTACCTATGTAGAAACATACAAAATATATGAATATATATAGAAACAAAGACAAAAATTTCAGATAAAAACAACATGCTCCTTAGATCCACTTGAGTCATTGGCGTGTGAGATTAATATACCTCAGTTAATGGTGTCCTAACTCCTACTTGTCACCTTATGGTGACTGTTACTTGTAGCTGTTGTAAGCCATTTTCTGGGACAAACCAAAATTGTGTGTATTGAAATTTTGAACTTCGGATGATTTTAATTTATAAAGTAAATATTTTTTATTAGTTTTTCAGATACATGAAATTGCACTAATACACATTTGTGGTTAAAAATGTCTTTACCCAGTTATTGTTACTTTGAAAAAAACATTTGTCTTCCTAATTTTTATTGGCTAATTACTGTGATTCATAAAATGTTTTAGATTCTGACAAGGGATTCTAAGGGAATCAGTGAAGATCAGATGAACGAGTTCAGGATGTCGTTCAACCATTTTGACAAGACTCGCAACCGACGTCTTGAACCAAAAGAGTTTAAAGCTTGTCTTATCAGTCTGGGCTATAACATCAGAGATGATAAACAGGTAATAGGTTAACATCTACTATATTATGATATCAGAGATGTCAAATAGAAACTTCCAATTTTAAGTTAATTTAATGTGAAACAAAATGTTAGTTTGAATCCTGAGATATATTGAAATGTTACTCCAAACCTCATTGTTTCGAAAATATATCAGAAACTAACCAAATGTTTTCAGAAGCCCTTGGATTTTACTTAAATACAATCATCAGTGTTCATATAATCAGATTTTATGAAAATTAAAGACATTTGTTATGAGTTCATATTAGACATTTTGTTCAGGATTTGTTTCTATAATTTTATTTTGCTATTTAAGAAATGTATATGTATCTGCTAGTAATATTAGAAATTATTTTGATTGTTTAGGGAGAAGCTGACTTCCAGAGGATCATGGCCATTGTTGATCCTAATCGTTCTGGCTATGTGACATTTGATGCCTTCCTGGACTTTATGACACGAGAAACTGCAGATACTGACACAGCTGAACAAGTGATGCAGTCCTTCAAAATTCTGGCTGGAGACAAGGTAAAGATTCCATCATGGTTGCTGTTACTTGATAAAAAAAAGAAAATTCAGACTAGTGGTTGTTTCACATATTTTCTGTTACCCAAATTAAAAAATTCTAGGTAATCACAATCCATTTTGGATTTTGAGGATAAAAATATAGGCATTATGAATTTGTTTTTTGAATTGATGTGTTATTTTTTGAAAATAATGCAAAAAGGTTCATACGGAAACATTTGATACATTGGTAGAAAGTGTTAAGAACTACAATTTTATGTCTTTAGAAGTCTGTTTACTTCCAATTTTTTTCTTCTTTTTTTTTAATCCAGCCTTACATCACAGCCCAGATCTTACGACAGGAACTGCCCCCAGATCAGGCAGAGTACTGCATCCAGAGGATGGCTCCATACACTGGACGTGATGCTGTGCCTGGAGCCCTGGATTACATGTCCTTTTCCACAGCCCTGTATGGCGAGAGTGACCTCTAAATGAATGTAAAGAGGAATCTACTCTAACTAGTGCATCATAGATGATTACAATTTGACCTTCATGTTTATGGGATTGTCTCAAATGGAAGGAGTCTGACATAAATTTTTAAAAATTAATTTTTTTTTTTTTAAATACATATATAAAGGTAATGAATTTACTATTTCTCCTTCTAAAGCAGTGTATTTAAACTAGAAACTGCCTTGCATTAAAATCTATACCATTCACTGTGTTGTTGAAATAAGAGTAGTCTAGACATGAAGAGTCGTTATATCCCAATAGATGTTTGGTGCTCTTTGGACATGATCTACTGAGCTGATGTTATCTTTTCCTTGAAAATAAATTAAACTATTTAATGCTTTGTAATAAGCTCAACATTTATATATTTAGATGCTATAATAAGCATTTATGAGAATGTTTGGAAGTATTTTGTATTTTTTTTTTCGTTTTTATGTCAAAATTTAAAAAAACATAAAAGTAAACCAAATGTGCTGTTACATATATTGAAATGAAAATTTAAAATATGTCTGTGTGAAATTCTAATAAATTTTTCTTTTCCAATATTTCTTTTGCTTTGCAACAACTTGGCCGATGAACTTTGTTTTGCTAACAAGATAAGATTTCAGTTAGGTTTTCAAGATCATGGATAAATGGTGGGCTAGATTTTTGAAATATTCAATTTACCACTTTACTTCATTTTTTATAATATATTATTATTATGGACAAAGATTGATAATAGGCTTTGGAAAATCTTGTTTATTTGTTTCAAATGTAGTTTCAAATTATGCAGTTAAAATGCTATTAATGTTAAATTTTAAAAATAATAATCAGAATCGTAAATAGAAAATATTTACATAATGTGCATCTATGATGTTGGAGATAATTTGACAGTAAAAAGTTTGTTGTATGAGTATGGGTTTTGGTTTCAGCTGGTATACAGTTATTATAATATAGGCAGTTTGGTCTAGTTTGTTATGTTGTGGGGATGTTGTAATAATGTTATCGCTTGATCTTGTTACTACAGCTGTGTCTAGTAATGATTATTTATTTAATTGATTGATTTTGGATTCATTTTGCTGAAATACTTGGAATATGTTCTTCTTTTTTTATTTATTTTAGTTAGTCCATGGCCCACCTTTTCTTCTTTCTTTCTTATTGTTTGTTTAATTTTTTCAGTAGCTGCAGGACAGACAGCCTTTTGATTGCTTTGTTTGACAAAACCTGTGTTTTCTAGATTTTTCATTTTTTTTATCTTTGTATCCACTGGATGGTAATTGTGAGTGTTCACTTATGTTTGTGGCTTTCTCTTTTCTTTATTATATTTTTATTTTTTAAATTATTTTTTAGAAAAAAAAGAGTTGCAGATTATCAAAATACACCATCATTTACACTGTGCTGTTTGAAGTTAACTTGTCATTTATGCATACAGAAATGAAAATCAAGGCAGCTGCTAAGAATTTAATCCATTCAAATAGTAACATGATTTTTATTTTTATGTAATTTTATTTTATTTTATTATTTTTTTTTACCCTCATTGTCATACTGTTTGATATTCTTAAGACTTGTAGTGTGCTGTGTTTTTTGTACAATGTTTTTGTATTTTTTGACAAATAATTTTTAAAAATGCAACATTTTTTTGTAAATGGTGAGCATAAAATATTTTTATACCATTACACTGAACAAGTACCCCCCAAAAAAAAAAAAAAATAATAATAAAAAAAATAAAATAAAATACATAAAGAGAAAAAAAAAGCCCTCTGTAAGTGCTCCAAATTGCTCCCTACATATCAGAAATGAATGTAATTCTGAATTAGGTAGCTTTGTTAAGTTCTTATGTTATCCGACACAGCATTTGCCTGGTATGATGTGTCTGATAACATAATGGAGAGATGATGCACATTTAGAAAACAGAAGTCATCTTTACTGCAGGCAGATATTTTTTTTCTGTCTAATGCTTCAAAAATGTGTTGATTTTCAGGTTTGAGGGTGTGTGGTGTGGTTTTTTTTGGTGTTTTTTTGTGATTTAAAAAAAAAAAATACTTGTGAACTTGCATTAATTTTTAATGCTTAGAAGGTAGTATGGTTTATTTAAGAGAAAAAAAAGAAGAATGTATGTATTAAAAGCATTAGTATTTTATATTAAAATGGTAATAACATTATTAAAAAAAAAAAAATTAAAAAACAAAACAAAACAAAAAACAAAAAAAACAAAAAAAAAAAAAATTGTATTTAAAAATATGTATTTTATATTAAAATGGTAATAATGTAATGAAATATAAGGTTTTACAAATGTATGTATTTTGTATAGTCTAGAAAAGCAGAGAAACTGCCATTGCTTCCTTTCATATGATTTTGTGTATTCCTAGTTACTATAAATCAACATAACCAATTAATATTCAGTATAGTAATTAATGCTCTGTATCTTTGATCTAACCAATCAGTAGTGAGTATCACTTGTTACAAACTAATTAATTATGTTAATGTCATCTTACAAGCATCACAAGTTGCAAAACATTATATATTGGCAATTTAGTGAAACAACTATTAAACATCAAATAACATATTTGATATGGTATCAGATGAATGTAATAATATAAGCCGGGAAGTTTTTCTCTCTTTTTTAATTTTTAATTTTTTCTTTTTACTTTTTTCTATTCATTGCTTGGGTAAGTTTTTAACCTCTAGCTATTTGGTACTTTAACAAATAAAAAATAATAAAAGTTAAAAATAAGTTCTAAAGTTGTTTACTGTAGTAATTTAGAAAGTTTTATTAATATTATTATTATATATTTGTTTCCTTTATTATTATTTTTTTCTAATTCTTGTTGATACCTTTCTTATGATATTACTCTAGATATGTTGAAATCAAAAACACATAGTCCATGTGTGATGCTGTATTATGGACTTTTTATAATAGATTTTCTTTTGTTATTTGTGAGCTGCTGCCCGGCTACTGTTAACATCTGCTTAATAAATAACTAAACTCTTTATATCATGTCTCTGCTAATTTAGTTAACCAAATAAAGCCTTTACTTTGAAATAAAATTTAAAACATCTTCTGTCTTCTATTTTGTTTTCATAATATTTAAATTATATTGCCTATCACAGACACCTAGACTATATCAGTAAAGTATGGATGAATCATGACGTTATGAACAGATCCACAAAGCCACTAACTAGTTCAGGGCGAATTAAAATAATCTTGGTTTTGAGTAGTGTGTGCATAACCAAATCTATTTCTCCGTTACAAAATTATTTATTTATTTTTAATTTTACGTTCATTTTCACTTTACTTTCTATAAAATAGGAGATAAAAAAAAAAACATTCATGGATTTGGGAGACTGGGACGAAAAACATCCAAAACGTGTATGGCTGGAGGTCCATTCCAATAATTTTCACCTGCCAGAAACCTAAAATATAATTAATTTGATCACGTAATTTTAAATCTCACATGTTGAATGTGTTCCTTTAGATTACTTGTTTATGTTGCATACAGCATTAATTTGTTCCTATTAGTTTTATACAATTACACCTTCCTTGTAGTTAATATGGGTAGAAATTCTGTTTGGACTTGTTCGAAAAAGAAATGTTTAATTTAATGAAAAATTATACGCATATCTTAATGACTTAGCCGAAAATATGGTTATGGACTATTCTGATGTAACGAGCAGAAACCAATCAGCAAAAAGGTTGATTTTTGGGTTGTTTTTTCCCACACTCGAACTATTCCACAGATACGATAGTATTTATTTATCATTGTCTTTGTTCACAGTAGTTTTGGAGTGCTGGTGGGAAGTAGTTTTATAGATCCAAGCGCCACGAACGGCCACTCAACCTCAATTACATCCTGCTTCTTGACAAATATAATCAAAAGAAAAAAAGAAAAAGGAATTTTGAATCTTAGTGAAAGAAAACAATTATCAGCGAAATTATATATTTTGCTCTGCAGTTTGATGTTTAAATGATTTTTTAGCATGATTTAAACAAATAATAAAAATGTAAAATCCCATCATAGTACTTAATTCCCTTTTATTTATTTATTTATTATTATTAACAATACTTGTTGGACAATAAACATTTATTTATATATATTAATAATTCAAAACTTTACTGAATTATTAGGCTACTTAGGTTTGATTACATTAACTGCGAACAACCGGCATATACCACACAACAATAAAAACTCAAAATGTTCAAATGTTTTGCTGTAAATAAGCATAAAAAAGATTCCGATACCAGGATGAAACTTCATAGTGCAAAATACCAATCACAAAATTACGTTCATTATTTGCATATACATATTAATTAATATATAGGGTAAGGTTGGGGTAATTCTGGCCCCCAAGGTATGTTATGACAGCAACTATACTGTTCTGCCCAGGCTTCTGGAACTTTGTTGATATAAATAGAACCTTCCTATCTCTCATTAGAACAAAGGATGTAGGTAATCAGCCATTTAGACGTGGAGTATTGTGGCCATGAAAGTAGTGAAAACAACAAGGTTTTAAAAAAAGTACATTTTAAGCTTTCAAAAGTGACTGGTTTTTTTTTTTAGTTCTATAGACATAAGATTAGTGGTAACTTTAAACAGGTAAAACATAAAATCAGTTATTAAGTTCAGCAGAAGTAACTTGATTAATATGTGGTAATTAGGCAAGGAGTGTGTGTGTTTTATTTTATTCCACCACTTGGAGCAATTCTGGCCCCCATATGTGCTGGTGAAATCAATAGTTTTGGTATTGCTATAGTCCATTCTGAGTTTTATTTAAGTTTTTTGAATCAGTTGAAAGTCCATGGTCTATCTGGTGGGGCACGTCGTCAAATTTCAAATAAAATCAAGAGGATGAGGTATGCCGAGGCATTGACAGAAGAACAAAGTGGCACAGAAGAAGAGGAATGAGGAAGAAAAGGCAGAGAGAGCAAAGGTGAGAGAGGTAAAAAAAAAAAAAAAAAAAAAAGCAACATAAAAACTAAAAAACAGAAGATACCAAAGGAAAAACTCAGTTTGAATGTTACAGCAGAACTACGTTGGTGGTGACGAGCCTGAACTAGAAGACAGAGATGTAGTAGATACACAAGAAAAATGTGAACTCTGTGGCAGAGTTGATGATGACATGAATTCTGATGAGTTCAAAGGATGTGATTTGTGCCCACATTGGTATTGTCTTGATCCTTTTCTTCAAACCTCAAAATCCCAGCTGGTGCGGACTTTAAAAATATTATATTCTTGTGTGATATTTGTCAAGGAGTTTAGTTTATTGAAGTTTTGAATCTGTCTTGTATTATGGTTAGGACAAATTGTTATTAGCAGTAGACAATGATTACATAGCAATAATCAGTACAACAAATTTGAGGACAAAAATACAAAATGAATTGATGGGGCAAATCTGGCCCCTGACAACAATTTTTAACCCTGTTCCCATTTCAAAAGTATAAGCACTACGTATATAGTTTGTACATACTGAAGCAGAAATACATATACTACACATTATTCACTCCATTTTGTTGTTTCCTTTTGTCTGTGAAGCTGTAGATGAGGTTGAATGGAAAAGGGGAACAGAATTACTCCACCTTACCCTATATATATGAAATAAAATTAAATAATATGTTCTTAAGCAAATAAATGAAAATTTTAAGAAAATTATAAATCCTTATGGTATTAATTTATATGTATTCAAATAGGATAATTGAATTTCAGTTATTCAGAATACTATTACCATTTATTTTATTTTACTTTTTAAAAGAAGAAGAAAAGTACTTTAATCTTCGAACGTGCATTTGATCACTCAGTAGTGAAAAACTACGTCATGTGACTGATTTTATTTTCACCTGTCATTCGGTTGGACTCATTTACGACAAAATCTTGTTACGCCAACGCTATTTTTGTTATGGCGAGATGAGATTAATTATTAGATTTTCGTAGATACTGACTCGAGTAAGAAGCATGAAAGTGTTTTAATAAAGTGAGTTAATGCTAACCGCTTGTGAATGTGATTCACTTTGTCACAGAGGTATCACCAATACTGGTTTAGGTGAACGTTCTTTTCTACTGCTTTAAATCTGATTTCAGTAACCTTTTTCCTTTCTTTTTTCTTTCTCTCATTGTTGTTTGTTTTGTTTTTCTTCTCTCTTCTTCTTCTTAGTTATTATTATTTAATTAAATAAATTTAATTTTTTTTTTTACTTATATTTTGTATTATTATTATTATTTATCTTTCTTGTGTTTTTACTTTCTTTTTTTTCCTTGTATGTCTTTTTCTCTTTCGTTGTTGTTTTCTTGGTCTTTCGTCTTCTTTTTTCATCTTCTTATTAATTAATTAATTGATATTTTAATTTTATTATTATTTTTGTTTATTTTCGTCTTTTCCTGTCCGTTTTTGTTCTGTGCTCTTTCTTTTCATTTATTCTTTAATGACATGCTTTATATTCAAATAAATACGAACATCTGCATTTATTACATTTGTATTTATTTGTTGAAGGTTTGAAAATATTTCCTCCGAAAAGTGCTTCTAAAACTGGTGAATAAAAGAAAATGGGTGCATGAAGATTGAATGAGTTAATTCACATATATAAATTATACTTTTAAAATGGTTCCTAAGAATTTACTATTTCTTTACTAACTTTATTTAATTAGAACAAGATACATTAAAAAAATTCGTTTACTTTTTCTTCATTACTATTCCTCGTAATCCTAAGATTTTTAAAAATATTTTTATATGTTCAAAAATTAGAATAAAATAATTAATAAATGAGTTAATCCATATTATTTGCACATAAGACAAAACGAATTATGTATAAAATCAAAAGCAAAGAACAGTAATACAAAAATGATCCCCAAACATGAAATTTCGACCAGGGTGAAATAATAAGACAGAAACAATATTTCTTCATCTCTAAGTTATACGTCAGTTATTGGTTTACCTGAAAATAGTGAAAATACTATAAAAATACACAAATATTCCTGATATGATAATTATATGAATGAATGATTTTTAAACAACATCTCAAAACATTTTAATATTAATTCGTATTAGATTACAGTCATACGTTTCATATAAATAATTATATAAAAATAATGATGATAAGAACGAGAAATATATAGGACCTCTGCATAGGTTACCCTTACAGACTTTTTATATTCATCTTCCCAGGCTAAAAAGCGCTTTCCACGACACTGGATAAACAAAAATTGTCTTCTGGATTAAAATTAGACCCATTGGTGCTAATGGTTTCAGAGGAAAAAAACTAAATATAGGAATAGAGGAATTAAATATAGCATTGAATAATGAATGCATTTACGCTTGCGTTGTGTGCCGCTTAAATCTAAGAACTATATATATATATATATATATATAAAACAAATAAAATAAATAAAATTAATAATAATAATAAAGATGAATAAATAAATTAATAAAAGAAGAAGAGTAAATAAAGTTGTAAGAATCTTTAACAGAAAAACATTTTACGTTGTAATTAGAAAAATATTGTCAGTACTCCAGACATGTTTATCTTTTTGATTTTTTTGTTTGTTTTGTTTTTGTTTTATTTTGCTATTATTATTATTATTATTATTATTATTATTATTATTATTATTATTAATTTTTATTTATTTATTTATTAATTTTATTTTTTTTAACAACCATTCACCGTAACGTTATCATGTCCAGGATTTTTCCATGCATTTTCTCATTGGCAGAACTATCGTTTTATCCACTGTACACGAACTGCAGTGATAAATACTACATCTTAGTCAGTGAATTACAAAAATCAGAAACCGATAGTCTAGTTCACATTATTTTCAATATCATGTCCAAACTGTGGCATAATCTGAGTCATAAATATATTTAATAAACTGACCATTTAACGAAACGCCAGCCTGTCTAAGAACCGCCTGCATCTTCGTGGCGTAAAAACCTTATCAATTTCAAGCATGGCCAACAACAAAATGAATTTTAACCGAAACTGGCCAACTTGAGTCACTCATTCGCTTTCCTTGATGGCAGTTTTAAACCGATATGCGTCTGATAATAATAAATGACAGACTTTCTTTGATGATCTCGTAGAAGTTGATAGCCAATTTATTTCTAAGACGATTAAATAAGGAAGGTATCGGACAAGGCTGAAAATGGAAATTATTAATTTGTTGCCAGTGTATATAGGCGGAGACATGGGCAAGATATTGAGTATATAAAGGCGGTAAATTCGCAGAATTCTAGAACTACCGAAAATCGGCACATTTGGAGTTTGGCTTTTCTGTTTTTACTTGAAAGTGAGTAAAAAGTGCCATAGATACTAGATCATATTTGTTTATCATTTTAGATTTAGTAAGCTGAATCTTGAAACGTAACTCAGAAATATACGGAGTAGTACAGTTCTAGGGTATTTTATGAAAACTTACTATTTTATTATATGAAGTCAAATTTAAATCAGAATGTCCATTTGAAACGGGAGAATCAGAACTTACATAATCAAATGTTGAAATTGTTCATTTAAATTATATTAAGTTATTTGTTAATTGACTTAATTTAATACTTTTCATTTATTTTGGTTGTTTACTTGAATCAATATTTCTTATTTTATTTATTTGTTAGTTTACTTTATTTATAAATTTTTAACATATTGTATGGCTATTATTTTTTGAACGAAGAAAAATGTTGAACATCTATCATATTCATCAATAAGTCAAAAATTAGTACTTTTTTTTATATGCAAACAATAAACCAATTATTTTCATTATATGTTCAAATTATAGTTTAATTTATATTTTGTTTGTCGATTATTTAAAGAAAACGAATTCAACAAGGCACTCAAACTTTAAAGTCAAGATATAAATAATCATTTTCTTTTTTTGCATATTTCTGTTTGCAAGTACTCAGTTATATATAAGCTTTCCATGTTGCAGTTTTCTTTCTTTCTTTCTTTTTCTTTTCTTTTCTTGTTTATGCTATAAATATATATATATTTTTAAAGAATAGTTATTAGGCAGATGTCAGATGTATAATCTTTTTAATATAGTGGTTAAACAGAAGAGGTGACAGTTTTAATAAATGCAAAAATAAAAATAATACTTTTTATTTAACTTTTCTTTTGTAGGCTAACTAACGAAGTCGACATGAGGAAAACAACAACGTTTTTCTTATTGGTATCATGTATTTTACTTCTACTACAAGGACTACGTCCAGAACACACCCACAGCCCCATATCCAGCGAGACACCAACTGTTTCCTTCTTAGAGAAAGAATCCATTAATGATGACCTCATAAAAGTACCCGATCCAATACAAAATATGAACCCCCCAAATTCTGACCAGGCCAGTTTTAAATTAGCAAACAGGGAAAACAAGCAAGACAACATAACAGACAAAAACTGTACCCAGAAAGAAGAAACAAAATCTAATAAAATTCGACCAGGCACAAGTCAAGAAGTAACGAAGATGATATTAACCTCAGAAAGACAAGCTGATACTCGACGTGCTAATACAAGACGTGTTGAACGAAGATCTATCACAATGGAAAGACGAAGTGACCCTAGACATGCTGACACAAAACGTGATGAAACAAGATCTGTATCCCTGGAAAGGCGAGCTGATACTAGACGTGCTGACACAAGACGTGATGAACGAAGATCTGCATCCCTGGAAAGGCGAGCTGATACTATACGTGATGAAAGAAGATCTGTATCCCTGGAAAGGCGAGCTGATACTAGACGTGATAAAAGAAGATCTGTATCCCTGGAAAGGCGAGCTGATGCTAGACGTGCTGATGCTAGACGTGCTGACACAAGACGTGATGAACGAAGATCTGTCACGATGGAAAGGCGAGCTGACACAAGACGTGATGAAAGAAGATCTGTATCCCTGGATAGGCGAGCTGATACTAGACGTGATGAAAGAAGATCTGTATCCCTGGATAGGCGAGCTGATACTAGACGTGATGAAAGAAGATCTGTATCCCTGGATAGGCGAGCTGATACTAGACGTGATGAAAGAACATCTATCACAATGGAAAGACGAGCTGATACTAGACGTGCTGACACAAGACGTGATGAACGAAGATCTGTATCCCTGGAAAGGCGAGCTGATACTATACGTGATGAAAGAAGATCTGTATCCCTGGAAAGGCGAGCTGATGCTGGACGTGCTGACACAAGACGTGATGAACGAAGATCTGTCACGATGGAAAGACGAGCTGATACTAGACGTGCTGACACAAGACGTGATGAAAGAAGATCTGTATCCCTGGAAAGGCGGGCTGATACTGGACGTGCTGACACAAGACGTGATGAAAGAAGATCTATCACGATGGAAAAACGAGCTGATACTAGACGTGCTGACACAAGACGTGATGAAAGAAGATCTATCACAATGGAAAGACGAGCTGATACTGGACGTGCTGACACAAGACGTGATGAAAGAAGATCTGTCACGATGGAAAGGCGAGCAGATACTATACGTGATGACACAAGACGTGATGAACGAAGATCTGTATCCCTGGAAAGGCGGGCTGATACTGGACGTGCTGACAGAAAACGTGATGAACGAAGATCTGTATCCACGATAGAAAGGCGAGCTGATGCTGGACGTGCTGACACAAGACGTGATGAACGAAGATCTGTATCCCTGGAAAGGCGAGCTGATATTAGACGTGCTGACAGAAGACGTGATGAAAGAAGATCTGTCACGATGGAAAGGCGAGCTGATACTATACGTGATGAACGAAGATCTGTATCCCTGGAAAGGCGAGCTGATACTGGATGTGCTGACAGAAAACGTGATGAACGAAGATCTGTCACAATAGAAAGGCGAGCTGATGCTGGACGTGCTGACACAAGACGTGATGAACGAAGATCTGTATCCCTGGAAAGGCGAGCTGATATTAGACGTGCTGACAGAAGACGTGATGAAAGAAGATCTGTCATGATGGAAAGGCAAGCTGATACTGGGCGTGCTGACAGAAAACGTGATGAACGAAGATCTGTCACGATAGAAAGGCGAGCTGATGCTGGACGTGCTGACACAAGACGTGATGAACGAAGATCTGTATCCCTGGAAAGGCGAGCTGATATTAGACGTGCTGACAGAAGACGTGATGAAAGAAGATCTGTCATGATGGAAAGGCGAGCTGATACTGGGCGTGCTGACAGAAAACGTGATGAACGAAGATCTGTCACGATAGAAAGGCGAGCTGATGCTGGACGTGCTGACACAAGACGTGATGAACGAAGATCTGTATCCCTGGAAAGGCGAGCTGATATTAGACGTGCTGACAGAAGACGTGATGAAAGAAGATCTGTCACGATGGAAAGGCGAGCTGATACTATACGTGATGAACGAAGATCTGTATCCCTGGAAAGGCGAGCTGATACTGGATGTGCTGACAGAAAACGTGATGAACGAAGATCTGTCACAATAGAAAGGCGAGCTGATGCTGGACGTGCTGACACAAGACGTGATGAACGAAGATCTGTATCCCTGGAAAGGCGAGCTGATATTAGACGTGCTGACAGAAGACGTGATGAAAGAAGATCTGTCATGATGGAAAGGCGAGCTGATACTGGGCGTGCTGACAGAAAACGTGATGAACGAAGATCTGTCACGATAGAAAGGCGAGCTGATGCTGGACGTGCTGACACAAGACGTGATGAACGAAGATCTGTATCCCTGGAAAGGCGAGCTGATATTAGACGTGCTGACAGAAGACGTGATGAAAGAAGATCTGTCACGATGGAAAGGCGAGCTGATACTATACGTGATGAACGAAGATCTGTATCCCTGGAAAGGCGAGCTGATACTGGATGTGCTGACAGAAAACGTGATGAACGAAGATCTGTCACAATAGAAAGGCGAGCTGATGCTGGACGTGCTGACACAAGACGTGATGAACGAAGATCTGTATCCCTGGAAAGGCGAGCTGATATTAGACGTGCTGACAGAAGACGTGATGAAAGAAGATCTTTCATGATGGAAAGGCGAGCTGATACTGGGCGTGCTGACAGAAAACGTGATGAACGAAGATCTGTCACGATAGAAAGGCGAGCTGATGCTGGACGTGCTGACACAAGACGTGATGAACGAAGATCTGTATCCCTGGAAAGGCGAGCTGATATTAGACGTGCTGACAGAAGACGTGATCAAAGAAGATCTGTCACGATGGAAAGGCGAGCTGATACTAGACGTGATGACACAAGACGTGATGAACGAAGATCTGTATCCCTGGAAAGGCGAGCTAATACCAGACATGCTGACACAAGACGTGATGAACGAAGATCTGTATCCCTAGAGAGGCGAGCTGATACTCGAAGTGCTGACACAAGACGTGATGAAAGAAGGTCTGTATCCCTGGAAAGGCGAGCTGATACTAGACGTGCTGACACAAGATGTGATGAACGAAGATCTGTATCCCTGGAACGGCGATCTGATACTAGACGTTCTGACACAAGACGTGATGAAAGAAGATCTATCACTATGGAAAAACGAGCTGATACTGGACGTGCTGACACAAGATGTGATGAACGAAGATCTGTATGCCTGGAACGGCGAGCTGATTCTAGACGTTCTGACACAAGACGTGATGAAAGAAGATCTGTCACGATGGAAAGGCGAGCTGATACTAGACGTGCTGACACAAAACGTGCTGAACGAAGATCTGTCACGATGGAAAGACGAGCTGATACTGAACGTGCTGATACAAGACGTGATGAAAGAAGATCTGTATCCCTGGAACGGCGAGCTGATACTAGACGTGCTGACACAAGACGTGATGAACGAAGATCTGTATCCCTGGAAAGGCGAGCTGATACTAGACGTGCTGACACAAGACGTGATGAACGAAGATCTGTATCCCTGGAAAGGCGAGCTGATACTAGACGTGCTGACACAAAACGTGATGAACGAAGATCTGTCACGATGGAAAGGCGAGCTGATACTGAACGTGCTGATACAAGACGTGATGAAAGAAGATCTGTATCCCTGGAACGGCGAGCTGATACTAGACGTGCTGACACAAGACGTGATGAACGAAGATCTGTATCCCTGGAAAGGCGAGCTGATACTAGACGTGCTGACACAAGACGTGATGAACGAAGATCTATCACAATGGAAAAACGAGCTGATACTGGACGTGCTGACACAAAACGTGATGAACGAAGATCTGTCACAATGGAAAGACGTGCTGACACAAGACGTAATGAAAGCATATCTGTATGCCTAGATAGGCGAGCTGATACTAAACGTGCTGACATAAGACGTGATGAACGAAGATCTGTATCCCTGGAAAGGCGAGCTAATACCAGACATGCTGTCACAAGACGTCATGAAAGAAGATCTTTATCCCTGGTAAGGCGAGCTGATAGTCGACGTGCTGACACAAGACGTCATGAAAGAAAATCTGTATTTCAAGAAAAACAGGCTATTATAAGTACTTTAGCTTTTGATCAAAGCCACTTCAGTGAATTGTACATCCATCCAAAACTGAATGGACAAGTATTCATAAAAACTGATGAAAAGTCAGAAACGGAATTTTTAGATACCACCGAGGAGGATAAAGCAATGAAGTTCAGTCAGAAAGGGGAGGAGCTACCACAAACCTTTTGGTAAGTTGAAGAAACAATACTGACAGTCTGCAATTATATATTTTTAGAAGCTAAAATGTTTTGCTATTAATATCATTAACTTGTATTATTTTTCATGTATGCTGATTACAATACCCCAAAATGTAAAGATACGTATTAAAATAAAATGGCAGTTATATTAAGCTGTTTATCCTGTGAGCTTAGATTAAAATAAAATATATAGTTCATCACTATCATCGTCTGAAACAGCAATCTTCCTCTTTTTTAGTAGCAGTGTTACAATTATTAGTAGTATTCTTAAAATTGTATTATAATTATTGTTGCTAAACTGATTATTCTTTTTTGTATATTCTTTGGTAAAATACAGTTGATGTCGATTCAGCTTTCTAAATATATATATATATAATTTATTTGTTGCTGTTTTTTCTTTGCAGGTCACTGGATGTCTCGACCATAAGTCGAACTCTCATCCTTGGAATCGGAGCATTTCTCGCGAACAAAAAACTAGCAGTGAAGGTTTTCTGAAGCGAACAACTGAAAACACGACCACCTCGGAAATAACTGCGACGTGTTGTACTGCTATACGTTACTTTTTCTGTTCTAAGAAATATGTCACCTCGTGTGAAATTTTTGACATTATTACTTAACCATAATAATTTAATTAAGGAGATTTGCTTCAGAGCAGAATGCTTTTGTTTATAACTGTGATAGAATTTTATTTATTTATTTATTTATCTATTTATTTATTATTTTTATTACTTTTTTTTTTCAGAGATATCTAAACAATGCCTGAAATATACATCGGAAAGAATAAACTGGCATTTATTATGTTGTGTTGATTTTCTAAGAATTACTTTTTATTATTATTATTATTTTCTTTTTGTATATATAATGTAAGTAGTAGTCAAATATGAAAATAATAAAATATCAAAATATTCTTTGAATTATTCTTATTTTCTGAAGAGATGGGGAAAGAAAAAGAGACAAAACGTATATAAAAAAAAAAATGTCACAAGAAAGATTGAAAGAAATAAAAAGAACAGCAGAGAAGAACTCCTTAAAAAGATGAAAAAAAAAAAAAAAAAAAAAAAAAAAAAAAAATAGAACTGCTATAAATATTGCTGAAGGCCATATTTTATTATTTACAGAAATTATAAAAAAAATTAACATGGAGCAAATGATGTATATTTTAAAATATTCATAAAAGCTTTTTATTTCTTGAAGAGAATACATTATGAATAGTTCTTACAGCTATAAAAACAATGAATGGATTGTCTTCAGTAGGGCAGATTATTTAAAAATTAAAGAAGTAATTCTAAACACGCAACAGAAGAAAGTCTAATTTCATAGTTTAGGCTTTATTAATCAGTATGTCTGTATGTTTGATTATTCATCCATGGACCCTAAATTGTCGTGTCATATTCACCCTCGTGACCCAGGAAAAAAAAAATAAAAAAGATCAACTAAGATATTTTTGAATATAACAAAACACCTGACCCTTACACCATTAATCCAATGATTATATCTTCTGTAATTTAACTTTCTGTACCAGTTTATATATATATAGATATAGATATAGATATAGATAGATAGATAGATAGATAGATAGATAGATAGATAGATATAGATATAGATATTATAGATATAGATAGATAGATATTGGTAAATGAAATTGGTAAATGAATATCGTTTTTAATTTACAGAAACACAGTAATATAATGTTAAACTTAACGAATGATTTAAAAAAAAAAAAAACAGTTAACATTAATGTAAAATGATTGTAGACTAAATTTTTCTTCTTCTTTTTTAAATGTTTTTTTTTTTTTTACCTCTTACCTGTAAATTATCACTCTTTGCAGTTTTGGGTCAGTCTACAGAAACAAATGTTTCCCAGTCTGTTTTTTTTTTTATTCGGATCTTTGGCTGTTCTCATTAATGCTTCTTGTTCGAGACCACAGAATCCATAAACTTTAGCAGGGTTCGGCCATCGAAATTCAGGACTCCAACGAATTTCATTGGACGTGCTCTTAAGACTATAAATAGCACAATTGAACAACCATTGTTAAGTATTTTATTCAGCAGACAAATGAAAAAAAATATATACATATAAATAAAACTGAAATAATAAATCAACATATAACAACGTTACCTACAGACAGTTCATTCATACCAATTGTTATTATTATTACTATTATTATTATTTAGATGTAGTTGATTTTGAACTGAGTGGACTTCCTATGTCTTTACTATAACATACTGTAATACACTGATGATATCCGATTAAAACTATTAAAAATTAAACGATTATCTCCTGTATGGAAACATGTTGTTAATAAGTAACATTCCTACATATGGAACAGGACACAGTCTTACGTCGACCTACAATCACAGATACTGAGAATTTAGAGCACTTTCAGTCAAGAAAACAATTTAAAGCTTTTTCATGTTAATTAATATATAGTAATATACAAACAATGTTTTTTCTGTCTGTCCTTCGTCCAGATAAATGTACCATGTGTTTCCAAAACAAACCACAATTAGCAACTTGACCAGACAGTGATTTTTGCAACCACCCAATGATTATATCGTTACACTGAATAGAAATATAATCTTTATAATGTCAAATGCTGTTGTTGTATATATATATAACAACAACAATAATACAAAATAAATAAATAAATAAATATTATTTACAAAATGAATATTAAATTAAAAATAGGACTACACAAAACAATTACTTCAATGCATCCATTATTTCTGTTTGCATCAAGAAATGGGTTCCGAGCTAGCAACTGTGTGCAGGTAGATAAATAAAGTTTCTAAAATATCAAAATATCTAGATATCCGGTAAAGTATTCCATATTTCTGTCTTAAAGTTGAAACTAATAGAAATATGTATGATGTAAGTGTAGGCAAAACATATCAGAAATTACACGTAGCATGTACAAGTTCAAAAATAAATTTAAATCGTCTTTCTCAAATATACATACTTTTTTATTTACTTTTATTGAATACCTTGATGCCATGGGGCAGTTGTTGCCTTGTTCTGGAGTGTTTTGGTTCTTAAGTTCCACGTGGGATGTCCAGGGATCTCTGGACCAATCAGCTGCTCAATTGCATTTAGAAAAGCCTGTTCAATTCACGAAAATAATAATAATAATAATAATAATAATAATAATAATAATAATAATAATGATAATAATAATAATAATAATGTTTTAATGTACCATTAATATTGTTCATTGAAAAGAGGAGTACTGTGACCAGTTATCTATTTAGTTTTAACAAATATTATTTGGTGCTGCTTGGCTAGTGATCAACAACTTAAAGGGCGATCTAGAGCAAACAAAAAACAAAAACAATATATATATATATTTATGTATATATATCTAGGAAATTTCTATGAGATAAGAGCTTTATATAATACAACAGATTTGACCTAGCTTGGATTGGAAATGGATTAGATAGGAAGATCTTAAGATACTTTTAGATTAATGCATGATGTATATATATAATAACATCACATCCAGGCAAACTTAATTTCTGAATAGATATAATGAATTGGTAGTTCATCTGTAATCTACTCTATGATTTTACTTGTTCATTTACGTTTCAGTTTCTAAAGATGTTGGCTAAAGATTTTTACAATGTAATCAGCGACAAGACGTAGGCATTTGCATTTTTACGGAGAAATGACCTTGTAGATGATGAAGAAAACGTTGCATCATGTCATCATTATGGTGGAGAAATGAAGGAAACTCGAACACCTTTTTCTAGCAGATGTTCGCTCAATTCATCAATAAAATGATTCAAATTTGTATACTTGTTTATATAACTTGTAAATATATAATAAAAAGAAAATTTGTTTCATTTGTGAAAAAAAAAAAAAAAAAATAATAATAATAATAATTAAAATAAGCGCGTAGATCAGACACCAAAGTAGAATTTGTTTGGTGTAGATCACTAGATCGAGTAGCACCAATTAATTGTTATTCTAAATTAATAGCTTTTTTCCAAAACTAAGATGATAGTTACTCGACTAATCAACAGAGTCCCTCTTCTCCTTCCCAGTTTCAGGTAAAAAAAACATTTCAAGTTTCCCTCTTTCTTCAGATATAAGTTTCCAATCTTTTCTTTCTGACATTCTCAATTAGTTTAGTTTTTCAGCAATGCTAAGAGGCATTGTAGATGTACTTGTAGACTAAATCAGTTAATGTCAACTATGATTTTATTTATAAGAGGACGCATTGGTCCACTGAGATAAATACGTTCAGATTCAAGCAAGTACAAAGATAAAAAACACATTTATGTTTCTACTTCACCTACCAACCGGCAATATTAATTGCCATGAGTCTCAAGATTGTATACATTTTATTGCCCCTAATTAGTACTTACAACATCTTTCAAGACAAGACAACAAGTTTATTTCTCTCCAGACTGTAGTGCGATCAGTATTAAGAACATATAAACAAAATCTAATTGAAACAGTATTTTATGCAGTGATATAAAAAATATTAATTTTTATTTAACTCAGAAGACTGATTCTCTCATTGACAATTTGTAAAAATCGGGAAAGTTTATACAAAAGTGATTTTGTTTGTTATAGAAAATAAATGTTGAAATGATGTAGCATTTGGTCTGTGTATATAATATGGTATATATTTACTTCTCTCAAAAGAGAAAAATGTACTGTTAAAAATATAGTGGAACTCATCGCCAGTATCAGAATTACATAAATGATATATTCTGTCTTCCCTTTCAATATTCCATAGGAAGTTTGACATTAATGGTTCTATATTTGCATAGTTCTTTGGCATTTTTCAGTGACAGCTGTAACATAAAACGTTCTAATTTAAATTCACCTTTAAGCATTGTGTAATAAATACTTTTGACGACTTAAGTTTATATCTATTCCAGTTTTGTAAGAACATATCACATAAAATTATTTTAACAGCATGCTGTAACCACAATACATTCACTAGGACATATATGATACTTTAAGTATAGCTTTTATAGAACATAACCAAGGATTTGAGACAGTCTTTTATATTATAGTTATACGATAACAACATCTACTATAAACCAGACAATTTAAACTTTTTGCAGTTAACAACCTTTCCCTATACTGCAATCATTCTTACTTTAATATACGTAGACTGTGGATATCTCCTTAATTCACCATAAACTATAAAACTAGGTGTTGACTTCTTAAATCATAATATATATTTCAAGTAAAGTCTTTCAGTTATAACTAAATTAATAATATTCTTGATTTCACATCCTCATAATAATATTGGCTTTATAATCTCGTCTACCAATGTACCTGATAGTTGAATGAATGAATATTTAACCACAGACACCCCAGCACAAAAAATAAATCACACACTCACCAGCAAAACACCAAATACAGGTACAAAGCAGAACAGCACAGTGTTCTTTTGTTTTGTTTAAAATAAAATCATTGCATCTGATTTTGATGAGGTAGTGCCTGTTTCTGTTTGTTGAGAAGAGACGAACACCCGTCGCAACCGCTCGCACACCGAAACTTTCAATCGTATACACACGTAACACACTGCATTGAAGGCATTCAGATCTCAAGCAGTTGTTTAAACGGTGTAAAGGGTTAATCATTGCATCTGATTTTGATGAGGTAGTGCGTGTTTCTGTTTGTTGAGAAGAGACGAACGAACCGTCGCAACCGCTCGCGCAACCGCTCGCGCTCCGAAACTTTCAATCGTATACACACGTAACAGACTGCATTGAAGGCGTTCAGATCTCAAGCAGTTGTTTAAACGCTGTAAAGGGTTAATCATTGCATCTGATTTTGATCAGATAGTGCGTGTTTCTGTTTGTTGAGAAGAGACGAACACCCGTCGCAACCGCTCGCACACCGAAACTTTCAATCGTACGCACACATAACAGACTGCATTGAAGGCGTTCAGATCTCAAGCAGTTGTTTAAACGGTGTAAAGGGTTAATCATTGCATCTGATTTTGATGAGGTAGTGCGTGTTTCTGTTTGTTGAGAAGAGACGAACACCCGTCGCAACCGCTCGCACACCGAAACTTTCAATCGTACGCACACATAAGAGACTGCATTGAAGGCGTTCAGATCTCAAGCAGTTGTTTAAACGGTGTAAAGGGTTAATCATTGCATCTGATTTTGATGAGGTAGTGCGTGTTTCTGTTTGTTGAGAAGAGACGAACACACCTCGCAACCGCTCGCACACCGAAACTTTCAATCGTATACACACATAAGAGACTGCATTGAAGGCGTTCAGATCTCAAGCAGTTGTTTAAACGGGATAAAGGGTTAATCATTGCATCTGATTTTGATGAGGTAGTGCGTGTTTCTGTTTGTTGAGAAGAGACGAACACCCGTCGCAACCGCTCGCACACCGAAACTTTCAATCGTACGCACACATAAGAGACTGTATTGAAGGCGTTCAGATCTCAAGCAGTTGTTTAAACGGTGTAAAGGGTTAATCATTGCATCTGATTTTGATGAGGTAGTGCGTGTTTCTGTTTGTTGAGAAGAGACGAACACCCGTCGCAACCGCTCGCACACCGAAACTTTCAATCGTACGCACACAAAAGACTGCATTGAAGGCGTTCAGATCTCAAGCAGTTGTTTAAACGGTGTAAAGGGTTAATCATTGCATCTGATTTTGATGAGGTAGTGCGTGTTTCTGTTTGTTGAGAAGAGACGAACACCCGTCGCAACCGCTCGCACACCGAAACTTTCAATCGTACGCACACATAAAAGACTGCATTGAAGGCGTTCAGATCTCAAGCAGTTGTTTAAACGGTGTAAAGGGTTAATCATTGCATCTGATTTTGATCAGATAGTGCGTGTTTCTGTTTGTTGAGAAGAGACGAACACCCGTCGCAACCGCTCGCACACCGAAACTTTCAATCGTACGCACACATAAGAGACTGCATTGAAGGCGTTCAGATCTCAAGCAGTTGTTTAAACGGTGTAAAGGGTTAATCATTGCATCTGATTTTGATGAGGTAGTGCGTGTTTCTGTTTGTTGAGAAGAGACGAACGCACCTCGCAACCGCTCGCACACCGAAACTTTCAATCGTACGCACACATAAGAGACTGCATTGAAGGCGTTCAGATCTCAAGCAGGTCTTTAAACGGGGTAAAGGGTTAATCATTCCTTCTGATATTGATGAGCTGGTGGGTACGTGCGTTTATTGAGAAGAGACGAACATACCTCGCAACCGCTCGCACACCGAAACTTTCAATCGTACGCACACATAACACACTGCATCCAATGCGTTCAGTTCTCAAACAGGTATTTCAACGGGATAAAGGGTTAATCATTACATTTGATTTCGATGAGGTAGTGCGTGTTACCGTTTGTTCAGAAGAGACGAACACCCGTCGCAACCGCTCGCACACCGAAACTTTCAATCGTACGCACACATAAGAGACTGTATTGAAGGCGTTCAGATCTCAAGCAGTTGTTTAAACGGTGTAAAGGGTTAATCATTGCATCTGATTTTGATGAGGTAGTGCGTGTTTCTGTTTGTTGAGAAGAGACGAACACCCGTCGCAACCGCTCGCACACCGAAACTTTCAATCGTATACACAGGTAACAGACTGCATTGAAGGCATTCAGATCTCAAGCAGTTGTTTAAACGGTGTAAAGGGTTAATCATTGCATCTGATTTTGATGAGGTAGTGCGTGTTTCTGTTTGTTGAGAAGAGACGAACACCCGTCGCAACCGCTCGCACACGAAACTTTCAATCGTACGCACACATAAGAGACTGCATTGAAGGCGTTCAGATCTCAAGCAGTTGTTTAAACGGTGTAAAGGGTTAATCATTGCATCTGATTTTGATGAGGTAGTGCGTGTTTCTGTTTGTTGAGAAGAGACGAACACCCGTCGCAACCGCTCGCACACCGAAACTTTCAATCGTACGCACACCTAAAAGACTGCATTGAAGGCGTTCAGATCTCAAGCAGTTGTTTAAACGGTGTAAAGGGTTAATCATTGCATCTGATTTTGATGAGGTAGTGCGTGTTTCTGTTTGTTGAGAAGAGACGAACACCCGTCGCAACCGCTCGCACACCGAAACTTTCAATCGTACGCACACATAAGAGACTGCATTGAAGGCGTTCAGATCTCAAGCAGTTGTTTAAACGGGTGTAAAGGGTTAATCATTGCATCTGATTTTGATGAGGTAGTGCGTGTTTCTGTTTGTTGAGAAGAGACGAACACCCGTCGCAACCGCTCGCACACCGAAACTTTCAATCGTATACACACATAACAGACTGCATTGAAGGCGTTCAGATCTCAAGCAGTTGTTTAAACGGGATAAAGGGTTAATCATTGCATCTGATTTTGATGAGGTAGTGCGTGTTTCTGTTTGTTGAGAAGAGACGAACACCCGTCGCAACCGCTCGCACACCGAAACTTTCAATCGTATACAGACATAAGAGACTGCAGTGAAGGCGTTCAGATCTCAAGCAGTTGTTTAAACGGGATAAAGGGTTAATCATTACATCTGATTTTGATGAGGTAGTGCGTGTTTCTGTTTGTTGAGAAGAGACGAACACCCGTCGCAACCGCTCGCACACCGAAACTTTCAATCGTACGCACACATAACAGACTGCATTGAAGGCGTTCAGATCTCAAGCAGTTGTTTAAACGGTGTAAAGGGTTAATCATTGCATCTGATTTTGATGAGGTAGTGCGTGTTTCTGTTTGTTGAGAAGAGACGAACACCCGTCGCAACCGCTCGCACACCGAAACTTTCAATCGTACGCACACATAAAAGACTGCATTGAAGGCGTTCAGATCTCAAGCAGTTGTTTAAACGGTGTAAAGGGTTAATCATTGCATCTGATTTTGATGAGGTAGTGCGTGTTTCTGTTTGTTGAGAAGAGACGAACACACCTCGCAACCGCTCGCACACCGAAACTTTCAATCGTACGCACACATAAGAGACTGCATTGAAGGCGTTCAGATCTCAAGCAGTTGTTTAAACGGGTAAAGGGTTAATCATTGCATCTGATTTTGATGAGGTAGTGCGTGTTTCTGTTTGTTGAGAAGAGACGAACACCCGTCGCAACCGCTCGCACACCGAAACTTTCAATCGTACGCACACATAACAGACTGCATTGAAGGCGTTCAGATCTCAAGCAGTTGTTTAAACGGTGTAAAGGGTTAATCATTGCATCTGATTTTGATGAGGTAGTGCGTGTTTCTGTTTGTTGAGAAGAGACGAACACCCGTCGCAACCGCTCGCACACCGAAACTTTCAATCGTACGCACACATAAAAGACTGCATTGAAGGCGTTCAGATCTCAAGCAGTTGTTTAAACGGTGTAAAGGGTTAATCATTGCATCTGATTTTGATGAGGTAGTGCGTGTTTCTGTTTGTTGAGAAGAGACGAACACCCGTCGCAACCGCTCGCACACCGAAACTTTCAATCGTACGCACACATAAAAGACTGCATTGAAGGCGTTCAGATCTCAAGCAGTTGTTTAAACGGTGTAAAGGGTTAATCATTGCATCTGATTTTGATGAGGTAGTGCGTGTTTCTGTTTGTTGAGAAGAGACGAACACCCGTCGCAACCGCTCGCACACCGAAACTTTCAATCGTACGCACACATAAGAGACTGCATTGAAGGCGTTCAGATCTCAAGCAGTTGTTTAAACGGGATAAAGGGTTAATCATTACATCTGATTTCGATGAGGTAGTGCGTGTTTCTGTTTGTTGAGAAGAGACGAACACCCGTCGCAACCGCTCGCACACCGAAACTTTCAATCGTACGCACACATAAGAGACTGCATTGAAGGCGTTCAGATCTCAAGCAGTTGTTTAAACGGTGTAAAGGGTTAATCATTGCATCTGATTTTGATGAGGTAGTGCGTGTTTCTGTTTGTTGAGAAGAGACGAACACCCGTCGCAACCGCTCGCACACCGAAACTTTCAATCGTACGCACACATAACAGACTGCATTGAAGGCGTTCAGATCTCAAGCAGTTGTTTAAACGGTGTAAAGGGTTAATCATTGCATCTGATTTTGATGAGGTAGTGCGTGTTTCTGTTTGTTGAGAAGAGACGAACACCCGTCGCAACCGCTCGCACACCGAAACTTTCAATCGTACGCACACATAAGAGACTGCATTGAAGGCGTTCAGATCTCAAGCAGTTGTTTAAACGGGATAAAGGGTTAATCATTGCATCTGATTTTGATGAGGTAGTGCGTGTTTCTGTTTGTTGAGAAGAGACGAACACCCGTCGCAACCGCTCGCACACCGAAACTTTCAATCGTACGCACACATAAAAGACTGCATTGAAGGCGTTCAGATCTCAAGCAGTTGTTTAAACGGTGTAAAGGGTTAATCATTGCATCTGATTTTGATGAGGTAGTGCGTGTTTCTGTTTGTTGAGAAGAGACGAACACCCGTCGCAACCGCTCGCACACCGAAACTTTCAATCGTACGCACACACATAACAGACTGCATTGAAGGCGTTCAGATCTCAAGCAGTTGTTTAAACGGTGTAAAGGGTTAATCATTGCATCTGATTTTGATGAGGTAGTGCGTGTTTCTGTTTGTTGAGAAGAGACGAACACCCGTCGCAACCGCTCGCACACCGAAACTTTCAATCGTACGCACACATAACAGACTGCATTGAAGGCGTTCAGATCTCAAGCAGTTGTTTAAACGGTGTAAAGGGTTAATCATTGCATCTGATTTTGATGAGGTAGTGCGTGTTTCTGTTTGTTGAGAAGAGACGAACACCCGTCGCAACCGCTCGCACACCGAAACTTTCAATCGTACGCACACATAAGAGACTGCATTGAAGGCGTTCAGATCTCAAGCAGTTGTTTAAACGGTGTAAAGGGTTAATCATTGCATCTGATTTTGATGAGGTAGTGCGTGTTTCTGTTTGTTGAGAAGAGACGAACACCCGTCGCAACCGCTCGCACACCGAAACTTTCAATCGTACGCACACATAAAACACTGCATTGAAGGCGTTCAGATCTCAAGCAGTTGTTTAAACGGTGTAAAGGGTTAATCATTGCATCTGATTTTGATGAGGTAGTGCGTGTTTCTGTTTGTTGAGAAGAGACGAACACCCGTCGCAACCGCTCGCACACCGAAACTTTCAATCGTACGCACACATAACAGACTGCATTGAAGGCGTTCAGATCTCAAGCAGTTGTTTAAACGGTGTAAAGGGTTAATCATTGCATCTGATTTTGATGAGGTAGTGCGTGTTTCTGTTTGTTGAGAAGAGACGAACACCCGTCGCAACCGCTCGCACACCGAAACTTTCAATCGTACGCACACATAACAGACTGCATTGAAGGCGTTCAGATCTCAAGCAGTTGTTTAAACGGTGTAAAGGGTTAATCATTGCATCTGATTTTGATGAGGTAGTGCGTGTTTCTGTTTGTTGAGAAGAGACGAACACCCGTCGCAACCGCTCGCACACCGAAACTTTCAATCGTACGCACACATAAGAGACTGCATTGAAGGCGTTCAGATCTCAAGCAGTTGTTTAAACGGTGTAAAGGGTTAATCATTGCATCTGATTTTGATGAGGTAGTGCGTGTTTCTGTTTGTTGAGAAGAGACGAACACCCGTCGCAACCGCTCGCACACCGAAACTTTCAATCGTATACACACATAACAGACTGCATTGAAGGCGTTCAGATCTCAAGCAGTTGTTTAAACGGTGTAAAGGGTTAATCATTGCATCTGATTTTGATGAGGTAGTGCGTGTTTCTGTTTGTTGAGAAGAGACGAACACCCGTCGCAACCGCTCGCACACCGAAACTTTCAATCGTACGCACACATAACAGACTGCATTGAAGGCGTTCAGATCTCAAGCAGTTGTTTAAACGGTGTAAAGGGTTAATCATTGCATCTGATTTTGATGAGGTAGTGCGTGTTTCTGTTTGTTGAGAAGAGACGAACACCCGTCGCAACCGCTCGCACACCGAAACTTTCAATCGTACGCACACATAAAAGACTGCATTGAAGGCGTTCAGATCTCAAGCAGTTGTTTAAACGGTGTAAAGGGTTAATCATTGCATCTGATTTTGATGAGGTAGTGCGTGTTTCTGTTTGTTGAGAAGAGACGAACACCCGTCGCAACCGCTCGCACACCGAAACTTTCAATCGTATACACACGTAACAGACTGCATTGAAGGCGTTCAGATCTCAAGCAGTTGTTTAAACGGTGTAAAGGGTTAATCATTGCATCTGATTTTGATGAGGTAGTGCGTGTTTCTGTTTGTTGAGAAGAGACGAACACCCGTCGCAACCGCTCGCACACCGAAACTTTCAATCGTACGCACACATAACAGACTGCATTGAAGGCGTTCAGATCTCAAGCAGTTGTTTAAACGGTGTAAAGGGTTAATCATTGCATCTGATTTTGATGAGGTAGTGCGTGTTTCTGTTTGTTGAGAAGAGACGAACACCCGTCGCAACCGCTCGCACACCGAAACTTTCAATCGTACGCACACATAAGAGACTGCATTGAAGGCGTTCAGATCTCAAGCAGTTGTTTAAACGGTGTAAAGGGTTAATCATTGCATCTGATTTTGATGAGGTAGTGCGTGTTTCTGTTTGTTGAGAAGAGACGAACACACCTCGCAACCGCTCGCACACCGAAACCGCTCGCAAACTTTCAATCGTACACACACATAACAGACTGCATTGAAGGCGTTCAGATCTCAAGCAGTTGTTTAAACGGTGTAAAGGGTTAATCATTCCTTCTGATTTTGATGAGCTGGTGGGTACGTGCGTTTATTGAGAAGAGACGAACACACCTCGCAACCGCTCGCACACCGAAACTTTCAATCGTACGCACACATAACACACTGCATTGAAGGCGTTCAGATCTCAAGCAGGTGTTTAAACGGGATAAAGGGTTAATCATTGCATCTGATTTCGATGAGGTAGTGCGTGTTTCTGTTTGTTGAGAAGAGACGAACACCTCGCAACCGCTCGCACACCGAAACTTTCAATCGTACGCACACATAACAGACTGCATTGAAGGCGTTCAGATCTCAAGCAGTTGTTTAAACGGTGTAAAGGGTTAATCATTACATCTGATTTTGATGAGGTAGTGCGTGTTTCTGTTTGTTGAGAAGAGACGAACACCCGTCGCAACCGCTCGCACACCGAAACTTTCAATCGTACGCACACATAAGAGACTGCATTGAAGGCGTTCAGATCTCAAGCAGTTGTTTAAACGGTGTAAAGGGTTAATCATTACATCTGATTTTGATGAGGTAGTGCGTGTTTCTGTTTGTTGAGAAGAAGACGAACACCCGTCGAAACCGCTCGCACACCGAAACTTTCAATCGTACGCACACATAAGAGACTGCATTGAAGGCGTTCAGATCTCAAGCAGTTGTTTAAACGGTGTAAAGGGTTAATCATTGCATCTGATTTTGATGAGGTAGTGCGTGTTTCTGTTTGTTGAGAAGAGACGAACACCCGTCGCAACCGCTCGCACACCGAAACTTTCAATCGTACGCACACATAACAGACTGCATTGAAGGCGTTCAGATCTCAAGCAGTTGTTTAAACGGTGTAAAGGGTTAATCATTGCATCTGATTTTGATGAGGTAGTGCGTGTTTCTGTTTGTTGAGAAGAGACGAACGCACCTCGCAACCGCTCGCACACCGAAACTTTCAATCGTATACACACATAACAGACTGCATTGAAGGCGTTCAGATCTCAAGCAGTTGTTTAAACGGTGTAAAGGGTTAATCATTCCTTCTGATTTTGATGAGCTGGTGGGTACGTGCGTTTATTGAGAAGAGACGAACACACCTCGCAACCGCTCGCACACCGAAACTTTCAATCGTACGCACACATAACACACTGCATTGAATGCGTTCAGTTCTCAAACAGGTCTTTCAACGGGATAAAGGGTTAATCATTACATCTGATTTCGATGAGGTAGTGCGTGTTTCTGTTTGTTGAGAAGAGACGAACACCCGTCGCAACCGCTCGCACACCGAAACTTTCAATCGTATACACACATAACAGACTGCATTGAAGGCGTTCAGATCTCAAGCAGTTGTTTAAACGGTGTAAAGGGTTAATCATTGCATCTGATTTTGATGAGGTAGTGCGTGTTTCTGTTTGTTGAGAAGAGACGAACACCCGTCGCAACCGCTCGCACACCGAAACTTTCAATCGTACGCACACATAACAGACTGCATTGAAGGCGTTCAGATCTCAAGCAGTTGTTTAAACGGTGGTAAGGGTTAATCATTGCATCTGATTTTGATGAGGTAGTGCGTGTTTCTGTTTGTTGAGAAGAGACGAACGGACCTAGCAACCGCTCGCGCTCCGAAACTTTCAATCTTATACACACCTAACAGACAGCATTGAATGCGTTCTGTTTTCAGGCAGGTCTTTAAACGCTGTTAAGGGTTAATCATTAGATCTGATTTTGATGAGCTGGTGGGTATGTGCGTTTATTGAGAAGAGACGAACACATCTCGCAACCGCTCGCACTCCGAAATTTCCAATCGTATGCACACGTAACAGACAGCATTGAATGCGTTCTGTTTTCAGGCAGCTCTTTAATCGCAGTTAAGGGTTAATCACTAGATCTGATTTTGATGAGGTAGTGCGTGTTTCTGTTGATTGAGATGAGACGAGCACACCTCGTAATCGCTCGCACTCCGAAACTTTCAATCGGATACACACATAACAGACTGCATTGAATCCGTACAGTTCTCAACCAGCTCTTTAAACGCTGTTAAGGTTTAATCATTACATGTGATTTCCATGGTGTTGTGCGTGATTTTGTTTATTGAGAAGAGACGAACACACCTCGCAATCGCTCGGACTCCGAAGCTTTCAATCGGGTACACACATAACAGACAGCATTGAATGCGTTCTGTTTTCAAGCAGCTCTTTAAACCCTGTTAAGGGTTAATCATTACATCTGATTTCGATGAGGTAGTTTGTGTTTCTGTTAATTGAGATGAGACGAACACACCTCGCAATCGCTCGGACTCCGAAACTTTCAATCGGTACACACATAACAGACAGCATTGAATGCGTTCTGTTTTCAAGCAGGTCTTTAAACGCTGTTAACAATGTTACATGGTTCCTGTGGACTGAATTGAGCACTGACTCACATTTTTACTTCAAATAGAAAAGTAATTTTTTTTTATGGGCTTGGCAGGAAAAAGATTTTTTATTAAAAATGTTAGACTCAAGTATGTCATTTGAAAGAGCTTGACAAATTGTTCACAATACTGGTTGCATTTTTCAAATAAGACCAAAACTGAAATCACAGTGTCTGTTTGCACTTTTAATCATTTTAGGAGCATTCTGTTGTGTGTCATTTTGAAGATTTTGGCATGTTTAGCATGTTATTGTGAACACAGATACAAATATACAGGTCTGAAAAAAATGAGCTCATTTAACGAGTTGATTTTAAGTCTTTTGTATCAGTTATTTTTCAAACTACCCAGTGTATCATGTCTGGGTAAACAGTGACAAGTTGTGGATTGCAACTTTATCACATGTTTCAGATAAATTCTGAAAAACATCATTATGATTACTGAATTCCGTCAGTAAGTCTCAATAGAGTAGGTCTAGGAATTAGTGCAGATTCAGGTGACAAATGATAACATAATTTATTGATGGCCTTTGTTTGACTATAATCATAGATGGTATAAATAAATAGCACATGTCTGTTCAAAAATTGATCTGCTGCAGGCATTGTGGAATAATTTTCTTGAAGATGCTGTCTAGCTAAGCCTGATTGGGTGTTAGGTTTGATGATGCCGTGTTTATTCTTGTTCAAAGGCATCAAAAATGGAAAGAAACAATGAGCTTCAAAAGAGTTTCAGAAAATTAGAAAGATGATGCTTAATAAATGAATGAGTAGAGAAGGCAAGAGTATAAAAATGGTTCAAATTAAGTTAGAAAAATTAACCCAAAGAACCAGTAATTCTGGGCAAAACCTAGCCCTGATCATTTAAAAAAGAAAAAACTAAAAAGGAATGCAAAATATGGTTGAATGACCTGTAAAAATTAAAACAAGACTACAGCATATGACCATTTTAAAATCCCAAGTCATCTGAAACTAGACGCAGTTATGGATGATAAATACCAATATAACATTAGGGACATCTTTTTTCCATCATTATGTAATATATAAGTCATTTAAGAGGAATAAGTCAACATAATCCATCCTCAGGCACAAGTCATTAAGCAGGAATTTTGGTCCTCCAATACACTTTGACTATTCATTGCTGAACTGAGCAAGATAACAAGTGTTAGACTTGTCATTTCTTGATAGAATTTCAAAGACAATAAGATGAAAAACTATAATATAACCAACTACCTTTCATTCATGTTTGATGTTCAACTTAAGCAATTCAAGCATGTCAAAAATTGAGAATTTTTAAAAATCAGCATTGATACAGAAAAACAATCAGATCAAAATATTCAAAAACAAGAATGTTCATGGATTTCCCACCTGTGTTTTTATGGTGGAATCCTCCTGAAATAACATAATGTGAACCAATGAAAAGCTAATTAGGGAAAAGTGTCTGCACATACCTAAATATATAATGATAATATTTACAATTTACTTGACAGGTAAGTTGTGATATCTAATTTGTATTCAGTCTTGTCTAAAGCACAGAAATAATAAATATTCCATAACATTTTGTTATTTAAAAAGTAAATGCATTACTATCAGTCTGTCGTTTTAGATAAATATTAGCAAAAAAAACCCCAACAAAATGAAATAAAATTATGACTACCTCCAGTGATTCAAATGATATATACAATGGTATATTTTCTGGCATATTTTTCTGACAGAGTTGGGTAAATAATTTGTTTTGCACCTGTAAGATGTAAAATCGTAAGAATTTCTCCTACATAGCAATTGTCTTCATGGTCAATGACTAAGTCCATGCCAGGTTGAATATTCTGGTAGGAGAAACATTTGCCACTGTTGTGAAGTCACATTTTCTTGGAAGTTCTTTCTTCGTCTAACTGGTACATTTTGTTTTGCCCTAACACCAAGAAACTGCTTAGACCGCTTCTGACTTGTTTTAAATAGTGGTCATTTCACAATCATTATAAGTGTCTGGTACTGGACTTAGTTTTGAGAGAAGCGAGATGATCTGCATAGACTTTCAACAAGTGGTCAACATTTCCTGTCTTGCAGTGTGGTGGGTTTTTTGCAGCTCTTTTGCTTGTGAAGTTACCAGGTACAGCATTGCCGTTTGTTGTTGAGCTGCTTGTGTGGAGAACCAGTTGGACATGTTCTTGGTTCTTTTCAGAATGTTGATGATGGTGTTAACATGCAGAGATATTCCCTTTGTTAAACATGCTGAAATCTAGGTCCCCAAGACACTGTTCTTTGGCAGTGTTGTTCAGCTTGGAATTGTTTTCAGTGTCTTGAGCATTACACAGACTTTTTGTTTCCTATTACCATCAATGTGCAGCCCATCTGGAAAATAGGAGCACTGTTTTTACTGCAGTATATCTATTTTACTATTTAAAAAATCCTGATTGCAGTCCCAAACCTCACTCCAGGAGAGAAACAAGTATGAAAGAATGTATACAGTTGTTGTTTACATTTATTTTGTAAGTACAGTCAGGTCAGCATCTGCCATTTTTCAGGATCATTAAATTAATGATTATATTAATAGTTAATACACTGTGCAAAATTATGATTAAATGCTTTATATTTCCAAAATCTTCATCATGACCATGTAGGTATAGAAGTAGAGACTCCGGCCAGGTAGAAAAGCAGGTCACGGGCAACATGTTACCTGTGTCAAATCTGTTGTCAACAAGGATATCGTCTTGCTTCCAGTTCATTGCTGTCATTCAGGACTCCTTGAAACCAAGGATTTCTTGGCAGTGAAAAGGGAGACTTGCACTGGCTTCAAAGAGGTTGGATCTGTTACCTTTAAAGAAAAATTATTTCAGACTTCAACTGGTTTAACATACATTATGCAAGCCTGTTTTCCCTGCATCCAAATTTCTCATCCCCTCACAGTCATAGGCAGCCACATGAGATTGGTAGCAGGATGTTCTCTTTTGGATCCAGCAAACATTGCTAAGCATTCTTTTCCCGTGTATCAATTTGAAGGCTTTGTCCACAGCATTTATACAATCTAGGAAATAGGAAACAGGAACTCCAGATGCATGAGGTCTTTTCTGAGGTTGGTGAACATTTATAGCTCTTCATGGCTGCTGCTCTGTCAGACATGAGTCCATTGATTTTTTTGGAGATAAGTCTAAAAATATCTCCTGCCTTTTTTCTTCCTCGAAGACAAGTGACAACTCCTCTAATATGTTAGCAGCTAAAGTTACAAGGCATCTAGTATTTTCAGTTTTCAGCACAGTTAAGTCGATTCTGAAATTCTGGCCATAGTCACTTGGTGGCCAACCTGTTTTTTTTTTTCTCCATTTTTGTAGTGCTCTGTGCATGGTGATCAAAGTTATCTGAATTAAATATGTCATCTGTCACATGCATCTTGCTTATTATGTGGCTACATCCATGAATCAACCAACACTTCTTTCTGATGTATGTCACCTTCAAGGATGCTGGCTCCAGTGTCATGTTCACCAGTCATTTCCCTTAGGCACAACTTTGCATTTGGTAAAAAGTACCCAGTATCTAAGGTCTTTCAATGAATCATCTATTTGTTTTCATTAGCAGCTTGCAACTTTGTGAGATGGCTTTGTAGGTTGTTGTTTTCCTATTCCAGATTTTCTTTCTGTCCTGTTATTGCCTTTCCATTAGTTTCAATTCTGTATAGCATACACTGGAAAAGTCTGACTTTCCCGAGCAATTGCTCACTCTGCTGTGTTTGTAAAGTGGACTTCTGGAGGAGCTCCCTGTTGGATTTTAACATTGTTTTGTCCCATTTAACAACTGCTTATATGCCCCCTCAGAATGTTCTCCTTCAGGGACTTCAGTTCAGTATTGAGCTGGTCCCTCTCATTGAATAATGCTGACTTTTGTTCTTGAAGATGACTATTCCCTTCCTTTTCACTATTCAGATTTACTGCAAGATCCAATAAATGAAATGTTGAGTAGAAAGTATTGCACACTTGTCACTTCCATCCTAATTTAGAGTTATATTTTCTTCCTTCAAAGCAGAACATTTCCTTTCAAGATCCTCACAGGAGCAAGTTCCGATCCTCCATGAATAAATTATAAGTTGGCCTCTGCTGCACTCACGTTTGGGGATGAATTTTCTGAAACTGTTGAATAATGTGAATAAAATCCTGAATCCGAGTAATGCTTATCACTTGAAGAGCTTGAAGGTATGGACACTTGATGCACTCGTGAACTTACTGACAAATATTTCAGTCTCCTCCCATGGTTTGCTTCAGCAGTTTTACTTGTACAAGAAGTCTATTCATGATTTGCATGTTCTTCTTTTCATCTTCCTCTAACAATGCTGCAGGAAAGCATCCTTCAAATCTTCTAAAGTGTCACCTGAGTGGAGAGAATGAGTTCATGAGTGATCATAGAGTTTAATGTTACTGCAGGAATCTTTCACACATTTGCAACATCTGTGTGTGTGTGTGTGTTGCATTTAATAGTGAAAAAGTGTGAAAAACATTCTAAAACATTATAGTTAAAATTATGTTGATCATTTACTTTAGCTAGATTAATATTAAATTATGTACATGATTATTAGTTTGATGCAGCGGACAAGAAATTTAAAACTGTACATAAAGGCCAATTGTTTCACATATGTTTGAACTTGGATATGTTTTATCTTATTAAATAGGTGGTTAGGGCAAGAGGTAGCAAATTTGATTTTTCACTTTTTAAGTATTTTAAATCATTAGTGGTAGCAAGTTAAAAAAGTAATGTGATCTATGTATATATAATATTTAAAAGGACTACAATCTTATGATGTTTCAAGCAGTAGTTTAGTACTTGTTAGGATCATAATGATTTTTATTTCCATATATTTGTTTTTCATTTTACATTTTATAGGAGGGATTTGGAAATGAAGGAAACAAAATCTGTACTCTTCGTAGCTCTGTTCTACTATGCTAATGAGGCTGCTGGTACCTGTTATAACTGTATATCATTTATGAGACAGAATAAACTTTTGAAATGGAAATAATGAATATGTGAAAAAATCTGTGTTACTAATCATGCTGTGACTCAAAATGCACCTATAAACCATAACAGTGTTTTGATGAATTATTTAATAATTAGTTATTTGTTTCTTTTTTCCAGTTACTATCAAAGATAAAATTTAAGTTCTACATAACAGTATATACACCTCTTTTATAGATGATAATACTTTTCTGTATATTTTCAGTATGATTTGTCAGCGTCACAGTTTTCTCCAGATGGAAGAGTATTTCAAGTAGAATATGCTCAGAAAGCTGTAGAAAACAGTGGGTAGGTAACAAATGAATACAAAATTTGTCTGCAGCAGTATTAATATTAAAACAGTAGAGAGTATATAAATTGAACTTTTAAAAGCATATAATTCATATTTATTTATAAAAAAATATACCTTTCACTAGAACAGGAAGCTAATTGTGTATATGGTTTAATGTAATAATTGAACATGTATTATGGATGAAAACATTCCAGTCACCAATTACTTCGTGTATTAAAACTTAATTTACTATTTTTGGTTTGTCATTGTTATGACTAAATCTCATAAAGTAAATTAAGTAATATATGTATGTCTATTGAGAATGATTTCTGATCAGTTAACGATCTATATTTATAAAACAAAACAGTTTTATTCAAGCTGTAGTCAGTTTTAAAGAATATATGATCTCACATATTAAAAGAAAAAGATAAGAATTCTGTGTTATATAAGAAAACATTTTCTTTTTGTTCATTCAGGACTGCTATTGGAATTCGTGGTAGAGATGGAGTGGTGTTTGGGGTTGAAAAACTTGTGACATCAAAACTGTACGAAGCTGGGACAAATAAGCGAATATTTAACATCGACAGACACATTGGGGCTGTAAGAAACCCTGACATTTTTTTTTATTTGTGTGGTATTATAATGATTAGGAATTGATTTTATAAAATTTGTATCATAAAAGAATTTTTTGGCAGCGATTCAGAATGAATGAATTTTTTGGCAACTTTAAACATTTTTGTATTAACCTTTTCACTGCCTAATTAAACATAGCTTCCAGCCAAAATTTTATGAAATGGTAACCGTGTGTGTTTGGTACAGTTTCCCACACCCATAAACTTGTACACCATGACTTGGTAACCAGCAAAAAACAATTGTTGTATATTTTTTTTTAAAAAGACAATAAATCCATCCAGATTATTATTTGAAAACAGAATATTTCTTAAAAATCAGTTCCTGAGGCTGCATCTTTCCTTACAGCAGTTGTCATCTTTTTACCTTTCATTCAGAATATTATTACTTTTGACTTTTTAAGGCAGTGGCTGGCTTGTTGGCTGATGCAAGGCATTTGGTTGACAACTGTCGTGATGAGTGTTCCAACTACAGACATAACTATGGGTCATCCATACCACTAAAGGTTAGTTTTTATCAGTAACAAAATTATTATTTTAAAATTTTGATATCTTTTTCGGCTCATATGACTGATTTCAAAATATGTATATTTATTAAATTTAACTATATAATTGGTGATTTGTCAAATTATGTATTTCTTACAGATAGAAATCAAGGAACTATCTGAAAGTCTAACAGACATTTCATTTTAAAAAAAATGTGTTTGTATTTTAATTTACTATTAACCACAACTTGAAATGTACCATTCAGTTTTAAATAATTATTTTAAAGTTATCTACTGGTGTTAGCTACAGTTTCAGTTTCAACTTGTTTTGAAATATTTTACAGCATCTTACAGACCGAGTTTCCATGTATGTCCATGCCTACACATTATACAGCTCTATTCGACCTTTTGGTGTTGCCATCATTCTTGGATCATATGAGGAGGCTAAAGGACCACAAATGTATCTTATCGATCCATCAGGAGTATCATGGGTATTGTTTTATCGATATTCTGCAGTGTTTAAGTATACACCAAGATTTTCTTTTTCCAAAACTGCATTAGTATTAAGCTGAAGTTGGGAGTGTATCAGAAGCAATTTTTTTTATCAAGGGATAAATGTAAGCTATTAAATAAAGAAACACACTATTTCAACAATGGTATAGATATGTGTTGTTAATTTAAGAGGAAAATAATTTAATATTTATTGAAACTGCACCTATTTTTTTTCAACTGAACCATCTAACTTGTGGCAAGAATTAATTACGTTAGAAATATATTATATGTAATAATGTCTAAAATAATAATAATAATAAAAAATTGTTATTATTTGAGTTTCTCGACAATTTAAATAATGCATATTTAATGTAAAAATCATCAGCAGTTTCAGAGAGAATGATAGTGATAATGATTCGAAATTTAATTATTTATTTTTAATGTGTGTTTTTAACTGTTATAGGGCTACTATGGATGTGCCGTGGGGAAAGCCAAGCAAGCTGCCAAAACTGAAATAGAAAAATTAAAAGTAGGTAGTCCATATAAATAAATTTGAGCAGTCTGTTTCGTTTTGTTTATTGAGCACACTTTTGTTTCTTATTACATATGCATAATAAGAATATTGATCTGGAAATTAATTAAAATGTATTTTACCTTAACTTTTTATCATTATTATTTTTAGAAAGGTGTATATTCAGAAATTGGATTTAAAAAAAAAGAATTATACATTTTGTTTTCAATTTATTTAATTTTTATTTTCACTGTAAGATGATAATTGGATGGTGAATGGTAAAATTTCACAGGATATAAAATTCAAAATACTACTTTCTGGAGATTTTGTATAATTATTAAAATTTATTTATTGACAGATGAAAGACATGTCAATGTATGATCTGGTTAAAGAAGTAGCCAGAATGTAAGTTGAAATTGTTCTTTTTTTAATAAAACAAACCAAGCAAACGAAAAATAATTTAATAATTTTTTGAGAAAAACCCAGATTCAAATATTGTGAACACCATTATTGGCCCATAATTCTATGTATTATTTTAATTTTTTTAATTTAATCATTTAAAAAAAAAAAAAAAAATTATTATCAGGAATATTAACTTACAAACCTTGTTTTACTGTGCCAATAATATTTCATGGATATCTTAAAATGTTTTTTAGCATTTTCTTTTTTCTTTGGACGACAGTAAGTAATTTCACTTTGTTATATTTTGTGTAAAACTGAATTTTAACAAACAGTGGCACCATCATTAATTAACGTTGTATTTTATATTATTTTAGTATTCATATTGTTCATGATGAAGTGAAAGACAAATCATTTGAACTGGAACTGAGTTGTGTTGGTGATGGTAAGCTGAATACATTTTTTATTGATTTATTTATGTAACACAGTGTACTGAATATTAATATACATGTTTTTCAATTAATAATTTTCGTGAATATTTAGTATGTTATCATATTTATATCTTAATAAGAAAATATAAATTTAAATCTGTTTAATACCAAAGGTATTTTACCTACAAGTTATAACCATCTTTTTGAATTGATCAATTTTGGTGTCTAATTTTAATTTTCAAAAAGATGAGAGAAAAAAGAAGACTTGCACAAAATGAATAACTAAGCTACAGGATTTTTTGTTATGTTTTTCACTTACATTGAAATCAGTGTTAGCGGTTCTTAATTTAAGAAACAGATTCTTAAATTATTTCATAGATCTTATAATTTGTGTTTAATACCAAGACGATTTTCTTTGTAATCTTTGTCAAAATAATTAAATATTTTTAGCCACTGGAGGAGTACACCAATTAGTGCCACCAGATATTTATGCCGAGGCTGAGAAGTATGCAAAGGTTTGTTTGAATAGAGATACCTTTAAAAAACCCAACATTTAAATGATGATATAAGCAGCCTACAGTCAAATAAATTACAATATTTATTTAGATTAACCAGTTAGTTTGAATTTGTGTAAAAAGTTTTGTTTTGAACCAAAAACCAGTATACACATGGATTTCTAAATAACCCCAATAATGCTTAATTTTGTTAATTTATTAGTATTTATATTTCTAATATGACTTTTTAAACCATTTGTATGTTTTTAAAACTGTATTTTATTTTTATTTTTTCAGGAGGCTCTTGAAGAATCAGATGAATCTGATGAAGAAGATTTATAGTGATATCATATGTAGAATGACATTTTTCTGTTCATCTTCACCTTACAGCAATTTATGGTTTCACTGTCATTTATGGTCCTCCTCAGAATTAATTTTATAGTGTTTAATGACAAAATTGTCAATACAACAAGAAAAGAAAATACAGTTGTTTAAGACTATTTAAGCACTGTAATACTGTATTCACGGATGATAGATTATATATTTACATTGTCACCATTCTTTTGTTGTTTTTCTAAATTATTCATTTTAGATTTAATCCATTCAGTTCAAGATATGATTCAGTAAACTATCAGATTACTAATTAAGAATAATACATCTGTGATTAAACTAATCTTTAGAATATTTTGCAAAAATAAAAATGAGAAACCATCCCTAAATCTTATTTGAACAGAAAATAGTTATGTAGACTTTAGGATATTAATTAATAATCTTTTCTCTTAATGGCAGTTATAATAATAAATTTAATCATTGTTTAATCATAATGAAATTTAAATGTGAGAACTGCATGTAGAAAAACAAATGTATTGACATCTTAACTGTCTGCAGTACTTTGCAAATAACTCGTATGAAGTGACTGGTGTAATTAAACTGAAGGTCTTCAACAATATTTAATTATCTCTAGTTAAGACAGTCAAACAGAGGCAAGTGCTTTCCAAAGCAGTCGATGAATGTTTTTATTTATCTAGTCTGCTCAGAAGTTAAACCAGCACAAGATAAATTAAAGGGACATGCTAGGTGAAAAATGAGAACATCTGAATAAACAAATTTTAGTTTTTGACATGACCATTTAGAAAATGTGAGTAAAATTTTTTTACTTTTTTGGGGAAGACATGCTAGAGATTATGACATGAGCTATGTCTGTACTTTTATTATTACTTATCATTTAAACACATAGTGACTGTAACCCAAAACATATCCTTATTCAAATAGCTTCACTATCTATTACATATATATATATATATATATATTAACTATTAGTAATGGTGATTCACAGACAACACAGCCAGCAAGAAAAACAAAACAATTAGAATTTATGATTCATAAAAATATTACCAATGTTTCCTTACAATAACATACAATAAAATAAAAACAAAGGCAGAAATCGCATCAGTTTAGGATTGGCAGATAAATGCAAACCTGTATAATATTAGTATTAAAATTTTTAATGCAATAAAATAAATAGCTTTCTCCAATCTAAGCGCAAGCAAAATTTAATCAAAAGATTCCTTTATGTATTTAATATTATATGATTTTCAGAAGTGATAAACTATGCATTAATAATAATAATAATAAATACAACAACAAATTAAAATAAAACAAGAAATTTTGTTAAGCATTATCCTAATACAATAATATATAACATTGCCATTAAAATTTGATCTATTCATAATTAAAATAATTTCTGAAAACAACATGCCATATAAGAAATATTATGCCTGAGAAAATGGAAACATTTTAATGGGAAATATTCCTATTTCTTGATAATCAAAAAGACACCATGAAAAATCACAAACAGTAATGTATACCTGGACAGATTAAAAACCAAACATTAAATGATATCAACAACTGTAAATAAATTTGCTAAACTTTAATTAAATGATTTATTTTTAACATATGCCATTAGTTCAAAATAACATTTATTTTAATGATTTAACCAGATTAAATAAAGTGGGTTTTTTGCAGCTTAATTATTCTTCCTGTGACATATTACAAAAAAATATTGTCTTTTACTAGTGATCAAGGCCCATAGGAAATGACATCATACCACTGCAAGTTTTACCAGTTGCTCTATTTGTTTTGTTATGAGAAAAACAGAGTATTTAATGGGGTGCTAATGAAAGTGCTGAAAACAGTCCAATTTTCTTACATTGATATTAAAACAACAAGAGTATAACACTGGTTAAGCTGCTATATCTATATATCTATCTGTTTGTTATAAATAATTTTACATTTCTGTCAGTGACTTATTCTCTATGGGGCAAAAGCAACATAAAGCATTAACCTGAATTTTTTTTTCACCATAATTTTTATAAACAAGTTAACATTTCACATGAATCTAGATTATGACAAATATAAAAGTAACATTGTTTTTCCTTGATTAATTTGTTTTGATAAACTGAAATGCACTTTTTTCATTTTTAAATTTTTGTTTGCAATTCTAGCTGCTAAAGAGTACTTGTCTTATGAAAATTATTAATTTTTTATTATATTCAGCAATATTAATTGTGTATTGTATAGAAATGTATATTTCTATAAGTTCCAGATAACACCAATCTACATTACTATTGTATATTTTCATATAACACAGACAACAGTTTCAAACAGCACACAGCTTGTATTCTCTCTTACTGTCCAGGAATCTCACTCCCAGTGATAAATCTATTCCTAATGTAAAAATGTTATGTATATAACTGAAAAAAAAGAAAAAGAGATGACCTGTTAACAAT